>CM036256.1:24667907-25322282 GCA_020698575.1 Bostrychus sinensis
GCTATTGGCAGCCAGTAGTTTAGATCGTGACAAGATCTTATATAGTTTTATTGCACACCCCTATAAAACAGTTATGATTGGTTTGGTATGATTAATTCTGTTGGAACTGACTTTGACTGGGTGGGGTTACCAGAACTTCTTCACTTGCTTTCAAGGAAAACTGTCAGGCTGGCCAGACTTTTATTCACATGTAATGTGTGGACAAGCAGTCCACAAGTCCTAACTCCATCTGATGATCTGAGAGCATTGTACGAGAATAGCTATGTCCATTGGCTACAAGTTAAAATCAAATGCAATAATAACTAACAAACTAAATAATCCAAAAATCACTTAGGAAGTATGAGTCACTATTACAATTCATGATGGACCCTTCCCCTGCCCCTGAGCCTTCTACTTGGTCTCTTTAGCAGGGCATATGCGTGCACAAACCAAACTACAAATGAAACTGATTTGGGTTGGCCTGACAGATCTAAAGTGAGACTCCTCTCCCTCTGGTGTGTGTCTGTCTTTGTGCCAGATGGCTAATGAGTCACTCCCAGCTCCCACCTACTTGTATTATTCATCCTGCCTTAAAGAGCAACAATTTTAGCAAAAAGTCACACTCTGAATGAGGGACAGCAGACTGTGATGACAGGAACAATTTACATCATTCATACACTGGATACAGATGTGGTTCAATGTGATATGGGTTCTTAAAGTTATAGTTAAGGGTTATTGATGCATAGTAGATTTATATAATATGTGGATTACCTCAAATTGTTGTTTGCTTTTATGGCCCTAGTCTGCGCAGGTGGCCACTGCCACATCAGCAGCGTCCAGATACCATGAAGACAAAAGTGCATGGAAGTGGCTAGAGCAAAGCCAGCACTATCCCAACTAGGCCTTAGGCGGAAGATCCAGCCCAGACAATGACAGTTAGTGGCAGGGCTAACATACTACTTAAAAAATAAACATTTTCTTTCTAGATTAACAGTAAACTCTAAAAGGAAACACAACGACGCACAGCCCTTTTTCCAAAATCCCAAGCTTTCACAGCAAAACAATAGAGCAACAGGTCCACACAGAAATGGATGAACAACTGCCACAGTTCATTAGGGAGACATTTTGCTGCTAATCAAAGCATCAAGTCCACCTTTGTAGACCCACTATGTTCGCCGCAGGATATAATTGCCCATTTTAGGAATCCCAGAGAATTAATTTGGTTTGTGGTCCGTTTTGCTACACACTCCTCACTCCTCAGATTAGGGATTTTAATTGAGCGCCATGTCCCGGTAGATTCCAAACTAGCAGTTCATTAATACAAAGTGGGATGAATGCCGCCAGCGTTGGCCCAGTGGCCTCGATTTGATTCCCACTCGTCCTCTGTGACACATGTAGGTTTTCTTTTAAGTCTGACTTACTTGTACCGCTACACTGAACAGGAGTCAGAGAAGGGGGAGCAGCATATGTGCCACCGTAAATGTGTCAGATCGGAGGCAGGAAACCAGGTCGTCTGTTACCAAATCCAGCTGTGGTTTAAATTGGCCAACATGATCTGTGTGTGGGTAGATCAATGACTTTGTGGTTAAAAATAAAATGGCAATCAAAATATGAACTCATGTTCTATATGTGATTTTCTGTTTCTGACTGAGAACCTAAAAGTACAATAGTTATTATAATGAAAGCAGACTGCTGTTCAAGACCAAGGCTGTTTTTGAGTGTAAATTACATTAGCAAGGTGCGCTGGAGTCGGCATATCCTCCAATTTTACCATGAGTACTCCATAGCTACTCCAGCCTCCTCCCAATGTCCAACAACATACACATATAGATAAACTGGACAATCGAAAATGCCCACAATGAATGAATGTGAGAGTGAATGGATGTCTGTAAGTGGGTGTGTGTTGGACCTGTGATGAACAGGTCATTGTTGGATAAGCTCCAGCCACCGTCAGTCCCTACACAAGAATAAGGAATAATAGACATAGACAATACATTAGCAACAACTCGCAACAGGTAAGGGGCTTCACAAACTCTGACCTTATTCCAAATATAATACCTGGCTCAATAAACCTGTCCTTGCTTAACATGTTACTAAAATTGGCCCAAGAATGGTAGCAAAGGTGGACCTAACAAATGTGTGGTTAAAACAAGGGCACACAGACAAGTGTCAGTGAAAACCTAGATGCAATGATAGATTTTAGGTAGGAAGTATTGCAAGCTTTCAAAAGGGTTAGCGTTAGGTCCACCAATTAATCAGAAACAGTCACTGACCAGTAGACACATCACTTTAACATGAATATAATTTAGTGGTGCTGTGCAGAAGGGTGACTGTGTCGAGATGTGTAACACAGTTAACTGCACAACTTACACCAGCTACTGCTCACAATCAAAGGACCAAAAAAACAACTTTGATCAGAGACCAATGCAGGCACAAAAACAAAAGTTTTGCCCAATTTAAACACTGCATTTTCGAAACACTTCTTTTAGTTTCAAAATATAATGTAATCTCATTCTGTTTTAGTTGGAGCCTTTCACAAAGTCTTGGGCAAAGGGAAGCAGAACAAACACCGCTCTGGGGTTTGCTCGACAAACAAAGCAATGAAAGCCAACAAAAACATCTTAGGATAATTATGTCTTTATCATAATTTACATACGTTTATGTATCCATTTACATAATAAAGAATGTGAGTCAGAAAGCAGTGTTAGACACCTGTTGACATGTTGCCTTTCAATCACAAAGCCCATTTGCCAAATGTACTCCTTTGCAAATGTTTCACCAGCATGCAAACAACTCTACAGCTTTCACCCACAGTCCAAAGACATGCATTTAGGTTATAGGGGTGTAATGAGGGGTGTAATGATAGCTAGATGAGTAACTAGATCAATGTAATGCAATCAATAAATTTTTTGCGCTATGATACAACTGTATTGATGCATATTACCTTGTATCGAATTGTATCGTTTCCTAAAAAGAGTGTATTGATATACATGGAAAAAAGCCGATAATATTGGAAATATCGATACTGGAAATTTGCATGTTAAAGTAAAACCAGATATGGCTTTTTGAATGTAAATTTTGTGTTTTTAATGAAATAAAATGATATATTCAACTTTTCTCCGCTCTCTGTCTGAACATAATCAACCCTGGCTGCGATGCTACATTTGAGAGTAAACTTTTATGATTTTTGGCAAAATGTTGCTATATCAATTATCCATATGAAGGTGTTGAATCGTATCATTCCAAATTAGCCAATATCATTCTTGAATCGTATCGTTGCAAAAACATATCGTTACACTCCTAGTTATAGGCGAACTGGTGAATCTAAAATACCCATTGTGAATAATGTGAGAGTCTGCAACTAAGTGGCCATTGTACATGGAATATTACCAGCTCATCTTCATGTAGCTGAAATTGGCTCCAGCCACCTACAACCCCATAACAGAAATAAGCGGTAGAAAATGAAAAAAAGAATGCAGTGTAAGTAAAATGTTGTTTCTTGGTTATTAACCCTTAATCTAATTGAATTTGACACAACTACAATAGGTTGTGTTAACATTCTAGAATTTGATGATGTAAAAACCTCAGGTGGAGGGCAGGGGATATATGTGGATAGGCCCAAAATTTACAGAGATATTAGACTTAAATCACACTGGGACGTCAGCATTTTGAATCGTGAGCAGCAGTTTTTACCATAATACTTACCTGCCTCCATCTCAATTTTAAACTATAGGCCCTTGAGAATTCTATGACATCAGGTGCATGTTCCAGAATTTGATGATGTCAAAACCTCAGATGGAGGGCAGAGGCCTGTATAAATGTATAGGTGAGGTACTATTTTTAAAAGAAATATCTAAGCAGAAAATCCACAAATATTTAATCTGATAATTTTTTATTAGCAACTGGGTCTACAACCACACCATAATAATCTTGTGGCTTAATGCCGAGTCTACTGACAGCATTGTGCCTGCGTATTTGAATAATAACACAATTTTTTGACGTTATAGTGAAGAAATAACTCCTTTCCATTTGACAGATAAGACTTTGCACTGAGTTTGTTGAATGTGCGCCACGTATCTGACCACAGCCAGCAGAGTTCATATAGACAGCTGCATGTAAACAAAAGCCACGTTTGCCTGTCCAACCATGATCTCCTGCTTATTTGAATATTATTTCCATGATTTTTGTGCTTCTACCATGGATAAACACAACCTTATTTGTGACCCCTGTGTCACTGATTAACATGCAATACATATAGAGCAATGTGGGCAGGAGTCTGCACATAGGGCCAGATTTATCAATGGTTTGCGTGCACGCTAAATAAATAAATGGTCACATTTATATAGCGCTTTTCTACCTCCATGGGTACTCAAAGCGCTTTACATCAAGGAACCATTCACCCATTCATACAGACATTCATACACCAGTGTGCGCAGACACTGGAGGCAAGATGGGTTAAGTGTCTTGCCCAAGGACACAACAGTATGCAATGGTGGGAGTGGGGTTTGAACCATCAACCTTATGATTAGTGGACATGCCGCCACGCTAACTGAAAAAGTCGTGCTAAAATTGGAGCAAATCCAGACGCACCTGAGATGAATGGAGCAGAATGAATGGAGCGTAGATTTTGCTCTGGTAACTCAATGAATAAGTAAAATGAGGTGTTCTCATCAGAACGCGCAAAATTCAAGGAGGAGAAAATGCAAATGAAGCTTTGCGGTTTCTGTTTGATTTATCATGACTACGGAAGCTAAACTTGTGTGTAAATTTAGCACTTCGAAGAAGCATGTGCAAAAGTTTTGCGGAGGAAAGAGTGCAGCTTTTAGTGCACAGATAGGGCGTTGAAAATAAGTTATAATGCTTTAAAAGGACTCATTTACAAAGATACAGTAAAATGTTGACTTGAAGTCGGAGGAAACAAAGAGACAGACTTTACCTGCAAAACTTTCTCCCTGATTCTCTCGCACTCCCCTGAACTTCAGCCTTTTACAGCTCCTGTCTGTGGGCTTTTATTCTGTTTCACATAACTCCTAGCGGTGACGATTAAGCAGTCTTTAAACACAGCGTAAAGGCCATGATGTGATGACAGTGTCAGTCCCATGTTGTTTATCCCATTGCCTCTCAATGCTCGCTGCAACGCTTGATTGACAGCTGCCCACAGTGGATCGAGGCTGCGCTGCTGTTTAATGTACAGCAGAGGACATCGAAAATATTTTTATTTTTATATTTACGTTATCACCATCAGCACTGCATAAAGCCTACTTGCTAGATTTTATAGGCTATATGTTTGAAGGGTTACTGACTCTGACAGACACTGAATAGGACTTTACATTTCCTGTCTGTCTCTCCACTGTGGGAAACTCGAGTCACGTGGTAAGTGCCAGAATCTTATGAGACAAGGATTTAACAAGGACAGACTACACATAGTTAATAGAAGAAAGTGAAATGCATTGCAATGAAAATATTATTCCTGAAAGACAACTACAGTCAGCGTAGTACTGTTATGAGGCTGGACTCTCATGTTGACTTTTGCGTTGCATCACTGTAGGAAAGATGGAGTCGGAGATGCCACAGCAATTCTGCTCCCTTTATTGGTGCGTGATATGCTCATGCAAAATTCTCATTTACATATCAGATTTGCGGCAGCAATTAATTGCACACTTTCTCTTCGTATATCACACACAACAAGCCCACAAATAGCAAACACAATTTTTCAATCTGCACTCGCAATTTAGCACCCGTCTTAGTGAATCTGGCCCATAGTGTTTTATTTTGAAATATACCAGATCCTCTTCACTTGTCCCATGTCTGTCTTCTTATCTTGCTCAATCTGGTCTGTTTAACTTGCATAGGGGCATAGGGGCTACAGCATCTGTCAAAAATAGACTCCTTACATATTTCTGTGAGAGAGCTGGACACAGACTGCAACACAACTGGTGTAAACACACGCATTGACTAGAGTGGCATCTATTTGTTGCGGACGTCGGAAAGGAGGTGTACCGCACATGCAACGCATTCAGTGTAAATTGGTCATAAGTCATTTGTATGTACTGTATATGTACAGTATGTGGTTTACTTACTGCCAACTATCAGAAATACCTACAGACAAACCTCACAAAAGCAACCAGAGCTTTGAGCTAACACCTGTTTTGAATTCATTTGTAACCTTCACTGTGTTCTGTGGAAATCTGTCCACAGCTGCTCAGTGTTCAGTCCAGCGCTGACTGTTCTGCAAACGTGATGCTGATGTCCCTTTTATGTAAGAGGCAGCAGAAGTAAGAGAAAAAGAAACATGTGGGAGTTGGGTTGAAATGAGATGTCAACGCGCCAACAGCAATCTCACACAACACTGTACATTTACCCAGAAAACAGCACGAGATGGTAACAACTGCATTTAATTCCCATAAACCTTTCTTTACAAAAAACAAATTAAACCATCCATTATGTTTTTCTCTTTAACTGCTTTATATTCCTTTGCACTCTTTGCAGCCATTATTTTGAATAGCATCTCCAGCAGCACCACATTCACGTTTAATTCATAGAGGTCCTGGGGGCGATTCAGAGCAGGTTTTAGACACAACTGCCAATCCACTTATCCACCCACCTATTGCTGACTGCCGAGCCTGGCTGCACCATGGAAACACTTGCATTTCCCCGCATTTATGTGTCCCTGTTGATATATGTAGTGTTTAAACCACCACAAAAAATGACATTGCTATATCAACAATTGAGACCTGGTTCTGATGTCGGCCATGTTGGAATAGCGTGTGGGGTGGACCTAAACAGCCACACATGCATAGCCCAAAAATCAGCAAGCAAAATTAATCTCTTGGTTCAATAGGCACAAATGAAAAATACTAATTGTAAAATTAGTTTCTAAGAATTTAGAAGTGCAGTCAGTGGAGCTTGTAATTCTTCATGCAAGCCAGCCATAACAAGTGATACAAACAGTGGGCCTGGGCAATCTGGTAAAGTTGGATGTGGATAAATCTTTTTGTCTTATGATTTAGGTTTGGAGACTGTCATCTATTACATGTGCTTTACTTTACTATGGTATCCCTCCTCTTGTCTAAAGACCCTTCTCACACAGCGTCATCTGATCACGTGATTTCCACGGAGCCGCCATGTTGGATGGCAAAAGCCGGTTGTCACGGCCCGATTTGGATCCGTCCTGCTGTTTGTTAGCCTAACAAATTAAATTTGTTTTATTCATCAAAAATAGTTGAATGTGTCCTATATCTGTGATAGCATCTACCAGCTGTCTTTTGAAGTAAAAACGTTAATGTTGCACTGTTTGACAAAGTTTATTCTTTAAAAAAGTCACATAAAAGATCGCTCCTGCTGTAATCGTCAAATAAAGTAAAAACCGATCTTAAGTCAGTTAGCCTCGTTCTTACTGTCTGCTCAGGTTTATTAGCAGGGTAAACACGTTTTCACGGACATTTAGCAAACTGGGGAGAAAAAGAAAATACAATGTTCAGGACAGCTTGGTATTTGATCTTTTCTGCGTGAGGATATGGCGATTACAGGATTATTTTCACAACATGGAATACTTTTATGGAAATATATCTCGATATTTACTTGTGGATTTATAAAAACTGATTGAGCATTATTAATACTGGATTGAACTGGTTTTGGACAGCACCAGTGTTCAAAGGTAAAAAGTCTGTTTTTTCGGTTTGGCATACTGAGGAATCGTCATTAATTACACCTATGTCCTATTTTAAGCATAAAGTTAACTTAATTCCCATTTTGTACAGAACATAAGCTTTCTAATGATGTATATCATGCCTGTACTGACAAAATAATAACCGTGCAAATTATGTTTCTTTCTGAATCTGGTCGCCGCTAGCTTGAATGAGGTTAAATATATAAATCCTAATTCTCCATATCTCAGCAAATTTGCCACTTTTTAAGGCCTTAAATTTTGATTTATAATTTTAGACTTGTAAACCTCCGCGGAAAGCCTACTTTATTGAAGTATTTATATTGCCTTTTCACTAATCTGCGTCTCTCATCTGCCTACTCACATGGACAACAGTTGTTTTAGGGCACTTTCCATACTAAAGGTCTGTCACCCATCCTGCCACTAAATATTGTTATGCCTCTAAGGAGCTCTCTGCCTCTTGTAAGCTTTTATATGTGCCCCTATAAAGTGAGATTGTCGATTGATTGATTGAAGTGGTAAATATGAACTCAATTTCTATACATGATCACTAATCGCTAGCCAGCTACACCGGCTTTTTGCCATCCAAAATGGCAGCGCCAACAAACCAAGTCACGTGACTGAGAACGGTCTATACACAAACCAAGGGGAAATAGGTCTGCTGTCACCTGATTCTGCTTAAAAATGGAGCCTTGATTTGATGTAAGTAATACTACCATATTAAGCTCCACCCAGAGTGACCTACCCACTCCCCCAACTTACATCGTAACAGAGGATGGTAACGGGAAGCACTCAGGCGTCCAGGGAGAGGCATTTCATACCGTTAAAGCGTTGGTCTACCGCTAAAATAATTTTCAAAATATTATTTCAAGGTCCAAATATGACACGGTGTTGCTTTAAAGCTACTTATTTACATCTGTTATAGCCTCATTAGCTGAACGCCTTTACATTTTGAGGCAGGGTTTTCTTTTAGTGGCAGCCTTAATGAGTGTTTTTATTATTTTATGATATGCTTTTTTATTTTGAGGGGCACTTTTCATTTGAAGAGTTTATTTTATTTTGATGAATGAGTTAAAAAAAAAAAACGCTTTTTAAAAATTGAGTGATAGCTTAATTAACTCTTTAATTTTTAGAGGTGGGTTTCTGTTTTGAGGCAGCACAATTAAAAAACTTTGTCTGCTTTTATTTTTCTAGTGGACAAAAACCATTAAGATGATGCTCCTTTTTATTTTTGACATGTATTTTATTTTTATTTTTTTATATACTGTTTTTTATTTTTTTATTTGAGGGATGGTTTTATTTTTAAGGTAAGTTTAAAAAAAATTCAAGTGGAAGAAAAAAGCAATTTTGATGTTGCATCCCAGGACCACCGAATGTTAACAACATATTTAGGCAGTTGTCTTTGTCTAGGACTACTTTCTTCAAGCCAGGCAATATGCTTGACCAATGGTGACAAACTGCTGGCAAACTTTAATACACTTATTTGCCAAGAATCCATGGTTGTCATGGAAACCAGCAGATGCTACTTACCCACTGAGCACCACGATGAAGTCCATAACGTTCCAACCATTCCTCAGATAGGAGCCTTTATGGAAAACAAAGCCCAGGGCCACCAATTTAATCCCCGCCTCAAAGCAGAAGATCCCAATAAAGTATGGCTCTGACTTTTCCTGTTTAAAGAAATATGACATTCATAAGGTGAATTTGTATTGATTTGCATAATTAGACATGACAGAAGATATTAGATCTTACAAGTCTTTTTGCCATGGGCGTCTTGTCCTCTCCGGGGAGATGCTGCTCCAAGGCTAGAACCACACAGTTGGCAGTGATGGTGGCCAAAATCATGTACTCAAATGGAGTAAAGGTCACAAAGTTAAGGAATAAGCAGAGTTCAAAAATAAGCTGTGTGAGTAACTTTGGCTAACTTTCACTGAGTTTGGACATTTAGCATTGCATTTCACTGTGAACCAAAACAATAATAGAAATCAATAACTCTTTTACTTCATCATATACTGTAATGACATTAAACAGTAGCAACAAAACTACCCTACCCTAACAGACAGCTTACTGCCAGGTCACAACATTTACCTTAACAAATAATGTAATCAAACACAATAAACCTAACCTACTGAGCTAACAATTTTTTTGCTTGGTCTGGGATTGCTTAAAATTATTAATGGCATTAGAACTATTATTGGCAACCAATATGGACAATAAAGTCAAATCTACCTCATTCTTATACTTGTATGACAGGTAACATACAAGTTATTATTAGCATAAAGATGAGGAGGAAAATGTGATGATGACAAAATGTATGTGTCCCTCCAGAGCTACTGTACTTGTGTAAAACATTATTGTCTTGAAGTATATTGAAGCAAGGCACAA
The DNA here is from genome assembly GCA_020698575.1 of Bostrychus sinensis. Classification (NCBI taxonomy): domain Eukaryota; kingdom Metazoa; phylum Chordata; class Actinopteri; order Gobiiformes; family Eleotridae; genus Bostrychus; species Bostrychus sinensis. Next base: position 24,677,938 of record CM036256.1, read on the forward strand.
ACTGCTGCAGGTAAATATGCATCTGTGGCTTTGAGGAATTAAAAAAAAAAACTTGAGAAGATTGATGACAGTTGAATAATGGCACTGCTCATAGCCTCTGTATTGGAAGCAGTCTGTTAGAGAGATTGTTGTATCCATGGCAACCTGCTTTTAAAAGTGCTTTTCATAAAGAGAGAAAAGAGCAAGTTCAGTGGGAGACAGAGTGCTGTGGACTCACCTTCACCTGGCTCGATGCTACAGTGGAAACTTGTCCCATCCACTGTAAAATGATATATGCTAAAATGGATTTCGATACTATTGTTTCATGAGGGGAAGTACGGATATAGAAGAAGGACCAATGGAAGCAGGTTAAACTACCTCTGAACTGCAACTGTATAGACAGCCTTGAAACTTCCAGCGGAATTCCGTAACTTTTATCCATTCTTCACTGTTTTTGTCTCATTTTCCTCTATAGTGCTCATAAAGCACTTTTCTAAATACTGACAAGTCCAATTGACTCCTGCATGATCCTTTGCTGGAATTTACTTCCATTTTCCCCTCCGCATATCCATACAAAGTTTCTTAAAAATAAAATAAATAAAAATAAAGCCATTGTTAGCTTGTTGTTTGGCTAACTGCTTTCTCGTGAGACTTGAGACTTCCGTGTCACCAGGTTGGCAGTGCCCTTACTTGCAAATTTTGCAAGTTTTTTTCGACCCAGAGGCGACAGGGAGAGACTCAGGGCACTTTGTACACCCCGCAACAACTCATTAAACCATCAAACAGGCCCTGAAACAGTTTTTTTTAGGGCACAAAAGTTACTGGATTCGGCTTTAAGGTGCAGTACCTACATAACCAGAATAAATTGACACACACACACACACACAAAAAAAACAACAATCAAAAGAATCAAATAAAAAACACCTCATTTTATATACAATATATATATATATAATATGGTCAGAGCTGTTAAGAGAAACAATTAAGACATCCCCGCTGACTCAAGGGGGCAAGTTCTTTAAGCTAATAGTTCCTAGGAATAGTTCCCAGAAATTTGCTCCTCAGACTAGCAGTCAGATGTTTTAAGAATCAAAGTTTATATTATCTATGGATAATATAGGATGGATTAAAAACATATTTACATGCACACAAAAAAAATGCACATTAGTGGCGAAATGAATCTATTTCCTGGACCTCCATTGGTGCAAGTCTCACTTTCAACGATTCTGTATATGGTTATAATTAACCGTTATAATTGGTCGCGCCGCTAAAAAAATTATTTACTGTGGCTGGTAGTAGATTAGAGGAAAAAGTACAATGAGTGAACACTTAGAGCAACCAAGGCCTGTATATATAAGTCTAATACTTAAAATTCTATAGCTACGTTTAATTAAAAAAAAAAAGATTAAATAAATAAATCTAAATAAATGTAATATTAAGTTTGTATTTACGTGGCATTTTCTCATCTTTTATAAGGAGCTCAAGAACAGAAAAATGTACTTGTCCTACGGTGTAGTGTACAAAAAACAACTATATGAAGTCGCACTATAACCACACACTACCCATAAGGTCTCACAGTTATTTAGACAGGAGTGTATGACCACAGATAATAGAATACTAATACATTTACGAACCACCAACCAACAATACAAACTGAACACTCACCTGGTAACCTACTGTATAATCACCAGACATGCTCTGTCTATATATATAAATACATCTGGCCTAATGGGAGCGCACATACGTGACCCAGCATGCACTGGGGAAGACTTGAGTGCCCAGACACTTACAGGAGCGGGTGCCTCTTGTCCCTGGCTGCCGCTCCTATTAATTGTGGTGCTGTGAGTGAAATGAGGTCAGTGAGTCACAGGGGAGTGGAGATGAGGGCCCCTGGGAGCCACACTGACTCACATCCACACTCTACACTGTAGCTGCTTCAAAATGTTTCAAAATAGCTTAAGCGGGAAATACTTCATCAATGTCCTCCCTTCTTTTACCTGCACTTAAGCCCATATGACTATATGTCCATTTGACCAGCTTAGCTTTTTCTGAAACTTTGTTGCAATACATATTAGGATCATTGGTTCAAAAATAACTGCAATGTGCTTTATCTAAAGATTTTACAAAATGTAGTTAAGAAAAATGTGTCCCTCCAAATGAACCCTATTTTTTCTTTTTTTTAACCTTGTTGCTAGTTATTGCATACAAAATACTCAATCAATCAATCAATCAATCAATCAATCAATCAATCAATCAATCAATATGTAATAAAGTTATTGTACGTAATATTTTAGGCATGTGGAATTCAACTTTTCAACCTAGCCTCAACAAAAATGTGCTTATTGCAAATTTGTGCCTACTTGATAGTCATAGTAAAGCTATTTTAGTTAAGAATCAAGCAATTTGGCAACATCCAAAAGAATGTGTTTGCTCCACTTTGTTTCCACCACAGCAAGAAGCTGCACTGCATGGTCTTTTAGTCCAAAAGAGGGCAGCTCAAGTGGTTCAAGTGTACTTAAATCAAATTCAAGACCCACCAAAGTAGACCATTTATAATTTCTACTAGTGAAAACATGCTGTTTTACTTCTGCCATGTTGTGCATGTATTCTTACAGTCCTAGGGCCATTTTCATCTTCCTGGCAAAAAATGTGTCTTTGTCAAGGTTTCTAACTTTTGACATACTATGCAATAATTTAAATTCTTTACATAACGACCAAACTCCAATGGACAACTAAAATATTGTACTGTGAAGATAGTAAGCCACTCAATAAAAAAAACTTTGTGCATCTCAAACTCAAAAAGCACTCAATCAAAGTCAGCCTTGCGTCAAGAACATTTTTAAGAGCTACATTTCATTGTGGCACTGACAATAATAAGTGCAACGTGTGATGGATTACATAACTAGAACAAGTCTTTCAAATGTCTTTTCGGCCACCTATCAGTAAATCGAAAACAAGGCTGTCTGGGAGGGAGAAAGTACACAATATGTCTGAAGGTCTACAACCTACAAACACTCCTAAGCTCTTGTGCAAAAGTCTGAATCCACAACATAACTGTTTTCAATCTGTTCACCTAAAACTAAGCAGCCATAAGCCAACATACGGGTCTGGCAGTGTCAATACCCTAACATGTGTTGCTTTTACCAGCCCACGAGCCTTGGTGGTACTATAGGCCAGCTCTCTCCCCCACATGCCTACTGTATGCTAACTGCGCTGCCAGTGGCCAGTCTTGACCACTAGGCCCTACTCCCACACAACTATGGAGCTTTAGCAGTTAGGTAACGCTGCAGAGACTGGCACGTTGCACTGGTGGGGGTGTAAGACAGGAGGAGCTGTGGGTAGACTGGCAACTTACTGACTGGTGATGTTACTGAGCTGGTAATTATTCAGTCAAGGAACCTGTGGACATGTATATAGCTTGACAAAAATAGCTCTTAAAGCAGTATGGAAGATTTTTTGAGCTGTGTGCTTCAATGGATTCATACCTGTAAATGTAATTTAGTCTTTTCAAGATTATGGCTACTGTGAGTAAGGCAGGATAAGGATATCAGAGTATATTGCTCTTTTGAAGGGAAAATCAAAAGCTGCCTTATTGGAACTGCCGGTTATACAGGGTGTTCATTAAGTCTCTTTACAATTTAAAAAATATATTACAAAGGCAAGTGATCAGATATCTTAATAAGATTTGTTGTATGTACTCAGTGGTTACCAAAGTTTTTAATTATATACGTACTACTGCCAGACAGTTACAGCTACCATGTTCAACAGTGCACAAAGTCCTACACACGAACTTGCAATTATACACTTACAAAGTTCAACTCTTACAGCCACTCGAGACAAATTATAAACCAAGACAAAAAGAGTTTGCAGTGAACATACTGGAATTTCTGAGGATGAAACGTTCTTCACCCAAGTTTGTTTTCGAGGCAACCTTTCATGTTTCGGGGAAACTGAACACATATAATGTGAGAATCTGGGGATCAGAACCCCCCCATGTGACTCGGGAACTTCACCGAGATAGTCCAAAGGTAAATGTGTGCTGTGAGATCACCATTGATGAGGCTATGTTACAGCTAACATGGCAAGAAATTGAGTACCATCTTGATGTGCTTCGTGCAACTAATGGTACCCATATAGAGGTATTATTAATAAGGCAAAAAACTTCACTGTCTACTCATCATTTTGTAATAATTTCTACATATTCATCTGATCATTTGCTTTTGTAGTAATTTTTTTAAATTGTAAAGACACTTTATGGACACACTCTCACACCTCACTCTTTAGCAGCTTCACTACTGATTTTGATATTGCAAAACACTAGCCTGGCCTTTCCAGTGGGCAGAATGGGAATGGAATAAAGCAGAGCTGTTGAGAGAGATCTATGCCAACCCAGGTCCAGAATATAGTGAGTCACATGACATTTTTAGGTATGTACATGTGAGTTAAATTCGTAGATAAATTAAAATTTGATTCTTTAAACAGTTTACTCTTCAAAAGTGCTACACAGACAGTGTTTTCTGTACAGCTGTCTAGTGCTACTAGCCTGGACAACTACTTTCTGTTTGAACTGTTTGTGAGAAACTATATGGGTAAAAAACTGACCGATTGAAGTCCATGGAGATGTCTTAACACTCTCTGTCAACAGCTCTGGAACAAACTACATCACAAAGGCAATTTGAAAACATATAGCCTGGTCCATTATAGATTGGTTATGATTGGTGAAGTAGGATTGAACTCTTTGTATCAGTCACAAGCCTGGATAAATTGAGAGGGCTGGAAGGGAATCTGGTGTAAAACATATGCCAAATCAAATCAGTACATGGATGACTTCATACTAAGAAGCAGGCTATTTACTGCGGTGACTGGAATGGAAATGTTAAATGGAAAGTAAAATTTTTGAAGTCTATTTTACAGTCTATTCCTATGCCTCAAAGGTCACTTTAGCTTATAAACAAATTTATGCTGTTACAGTTAACAACAGTTCCCCAAGGTTTGACTCTCCATATATATTTGCCATTTTGGATCAATCAGGTGTCATATAAGAGAGCCATGCCCATGCAAGCCATCCAACTCCACTTATATAAACCCAAACTTTCACTTTGAATCCAAAGACCTGCGGTTACAATCTGGGCACACATTACATGAATTTGACTTTGTTAGATGTGTGGAAGTTGATGAGAGAGGAAGCAGAAAGAAGCGCTGCATGCTGGATTTGAACTGACACCTACACACGGCCAGGTTCATATTCCAATGAGCACTAAGGCAGCAGAGATGTGCCTACATGCCTCCCCCACAGTGAGCCGAGCTGCTTCCAACCATCACCACATGCTAGCTCTTCACTCTGCTGCCAGCGCCCAGGCACAAGTACAGTGGGCTCCAAAGCAACTATAGCCAACACACAAAGAGGGGGAGTTACTGTGGAGTCAAAAGCCAGCGAGACAATGGGTTGAATTAGCTTTAAAATGACCGTTATGGATCAGCCCGATTCTTAAGAAGAATACAGACTTTACGTTACAGACATTTAGAAGCTTTGCCTTGTAATATCTTATAAGAAATGGTAATCAATTTTAGTATACAACCTTTATTTGCAGTATTTAAAATTTTGTAAAGTTCTGATCTTGCTTTTTCAGGTGCAAGCCATAATTTCTCCCAAAAGCAATTTTTTAAATTGATGATAGGATGGCTATTTCAGACAATCAGGTGTGTGAGTTTGACAATGAAACAGGAACCAAGTGGATGGTATTTAAGTACTCCACGTTTGTTCTTATTTGGCTCCAAAAAATGTAACATTCAGAAACACAGGGAGGAGAAAATACCTTACCGTTTGCCTGTCTACAAGTAACAACACCAGCATTTTTTATGCAATTTTGTTAAAATAACTACACATTAATTTCTGACCTTTCCTGGAATGGAAAAGGTCAACTTGCGCATGCAGGTTATGTTGCTATGGGAAGACAAAGTAAATGTTGGACAAGCACCAATATTGTTGATCCTAAGCTCCATATTCTGTGGATTTGGCACCTGTCAACACTGAGACCATGCCAACATCACAGCAGAAAAAACATTACTCACATCACAAGCTACTTTTTCAAAACCAAGAAAGGCATAGCCAGATAGAGTAGTTTCCAAAGGTTGCCCAAGAAAATGCATACTGTAGCTTTAACGTTAACAAGTACCAAAGCAGAAGAGCTGTCCATAGCCCTAAACTAGCTAAATGCAATTCTGATTCACTTCTCAGCGTCCTTCACACATCACTTTCACAAGATTTTTTAGGGGAAGAGATTGCATGTAACAGATTGTGCATGGCAGCTTCATGTTGCTATGGGGAGTAAAAGTTAGACAAGCAGTTACTAACTATAGGTTCCAGATAACGGCATTAGTCCCATTGACCTTAGACAGTTATTTAGCACTACATTTTAAAGACTAAACTCTCAAATCACAAGCTAGATTTTCAAAACCAAGAGATGAGATAGTCTGGTTTCCAAAGACAACCAAGAAAATCCCCACTGTAGCTTCAACATTGACAATATTAGCCACTGTTGCAGGGAGCCTTGCTTTACAAGTGACTAAACCAGAAGCGCTGTCCATGGTCCTGAAATGAGTAACTGCAATATACAGTACGTTTTACAAGAGAAACAAGCAAGAAATGTCTTAATAGTTTAGTTTCCAAAGGCGCCCTTGAAAATGACTACTGTAGCTTTAATACTGACAATACTGTAGAAACCACTGTTGCTTGGTGGAGAGCTTTATTTACTAAAGGGGGAGAGCTGTCCATGGTCCTGAGGAGACTAAGCGCATTTTATACACACAATAAAAATCAGGTAAACACGAGTTTGGCATTCTGACCTTGGTAGTGTGAATAAGCCTAGATTTCCTTAAAAAGTGTGCTGTGAGTTTTTCTAACTAGTACTAGTCTGGTACATTTCTAATCTACATGAGCTCTAAATAAATAGTTAAAACAAACTTCATGTAAAACTACTTTACGTACTGATGAAAGGATATGGCCACTCGATGAACCGCCTGGCGTATTTCCTTATGATGTTGTCCTCGGCGAAGATGAAGAGCGACCTGTTGACGGTGAGGCAGTTGTGTCGGTGGGGCACGGGGTTGTACAGAGCCATGGTCCGGGCCCGCTGAGCCTTGGCTTGCTTCATCGATGCGGTGAGTCCCGCAGCAGCCGCCGCTGCGTCCTGGCCGTCTCCACCGCGCTCCAAGTCGCCATCCCCGGAGTCCACGGTGTTGGGAGCCGATTCGTCTCCGAAGCGAGCCATTCTACAAAAACACACCGCGTGAAGGGGTTGTTTTTAAAAAGGCGAAAACGAAAGTAACAACAAGATTCCCGCCAAAAAAAAAAGGAAAAAAAAAAAAAAAAAAGAAAAGAAAAAAAGTTGCCAAATCCTACTCCATTTTCAGTTTATTTCGCGTAAAAGTCACCCATAGACTGGGATTCAGGTGTTGCCAGCGTTATCCCATATGTTGAGCACAGCGTTAGGCACCACACGAAACCAACTTTTAACACGCGTTTGTTCAAGGAACCATTCAAAACATCCACAAATGCTGTTTTCTAAGCTCGTTTTCTCGTGATAACCCCGCTGAGAGCTCAAGTCTTTTCCGTTGAAACTGTTGCCAAAAGTTTACGCATCTCCACTATTCGGCAACAGGAGGAAGAGTTCATTTAAAAAGGAAGCCCGTGTATTAAAAAGTTACTCGAAACAAAGCCTGCCCTAATCTCAAGATCGCGTTTATCACTTGCTGGATGTTATCAGGCAGCGAGTACCAACCACCAGCATTTGCACAGTTAGCCCCCTCCCACAATGTTTCATGATGGCGATTTCCAAATTGATCTGAATGAAGAGTGGAAGACAGAGATGGAGGAGGGATCGTATATGCGCTGGTTGCCATGGCGATTACAGTTTGCTTATGGCTCAGGGAAAAAAAAAAAAAGAGAAAAACATCCCCTTATGCTAAAAAAGGTTCAAGGTTGCGTGGGTTAGTGTGGTTTAAAAGCATTATGTAAAGACGCTTGTGGGTGCAAAAGCTAAGACGTGTGAATGCATAACTTAACATGAAAACAGTAGGCAACAAGTGGACAGGCAAACAGGCTCACTTCAGAATTATAGGTGGACTACAAAGTGCACCAATTACTTTTAATTGGTTAATGTACATCATTGTCACCATTAGAAGAGTCAGACGTCCCACACTATTAAAACCATTAAAAGTAGGCCATTGTGCTAATATTGGAGTAAAGTCTGGTGTAAAAATAGTGCATGAAATAGATCTTAGGGCTGCTCCCTTTTTTGAGGCAGAAGAGAGAGAGGGTGGCAGGGTCGTCTTCACACGCACAAGTGAGACCTCATTAGGCATGGGCTCTCTCTCTCTCACCCCATCTGCCGCGCTGCTCGATCCCCACTGCTTCCTGAAGATGACCATCTCAGGCCCCCCACACACACCAGACACTGTATGCAGGCCATTGGCGCAAGGTTTTTTTGAGTCAGGTAGTGGTGACATACTAACCCTGTTACGGCAGTCATAGAATTTATACTGGGAAGACTGGCTACCACTCCACTGACTGAGAATCATTCCATTCAACATTAGCAGTATCCTGTATTAAATCAACATTAACATGTGACAATTGTTAATCAGATGTGAGAAGGATGACCGACTGTTACAGATGTGGGATGTAATTTCAGTGATCTGTTCAAAGTTTGAGTCATTAGGTTATTCATATTTGTCAATATGACTGGATTGATGGCATTTTACACTGTTAGGTTAAAGTCAAAAGTTAATGAATAATAAATCTTCAGGGACATACAGACTTTTGAGACAAGGTAAATTTAGAAGTAAGACACACTCCTGTAACACAGCAAGATAATCATGATTTTGATTCCCAGGCCAGTCATCAACTATGCATCTCTCCTTCCTGTGTTAGCCCCATGTGTCTTGCCAGATACTTTCTTCTAAAGTTATACATGTATAAATGAATCTATAAGTGAATCTGAATTGCCATTAGTAAATTAATATGAAAGTGATTTTGTTGAGAGTGTTGTTGGCCCTGCTACTGGTACATTGTCCTGGGTGTACCTTGTTAATAAAATAGGCTCCAGTAAATGAAAGAAAAAAAAAGAATGGCTATACATACAGTATTAACTGTGTCAGTGTGAAGATCTCTAAAAGCTTTTTTTTTCAATTGCACTTTAGCCTACTACACATGCTGACAAGTCAGAGATCATGTGCATTCTGAGTATGAGACTTTTATAAACTACAGTAATGTGTAAGTCCACCAAAAAGTAAGTCAGTTTGTTAATCTGATCGTAAGTTATGGTGAGATTTTGTTAAACTTTTCAAAAGGTCAGTGATGGCCCAAGGAAGGATTTTTGCAAGGATTTGGTACTATTGCATGATAGGGATATCCCGCCAGCCAAAAGGATAAGTAGAAGCAAGGAACAAATTATTACTTTTTGGTGTGGATGCAGATCAAAGGTTGGATCCAGGTATTTTTAGTGGACTCTTTTCCATTGTGAGATATAAGGGCTTTGTGGTTCAATGGAAGGAGCATCTACCTCTCTAAATCTAGTAACTAGTAAATCCCTGGCTCTATTCCAAGTATATCTTTACCATTGCGAGATAAAGCTAATGGCTTGGTGGAACACTCCAAGGTTTGAAAACAAAAAAAAACTTCTTTGCTTTGGTACTGGCATATTATTATTTATCTTCACATAGTGGTCTGGCACACTAAACATCCACAATGCCATGTTTTAAATCACTACATAACATGTCCTTGAGAAAAAGTGACTTTTAAACAGTGGTTTCTTTGGCTGTAAATCTTATGCAGATGTATTGCATCTCCGGAGTGGATCACACCCTCAAATCTGTTCCCTTACCCCTGCTTTAAATATGTGTCAGGTGGAAGTCATTAAGTGTGTCTTGACATAAGCATGTGACTGACAGTCTGGTCCGCGCAGCACAATGCAGGTAATGCCATATGTAGATGGGCACTGAGCAGCGGCTAAGACGGGGGATTGAGAACGCAGCCAAGAGAGTGGCAAATTTATGCTTGGCAAACAAGTCAAGATCTGGGGGAAGAAAAAAAAAATAGATTTAACAGGATCTATGAATAAGCCCTTAACTAAGCTCCCAAAACTCCTGCTTTCTCCTAATCTGCGTGGGGTGTCACCTCATGCAAAACAGGCCAGCAACTCGAGCCTCCACAATGACCTGTCAAGTGGAGAATTTCAAACCAGCATATAATTAACACATTTAAACACTGCATTTAAATACTTCCCATTAAAAAGCCCTCATTACTCCCTAACAAAAATATTTGTCCATCTTTGCAAACAGTTCATCTTTCTACCGCTCCGTTTCCAGCGCTCTCGTTGCTGTTGTTTCCATAGCGACATAGCTCTCTCTTCAATTCCTACTCGCTTCTTTTCATTCTGCCAACAAAAGCCATGTTGCACAATAGCAGCAACCGTCTTCCTACAGAAATCTGCTTTACCACTACACTCCCCCTAGAGCAATAGGCGAAGGCCCCTTGTCGGACAATCCAACGCACTACAGCACGTTGTGCTTGTAATCCACTCCACACACAGAAATGACCACACGCGCAAGCTTATTTATGAACGTCTGGGTTGGTTATGCTTGTTGCTCATGGTCTACTCCAGAAAATAGCTTTGGAAATTGGACTGAGGGAAAAAAAAAATAGAATGATTGGGACGGGAGGGCTTATCGAATGACATACAGTACTGTGCAAAAGCTTTAGTGAAACAAATTCTGTTAACTAAGAGTGTTTGTTATGAACATTTCAGAAAAGGTCAGAGATTAGCCAAGAACCAAATGATTCATTTTGGTGTGGATTCAGATTAGTGTTTAGATGCAGGAGTGTTGTAAGGGATTTTGCACTATTTTAATTTATAGACCAAAGACACAAACTTTGCTCTCTAAATATTGTGAGATATAAGGGTTATGTGGCTCAAAGGAAAAAGCATTTACGCCTGAACTAGGAGATCTTCAAGTTTCCAAGTTTTTCAAGAGTTCAGGTCTGAGCACTATCTTTACCGTAGCAAGACAGGACCAGCGCTTTTGCAGAGATCTACATTCTTCTAATGCTCCTAGTGTTGATTTTTATTATTTGCAAATTGTGCATTTTTGTACATTGATACTTTCTTCGTTCATAGCCTTTCTTAAAAAACCTTTCTAAGACTTTTGCACATCACTGTATAGTCTAAGATGCATTCATATACATGTGTCGAAAGAAGAGAATTGAGGTTGCAGGTGTCAGACAGTTAATGGGCGTACTACTTTGTGCCAGAACTCTGAAGAGCATTTATATAATTGCGCACAGGCTTTTTCACCCAGCGTCGACTGGAGTGGTTTTAGCATTTATTTTTCTCTCTGTTCCCTAGCAACAGACATCTTCTGGTACTGCGTTATGTCCGTTTAATTTGACCAATAACCGTAGCTTATATCACTGCACATTGGAATGGCAGGGAGATTACTTAGTTCTCAGTATGTTTAAAGTGTTTAAAGAAGATAGCGAGGATATTATATTATGGTATATGAATCTGTATAGAAAAGCTATAAAAACATGGCTAGGTTAGATGGATGTTGCTGGCTTTAGCTTTACATTTCATTTTACAAAATGAGATCAGCTTCATGGCTATAGATCAATCTAGCAGGCCTCATATGCCATTCCCTGCTGTGCCTCTACTTTGATTCCCTAGCATCCCCTAATGGACAAAACACCACATTGCATCCAATTCATAAATATTCACTCCTATTTTTTACAATTATTTGTGAACACACTAGTTCATTATTATTTACATCAGTAACTCTCTACTGGTCTGACTGTGGGACCAAATTTTATCCAATATCATTTTATTGGGACCCACCTTTCTGGCACATACTATTTTAAGATCAGTTTAACCCCTGTATGCAATAAAAATAATATTTAGGCTTCAAAAAGACTGAACATTGAAGCTATATTCAACCACCCTGCCAACACACTTTTAGGTCTGGACCCACTGTTTGGAACACAGATTTAGATCACTAATATGATGTACAAGTTAAACAAGGAAGTAGTGTATGTACATTTATTGATATTATTGACCATATTTTGCCAAATACTGTACTTAGCTATGGTGTTGTAGTGTTTTGAAACGGATAGTTTGTTTTCTATCAGACATTAGATTAAAGTAGAAGCTGAGTACTCGCAATTTGGAGAAGCAGACAGGAACAATATCAGAGAGACTAAACTATAGAGTGTTGTGACATGGGACAGTGAACATTTCAAATGAGCAGTTCATTCAAGAATACTTTTAATACATGCTATACTGATAAATGGCCAATATTTTGGTTTAGACAGTAACACAGATGTGCCTGTACTAAGGAGTGATACATTCATAAGTACAAATAAGGAAAAGAATAAAAAGTACTCACAATAAAAAGTTCTTGTAAATGCCTTCTATGTACTGCTCACTTGCAGTCTTGCATTGATAGTATTTTTAGAAGTCCAGTTAGTCATTTATAGTGTCATTTCCCTGGCTCCATTAGAAGCAATAACAGCCTAATTGCTCCTGTCTGCTTCTCCAAACTGGGGGTGCACTGGCAATTACTTCCCGTAGTCATGTATAACAATAACATAAACCACCTTTTAACACTATATGTTGTCCTCATATATATACACACACACACACACGAACACGCGCGCACACACACACACACACACTCACACACACGTGTGTGTGTCTTTTTGTACAATTTTTTGTTTATGAGTTAATGTAACTCAAAAAGTAATGGGCCAAGAACAATTGTTTGTGGATCCAAAGCACAATCTGGATTCAGGGATTTTTGTATTTTTGTGTTTGTGGATTCTTTCACTTCTGTATATGATAATGTATATTTCTCATAATAATATACTTTATACCACAAGCCTTACTGCTTTGTAAAAAGTAGGACCATTAAAAAAATCTGAAATGGTGCCACAAGAGACATTTAAAAAAATATTTGATTTGAAAATGTAGTCGCTCAAAAGCAGCAAAGTAGAATGGAATAAATGTGTAGTACTAGTTTAAATAACATTCATTTCACAATCATCATGTAAATGATTGTTGTTGATAGGCCTACACTGTATTTTATTGCCATTAAAGTGGTACCTGAGTCACAAAATCTTCTGAGGAGGTACTTGACACAACATTTTTGGGAAACACCGCCCAAACTATGTGATTTTTAGCTACTCTACTAATCAACGCTACAGTGAAAATGTACAAGAGTAACATGTGTGATGAAGAGTATGACAGTACAGCGATGGAGAGCTTGTGGAGTGGGTGGAGGAGGCAAGAAATGCAGGGGATTGTGGGAAAAAAGGAGGGGTGGGGGGCATGTTGGGGGCTTGGGGGTTATGCTGATAAAGTACCACTTCACGTTCAAGTGATGGGAGGCAGATAATCAGGGAAAATGTGGCTGTATAGTTCACAAGTTCAAGTTCATTACCAGCTTATGATTACAATGAACATGATTCTACTGTTGTGGTGATTCATTATAGATATGAATCATCAACTTATGTTTGGCTACTATATGTACTGCGATCCTATTGTAACCACGCAACAATGCACTTTACATTTGGATGGACAATCACTTGAACTCCTGAATCACAGCATTTTCAACAGCGTGCAGCGTGTAGAAAAATGTAAGCCCATCATTGTCGACTGATTCACGGTCACTAAAATGGACTGACCTTTTCATCAAATACATAACATGGGAAGAGAGAACAGAGATACAGAAAGGTGTATCATGAAGCTTCACTTCTCAATACGGTAGTAAAAGTACTAGTCAAATTTGAGTTATGGATCGAACAATTTGTGCATTGTTTTGTAAAACATCTAAAATAGTGTTTTTTTTTTTGTAAATTTTGACATGCTTACTTCATAGCCAGATTGGTGTCTAACAATTTTGGGCAGGTAACTGTCTTAGGAGAAAAAGAGCTTTGAAAACTCCAAGCACTTAGCCTGACCAGCAGTCCATTTCTTCTTTATTCTATATGTCTGGCTTCTTGATTTGCAGGAGCAGAACAAATGTATGTAGAACTACTTTTGAATGTAACTGAAAAGATATTTACCAATCAGACAGCAGAGTATAATATCAACATACAATTTGAGAAATAAAAGTTTATTGGGCACTAATTTTAATCATATCTACTTCCACTACTGGTCAAGCTAGCTGATGTTACTTTTCAAGTCATGCAATGTATAAAATTTTAGATAAATTGTTATGACAGTAGGTCAGTAGGATTAATCTGAGAGAAGACAGGTTGAGTGGGATCCTACCATTTAAGTCACATTTAGAGTTTTTAAGTATTCATCCTGCATAATAGTAAAGTATACAATAATGGCTTATAAAATGTAGTAATGCAAAGGTCAAATGTAATTTTATCAAGTATATCTAATACGCCAATGTACCACTAGATGGTAACTAAATGGTCTATGATTTTTTATTCTGTAACTACAAAGAAACAAAAATGTATGTGTCCCTGTCCAATCATTTTAAGCATTAAGTGGCATCTATTTTTAAACTCTGTCTATTGCTCTTTTACACTACACCACTACTGAAAGCATATCTCTTTACACGAGTATTTGATGCTCCTCCGTGGAGATTTATCATCTTTACACATTGAATTTTTAAAAGGAGCAGTCCGCCTCATAATCCTTTCTACTCACTCCCACTCCTTCCTGCGGGCCTGCGGCGTGCTCTGGATCTTGTGCGCTTGGTGAGCCATGATCACATCCTTTTGCTCCACCAGTCCACCCCTCCTCCGGGGCTTGGTGTGGGGGCTGAAGGACCCCGAACCCTGGTCAGAATCATCCCTGGGGCTGGCTAAGTCGAAGCTGGCCGCTCGGGGGGGTAGGCCCAGTTGCTCCGGGACAATGTTGGGTACCTGCAAGGAGCACGAACGGTTGCCCTGAGCCAGACCATGACGGACAGACGTGCTGGACTTCCTCCATGGCTCTGGTTCCGGGAGGGACAATGAGGACTGGACTCTAGCCGGACTGTAGCCGGGCAGAGGACGAAGACCGGGTGTGAGTGGAACATGGAGGGACTGGTTTGAATTGGTGAGCATCTTGAAGGCTGGGTGCTGGCAGTCTCACCATAGTGCTAAAAATAGAAAGAAAAGGCAAGCACTGATTAGTGAAGAATGAGTATGACTAGTGGAATACAGCAAATATGTGGCAAGTCATTGTCTCGAGTTGCCATGGAACCTGGTGTTGTCATTTACATTTACATTGTTTTCTTGGAGTTCATTTTTAAGCATGTATTATGGCCTTTTAATAATAAATTTACAGTTAGTCCTGATTTGAGAAGTCTTGAGAACAGGACACTCCTTCTCACAAGTATGTAAGATGGAAGCAAAGTAAAATGCAAGTAAATGCATTGATGCATAGTCTAACAATGCAGATGATGAACTCAGAGAGAAAGGTTTAAAGGGGCTATATGCGACTTTTCTAAGCTTTCTACCATGTTATGATTATGATTTTTTCATACAAAACACACCTGGTGCTGTGTTTTGCTTTATTCATGCATGTTTAAATTATCCTCTATTTTCTGGCATGGCAGATCTGAGCCCTCAAAACGCCCTGTTGCATGAACCTCAGCCTCTCCCACGAACACCTGCCCACTCCAGGAAGCACTGACCAATCAACAAGCCCTCTACATTCAATCTGCTCTCATTCCTTTA
Source organism: Bostrychus sinensis (assembly GCA_020698575.1). Lineage (NCBI taxonomy): Eukaryota > Metazoa > Chordata > Actinopteri > Gobiiformes > Eleotridae > Bostrychus > Bostrychus sinensis. Next base: position 24,693,644 of record CM036256.1, read on the forward strand.
TCCTTAAAAAACGGTGTACAGCTCTGTGAAGTCATGTTCCTTGTATTGTTTCCATTGTGTTTAAAAGACTGCAACAGTCTTCACTTTCCTGCACTCTGCTGGTCTCTACACCTGATTTTTTGTGGTACCGCTGGAGTACACATTAAACAGGTTTTCTTTTAGTGACAATATGTTTTAAAGGTTGTAAAATGGGCAATGCTATTCTGGAGTTGACCAAGATTGTTTTAAAAATTAAGGTCGGCTTTAAACTTTTTTTTTTTTTTTTTTTTTTTGATGTGGCTAACTTCACAGAGAAAGGATATTTCAATGTTTTATAAAATAGGTATTTGATCATGTTGAATGGCAAATGTATTTCCTGTAGTAGATAGGTGAAAGTATAGTAGGTTTTGGAGAAGCAGAAAGGAGCCAAGCCACACAACTCAAGATTAGCCATTTTAAATTTGATTTGAAACATGGGTTAGGGTTAGAGTTAGGGTTAGACTAGTTCAATTAAATATGTTGTTCTTACATACTGAATGTTGTAGAGGTGTTTATATTAAGGGTGCTCCGATCGATCGGCCGCCGATCATGATCGGCCGATCATGGCTAAAAATAGAGTGATCGGTGATCGGTAAAATGGGCCGATCAGAAGGGCCGATCAAATTACAATAAACACGCGAGGCTCTCACATTTACTGTCCTGCAACTCCGGTTTGATTAAACAGCAGTAGCGTTATTTTAACAGTGTTTTTAAGTTAAGCCCTGGTTATAACTAACACAAACCTGCCCTGGAGGCGCTGCTTTGTGTCCCCGCTGTGTCCCCGCCTGCTTTAGGAGTGCACGGGACAGAACCGAGGCGCAGCAGTGCGTGTATTTGCAAACACCAACGTAAATAGAGCTACAGCTAACCCGCAAACAGTTACGTTAAAAGGATTAAGAAAGTTCAGAGTCTGCCTGTGTTTTGTTGCGCGGAGAAAACTGTGCGTTTTGTGGCTTAAACTGCACCAAATGGCTGCTAATGGAAAGAGAAAGTAAAAAGGCAGCCCATGTGTCCCCCGTGTGTCTGAGAAGAGCACCTTTCATCGTTGTCTTCTCTGCTCTCTTTGCACGTTTTCTTCATTCAGACGTTGTCAAAACTGGCAGCAGGAGCTATCGGCTCTTTAGTCCACTGTGTTTCAACCTGGTTTGGCTGCGCGTTACGCGGACACAGGCGCTGGCGCACTCGCATTAAAGGAACCAATTAAGAACAGCTGATTTTTACATCAGCGGAGCATTCAAACAAAGCCACAGACACTGGGCACACATTAAAGACCAATAATGCAACAAAACCTCTTCTAAAACAAAAATAAGTAGAATTTTGTTGTTCTTTTATATTTACAAAGGCTACAGTATTTTTCAAATGGAACTAATAATAGCCTGCATACAATACATTACTACATTGAAGACCACGTGATCGGTATCGGCCATGATCGGTATCGGCCGATCACAGCAGAGGCTGATCGGTGATCGGCCTCAAAAACCCTGATCGGAGCACCCTTAGTTTATATTGCAAACTGCTATTTTCTATAAAGCTGTATACATGGAAAATAGAATAAAAAGAATCATAATTCACACCAATTCACAATTCAATCAATTCACAAGTGATTTTTGAAGCATACAATTTAAACCAGTTTCTATAAAGGTGTGTTTTCTGTAGCCTAATTAGCAGCTATACATAATACAAAGCTTGCGTCATTGCTTCTGCTTCTTTTACAAACTGGGCGATTGCTGACAGTTACCTACTGTAAGCAATAGGTAAATCTTTCTCTCATCTTTTGTATTAGCAGTTTGCATTTTAGCAATTTTCTTTAATTTTGGAAGATCCTCTTGACTTCCGCATGTAGGACGCATGATGCACTGTGTGATTGTCTGCTGAACTATTCAAGCCGAACAATTCATTTGAAATTTGCAACAAAAGCTACAATTTGTCCGCTCTTTTTCTAGCCTATTACCAGCCAGTGCATATGTTAGGAGGAACAGAAGCTTTTGATGATCAGCCATGCAGAAATAGTGGCAGTAATAGTCTTAGTGGGTGGAGGAAGTCTTGGGATGTATAGAAAGTGGGACAAGTCAAAGTAATTGGAAAGACTTTGTACTTTATGTCTGATTATGGCACCTTGTAATTCCATGCAGTTAATGTTCTGGGATAGCAATAAAGAGCGGCCAGTCAAACCATTACGCTGAAACTCAGGTTTTTCAATAGGGATAGGAGGAAGATGAAAAAAAGGGCAGAGACAGACCAAACAAGCCTGTTGCCACTGAACCGCAGCTGAAGGGAAGATGACTGAATGTGGGAGAGGAATACAAGGAGATCTGAGTCACTCGGCACCGCTACCAGGAGCACTGTGGGGCTTCTCAGACGCGGACTGGACAAGGTCTGGATTTAGAGTGGCACTGTTGCTAGATACAAGGTCAACACACATTTGCACTGGTGCTTTTGCAGGCAGCTTTCTGATGCTTGTGGGTTCAACCGAGATTTGGCCGAGTTCACGACGTTACCTTGAAATAAAGTCACAGTAGGAAGGAGTTGGAAATAGCCGTCTCACAAAAAGCTGAAAAAAGGGTTGATGCAATTGCAGGCTCTAGATGAAATATATCACTCACCATAATATTTCTAAGATGCAGTGTGGGGAGCATTAGTCTTAAAAAGAATACAAAAATTATGTATGGCAATGGCCCCCTGGTGGTTCACCTGGTTGAGTGCATACCACAAACCTGGGTGACCTGAATTTGGTCAGTAGGCCCAATGTCATTCCCTTTTCTGTCACCCAGTTTTCGCCATTGCTTCTGCTTCTTTTACAAACTGGGCAATTGCTGACAGTTACCTACTGTAAGCAATAGGTACATCTTTCTCTCATCTTTTGTATTAGCAGTTTGCATTTTAGCAATTTTCTTTAATTTTGGAAGATCCTCTGACTTCCGCATGTAGTTTTCTGTCCTTCTACACAAGGGGTATCCAAAGTTGGGCCCTAACCCTGCCCCATTTGACTCTTGATATCTAACTTATTAGCTGGTTTAAAGTTGATAATACTGTGTGTTTCCTGTTTGCCATCCTAATTCAAAATACTCTTTTATTCTGAAGGTAGCTCTGCAAGTTTTGCGAGTGTAATAGTAGTGTTATATGGTATTTTGCTTGTGCGTCTTCTTCCTATAAACAAGTAGAGTAACAAATCCAACTTATGTTCCAACTGAAATTTTTGAATAGAAATGAGTTAACACATTTTTAAATAAGTTTTAAATAATGTTACCATAGCATTTATGCCTCCTGCATCAATACCACTACTCATACTGGAATTTACACATACACACAGCAGCTGGCACGCAAACCACAAGGGCTATCTGTACATGTACCAAGCAGTGTATCATCAAACAGCTCAGTGGCAATAAACAAAGTGAGTCAACATAGGTGCTGGAGGGGTGTCTTCAGCTTTAGCCAAAAAATGCTTCCTTGAAAAGAATACATGTTTTGTTTTTATAAGTGAACTGGATAGACTGTCTAGTCCATTCAAATTACACTATACAAAGACTATGAGTCATTTCTGCTTTGATTTTAAACAGTGATCCAAAAAGGCCTACTCCATCTTCAAAACATATTGAAATTAAATGTCAGAGCTGTTGTATCAGTATCTCGTTTAGCTGCAGGGTGCATCTTGGATTCAAAATGCCATCTTGTTCGGGTGATATCGATTAGCACTGGACTTTAAGACCCTACTGCTATGATCTTTACAGCTGCTGGAGGCTTAAAATCTTTTTGAATAAAAAAAACCCACTCATGTAAATTTCAAATTCATCAGTGAGTCCCTAGCTGCGCGCTTTAATTAGTCTGTGGAAACAACTGGCTGCCCGCCTTTTTGAGTCATTTGTGCACGTCAGCTATGGGTCGCCGAGGCTTTCAGTAATATATTAAGTAGCCAGTTAACAGGTATGGCTAATTAGGAACCTTTTTTTCTTATAGAGTTTGACACAGGAACAAGTGGAGGAGGGAAAAAAAAGGCACACGCTCCAAGAATAGACATCAAAAATCTTATCTGGAGGCGGAAAAGTGAAGCGCGCGTAAAATGCAAAACAACATGACAATTAGCAAATGGCACTTTACCTTAAGGCGACGCGCTCCTCTTCATGGCCAAGAGTCCAGAACAAGGCGGCTCCCCCAAATTTCTCAGCTCCTCGGTCCCAAGTTGAAGTGTTTTTTTGAGGTGCGAGGATTCCTTCAGGAGCGATGGTTGTGCCGCTGCATGGCTATAAATACTGCGAAGTGGCCGGGAGCCAGAGGAGCGTGTGGCACACAGAGAGACGAACATAAACAGACGTGAAGGGGACGAGGAAAAGAAGGGAGCGGAAGGAAGGAAACGCATCTCCACCGGCTGCGTTGGTGGAGCTGACTTTAGCCTGTTTCAGATGGCTTCAAAGTTAATGTTACACTACGGTGGAGCAGGTGGAGTACGATGTGGCATGTATAAGGATTCAGCGCAACAGGTCTACAGTCATGTTTACCGCTAGATGGTGGTGGACTGCTGCCACGTACCTGTATAGCAGCGCAGGTTCCTCTAAGGAAAGAAACTGTGAATGGTTTTGACATCAAATCACGGCTCTATATTAAGATCTGTGCGCTTCTCACCTGCACTCCTCCTTTTGCCAGTGCAGCCGCCATCACCGTCTTTTCAGGTCCTAAAAATAAACGAGAAAAGCTCAAAGGCAATGGTTCCAAGTAAAAGCTTAGTACATGTTTATGAGGCAGGTACTGTAGGCCTATATTTTTAAAAGTATTACTGTGTCTATACGGTACACATTTGCATTTATGTATATATTTTATGATTCGAAATGCTTTCTTTTAATATATTTTAATTGTACATTATGCATGTACATTAAAATGGTTCTTTAATAACACATTAGGAAAAAATAGTTCTTTAAAAAGTGGGTCAACAGGAATAAATGAGAACCATTTATGCATTCACATTTTTCCCCGTTGTGTACATAGGAGTGACATTTTGTGTGTGTAAAATCACAGATTAATGGGAACATGTTATGCTTTTCCAGGCTTTTAGAAATTTTGCATTGGTATTTCATGTTGTATATCTTAAAATAATGTATATGCATGGAAAATGTCTTCTTTTGGGGAGCTTTTACTTTGACTTTGCAGAGAACTTTTGGATTAGGCGCCCCCTGCTGGCAGCAGTGGGCACTAGACAGAGCATAAAATGGCTATTCAGTGCAGCTATAAGCAATATTGATGCCAATGTAAGCACTGAAATGATCAGAATAAGTGCGGTGAAGTTGTATGGCTTTTAGAAGCTGCACTTCCTGGTTGCCTGTGTCTATGTAGAGCAAGAGACCGAGCATTTTCAGTGGCTCAGCGTACAGGATTAAACATGTGTGAATGAAACAAAATACTACTCCATGTTTTTGAGGTTCAAACATGATAATGTCAATTTAACATAGTAGGGGACCTTTAAAGACAGAGTGTACACAGCAATTGCTAATGACTCCATCTACTGGTACAAGATGAACAGCTGCACTGAAAGGCACTTTATGAGACACTGATAACACAAACATAGACATTTGTGCGTACTGTCTATTACTAGTGTATAATTCACGAACTGTTAATGATAACATCATTTTGGTAGTGTCCATCAAGATTTCTAAGCTCTAATAACATATAATGGTGAACATCTGCAAGTCGTTAGTGCAGGTTAAAAGAGGGTCTGAAATGTCAAAGTTTAACCCCAGATGGAGCATTCAGACACAGCAGGAGCCTATGTACAAGGAGGGGGAAATGAGTAGGAATTACAGCCTCTACTTCTAAAAATAACACACTGAAGTAGGTAGGGCATTAAAGTATGTTTCAGTGTGTGTCACCATAACTCACTATTGTTCATTAGCATGAAGAAAAAAAGATAGCAACATTCAGAATAGTAAGCTTCTTGTTAGGAATGCACTCAAAATGCACTTCTTCTTCCAAGAGCTGGGCAGTGCTGCAGTCACCTGTTTTCAAGTTCAAGTCACGCCCAAGTTCTCAGTGTGTCCAAGAGCTGGTCCAAGTCAAGTCCAAATTGAGTCATTTGCACCTGAAATGGTCCTAGACCAAGTCGAGTACGAGTCCAGTCCAAATAAATAGAGGGCAAGTCCAAATCTGTTGATTGGGATATAAATTTATTTTAGAACATAACTCTAAAATGCCTAGAGTGCAGCGCTAGCTCTGCTTTCTGCGTTGTCCACGTTCAAGTCATTGTTGCACCATTTTGAGTCTAAGTACAAGTCTTGTTTCACAAGGTTCTCAGGTCTAAGCCCTCAAATAATGACTCAATTTCAGTTAAAGTCACTGAGATCATTCAGTGATACTCAAGTACTCCATCTCTGCTAATAGGCTTCATCATTTACTTTAAAAAAAGATTAGTTAACTATACTTTAAAAAAAAAAAAAAAAAACATGTTTCATTTTCAGGGACCAAATAACATAATGTTTAGGAAAACAAAGTACAAAGCAAATGAATGTAACAAAATGGCACAGGCAAAACAGTTGGTGGATGGACATTTACAGGATCGTTTTTATACTTGAAAATAAGACTTAAATTCTTGTCAATTTGATTTGGCACAAAATATGCTAAAACTGTTCTAGTCTTTGGCCCCCTAGTCCTGCCATTAAAGTTCAGAGTGATACAAGTTAATGCAATGTGTAAATGTGCAGATTGTGACCTGAAAGTTTGGATGAATGGGTGCATTTGGAGGTGGCCTGGGCCAAAAGTGTCCAAATGTATCAGGTCTATATTATACAGAGTGTCAGTGAGGCAGTGGTGTATGCACTTAAAATGTGATTATTAATGGAGCGTTTTTATTTGCAGGCAGAAAAAAAAACATTTGAAAGTTGTACTGCAGACTTTAACAGTTGGTTTAACAGTTGGCCTATAATGGTGGCTCAGACAAGAAAACTACTAAATATCTTATTAGTATCAGTGGCTTACACTCACACTTAGTATAAGCGTGGAAGTAAAAGCAATCCAGTCACAGGGGTCACCAGCCAGCTTTGTGTTTGCCCCAAGCATGCATAATTACAGAGGGTCGTGTCAGGAAGGGCATCCGATGTAAAACCAATGCCAAGTCAAGATTTCAAAAAAACTTTATCAATCAAAAGTCATATCTTTACATGTAAAACTTACAATAGGTGTAGAACAAACTCTTAATGTCAAGCAGGTCATATAAAAAAAAAGATGGATTGAAAAGCAAGGTCTGAAGAGGGCCACTATTACAGTGTTACAGCATTTGAGTACAGATTTTGACTATACCCTACCCACCACAGCTAATAACTACGTACCTCAGCCTCTCCCAGGACTCTTACTGATTCCCTGTGCCTCCACAAAACCAAAGATAGAACAACTTTGATTAAAACTGCGCAGTGATGGTCGCCAGAGTTAATTAAAAGGTCACTTATGCTTCTCTTAACCAATCGCGTTATTCCCTGCGCTTCAGGAATGAGTTAGCTTTGGGACTGGGAGCAGTTACAGCAACCATCTGCCACCACCACCAACACAGAAATAAATAAAGACTTCAAATCCACATATCACACAGATTAGGGATAGATTTGTCTGCTCATTTTTGCACTGGGATATTTAATTATGCATGTCTTCATCAAATTGCTTTAGTTATTTTTATGCTTTTGAGTATTTGGAGTTCCCATTGGTACCGCATATTATCAGGTTCTTTTACCACCTTTATTGTCTAAGGCTTTTGTGAAATAGGAAAAAAAAACAACAACAACATTGAGTTTCCCATAACGTATTGCACAGATTAGATATGGATTTATGTAATCTATCCAAATCATCAATGTGAGAAAATAATTGCCGTCTTATCCTCCAGGCGCATGGCCAAGTGGAGGCAGATACTCATGAAGTGAATATGCCAAGCAGAGAAAGTGCTGCCATTAAAAGTGGAGGAGAAATCAGGCGTGCACATAGCGGGACGTGCATGCTGTTTGGTGCACGAGACAGGTGGTGGTAAACGGTTTGCAAATCGAATCCGGTCTGGCATGAGAGAGTGCCCTCCAGGTAAACATCAGGTTTGCTTTATCTGCTGTTCTGGTTCACACTGAATAGGATTTTGCTTGTAGTAGTAGATGATGTTGTACTATGTTCTTAAAACCATTTTAAAAAGGTCAGAGTTGTATTAGTATCACAGAAATGTACATCTAAAACAGTGTTAAGTGTCAGACAGTATTTTGGATCCACATAAAAAACTGAACTGGAAATTTTAATTCAAACCGTTTGAATTACCTTATTGCAGAATGTAACAAAATTAGAGTTTTGTGAGATTTGAAATGACAAATAATTGAATATTTTAATCATCAAGAATCTGTTTATTTTTATATTCTAAAATGCAAAGGACATAACAGGATTTGAGAATAAATCCAAAGTTAAGTGCACAGAAATGTTTCACTGCAAGCGATTATATACAAGAATGAAATCAATAAATCTTTACAGAAATTAACAGGTACTGCATCAATATTTAGAGTCGACTTTTAGAACCTTATACATAGTCTAGATCAGACTTAGATTCATTAACCTCGGTAATTTACATTTAAGTGAACTTTATTTGCTGGATTAAAGGTTCACTAAGAGTGCATTTAGGACTGCTTTGTGTTTTTATGAATGGGATATTAGGATCCCATCATTGAATTGTTATGGGACCATATAAATAGGTCTCGTATAAGAAAACATTCAAACACATGTCCTTTAAACGTGTTTACCCAAAGATGCTATGCACCAATGCACTGGCTAGCATTTACAATTTGATTGTACCATCATTACATATCTAATGTGAGCATTAGTATTTCATATTAACAGTATTGGATTCTTTTTGCAACTGCAACAAACATTTGGCAAGATTTTGTGTAAAGCAGATAACCTGTAGAAAACTCTGATGAACTTGTTTTACAGAAGTACAACTTTCAGCTGAAATATTATGAGGTTTGGTCATCACATACTTTTTACAATGTGTGCTGTTCCTAAATAGAAAATGTTTTCTGGAAATGGATGCAAATATGAAAAAGACAAAGGCAGTATAATTAATGGACTAATGAACTGTGACATATGGGAAGCTGTTCAGGTTAGCAGGCTTGATGGACCTAGAATCCATGACATGCTGTGACCTGTGTAGTTACCCATGGCATCCTTCACTGTTGAACACCCAAACTTTATGAAGCATTATTGGATGTGTCTCATTTCTCTTATTTTCTAATCCCAGTTCTTCTCTTATAACTGGAGTTGTTCTTTTTATTTTTTATTTTTTACTAGTTCTGAAGTCATAGTCCTAGGACTTCAATAAGGAGGCAAAAGTGAAAATCTGAAAATCCTAAATGTCAGCCAAGTGTACAGCATTAAAAATATCCTCAGACTGAAAGTTTTATCAAGTCATTTCTTAGATTAATAAGCCTCTAGCATATAGTTCTTATAAATTGTTGGTGTAATTTTGAGTTTTGAGAGTTTTTTGAAGTTGCTTTACCAAAAGATAGGAAAGTAAACTATGATGAGCAGATGAGTCATTGGTCGATTAAACCAATCCCCAACTTCGGGTCAAGATGACCTCTTATTTAGTCTTAATCAAAATTTCCACATACAGGTATACTTACTCACAGATCACTAGTTTTTTAATCCACTAATTTACTGTCTTTGTGAACAACTAAATATTTGCATATTCTGACCAGGTGAAAATCAAGATAAGTGCACAATCCACCCAGACAAGAATGTGTCATGAGCAATAAACAAGATTTATACATGTCCATTGTTTTGTCTTACCCAGCTCTATTTGAACATAACCTCTGACATTTTGTGTCCATCCTTAAAGCAACACTGCCTCTATTGAATACAAGATACAATGGATTTGAAAGCTATAATTCAGTCAACACTATGCGTGCTATAGAAGAGAAGCCAAAACACTTACTAACAATGAAATCAAATATGAACCGACTTTTTTCTTAGAACACTGATGAGTGTCATTACTTACACAATTTTCATTTTTTTTTCAAATCTTCAGTAGGGAAAAACGAAAGTGCTCTGATCAAACCTGTAAAAAAATAATATTTATACACAACCCCCCTTCTGGTGACTGGAGGACGTTGATGTTTTTCTTATTGACGTTCCTCCTCCCAGTCAGTGTCTTCCTCCCTGACGTCCGGGCCCGTCTGTGGGATTAGTTGTCATTTGTTAAAAGGGAGGCAGGCCGGCAGTATCACGGTGGAGCAGGCCGGGCCTGCTAACGGCTCTGCCACCTCTCCCTCTAACTCAGTCCATGTGCCTTTCTCTGGGCTGTAGCATATGGTGGAAGACTTGTAGGCCCCCTGAGGAGAAAACAACGTTATAATCATTTGTTTCTTCAATTTCTCATTTGGGCCTTGTCTACATGTACATAGCTTTTTTTTTATATATTGTTTCTATGCCTTTGTGTCTTTTGTTTCATGTTTTTCAATGTTGTCTGTACTATTGTCACAGGTCTTCATACTGAACATTTTATGGTAACAGTGTCAACAAAAACAACTTTCTGATAGGTTTAAGTTATATATTTGCATGCTGCTATTACAGTAGGACTATCATCTGTCCATACAAGTGAATTACTTTTTACATTCTGACTGGTGATGGATACTAATCACAGATCAAATTCACACATGACTTAAATGTTTCTGTGGTTTCCGAGATAGCTCTAGTATACCTGGTCAGAGCAACTATGCATCTACAGTATGGTCAACAGTGGCCAGTTATTACCAGGAGAGGACCTACAGTAACACAGGGAGGACATGCAGACTCCATACAAAGAGGGAAAAATGTGAACTGGTAGTTAGGGCTTTGATCTCCGAATTATTATTATATATTATATGTGTAAGCTGATACTACCATGCTCCAGCTATAGCCTCCAACAAGGAAGATGCTGTCATCTAGAACAGCGCAGCCTGGGCCGCTGCGACCCTCCAAGATGGGCGTCTGCAGGATGTTCCACTGGTCGGCTTTGGGGTCATAGCACTCAACAAGCATCACGTCTAAATGAGAAAATCCTGCGTGGAAAGGTAAAAAGTGTTTTCATTATGGCTGTACATTATACACGTTGCATAAAGTTAAATCACTGAGCTTTAAAGTGGGCAAAGAATGTGAATCTACTTATGGACATTGATGTTCATAAGCAGAATAAGTGGTAAAAATGGATGTTAATTTTGGTACATAATGAACAAATTAGCATTATTCACCAAAAAAATGCAAATTATTAAGATTTTGGCAAATGGCAAACAACTGACTGCATGTACAATGCCAGTGCTTGGGTAGAAAACATCAGGGACTATTTAGCTGCTTTTTTATTGCAGCAATTAGCACTACATAAGCTAAAGGCTACATGCTAAAAGCTTGCACAGACATGAGGAGGAATATTCATTATTTTCATAGTTTTCAAAAGCAAGACATTTCATTACACTCCCTATTAGTTTCTGGAACAAAAAAACGTAATAGGAACATAATGATAGTAAAGATAATACTGGTATAATGTGAGATGTACTCAATAAAAACTACAGCTTTAAAAAAAAGAAAAGCTACCACAAATAAGTTGTGTATTCACAATGTCCCCAGCCTGTGTAGTTATATGATGTAACTGTATTTTTATTATTTATTTATTTTTATCCCTGACCTTATTCTTGTAATGAATGATGCATCAAATATGGACTCTGTCACTAAGTGTTTTGCAGCACACAACAGGAGCATCTCTTCCTGATGAAGTACTTGCCTTTGAGATGATTTCCACCAATAGCGTAGAGGCGGTCGTTCATCCCGGCCAGAGCGTGAATAGCCCGCTTTGTGTTCATATCCTGTTTGCGGGCCCACACATCCATTACAGGGTCATAACAGTAGAGCCAGGACACGTACTCCCCATTGTGCACTCCTCCTACAAAAGGTAAACACATGTCTAAGCCTCTGTAATACAATGTTATAATATGGTTTGTATTTGTTCAACTCACTAGTGCCTGATTATGTAATGATAAGACTATTAAATACTACTGTATGATATAGTGTTAAACCTCATAATTACTGCTGTCTATTTAGTTGATTGCTATTTCTCAAAGGCTCTGTTTTATATTCATTGTTTTGAGAAATGCGTAATACAGTAGTTATATCATAATGTTTGCTGCTGATTTAGTCATAGGCAGCTTTTCAGATGGGAGGGATTTCATTGGTAATAGTGCTTACTGCTTGGATCTCTGGTTTTAAATGTGTCTATCCCACTAATAATTTATTTACATAAAAGCTTTGCATATTATACACATATTGTGGTTGTCACAGTTGTGCACAAATATAAAATATTGATTAATTCATTGAATGAGTGAATGAATCTCTGCATTTTTTAATCTTCTACCACTTATTTCGGTTAGCTACTTTGGACCTGAGGCGGAGTGCACCCTGACCAATGACCAGTCAACAGCAGGGTTTATTTTAATATTTGCAGGTTGTTGGTCATAACATCTTCACCACACATTTAATACACTATGAAGCTAATATGATTTTATTATAAATAAAAGGTTAATATGTACAAAACAATAAATGTCAGTATCTATTGTTGTCCTCTCCTTGTTCCTTCTTTGCCTGTTTTTTTAAAACTTGCCAATGAATGTAAATCAATCTACTCATGTATCCTTCTAGTGTATGTAAACCACAAAAGTTGCATTAAGTATACTGCAATACATTTTAATGGACACTTCAGTATAAGCCTTAAACACTGTGAATTGTTCAAAAACATAAGTGGTTTTGCCAAATGGCAAATGGTTATTGAGTAGAAAATATTAGTATTTTAGTTTTAGGATCACTTAGCACTACATAAGCTAAGGGCTACATGCACTGAATTCCTGTGTAATGTTGGACAAGTTAGTTAACTGGGTACTATGGCAGACCACCATAGTTTGTCTTCAGAAATATACTAGAGCACTTCTTTGCTAAGCTGGTGTCTTTAAAGATGTACTCTCACTAATACAAGGTAAAAGCTGTTTGCCATGACAGTAGGTTAAATGGTTTAGAAGGCTTATTGTAACCCTCACCTGAGATGTAAATCTTCCCATTATGCACTGCTCCTGCGTGGGCAGCCAGAGGTTGTGGTAGAGACGACACATAGTTCCACTCATTCGTCTCCAGGTTGTAGGATTCAACACTGGAGAGGTATCCTGTCTCATTCCTTCCACCAATCACATACAAGTGCTTATCCAGGCGACAGGCAAAGAAACTGGCTCTCCTGTGAAGGACATTATTATTCCATAAACCCACTTTGACAATATTAATTTGATGGCAGCATTTCTGGAACAATACATCCAAAGATAAATTTAACTCACCTCTCCTGCATTGGGGGCAGTTGGATCCAGCTGTTAAATCTTGGATCATAGCGGCTCACAAAATTAGTGCTGTGTTTTCCTGCACAACAAAAACAAAGGTTGTACAGGGTTTAAAATGCATTTAAAGCTTTAGAAAGACTCTTTGGATATGAAGTTACTGGCTTGAGATAAATGTTTATGACAACACATACAGTAGATAATACAATACACGGTAATATAGTTATTATTTTTATCCTTTACAGCCCAATAAATGAACATTTGAAAAGCTAAATAATTACATTACAGAACAGTAAGATATTGACCATTTAAAGTCTTTGTTTTTGTGGCAGCTTGTTACCACCTCTTTACAAATAGCACTTTAACAGTTCCACACTACTAATATTTCAGTGTTTTTCTGCCAGAATTTGTCAAGTGGTATTTGTCCACTGAGAGCTGATCTGGCTCTGGGAGAGTGCTGCATTAAGAATGATTGGTTTGAACTTAGATAAACTCTGTAAATGTAGTAAACATTGACAAATTTGTTGTGTGAATTGAGTGCAAATGAAAATGCTCAGTCCCTAGAGTCTACTGTACCGTTGGGGTTCCACTGGTCTTCTCCTCCAAGCAGCAGCAGGAAGTTCTCCACCTCCACCACGCAGTGATGGGCACTGTTGTAAGGCATTACTAGAGAAGGCACAAATACACCTCTGTCAACATTACTTTTCTCAAATGAAATGGTCCAAGATGGAAATTCAATCTGCTCCTCTCAGAATCGGGACTATTTTTGCATCTGCCAATTGTGTTTTTGCTGACAATAGTTGTTTGGCTTTTTTGTTGTTGTTGGTTTGTTGCTGGCAAGGTACCTCAAAAAGTAATGGTCAGATGGTGTGGATCCTGATCACTTTCAGATATACCATTGTGAGACATAAGGGGTTTCTGGTTCAATAGATACAGTATTTGCCCCTAAACTAAACAATCCCAGGTTCGAGTCTAGTTCTAGGCATTATTACTCTACTACTGTGAGATTGGGCTAATGCCTTGGCAGAAGTCTGTGCTCTCCAAGTGCTTCTACTCCATGCACTAAACCCCAGCCCAGTTCCTTCAGACAGAAGGACCACTTGTGAATAATTTCTCCCTTGTGTATGTTTTTCTGCTCCCTTCCTCTTCCATCTTTTTTGTTGAAGTGACCCCATTGAGATGTAGAGAAATGGTCTTAGGTGACAGTCATAATGAACATGATCGTGTTCACTCAATAAATCTCGGGCCCGGTGCTTTTTGAGCACAAATCAGTGGAATGTTAAAACCCACCTGTCTGTCTCCATCAGTCATTTCCACTGTCACCTCCCCACCGCCTGATGGATCACAGTTGCTGCAAAATTAGACAGCCTTGAATCTCATTTCTTTCCAATTGGCCTCTCCCTGCAATCTCACTCTGGCGGGCTGACATGTGCCGCTTCACAGTGGGAGGGGGTCTTAGATAGGGTACTAATACAACATACACTAAACAGGGCTTTATCTTGAATGAGGGGATTAGGTTGCCTGACTCCAGTGCACCTCAAAGACAAGTGCCATATGACTGTGCCAAATTCCTTTACATGCTATTTACATTATCACTCAGTCAGCAGTATATAGGACATGGATGGGCGCCCTTTTAGATGATGTCTAGTGACTTGCACTTGCACTAAAAATAATCTTGTGCTTATGCAAAAAGATTATTGCTTTACAGAGGGGCTGAGAGCGATAGGACCTCTCATCATTATCACAATTAACATTTCATTTTGATTAATTAATGAGTTTTTCAGCCCATCATAGTTCACTGAATGCACAACTAATTAAGTGGGAATAAAGTGCATATTATGATTTTGACAGGTTAAGATTATATTGATAACAGCTGAAGCACATACAATAGGTGATGTATGTATTTATATCTATAGTTAAAGTACAATATAGTAAGTATATGAATTTAGCTCCATCCAATTCCTACCACATAATAAAGTGGAATACAAAGTATACACGTTGTACGTACATATGTTTAATTTTGTGCAGTCCTACTATTAGAATGAAAAAATTGTTCAATAATGGAATGTATGAGTTAATTTTATAAAGATAAAAAAGTGCCATAAAAGTCATTTATGAACATTAGTTTGGATTATTCTCAGATGCAAAGTCTATGTCCATACAGCTCATACAAGAAAAGTATAGTCAGTCCTTAGATCACTAAAGTGAACTGTAGGATCTCTGATATAAAGAGGAAAGGGACAGTACTAACAGTATCATCTTATGTTAACAAAAGGAAAATCCACCACAATATATTCTTAAACCAAACACATGGATCTTAATCTTGTGATCTACAGAAATATTAATGGTATATTCTCCCTCACTAACCATGCAGGTGATTCCTAAGGTCCACCCAGCAGCAGCCATAGGAGGGCATTAGTAGCATGTCTTTTATGAGATGGAAGCCATCAGTCCCTGGACTACAGTGAGCTGCAGGGCTCACTAGAGGGAGTCAGAAACCTCTGCATAGAGACGCAGTTGGGGCCGCTTGACTGACTCCTCAGCTAATGCACCAGTGCTGCTGTGCTCTGACGTGCCTTCAACACATTACAACCGCATCCTGCCGAGCTGATTCCTTTGTTCCAGGCCATACAGTGTACACCAGCCTGTGATTTTAATACGAGCCTGCTTTAAATAAGCAGAGACAGAGGGAATAGTCCGAGGCTTTGTCTGCTGTTCGCCACGCTACAGTGGGTACACTAGATGGCAAACTTTACACTGGAATCACCAGGCAGTGGATTTCTGAAGAGAGGGATCAGATTCTCCCCAAATTGTGTTGATGAATGTCTTAATCAAAGCCTGTCCCTCTCAGGTTTCGCCTCATTGAAAAGTTATGATTGAATGTTAATAATCTTCTATTCCACATCCATTGTGTGGAAGCTACATCAGATGGCCACTGATGTGTTAAGGGGATGATTTTGCAGTTTTGTCCTTCCATTTGGCCACGGACCATTTGAGTGTTAACTTTTTAGTTTTGAGTGATGGAAATCCCTGTTGACCTTTTGCTTGTTGCAGTTTATACCCATGAGTGTGAGTGTAATGAGAAAATAACAATATAGACACCAGCGAGCTTCAGGCTGTTGTGAACGCACGCCTCCTTTAGCAGAATGCCTTCTGATAAATCTGGCCAAATGCACGCTGAAATGCCAGATCACTGCCAAGAAATGTTATGAATGTTACAGACAGAAACTCTGTCCAACACTGTTACTTTAGTACATAAGAACACAAATCTCACCAAATTTACTACTAAGTTGTGCCGTAAAGTACAAAAATTAAGAGCAACGGGGCAGTCTGGCAGAGTAATATGTACAAATGAAGAAACAGTGCTGAGCTATGAGTCCAACAAAAACAAGGGGCAAAAATTCAATAAGTCCAGAGATGAGGATGCAAAGGACAAATATGGTTTTCCATTAGCTCTTGTTTGACCTTTGCAACATTGCAACAATATAGAGGTGGGCCTTAAAAGGTCATGGATGACAAAGAGAAAAAAGAGATAGTGGCTTCCTCAGAGATGCTTTCTTAAAAGTTATAGATACTTTTTGGCCATTCCCCTTTTTCTTAAAAACATATTCTTGTTTTTGGGTTTAGTTTGTATAATATATTTTCTAGAAATACTAGATGCTATACAACATTTGCTTTAAGTTGTTTAGAAGTAAAATTCTGTTAATAAGATTATTTTATATTTGTTAAGGTCATTTGAGTTCATCTTAAATTTGTACTTGATATAATTTAATTATCCATTTAGATATGCATTTATTTCAAAACAGGCTAAAAATAAAAGTGTAAGTAAAATGTTCTAAAAAATGACTAAGCATTTAAGGAATTTTAAACATTGTTGGAGGTTTACGGCAGGGAAGTAAGGAAAATACAAATGGGGAATTTAATTTAAAAAAAGCTTAATATCTGTATATTATATTGCAATATGAATAATATGACATAATCTATAGTTTTGTTGAGAATATTCAGTGCAAACCAAAACATTTAGTCTATAGCATGCTCGCATAAAACGGGGCCTTCAAGATCCCATTGCTTGGTTGGTCTACACTCCTTGTCAGTCAAAAATTCAGATAAATAGCTATTTCAGCACTGGCTCTGTCTGCTACACAGCATAACAGTACAAAAAGGGGAGAAAAAAAGCAAAAAATAGAGTACAGGAAAGCAAAGTGAAATATGAAATATTTCTTCTATGTTTAATTATATGGAGATAATTGTGGAATGGCATTGGATTAACACTAAACACAGAGCTAGAGTTTAAAGTAAGATCTAAATTTCAGCTTGATTGGATCTTGGATTATCAGCTTATATTATATATATATGTATATATATAGTTTTTTTTTTCCAGGCTTCAAGTGATTTCAGGGTACTAGTTAAAATATAATCAGAACACATTATTTTGCATCATGTTGGATGCATGTCAACAACACATTATTTGTTTATGTTTTGATAATTAGCATCACTGAGTTTAGAGACCGGTCATGTGCAGTTCTACAGTGTTCTATAGGGTACTGGCAAAGGAGTGAATAATTAAGCTATATTAACAAGCTATTGAGAAAAGAAGTGATTCATCGTTGTTGTAGCTCTGCCACAATATATCATTACATTCAAGAAAATCTCATCATGCATCTTGCAAGCATATTTCAGCAAAAACAAGGGAAACCGGGCATGAAGCTCCACAGTGCTGCGAAGTCACGCTCTGATTAAAAACTTATATTAAAAGTGATAGTGATACATTATTACCTGAAGGATTTAGGGAACTCCTTCCCTCATTTTCTGTGGAAATTAACCTGTGTTCAAGTCATCCATAGGAACAACTATTTCTCATCATAAAGCCACTAACACAAGATGCTCCAGGTAAAAAAACTCACTTGTGAGGATCTTCCATGTCTTTTTCTCGTCATCGTAGTACTGGACCAAATTACTGGGGAGGCGATCAGGTCCAGGAGGCAAGCCACCCACCAGTAACAGCATCCTCTTATTGGAACGGATTCTGCAAAGTCACAAAGTGTGGGTTGGTGGACAAGTGTTAGAAAACAGAACTAAGCAAGTGCAAGCTTACCAAGTAAAACATCCAATGTAAAAATAAATATATTGGCAATTTGTTATAAGTGCATATTGTACATGTTTTAATGTGATACAATACTAAGAAACTAAAAAGTATTATCAAAATAAAATCTGTATATGAGAAAAGAAATATGTGTGTCTTTGTTCAAACTGGACATGAAAGACATTAGAATAATGAATGAATTGATCAAATCTAATCAAATCAGGTTAATTTTACATCAGTGTGGACAGGCCAAACCAATTAACATCTTTTTTAATCAGAATTTGGACCACTTCCTTTTTACTTTTCTCTAATTCAAGGCTTTTGCAAATGTGAACAGTCAAATAAAAACCTGTAGATTTTAATAATTCTTTAATAAATACTGGTGAAAGTGGGAGATTTTGTTATAAAAAAGGTATTTTCCCCTGAAAACAAAAGGATAATAATGGGATAATATAACTAATACATAATTAAATTAGGGTAACTACTATCATAATGTTGAAAAAATAATAGTATCGTAATACTATTGTAATAGTAATGTAATCTAGGGCACTTACTTGTAGTATGAACAAAGCATGTGACAACATTTGATACATTAGCAAAAATCCAATATAGTGTACCTATGTTTTTGATGTGTTATTGAATGGTTATGGTTCCCTAAAGACATCCTTTCAATTAGCTGTGAAGTGAGGTCACTCCTGTGGGGTGCCATGCTGGAGGCTAAAAGCACAATTGAGAACATAAACCTGTCTATACAAAGTCTCCATTTCATTGGCTGCCGTGATTCATGTGACATTTCTGAGCCAGTGCCGAGGTATACCCTGCTGTTGGTATATGAAATATCATCTCACACTTTACTATACTTTAGCAACTGTTAGCTGGCTCTTAATGGATTATATCACAAATTTTCCAATTAATCACAATATGCGCTTAAATATTGAGACTAACTGGCCTTTATATTCAAGCACGGTCACCTTTTTTTTTCTAATTCATATTTTTCTTTTTTATGCTTGGATAAATCACCATTGTCTCGGTACATTCTCTCTGCTACTAGCCCACTCGGAAGTGTTTTGGGGTTATTCATATGCAAATGAGCCCCTGGACATAGATAATGGTGATTAATTGAGAGGAGAGAAACAGTGGCATGTGAAACTAATTATGAGGATTCCTTATTCCTTGCTCATTTAGGCCCATATGCAGAAATAGATATGTTATTTGACTAAAAAAAAAAAGGCCCTTAAAAATTATTGTTCTTCTAAATTTGTGGCTCACATTTTGTTTTTCAAGTTAGGAGATTAACGTGTGCCTTTTATGCACTTTAATTTGTACAGTGTAAATGTAGGCAAATAGTTGTTCTCTTACAAGCACACAACTGTAGCTGCCAGGTAAACAAAATGTGACAACAGCAATGTCAATCAATCAACTTGTGACTCCTTACTGGCTCCTTACTGCAAACATGGAAGCAACTGCTTTATTCTGGCCTATATAAGGGTATAACAAACAAGGGTCTTCATCAAGTGACTTGCCTCATGCAATTACTTTTTACTTATACAATATAAGTGGAAATGTAAACAGCATTTTCTTAGAAGCAATAAAAATAATTAAGTTAGACCATAGCAAATGTATCTGTTACTAACTCTATTTAATTTTTGTCCTGTGTCAGATTAGTAGCCAGATTATCCACAAGCTAACACCAGATCTATGATTTAATTACCATGTAATTGTGGTACCACTATAATCACAGCGTTTCAAATTGTATTCATGAGAGTTGCCACAAATCAACTGCAGCCTTTATCTGGTTTGCCACATCATGTCTACATTGATTAGAAAGCAATTACACATGTGTGAAAAAATAACAAATGTGTTTTGTAGAGTAGGCTTCTCCAGGGAGCTACAAGTTAACACTCTAGATTCAGTTGGTAGATGAAGTTACATTGACTGGGCTTGTCCCTCTGACTGCCCACCAACGTGACTTGGATCACACGGGTGGCCAGTACAAAAGGGGGCAAAACTTGAGTCAGCAGTTTGTTCAGATTTAACAAGTGGTAGGCATTCAATTGCCTTTCTCTCATTCCGTAAGAGCACTGCTAAGAGTATGTAAAGCCATATCTTGTATTAATTAGCCTCACCTGCTGGCCATGGTCTGCCTGCAGTGCTGTCTGAAGGGCATCAAGTGGTAGTTCATGGCGTCAAGGAGCAGTTTCTGGCACACCGGGTCACTCCTCATGAAGTCAACAGACTGCACCCTCTCCACCAGCTCTGGGGCCGGTATGAGGGCAAAGCGCAGCCTCTTCATGAGGTCCGGGGCATAGTGCATGCGAGTTTCGCGGTCATGCTCCAGCCACAGCACTGACATCTGGAAGAGGGCCAGCTCTGACTCCACTGGGGGCGGCAGAGCGTCCAGCATGGCGCACATCTCCTCAAAGTTTAGCAGAAGCACATCCTCCACCAGGTACTTGTTGGCCAGCTTCTTTGTCTCGTCCAGTCCGTGGAGGGCGGCGATCTTGCAGATTTGCTTGTAGTTCTGCACAGAGATCTGGTCATTGAGGAACTGCACACAGAGCTTTGTGATTTGAGGGATGTTTAGGATCTTGCTCACTGACAGCACCTCTTCTACTGTGTCCAGAGAAAGAGTCACATTGGCAGTGTAGAGGTACTCCAGCACTAAGCGTAGTCCAATAGAGGAGCAGCCCTGTAGTACCAGGTTATTAATGGGCCTGGCAGTGGGGGTTACCAGCTTGTCGTCGGGGGAGGACGAGGGGGTCCCGCTGCTGCCCTGGTCTCCTTTACTGCCCTCATTGTTGATTACATTGTGAGAGGAGAAGAGAGACCTGAAGTACTGGGAGCAGGACGCCAGAACCGCTTTGTGGCAGTGGAACTGCTGTCCCTGGGCAGTGAGAGTCACATCACAGAAAAGCTGTTTCCTCCACAAAAGATTGAGCCCATGCAGCAGGGTGTCACTGTGAGTTGGGTCAAAGGTGGATGTTCTATCGCCCGATCTGGACATGACTTCCTGACTGTGAACGCCACCTAGGCAACAAATAAACCATGCAAGCATTTACTTCAGGTCACTTATTTGTACAAGCCACCTTTAGGTGCTCTCAGTCAACTACCACAAACATTTGTCACATAAGTTAGGGAACAAATCACTCGTTTGTCCGTTTGAGAATAAGCACCGAGCCACAGCAGACGGCAAAAATTTACATCCAATACGGCTCCAGTCACTTTAAACTTCTGGTCGTAAAGCAACAAACAAAAACGCAGTAGTTTCCATAGTGTGCCACACTTATTCATTCTTATCTGGACCGGTTTTAACGGACGCCGAGCTCTGAAGGGCGCTGCCAAAACAAAACGAGGATACGGAGATGCTGCAGAGCTTTCCCCCAGCAACGCGCTCAAGTTGGCGGCTACGGAAAGGAGGCACAGCCGCTACGCCGTTGGGTTGAGATGCAGCATTCCGCCTACACTTACCCCTGCCACTATCTTGCACTCCACCCAGAACGAAGACATTGCACCTCGAAGAGATTGCCGAAGTCATACAAAAGCAATTAGTTTGTCGCCAAGCCGTCAGCAGCAGTAGCAGCAGTAAGCTACGGGTACGTTTGGTTTTTAGCCTACCTGAGTTACGCGGACGCGACTGTGTAAAATGTTCTTTGAAATACAGCTTTCCGTAAAGTTACGCGTAAAATATATGTCTATTCTATCCAAAGAATACATATTTCGACGTGCGTAATGTGGATAAACTTAACATGAGAGTGCGTTATCGTTAGTCGCCAGATCCACTAAAAGCGCCTGTCACAACTAAATGATGTGAGCAGCTCGCCCGAGAAGAAGCCAAACTTACCTGACTTCAGCTCTCGACAAAGAAGAAAGTAAGGTCCCCAGTAATGTCACTTGAAATCCTTTTGTTCTTCTTTTAAGAATTCCTTAAAAGTCTATGGTCGCTGGTGACTCCAAATAACCATTGATTCCAACTCTTAAAGTCACTATTCCACGTTATTTGTTGACGTTGATCATTTGTTCTTCTGAATTAACAAGAAGTGTGTGAGTGTGAGAGGGAGCTGTGCTTTCTGCAAGAGAAGAAGAAGAAGAAATATACGTGTGACAAATTATGCTACCAAGAAACAACACATCATTATCCTTGGGCCTGGGGCTCAGTGAGTCGTAACGAGAGTAATAGGAAATCCACGGTTGGGGAGAGAAACGGTCGTGCATGGCCGGTGGAGAGAGACCATGCAGGGGTATGGATGCTGGAGAGACTCGCAAAATTATGGCTCAAGGCTATTGTAAAAACTGTCGAGCGTAAATGACTGCGATTTCAAACATCTATGGAAGAAAGAAAAGAGAAAGGGGGAGAAAAAGCGAGTCTTTCCCTCGCTGTTATAGAGAGAACCGTCAAGTTTTAGTGCGCATTGCTAATTAGTCAATTTCTCTCTGCCTTCACAGCCCGACGACTTTGCTGCTGAGCTGAAACTGCTAATTTCTGGGACCAGCCTTTTTTTGGCTGTGAACTGGATGGATGAATGGCTTGTCTCGCACAAATGACAAAAAGCCCCTGCCTTAATCTCCATCGCCAAAATAACCCCTCATCTCATTCTGCTCATACTAGTCCTTCAAAAGAAGGTGCACGACACAAACTAGAGCTTTGCATCTTTGTATAAACACAACATGCACACTGTGTTCAGAATGTGATGCAATGAAAATAGGTTATTTTTCATATATGTAAAGTACGTCAACACCTGCCCCAACTAATGCAAAGTTTCAAAATATAAATAAAGTATATCTTCATGTACCCATTTGTTTTCTAATCATTTCCACTGGCCACACTTTAAGGCATAGCTCCAGGCCATAGACACAAAGGAGTGAAACCTGATACAGAGCAGCCACCAGTGCACACAAGTCCAGAATGAACTGAATGAATGCAGTGCCAAGCAAATGTACTAAAGCTACAAGTTAATAGTGAAATCACTTACACTACCACCACTGTTAGGAGAAAAAAAAACAATAACAGAGATGTTACACACTTACTCATTTGTGTATTTGGGTTAGAATATTAATCAGACAATATCACTATACTCTCATCTAATAATTTTAATATCCACGCAGAACAATATCAAAATAATGTAAGTATTTGGTATTTGTTAAACTCTCTGACTGATTGAACTTGTTGTATATGAATAACATAGGCCAAGGAGTAAGTAATTAGATAAGTAATAGCTGTGTTAACTCATCAAATGATACATATTAATCTTCACCTAATAATAGGAAAGTAATCAAAGTAAGAGTAAGAGTAATCAAAAAACGTTTTATAAATGAGCAATATTGGCGAAATATGTAGGTAACAGATGTGTCTGTTACTTACTGACATTCTCTGTATTCTCAATTAATAGTAATAACTACACAGAGCAATATCACAATAATTACACGTTTGTGCAGGCCAGTTAGTTTAACATTGAACTCCAGCTGAAAGAACTTAATACATATGAATAACAGACCAAGAATCAGAAGTGGAAGAATTATTCCAAACCTGTAATTAAAATTGATATTGTGCAAATAAAACAAACTTTTTACTTGCTCAAAAGTACTCATTCCTACTACTTCTTCTACTCCCACCACTATTAGTATTACTACTACCACTGTTACTATTACTGTTAATACTATTCACACACCAAGGTGGAAAAAAATGTAAAAGAAGTTTTTTACTAAGAAAGTAAAAATTCTTCAATTTATGTATTTTATGTCTTTCGGGAGCTCCCTTACAGGGTTGTCACAGTGAATCAATCAGATAGGGATTTGGCAAGTTTTTATGCCAGATGCCCTTCCTGTGACAACAGCAGCAGGCAATGTGGGTGAAGTGTCTTGCCCACGGACACAAAGACAGTATGCACTGGGTAAGTGTGGGAATCAAACTGCCAACCCTCTGGTCAATGGGTGGACTTGTTTAACCTCCTGTGCCATTTAAGTAAATTACTTGCGTAAAAGTATGTAGTTATTTTCCACCTCTGCCAAGTATATAGGTCATAGCTGTGTCCATTAATGAGACCATATCTCTGTATACTCACCTTATAATATCAACTACACAGAACAATACCATATTAACAACTAAATGTATTTGCAGGAGGCCCTGAGTTTGAATGGACATCTCATAAACTACAAGCAAGTGAATATATTGTGTATTTAACATAATACACAGACTTCAACCACAGTGTCCACATCCCTTTACTCAGTCACGGTAGAGTCCTGAATTGATGTTTACTGGTGTAAAGTAAGTAATAAGCCACTATCCAAAACATTGCTGCATTTCCAATCAAAAATGGTTGGGAATTACTTATTAGAACAGAACCTGTCAATTAAATAAAGAGCTCAATTAGGCTAAAAAAGCATACATCCAGGACTCCCATGGGACCACAAGTGACAGATTCCTCACCAGTTATGAAATGACAGATAGGGATAAATGGGTTTGTTCATGTACTATGAAATAGAGCAACACCATGCTACCGTAAAGCAATAACAGGCCCTGCATAGATAGCATTAATAACACAACTTTGTTTGATGTAGTATATGACAAGCAGATATAGATATACAAATAGATAGGCTGGGGTAGAAGAGGTACTAAAAATGTACTGTTACTTTAAAAGAACATTCCTCAAGTAAAGTTATTTTTAATATTTTTTGCATTTACACAGTTAAATCTACAACTGGTACTTCTAAAACTACTATGACTACTAATTGTTGTCTTTGAGATCAATAAATTATGTATCTCATTGAATCATCTACTACTATTACTACTAGTACAACTACTACTAATTGATTAATTTGAGATAAATAATGAATCTGTCTAATCCTCCCATCTGCTACTACTACTGTATTACTGCTACTATAACTACTACTACAGCTACTACTAATTGATTCATTCAAGATCAATAACTAATCAATCCAGTCCATTTATCTATTAGCACTACTGCTGTACTACTGCTACTATAACTACTGCCACTACTAGTGTCCCCAGCCTGGCGTGCTTTTTTACTTTGCATCAATGTCAAAAAAATACTTCTACTCATTTAATCCTACTTACTTAAATGAGTTGAGTAAAAGTATCTAGTTACTTTCCACCACAGTAGATAGACATGTGGACAGGATTTTCATAACAGTCTAGTACAATAGCTGACTGTATTTCATACTGGAGTTCCATAGTGTTATCTTTACCAGCATTCCGTTAGCACTACATTACCGAAAGTCTCGAGCGTGCTATTCTAACGCAATAAAATGACCATTTCTAACTCTTTCAGTTCTTTGTAGCAACTCGGTCTCCTGAGGCCACTGGTCTTCAGATTGCAGGGCGTTTATGGTTGTAAGTTGTTGCAGTGTGCAGAGGGAGGGGGGTCATCAGATAAGAGAAGAATTTCTAGACTAATTAAACCCTCTGAGACAAAGAATCACACTACAGTGATTTACAACTCTCGGTACCAGTTAACCCGACTCATATTTATCTGTCATATTACACAGACACTACACTACTTTTTTCATACATTTAAGTAGGAAAGATAAAATGCATAGTTAAAAAATGACACAATACAACAATAACCCTAAATACAGACTCTAATGTCAGATACGTGTTTTTTTACACATATGCAGCATGTTTTTAAATTGTTTTTTACCACTGCGTTTTTTTTGTGGTCTGATTAAAGTGTGAGCATTTAATCTAATCAGTGCAATGAAACAATACAATGCAAAAGCTCCAAACTTGTGAATAGCAAAAGTCTACCAGGCATAATTCCTCTCGCTGGCTGCTGCAGAGGGGTATGCTAAGATAGAAAGTATTATTTTCCTAAATGGAAGGTGTCAGATGGTCACGGAAATGTGATCGGCTGTTCAAGATCACTGCTTCCCATCTGCAATTTGTGACGTGTGAAAGATTCAGCCCAAATGTGCTCACCAAGCGTAAATCCTCAGCACTTTCTCTTATCGTGGAAAAGCAAGATAACCAGCTGTTTACAGATCAGAGAACATATCATATTAATATCATGGAGAGGCTGATATCATCTTGTTTGTAAAATATTTTGTTAACTAAGTGTGGTGTGGTATGGCAAACTATGAAGTTAAATTTATCTGTTACTGGTTAAATTGTTGCGGTATAGATGTCTTTTCTTAAAAAAAATTATATATATATATATATATATATATATATATATATATATATATATATATATATATATATATATATATATATATATATATAAATCTTTAGATGATATTATTTAAGTGTGTAGTATCTAAATAATTACTGTAACAGGCAGTTAGATTGACACTACACTACTAGGGAATAAATTCTTAGAAGCTGCTACACTAAATTCACATAATTGTGGCAAATACTTCAATCACTGCTTACTGTAAATTGATTTAGATACTGAGTCCCAGTCCCACTATTGCCCGTGAATATAGTCTTAACATCTCAAGAGAGTTGCTTCTTCAGGAAATCAACAACTCACTTAACAAAAAAAAGTCTCTCCCATCTTTCTCACACTTTATGTATCCATAAAAGCCTAGATATTTCTGTATTTTGTTAATGTATTAATGGACACCAATGCTATCTACTGTTATGTTCAGTGTACCAGATTAGAGATTGTATATTTTTATCTCCAGGTAACTGTACAATAAACTGTGCAATAATCTATGGGAAACTGAATCTCCTTATTTTATTATTATTATTTTTAAAAAACATTTGATTTCGAAACATAACTGCTAACCTTAGCAAAGATAATCATAGTAACTGAACTTATCCATGTTTATCTTCAGGGAAAGATAGTATTCAATATTTCACCCCAACCTTCTTCCTGCCTTGAGACAAAATTACATATTTATGCTATGTATTTACTGTGTTACATGACAAAATTTGCATAAAATCATTTTTTGCATACTAGGTCGCAAAACCAAATGGACCACTGAGACCAACAGACTCAGATATTTGTTGTGATGAATTTACATCAATCGTTTACTGATGAGTACTTGATTATTATATTATCAGTGATTAGCACATGCACAGCATCCTGGATGAAAGTTACTCAAAGATGAATCATAAATTGTCCAGTGTCTAATAAATTGGAAGCTCTTCTAGTTGCCATTATGGGAGTATGGGAGGCCTGCTGTTTGAAGCCCCTAGATCCCCACACATGGCGTCGCCACCACAGACACGGCTCAGAGAGTCAGGCGGCAGCCGGGAGGTGAGCGGAAAGGAACAGGCGGTGTCCCCTCCAGAGTCACTACAGGAGTGTGTGTCTGAGTGTGTGGCATTCTCAAATGACAAAAGGATACCAGTTGTTGGCTTGTGGGAGGGGAGCTGTTAAAAGAAACTCACCTGAGAAAGAGAGCGGGCTACAGGGACCAGGGCTGCAGTGAGGACCCTTGGTGTGCGGGGGCCATGGGAGGCCACCATGCCATGGAGGAGGTTTGAGGGTTGAGAGGAGAGGGGGTTGCTGCTGCACGCTTTCCCCAGCGTGATGCATCTACCTTCAGGGTGGCAGCAGGCGTGGAGTGGGGTGCGATGGAGCGAGCACAGGCTCAGTGGCGCGGTCACCTAGGGACGCCGCAGCCGCTGTAGCAGGACTGATAGTTATTCCTTGAGAGAATTGCAAGATGAGCCCCATTGTATTAGCAAACCCCATTCTACTAAAATGCATCAGCATCCTCAAGCCATTAAAAATACGTAAAGTTGGGAGCAAACATGTAACTGCACACACAAAGTTTTATATCCTATACAAAAAAATCTTCCAAGGTCAAATTCAAGCATTTTTCGAGCACTGTCAGGGTTTAAGCCTTGCCATCTTAAAGCTGTGTTGCATAGCGCAACTATTCAGTCAAAAGTCATGTTATTTGAAAAAAACAACAGCATTTTAACCTTGAAAAGACAATAATAAAATGTTTATTAAAAGAGCCAAAATCAGTCTTAATCCTAATCCTAATCAATTGTATCAATTCATCTTTTTTATCAAATTGAGTTGGCCCAAAACAAGTATAGTCTGTCTATGCCAGTACAGCCTGCTAAATTTCATTTTGTTGTATGTCTATCCAGTTGCGTTCAGTGGTAGTTTTTATCAGTGTCCACTTGATTAGATTGGATTAGAATTTTGTGTATAATAGATTAGGATGGCTGATTAGGGTAATAATATGTTAATTTTCAAGAATTACAGACATTATTTGGACTATACTAAGCATTGTAAAATTGCTATCTATCACCTTAGATAAATGTTAGTAATGTTTGTAATGAACAAAACATTAGAAACGTGCATGTTCCACTTTGAAACAGATTTACTGTTGTTGAGTTAAACTTCACTAAATTCCTTTGGCAATGGTGAGCCAACAAATTATTCCATACTGATTTGAAATTCTCAGACATTAAGCTTTTAATTTCCGAGCCATACTTTTGTGTTGCAATTGTTTGAGTCGTATCTTTTCGAAATTCTCTGTGTCTAATATGGTCAGCACTCCCAATTATTCACTCCAGTGACAAGTGAAACAAATGGGACCAACCAGTGCATTCTGTATTATCTACACCCCTTGGATTCCCTGACAATAATTAATACAATGGCAAGCTGCTGTTACCAGCCCTGACGACATGAGCTCAACAACATAAGCTCTCCCCCTTTTCCAAGAGCTCTCGACACAAAATTACATCCACGCTGGGGTCACATAGATCATGGCCACTTGTAGTCAGGTCAGACCAGACTCCTATGTGCAAGCCTAGATCAGATAAAGGTCGTATTGTAGGGTGCTGTTAACATCACCAGGTTATTACTCACATCATTACACCATGAATGTAGGGAGCATGGAATATGTCAGAAATAATATGGATATAGCTCTGGTCAGACAGACTTTAAGCACAAAACTGTCCCACCTACAACATATCAGGAAGGGTCTCTTCAGCACTGACAACCTCAGTGGGATGGTCCACAGCTTTATTTGGTATTTTCTATTTGAAAACAACATGAATGCAACACACAAAATCAGAAGTGGATTATTTTTGACCATGTCATGCAAAATATGACCAATACGTGGTTTTAGAGAGTCGTCATATAATCATACTAACCCCTCTTATTTAGCCTACAAGGATATTAACAGGTTTTTTAATTATAGAGGCACACATTCCCCCAACATCCATTAAAGGAATGCCATGCTAATTTTAAATCCTCGCAGCAGGCATTGGCATCAACAGAAGAAAAGTGGATGAGTTTCTCTTTAACAGCTGTAATTTGTGTTTTCCAATCACCATGCTGATTTCTGCTCATTATACTCCGGTTTCACACCGGTAAGTGAGCAAAGTTTGGATTGATTGACTCTAATTAACTAAAAAATGTTCCAAGCCATGGATTTATTATCATGCTAGCTAGCCACAAATGTCAGAGACTTTCACAAATTATTATCCTGTTAAGATAAATATCTTTGAAATCATACGAGTGTGGAAACACAAGGAACATGTATTGTTATTGTGATGAATATGTTTGGCATGTTTTGTGCTGAGTTTCACTTTAGAAGACTTACCTGGGCAAACACTGTTCCAGTGCACTGTTGCAGTCTGACTGAGTGACAGATGCTGGAGTTAGACCTTAAAGGAACAGACTCTCTATTAATGAACTATACTCAATTGTTAATCACTGCATAATGTTTGTAATATTTGATAGCAAAAATTATTTAGTTTAATATTTCTTTTAGGATAGCTTTTGATAGAAAAGCAGGGATCTGTCCGCTAGCAATGTTTCATCTTGGAAAAACAAGAATAATGAGCTGTACACTGTAATATTTAAAAACATCAATATAATTGAATTTGGCTCCCTGTTAGTGGAGTTGTTAGTTAAAAATGTTATACTTGAATTGACTGTTTAATTCAGCCACAGGGGCTTAGAAACCAGTGTAGTCTTTGCCAGTCCCAAGCCTGGATAAAGAGAGAGGTCTTGGTCAGAAAGGGCATTATGCCAAATCAATATGCAAATCACTCCCTCCAGGAGGCAGGTGATTTGCTGTGGGAGCCCTGGAATGGGAAAGCCAAATTAATTGAATTAATCATATGATACAAGTTATTTTAGTACAATTTCAATTTATTGATTTGTGGTTTATTTGATAGGGACAGATACAATAAACATAGATTATCTTCTCAAAGTAACCAATGTCAGTATCACATTGTTTGTGTAAGTATGTACCAACATATCTTATTAGTGACATCTCATAGCCTTGATATTATTTTATTTCTATACATTAACCTGGGTCAAATTAATGTCCACTTGAGGCCATAACATTCAAGATATTACTGACATTAAAATAATTTGTATATAACTTTGTAATGACTTCTAAAGCTTAATCAAGTCACAACAATGTTTTTTAACAACTTGCCTAACCCAACTTTCAGAAATATATATGAAGTTATGGAAACACTGATTTGCACTGTTAACACCTACTTCCCTTGTATTCTGTAATTCTTGGCACTATCTCCTTCATTGATATTTTAGACACAGTGGCACCTCTCTCAACTCACATTCTTTCTTTGACTCCAGCAGCTCCATGGCTCAACTCTCCTCTTGCTCTCACAAACAAAGACGGGATGGTTTCGAGCGGTCACTTCTATTTTCCTGGTAGGAGAAAGATCTCAAAACAGAATTTGGGTTAGCTTCGGAAAACAGAATGCCGCTCTGATTCACTTGACTTCACGTCACCGATCAGAGGGGATCACTCAAGTGCATCCAAATGAAACGGACCCATCGTCTGCATGATGGCGCTGGGCTGAAATTGAGAATCGGGCTGCCTGTAAATCAGATCTTAGCAACATGTCTCTTGCAAACATATTCCTCTACACAAAACCAGCATATATTCTAAACATGCTTTGATATATCATACACGACAGACAAACTTGTGTTGTTTATGGACCCAATTCTAATACATAAAATATTGTCTTTCAAACATTTTTGCCACACCCCAGCCTCTTTAGACTAGGTGTGTGGACTTTCAGATGAATGCAATGACATCTAGTTGTGGCACACTTCCATTTATTTCAGGGATTGATTAGATGTAAGAGACTAGATAAATGTGGTAAGAGGACACTTTTATATGAGCTATTATCATATAGTCTTAAGGAATATGAGCATTTTTCTCCTCAAGGTGCTTTCTGAAATCTACAAAATGATAGCCTTAGCTTTAGTTATCAATCCAGGTGTTTATGAAATTACTAGTGTCTATGATAAGTGAGAGATTTGTATTCATTACCAATATCTTCACCTTTTATATAAAAACATATTGTTTGCAGATGATGTTGAACTACATGATATTTTTTAGAGTTGGGCAAAAGTGTTGCATTTGTTTGCTATGTGTAAAGATGTTGTGTTCACACTGCCCCCTTCTGTCCCCACAAGTCACAGATGCATCTCCTGTGCATCACCAAAACCACATCTTTCATTCAACCATTAGACTACATTACCGTAGTCATAGACATACAGCTCATTAATATTGAATACTGAAGAGTCAGATCAGTTACCTTTGCTTTGTCCGTCATCTACATCATATTGTTTTGAGCACAAACACTTGACTTAACTTTCTAAGCAGTTGACATTAGTGTTATGTATGACATTGCTAAAACATAATGCAACAAAAATTAATTTTCCACAAGCACTAAATGTGATTCAGTTAAGATTTCAAATTGAAAACAGTGTTTCCCCAGGGTTCTGTAGAAAGCCACTGGATAGTGCGCACACAACATCCTTTTGTGCACACTATTTACCCCTGGATTGCTTCAGGCTAATGTCTCAATAATTTTCACTCCTTTCTCAGGTCCTTCCCACAAAGGACTTAACTAATGATCCATGGACAAAATGAAGCATTTAAATTTATTCATTAATCATTCATCTCCAGCTCATTGAAAATGCTAAACTTCCACAAAATTAAGATTGAATATTGAAAAGTGATTGAGAGAGACAGCTTTCAGAGAGTGAGGAGAGGAAGGAGTGCATATATGATAATAAAAACAGGGTCTTTAAGGAGACAGTGGTCTTTGCATGGGCATGGTCAAGGTGGCGGTGGTGTACTAAGTGCTAGTTAAGGTCACCGGGTTTCACTAGTTGTAATTAGATCTTGGAATCTGGAGAAGCGTAGAATTTCTGTCAACACTGCCTGTAATTATTCTCTTTTCCAATTAATGGTGACATAGATTAATTATCTGATGAGGCAAAGCCAATTGCAATCATTCACCCAGCTAAAATTAGATCAGTCCTGACAGCAGCATGAAAGTCACCTGTTTCATTGTTATGGATTTGCGGCGAGTAAAGAGGGGGGATAGTGAAGCGTGCTGTGGTAAGTAAGTTGTCTGGTACAGGTGAATGTCCAATTACGCTGCTGTTTGAACTGAAGGCATCTACTTATTTGATCCAGTAGCATCTGAACTGGCTTGTTTGTTCACCCAGGCTTCATCAGTGGTAGTAGAGTCATCTGTCAAGGACTGCAGGAAAGCTGAAATAACATGGATTTCTTTGGCCAGCGACTCCTGTTAGAAAAAAGAAAATGGTAGAATTATTAAAACAGGCTTGTTTAAAAGGTGCAAAATTAAAACAGCACAAAACACTTGCTCTTACAGCATTTCACACACAGTCAGTGGTGGGTCTACAATTGTGTGAGTTAAGTTACCGTCTTGCTCTTATTTTTGTGAGGAGGAACAAGAGGCTCCTGGTGAACCACGTCCAGGTTCAGTGCTCCTCTGTTTTAAAAACCTCAGCATCCAGTTTTTCTATTAAACTGCCTGGCACTGTCAACCAGCTTGGGAATCTGAACCAGCCTAGCCATGCAGAAATTCTCTGACTAACAATTATATCAGAAACAGGATCTTGGATTACTGTCCCCTGGGAATGGGGCAGTGGGCGTCTGCTCCAATCATTACTGGCCATTCAACAAGGCTGTGCACTGCTCTCCGCTGTTAGCCATTGTCAATTATGCCATCCCTAGTGTAAACTCGCAGAACACAAAGCTGAACTGCCAGTTCTGGCAGGAGTGTAACAGGATGACAGCCCGCCAGCCCCCACTCCCACATCCCACCCACCCACTCGCCCACCCCAGGGTTCCCTGGCCCTTTTCCCCTCAAGCTGGAGTACAACAAACTGCCATTTGGCTTTCGCCTTGAAACAGCTAACCTGACCTCTCTTATGCTCAGCTCGTGAGGTTAAGTGGACATGATGGATTAGGACAGGCCTCATCAGGACTGAGCATGATTTAACTCCAGTTACCACTTGTATCACTTCTATTGATTTGTTTTTTAATATATATATGTGTGTGTGTGTGTGCATATCTAGTTTATAAAAATTCTCTTTGTCTATATAAAATGCAGTACTTTTTTTTCCTCTCATCAAAAGATATTTGCTTGTCTTGTATACATGTATATTGCATGTAGTTTGGTTAATATATTCAATGTCTCTACATAATCTGAAAATGATGATTGTTTTTCATTTTTTGGATGTCCTTCTACACTTGCACTGTTGGAGGATTGTGATCTGAACTGTTCAAAGTGAGTGCTGCCTGCTCTGATGGACCCTGTGCTGAGCTGTGACGGGTGACGGTGCGGTGCGCTTGAATACACCAGCTCTTTTGTCCTTCACACTCTGTAGCGCTCTGATAGCTCCTCCCCCTGTGCCCCACTCCTCCCTGCCTTGAGCTGTGATCTGCTGGGGCCTTTTGAGGCTGGGCCGCTGAGACATGCCAGTTGCCTGTAATGTCTGGACCAGACCCATCAAAAAAACATGTCAGCCGTAAGCAGAGCAGGAAGTAAGAAGGAAGAACTTAATAGTGTTTACACATATACACCTTTAGAAGACATCAAATCTGAATGGTTAAGCTTGATAAACCTGAAATTAGACGAACTACACAAATCATGCTGCTTTACAGGGGGCTGAATATGCTGTGAAATATTTTTTACATCACAGTGGAAACCAAACCCGGATAAATGGAAAGGGTTGCTTCATAAAGCGCAAAACCTATGTTAAGCAAATCACTGTATGCAAGGAGGCAGGTTATTTGCTGTGGTGAGACAGGAAAAAACTAAAGGAAAGAAGTGGAACATTATTGGCTTAACTGAATGTCATAAACATGGTGGTCATAGTTACTCATCACATAGAGCAACCTTAAAAATGAATTTATTATGGCAGAATGGTGTCCTGTTAAACATAAAAAACTTTGAGTCTGAGCACTTAAACAAACCACAGTCAAAACTTAAAAGCTAGGACCATCTGGCCAGCACGTTTTAATCATCAAAAACACAAAAAGTCCCATTTTACATAATATGAAATGCGGTAAGTTTAAGATATTATCCCTGTCTTGCTATTAGTGGTCTATAGAACAGTAATGCACCTGGACAAGACGTTTCATAAAGATTCATCACTGTCCTTCTGTCCGCTTTGACCTCATCTCACAGCACAGCGCAGATTAGAGACCGATTATCCTCTAATTGAAGATCCTTACTTTTCAACCTTGCAAAATATGCTACTACTCTTGTGAAATATAGACATAAGGTTGTTCTATTTACTTGATATTTTCCATGTGAGCCACTAAGTCACTATTATTTAGACAAACTACAAACACAGTGTGACCAAACAAATGTCTATAGAGTTATCTGTTGAGGCAGAGCTAGACTCAGACATGGGGTCACCATATAGGCACCCCAGCAGTCACTTCATCCATCACATCACTCATCAAATCAGTCAGTGAGGGAATGTATGGAGCATAATGTAAGAGTGGTGTCCTCAACTCCACCACAGTAGTGAGCCATAAAACCCTGGTGGATGTTTTACTCTGGCACTGCCTGGCTGCCCGTGCTTGGCAAAGAAGACACAAGGCAACTGACTAGCCGGATGAGGCTCAAACAATGCCAAGCATAACATGGAGTTACTGTAGTATGCAAAAGAAAATGCTACCATCCGGAGGAATACCTAGACTGGGATAAAAGTTGAATAAAAGGATTTACCATTTAAATGGCTGGTGAATGTTTGTGTAGTTTCTGGTTGTGTTTTACATGTATATGTACCTGGGCTGTTTTTATTTTCTGGTTGGTCTCTTGAGAAAGAGCTTGGCACCGATCCAGTTCAGCCTGGCTGTAGAAGCTGCGTTGTTTGAAGTATTTCACCAAAGCTTTGTGCATCCTCTTCTGCAACAAAGAGAGCTAGGGGGAGAGAAGGCAGAGAAAAGGAATTGGTAAGGCAGGAGAGGAAATTAATGGCAGTGTTCAAGAAGAATGATGGAGGGGAATAGAGAAAGCAGTCAATAGCCCATTCTGCAGTACACGGGCCTGACAGGAATTTCACAGTCTCTTGGTTTCTCTGCCCACTCGTGTGCACTCATCAGAATCCAGTCACATCTGGCTGCCAGGATGGGGGGTTAATTTTCTCTAAATGCTTCAGCAGTTTTGTTCTAGCCGAGGCAAACTCTGTGACTGCAAAGCTGATGAGTAAAATATTTCTACTTCACCCAGTTTAACTTTATACCAATCCCCTCAAGACATATTTTACACATACACACAGAGTCATGAACCCCCCACTGAAACCAGAAATTATTCCTAGTCTCTTGGAAAGACATGCTGCTTGCTTTATTATTTGAAAACAGTTTCAAGCAAAGAGGTTTAAATTCTGATAGATGCCATTGCTTTTCTTTCCCCTCCATCTCTCTACTCTTCCTACAAAGCTTATCATTGCTTGGCAATGTGTTCCCCAGTGCATTGAAAACTAAAGCGAATTAGCTCAGTCATCAGCTCCTGAAGGAAAGACAATAACAAGAATGCTCTTTATGGTGTACCCTGTTAAAGCCAAGTGCTGAAAGCTTCCACATAAACAAAGTAATTTCACCACATACAGTACAACAAAGAGGACTTGAGGAGACATATACTCACAAGTGGTATTTAATTATGTTCACTGATTAATACTTTGAGTCCAAATACTAATCCAAGTGTCTAAGAAAGCCCTTGAATGTGTCTCGGTTAGGTTAAGTAAAAATGTTTTACACTATAGAACAATATCTTATGTTTGGTTGGTGCCATGTTAGTGCTAGCTGAGTGGTGCTGATGAAGTGTACAGTACACATGCGACTTGTAGGTTGGTTATTAAAAATGTAGTAATAATCTTTCACTGATGAATTACATAAAACTACGGTCAATAAAAATGTTACAAGTATAATCTGTTTGTTTTATTAGAATACAGACTACCCTCTGGCTCTATTTCATTTTGAGAGTCAGACTCTATTATTAGTTTAGCCAACTCAAGTGACCAACTACTGTAACATGTACCAAAATTACCCCAGTTAACCAAAATAAACGTGGATTTGAGACTTACACAATAGTGAACACTAAAAAACATACTCTGAACTCTGTCAGACTGGTTAGTACTGGAGCAATTTATCAGACAGAGCTATCAATACAATATTGTTCACGATGGTTGCCTAACCCTAACCTGTTCATATCAGTTTCCAAAACAAACTATTGGGCACTTCAGCTGCTAATGTGCCAGTTTTCACTGTATGACTTGGCTAATATCAGAACAGATAAGTTTAAAAATTATGCTATTCATACTGCTCTCCATATTCAAGCATAATTCTAGAGATCTCTAATAACAAACATAATACAAATAGTGTGTAGTTTTAAGGCCTTTTGGCAGTGGTGGAATATAACAAAGTAAAAGTACTTAATTACTTTACTTAGTACAATTTTGATGTATCTGTACCTTACTTAAGTTATTTTTACAAGGGGTACTTTTACTTCTTTTACTACTTTCAGAGCAAGTATTTGTACTTTTTACTCCACTACTTTTTTTGAATTGATTTGAAGAAAAAAGTATTTTTGAGTTTGCTGTAAAATCATTCGTTTTTGCTGTGTTGTCATTGTAGACACAGTACATAAGTATAACGTATATACATATAAAAGATGCAGTAAAGTAGTACTCTTCAGAAAAACCTCATCTACAGATTCAGTCTCTTCTACTGCAGTGTTAACCTTTAGTTTTCAGCAATTTTTCAGCAAAATCCCTCACATTGAAGACTTTCATTAGTTAATTTGAAAGTGAGTACTTTTATACTTTATAGAGTAGAAATGTTTATGTGATACTTTTCTTGAGTACATTTTTGTTCATTTATCTGTACTTTTACTTATGTAAAAAAATGGAGTACTTCTTCCACCACTGCTTTTTGGGAATATCTAGTGCTAAAAGTGCAAAATTACAGTTCCACATCTCCTCAATCTGTAAATGTGAAAAGCTGCGGTATCCACATAGGGACATCTTGTTGTGTGTGCTCCAATAGTGATTTTAAATACAATATCAAATTATTTCATTATTTATTTCAATAATTTAATCAATAAATCAGTATCATTCAGATACTGAATTAACACTGATTTTATAATTATCATTATATATTTATAATTTTGCATTGATTTACCTGAGCTTACTACTCATTGCATTGAAAGTTAATAACAATGTTTATAACTAAATGTTGTGTTAAATCATTTTGAAGTAATGCTTCATTTTGCTCAACTGTTCCTAATCCTTAACTAATGCTTAATAATGTGCGTTATTCTAAGGTGTTACCCAGTAAGAAATGTCATTTGGGTGATTTTCTTTTTTTGTACCTACAGTATGCACATAGGGAGAGTCACATCGTGATCTGTCTGACATTATAAATGGTATTTGTGTCAGCAAACAAACTTTAAACTGACCATTAAAGTAAAAATAGTAAACTCCCTCACTGTATATCTATGTAATCACATCTTTCTAACCCTATTATATAAAACGTAAAGTAAAGCATGTTTTGTAAATGTAAATGTACTTACTGGGTCACACAATTCAAACATGAAAAAAAAAGAAAAAAATGCATGGAAATCTAACACGGGGGAGTAGATCAGTTGAATAATTGTGTATAAATCAGATTAAGTGCAATAGCCCACCATCTACATTTCAGAACTCTCGATTATAAAAACTAAATTTAGGAACATGCACTTGCCCAGCAGGCTGCTGTTATACAAGTGTAGAGTTGAAACAAACAAAATGGTGAAGGCTGAATCCAGAGTAAAAGAAAATCAGGCTTTGATCATGAGCGTGGAAAATCCTGTCCACAGGATTTTATTTTTGCATGCATTTTTCACTTGATAACATTCATGCAGTTAGATGAGGAATTGCTCAAGTAAAGGTATTAGTAATTTTTGGAACAAATAGTATGTATTTGTCATTGCAGGAGCAGTGTGGCTTCTTGCTGGTGTTATGGCTGTCATGTGTAATTTTATTCCTGCAAAATAGTGTCAAAAACTATAAAGATTAAACACTAAGGGGCTGCTGAGTTGTCCTCTACAACTAGTCAAAATCTGCTTATTTAGGGGCTGCCGACACATTCATTTTATTCTAACCCGCTGTACATGCTTAGGCTTTCGGCAAACAAGAATAGTAAGATGTTTAACCTTACAATAAGAATAAGAAGTAACGGCCTAACAATAAGAACCTAAATTTAAAGTTTAAGTATTAATATGCAGCATCAACAGCTTTACTCCCTTTTTGGCAAAACTACACTGCTATCATTACAATATGTCACATCCATCATACTCCTCCACTCAACCTTACTCATCATTATTGCTGCAGTAACCTCCTCACTGGATGCTATTCTAAAGCCCAACGCACAGAGTGAGAATAAGAAAAGTCAGGTTTTAGAAAAATAAAACGTGTACACATTTAAATACAGTACCTCAGAGTAATAGAGAAAAGATCTCTGAGCACTGTTTTTCTCACTCAGGGCAGTCACAACCTCTTGTTTGGTCTCTAGGAGGACTTTAGTAAAATGCTCATAGGTCCTTGCCAACTGCTTATTCTCATTCAGAGTAGTTTTCAGTGCCTCCTATAGGGACAAGAAAAAAAGTATAAATTGAGCAGTACATCTAGTAACATCAAGTGTCATTTCATTTCAACAGATTTCAAGTTTGTTTTATTTTGATTTTAAAAAGTTTAAATCCCATTCGATAAAAACAGTATATCAGTTATATGCACTTGCACTCTTTTAGCACTAACTGAATCTTGTGTTCACTTGTATAACAGCAGCCTGCTGGGCAAGTGCATGTTCAGGGTTTTGATCAACATTAAATTTATTAACATAACAGTGATCTTTGTGAAGTTAAATGAGTGTTTATAAAATGCACTCCCACTCCCCACTCCCACTCCCCCAATGCAATCCCACTTTCACCCCTACTTAAACGTTGTTGGTCATCAGCCTGTAATCTGTATTATCAAGCATAAACCAAGCTATATATGATTATAGCATTTTTATGTATGTAAACTTTGCAAGACTACAAAAATTAAGATGTTAGGTTAGGGTTAGGGTTACAAAAATTAATATGCTGATTTATGTTGAGTTAAATTCTACATTAAAAATTCTAAGTAGTTAAACCATGCTGTTTACGCGGATTTATGCACAATAGTTTTCTCTAGTGGCATATAGAGAAAACTGTATATACTGACTAAAAAAAGAAATATTAGTTTAATGGCAAGTTTAGTCTGTCCAACACTTTGGAAACTGTCTTTGTCTGTCAAATGTGCTATATAAATAAAGTAGATTATACTGAATGTTTGCTAATAGGTGAAATATTAGTCTACAAGTACATACCTAGTTTCTACCTGAGTAAACATGCTGAATAAAATCAGGTAAGAATCTCCAAAAAACAGGTTAAAATTCAAATTTAGCTTCACCTCATATACTATAGCATGCTATGCTGATGTGATCCTGAGCTCAAAGAAAATCATGTAACATTTTCTACTGACAAAAATATACTGTAGCCTCATTCAAACTGATTGATAGGGGGCAGTGTTACATACTGTAGAATCGGCAATGATAAGGTCAGATTTACCTACCTTAATGGAAATGACCACAGCTACACTTAAAACAAATTAACTATAGCCTGTGTGTAAGAAAAGTAATCAATAAGAGAATATTTTTGACCTCTTATGAATGTACACCATAGAAACCATGCATTTTTCTCTTATGCTGTTAACTGGGCCAATATTAATAGCAAGGATACAAGACTGGACATGAGTGTGTGTCTCTGTGCATGCCTCTCCTTTCATATGAATACTGTCTCACCAAGTACAGGATATGTGCCCGGTGAATATCTCAACTCTACCTGCCGACATAATGAAGTGTGTCTCTGCAGTAAAACAGAACAGCACTAAAGTGATGAGTTTAACCCAGCAGAAAGAGGGGCTGTAAACATGACAAATGCCTGCTATTGATTTCAGGTTTAATTACTCCATGCCGCACTGACAAAGCCCATCTGATGCTGTTGTGAAGTGTAAATGGAACAAATTACACTTCATTGCCCATAAGAAACTGATAGCGTCGGCAGTTTGCATTGTTTACTTTGTCCTCACCAAACGTCAGGCCCTGATCAAATCAAAAAAAGGTGTGTGTGTCATATTAGAGAAATACTCTTATTTCCTCTACCCTTTTCTTGTGGGTTAAAAGGGGATGAACACAGATTATTCAGAGGATAGTTTCGGAGGATGCTTTGTAGGATAGTACCTGCAATGTACAGCATTGCACACACTACCTTCAATATGGAGACCACTGTGCTAGACCACTTTACTGTTTATTTATTTAATAAACAAGGGCAATGGACAGAAAACAGAAACAGTTATGTTGCTAAAGGACAAACTCTTGAATCCTATAAAAACTTACCATTTGTTCCTGTCAAATTTAATTTGATGTTTCAGTTATGTACAAGG
The DNA here is from genome assembly GCA_020698575.1 of Bostrychus sinensis. NCBI lineage: Eukaryota > Metazoa > Chordata > Actinopteri > Gobiiformes > Eleotridae > Bostrychus > Bostrychus sinensis. Next base: position 24,734,833 of record CM036256.1, read on the forward strand.
AATTAATGAATGTGATATGGGCAAACAATTACTGCAGTAATGTATGTTTTGCTATGTGTATAAAGTTCATATGTTGATATAGTGTGTTTTTAATAGTGTAACAGCTATGGTTGAGCAGGGCAAGGCAACAAAGCAAGGCAACATACAGGAAGTGGTGGGAATATTACATGTGGTCAGCATTTCCATAAGAAACCATATCTATGAAAGTGTCCTATACTGCTTCATGCACTATGACTCCTGAATGCACATGCTGCTGATTATGTTATGGTAATGTAGCCATTATGTGTGCTTTATATAGATCCAAATGATTAAAGTGAACAGTTTCCTTCAAACCTTGCGAGTATCTGAGATCTTTTTATTTGGTGAGGAGTGTTGTTGTTATATCATCTTATTTTGTCAAGTGAAAAGACTAAACCCCTTTTTTGCATGACTAACTTTTATCTGGCTAATGGGAGTTGTGTCTAAGAGGAAGACTTCTAATTCTTAAATTGTCTCACGCCAACAACTTCTTTAAAGTTGTTGCACTTGGATGCATGGCGGCTTAAGCTCCATTGCCTTTTCTTGTTTTGAACTAATGCATTCTTGATCACCGTTTAATGAAACTATATACCACATGGCGATTTCACATTAGATAAGCCATGTGAAACCCCCATCAGCAAAGAGGCTCTGGCTGGGGCTGATAATCCTGCAGATGAAAACCTTACAATAAATAGGGCTTTCTCTTACAAAGGAGTATTCAAATAGCTGTTATTTTTGCACATTTGCTTTCCCCTTTTTTCTTTATATAATCATATCAATATTATATGTTTACTTGATAAAGAAAACAATGATTGTATATTAAAAAACCTGCCCTACAGGTTACAAAATGGCCACAGTATCTCACTGCGACACGCATCATCAAATTTGTCCAGACAAAAGCCTATAACCACTGCGAGTTGTCATTTGTGGAAAAAGCACTTAAACAAGATTGACCATGGCTTGTAATTTTAATTGCACGCACTTCTTTTCTCAGCATCTTAAGGGAAGTATTGTGACAGGCAATGTGCTGACACTAATCCACAAACAAACAAACAATGCAATATTTTTTAGAGCCGGTTTCTGAATTCAGCGTGTCTGAAAGAAAAGTCGTGGGTTGCCAGATTTACAGTGAGCAACATTAATGTCAGGTTGTTATTTTGTTACCTGGGTGTCTTCCATTTGCTTTTTCCTTGCTGTAACATGAGCAGTGTGCACCTGCATGGATCGCTGTGTTCGTTGTAAGCAGTTATTAATATCAGACTGCAAGGTGTTCATTATGAGAGCAGCTGATTTGTTTTTGAATTCCAACACAGCAAAAACACTCCTGTAAGAGGGTAAAAAAAACATTAAAAAAACGTGAGAGATTGTTCCTCTACATTAAATAGTGAACTGAAATGTACCATAACTTACTAAGAATGGTATTCAAATGTCTTAAAAGCTACCCTACTATTGTGGAAAACTTTTAAGGGGTGACTGAGTTCTCTTTCAAATTTGCAAATGTATTCATTGTTAGAATACTATATATGCATTTATTTACGTTTATACATGAAATTAACTAACTTTGGAAAGAACAGGATGAACCCAGCAACAAACTAAAAACACTCAAAAAGACAAGATAATAATTGGTAAGTAATTATTTATTTCTTTGCTGACCCGTTGTGAGTGACAGTCTGACAGTTAAACCAGCGAGTTAATGAAGAATCTTACTCAAGCTCTTCAATGACTTCTGGCATGGTTTCTGATGTTTTTTCCATTTTATCAGAAGCCTCTTGGAAATCTTTACTCTGCTGTGAAAGTTCCCTGATTCTGTCCAGAATGCTGTCATATCTCTTTATAGTAGCAGCATGTAAATCCTGTGAACAAAAGCCAAATTATTAATTTGATAATAAACCAGACTTAGGTGTTCTTTGACACATGAAGATACATACTTGTATAGTGTAACTTTTGTATTTTTACCTTAGCAGCTTGTAATTGGCTATGTTTCACTATTTTCTCTTTGTTAAGGTTATCTAAAGTTCTCCTGTGCTCACTCTCAATGTTTTCCAATTCTCTGATCAATGCTTTCATTTTCTGTAAAAGAAAAAAATTAAATTACAGCTTACCTGAATGTTTTACAAATGACTTAAGGAATAATTTCTACATCAATGATACTTATCCAAAAGTGGAGAGAAGTCAAGTACCTCATTACTGGTTTCTATGGATTTCATCACAGATGAAGCCTGCTCAAATTCTTTCTGAAGTTTGAGGTTGGTTTGTTCAGCACCTCTTTGATGGTGATACATTTCTTCTTTGATATTTGCGCACTGTCTCTGGTAGATACACATAATACAACAACTTTATACACACTGACAGAGGGATCTACACAGTAATCAACTTGCTTCACAGTATCTTAATGTAAATTCAGCATACTTTCTCCACTGATAACTGATTATCTTTTTCATGACTTTCACAATTTTCTATTAAGAAAAAATATGCAATCTTTGACTTAAAACTGTAATTGCACAACAGTTCTTAACAACTAATACCGGTACTTCAAATACAGGTAAAGAAGATACAGCAGCATGGCATAAGAGGTATATTTTTAATCTACAAATGATTTATAAGATTATGTAATAAAACAAAATGAGACCAACTATGTCTGTGAGCATCTTGACTTAAAATGTCAACAATAGCTCAGAACAAATAATTACTTAATAAATATCTTGATGCCTTGACAGAGGTCTGCACTCTTCAAGTGCTTCTAGTATTTATTTAGCCCTAGCCTGGTACAATTTGTGCAGAACCTTGCATTTCTTGAAATAATCTACATCACTTAAAAAGTGTCAATTTAAATATTGCAGGTCATATTGTATATTCTTTTCTAATAAGGTGGAGTCTTAATAAGGAGGACTAATGGAAATACTATAATAAGACAAAATTTAAATTGTGGGGAAACAAACTTGGCACCAAACAATATCCATTTTTAAATTATCTTAAATACCTTAAGATTTTCCAGCACAGTCATCTGCCCCGTCAGATCTTTCCTCAGGCCTTCAATAACTTTCTGCATAAAAAGGACAAAGAACACTAAATGACACAAAGCAGCTGGCATGTCACAGTTTTTTTCCAGAGAGCGCCTCATGCAGGGTATACATAAAACCTGTACATATGTTTCCGCTGACCCTGGCCTTTTCTTCTTCCATGAAGGTGAGCTGTTCCTGCTCCTCTAGCTTAGCCTGGGTGGCACTATGCTGTGCTACAACCAGGGTCACTTCCTCCTTGGCCCTTTCCCACTGCTCGTCATTGTCAATGATTTTCTGGAGCATCTGCTTCCTTTCCTCACGCATCTGCTTCACTGCTTTCTTGCTGATGAGAATTACACAGAAAGCTAAGAGTAAACACACATACACCTCTTACAAGATACTAAAATGATTACACTAATTATACAGATACAGTACAGGACTGGCCCATGTCACTTATTTGATTATGCTGTACCTTTCAGAAATTTTTGTCTTGTAGTCTTCTACCTTCTCTTCACTTTCCAAGTTTTCTCCACGAAGAGCATTATAAGCATAACCTGCAGAATGCAGCTGCTCTTCAGTCCGGGAGACTTCTGCCTCCCTTTTCAGTTTCTATAAATAACACAACATGCATACACACGTAAATTCCACTTATTAAGTTACTGCATTAAAAACATAAAGTTCAGGCACCATGAGAAAGGTGTAAACTTGATGTAATAGCATTAGATGAGGTAATAGCAGCTGATCATACAAAGAAAAATGTTGCATTCAGCATGATAGGAACTGCTCTCTTCAATCTGAACACTTAAGCATATTTGAAGAGAAATTTGCAGGCAAAAAATAATTACTACATCAATGATTAAGTAATAGTAATCAACATAAATCTGATGTATATGAGGATACACTTTCAGATTCAGTATTCATCTTGAAATAGCTTCTCAATTATATTCTCTGTGTACATTTTAAATGTTATATTCACTCTGCTGCTATATTTGAAAATAGTGATTGATGGCCCTAAGCTAACCTGCCTAAGCTAACCTTTAAGACGAACATACGCCATACTTACTGTTTTCTCAATATCTTCTTGCAGTGAACCTATCTTCATTTTTAACTTTCCATTCTTTTTCATTGCATCTTCAGTTTGTTTCTTTATTTGTGAAATCTGCAATTAAGACATTAATGTAAAAGTGCTGCTAAAATATTACTTTTGATGATATTGTACAATAGTTTGTTACCTCGGCTCTGTGGATTTTCTCTACTTCTGTCAACTGAGTAATATGGTTACATGTAGTCGTACATGTTTCCTCAGTTTGAGTCAGGGACTGTTCAGCTTCCTTTATTTCAGCATCAACTGCTTTTTGAATTGTCAATAACTGCTCTAAATCCTCCCTGAAAGCAAAAAACCCCCAAAACATTCTATTACATTAATAAGTTCTATAGCAAACGGCTATTTTAGTCAACTATCTTACATTGATACTCACTTTCTGTTTGCCAGCTGATTTCTCATAGACAATAGTTCACCTTCCATGAAGTTTCTTTCATTTTCAGCAAAAAGCTTGGTGTCTTTGAACTCTTTCTCAACCTTTGCAAGATTAGCTTGCTTTTTCAAGCACGATTTGTCAGCCTGTTGAATAAAAAAAGGAAAATGGCCTTTAGACAATGCCTAAATAGCAAAAATCTAAAGCGTCCACAATAATTCTATTGAAGTGATTGAGTATAGTGTTAACAGTTCACACAAGGTTCTCTTCTCAACTGATGTCTAACCCTACAGCTAATGACAAAAGTAAGACTGTTTCTGTTACCTCATTTTGATCTGCAGTGATCTGATTTATAAGGCTTCCCTGGAAGTTTATGTTGTCTTTCACAATAGGTAATTGTTTTTTGGAGAAGCTGATGTCTTCATGCAAGTGTTGGTTCTTGATCTCGGTTTGGGACAGTTTGTCCTGGAGTTGGTCAAGTTTGTCCCTTGCCATCTTTAGTTGCCACTTGAGTTCAGTGATATCTCTTAGGCAAGCCTCATGCTCTAAAGAGAAACATATCATTTTGAAAGAAGTGTACTATTTAATCTAGTAGTTCTCAACTGGTCTCATTGTAAGCCCCACATTTTTCTCTAATCATTTTATTGTGATCTACTTTTCACACAACCACACTTATTTGTATGAATTAGTTTACTACAGCCTGAGTGTGAGGTGAAAAAGTGGCAAGGAGACTGACCCCAGGCCAGCTGCCAACAATCTCTCTGTGTAGCTTTCTGATTTCCTTCTGCTATCATGCATGTTGGAGAATGGGTAACTACAGTATAAATTGCTCATAGTGATGCCCCTTGTTGCATTATTATTTCATCTGTTTCAAAATTTCATGCGATTAAAATAATATTTAGGCATTAAATAATCTGAATTCTGCAACCATATTTAACCTCCCTGTAACACATTTTTGGGTGCCAGGCCTACAATTGAGAATCAGTGCTAAATCCTTTATTCCACTGACCTTTTTGGACAACAAATGAATGCTCCTGTTGCATCCATAAAGAAATACTATCAAATTTGCTTTCCAAAAACTTCTTTCTTCTCTTTTCAACGTGCAAAGCTTCCTCTGCATTCTGCCGATCAGCTTCTAGACGTTCAATCAGATACACAACCTCTCTAAGGACATCATTTATTTTCTTCAGTAGTGGCGATGATGAAGAGCTTTCTAGACAGTAAAAGGAGTTAAGAAGGTCATAAGCAAAGTAAACATTTTGGACCAACTGTATCATATCTATTGAAACTACATCTACAAACATCTCTTCTTACATAGCTACATTATTTTATTTAGTCATATGAATTCACCTCTTGGGGTTAATCCAATGCCTTCAATTACTAATTCAGTAGACATGACTGATTCAGTGTCTGAGTCTCTGGGCTGAAATCTGTCAAAAATAGGGAAAATGTATGTCACGTCTTGCATTACACTACTTACAAACATCAAAGATAACATGAGTACAGGCATCTACCGTAAATTTTGACCATATGGGTTTTTGTCCAGGTCTATCTGGGGATGATATTTTCCAGGCTGTCATTGGATGAAGAAAAAAAAATGCAGTGAGTGACTTTGTATAGAACTCTGTGATGTTTAAGGTTATATCGGCTTACCTGTTGAAACCATTTGTCCACTTTGGTTCTTAGCTCTTGGGTATGTTGGATGGCGCTGTTCACGCATGGCGAGGGACTGTTCAGCAGAGCACAGGTGCGACGACGACCAGTGCAGGCTCCTTGAAGATCAACTTGATCTTTAAAAAAAATCAGATAAATGCAGTATGTAGTTCACTACATATAGTCTTAAAGCTAAAACATAAGATGCTGCCAATATAAGAGTAAACAGCACTGCTACACTCAAACATAGAATGAGCATTAGTTGGAACAAGCTAAAGCTTACTTTTTCATTTTATTTAGCAAAGTAATTACTAAAACTCATTTGGCTGTAAAAATATGTTTGTGATTCTCTGCATATTGCAATTTATTGAAAGCATCAGTGAGAAAGCAGGGCACTAATTTGAACATTTCAAGACAAGCCCAAGGGTATCATTCTTGGTGGTGGAATGACGCCATCTGGCTGACAAATGGTAAAAAGCACACGTACAGCACAGCTATAACTTTTCAGAAGAGAAAAACAGACACGTATGCTGCCTAAGATTTAGTTGGAAATGATTTTTGTCATAATGTGTATTTTTTGTGTTACTGAGAGTTGTGGTATCTCTTACACAGGGTTGTTTGGTGTTTTGCAACTCTAACTGTGTGTAGCTACAGTAAATGTCTATTGCTTGTCATTTGAACTAAGCTAAAGTATTTTTGTAAATAAAACTGGAATTATACTCCTCAGTTTAGTGAGCGACCAAGTCAGTAAACGTGCATATTTGGACAGTACAGTTGGGTATATGCAGTACAGTTACCTTATACATGTGCCTAGTAATGTGCGCCACCGTGTGACCAACTATGAACTTACTTCATCAACTTTAGTGTATAGGCTACTGTATTATTTTTCCGAACGTTTTAAAATATGCTTCAGTTGTATATTATTGACTAAGTAAGATAAAATTTAAAAATGAAAAATTAAATTATGATAAAACACAGCAACACCGCGCTTGCATATACATCTTATCATGGTATCTGTAATGAATGATAAGTCAAAAAGTTTAGTCGTTTTACCTGATTTTTTTTTTTTTACCTTGTTGAGCAGGCCGTTCTTCTCTTGATGGGAATCTGAGAGGTTCAATATCTGGCATTGCGAAAATCTATTCCAATTTTTAGTAAAATAGGTTTCTTGTCATCAGCATTACAGTCGACACTTGGATGGAAGAGAAGATGTTCACTCTGCCATCAGTCCAACAACTCAATATCAAAATGCAGCGGCTGTTTAAAATTGAAATTAATTACAATACCACGTTCTTAATTAAATGTTAGCATCTAGGTTTCCCATTAAACAGCGCTAGCAACAAAGTTTAAACTCACATTCAATATTATGGGTAAAGTTAGCTAACATACCTGTCTGGAGTTGGAGCTGATACTTTCACTCATCTGCGGATGTTGCTCCTTTAGCTAACGACAAGGTCACATTTAATTAAGTTAGCTTATAACATATTAATGAGCTGAGGGGGTCGTTGTCATGGAGGAAAGTGAAAGCGAAAAATGGCAGCCTATCAACTTACTTCTATCAGTGCACTTCTGATTGACAGTTGACTATTGTCTGTTCACTGTAGTTTTACTGACCTCTTCTGTGTGGCAAAGTTGCACGTGCTTTCTGAAAGGCGCCCTTTTGGAAAAGTTTTCCGCGAATGAATCAAACTGAAGTCGCTGTCAATCTTCAGCGGTGGTCGCCTGGCAACAAGGGGCTGCGCTTTGAGCGGAGAGGTGCATTCAGGAGCACTAGGAAAGACTGGGTATGAGTAGGCGCCCTTTGTTTTTATTCCATTTAACTCTTCAGAAGAAAAACATGACTGTTTGTATAGTCTTGCGCAATTTCTCTCAAACTCATGTGAAGATGGTGGGTCATTGATAAGCCACAATAATAATTTTCTATTATGTACTTATGTACTCCAAAAATGAATTAATTTTAGGATTTAATCACATTGTTAGCTCTTTACCTAGCGTGCTTTGCTAGCTTAATCAGGTGTTTGCTAGCCTTTTATTATACATTTAAATTATTTATTACTTATTTATGTTTTTTACAATACAATATGAACTTTATTACACATATTAAGTAATTTTCACTCACTTTTGCCGCTGTCCATTTTAATACTTTTATTTTAGTTTTACTGCGTATTTCCTTGAGAATCGTTTTTCTTCTTGTTTAATTTTTTTTTTTAGCATTAAGTTTATTAATTATCTTCCAAAGACTCATTGTTGGCTAAATGTCAGGGGTATTCTTTCTATAGGCTCCCAGTAGGCCTACCTCTTGTGCACCGTGTCTTCTCTCCCGTAAATGGAGCACAATTATGAGGTAGATTGGCTATAACTGAATAATACTTCTTTTTCATGACTCCTGCACTTTGCATTCTTTACAGCACTACAGTAAAACGAGTGGGTCAGATCACATGTGTACTGTATACTAAGCAGGTTGTTTCTTTTCTGTTTGGTTGAAAGTTACAGTTTTTTTTGTCATTTTGCAGCCGATGCGGACTGACGCAAGCGAACAGACTCCGCATTACGTCACCTCAAAGGCCACACAGTGGAGGCAGATTGAGCCTGTGCGTTCAGCTCTCCTCAGTCAGTGCGCTACCCGAAAATTTCCACAACACGAGCCTTGCAGGAGAGCGGCACGATGCAGCAGCGAACACCAAAGAAATCCTGATCGCACGGTTGGATTTGAGCAGCAGTCTGAATATTGGACTGGAAGAAAACCAGCGATGTTGCATGACAAGCCTCGAAATAAATTCTGGTAAGTCTTGTGCAAGTGCGCTTACACTGCCGCTGCAGCTGCTGGAGGCTGGCGACCTTAACCTACTTTGTCACTCAGAGAGAAATGAGTTTTAGCGATCAAGTTACGCGGATAAAAGGTTTAATGTGTAGGGCTAATAAAACAGGCAAGTCGCGGTTTATGTGGGCAGGTATTCAGTAACAGGGAGAGCTTTGTCTGTCGTCCACACAGGTGTCTCTGGTGAGTGGCAGGTGATGCCTGAGCAGAGCTGGTACCATGAGGTGCCTGTTGCCTATCTCACTATTCTACACAACAACTATCATAGAATTCTGTTTGTCTTTGGTGTTTTAAAGCACATTTTTAAGAAGAGCCTGCTAATCACTGTTTCCCCTATTATTTTTATTCAGTTTTATAGTGTGTTTGGGTTTTCTCATATCCAGTTTGTGTTAGTTGAGTCAGTTACATGTGTAATTTTTATTCGTATTAATGTCTAGGTGCCTATTTATGGACAATTGAGTGATCAGAATTGTTTACTAAATTGGCCATACTTAATTAGACAAAGTCCAGTAAATGATTGCTGTTTAAAATGTGCAATAATAGTCATAATGCCATTTTCATGTATTACAACTATCTCAAGATGTACAAACTGTATACTTTTATTTACAATTTTTTTAAAATCAAAATCTTAAGAGTTTGCTACATTCCTTACAGCCTAATGAATTACAGAAGGCTACTTATTTTTTGGCTGGTTCAAAATCTATTCAGTGTCTGTAGCAGCTTAACAACAGTATTATACAGTAAATCACAGCACCCGTAACTGTAAATATGCCAGTGTAGCCCTCATTTAACATTAGGCTCTCACAGTTTTGGCCTTTTCGCTGCTGAAACCATGGCAATAAGCTGACAACATTACCAGCAGACATCACTGGCTAGTACCTGACAGGAAGTGCAAACTGCGCCCCACTCCAAATGTTCTACAACTAAGCTCCTACTCATTAACTTTAACACCGTGTGTTTTTTTTATTTTATTTTATTTATTTTTTTATTCCTGTCAGGGGCCCGAGATTCACATGCCGGTGTTGTTTATAGTCTCGTGATGTAAAAATAACCTGGACCAATCAGTGCTAACAGCTGCCGGTAGTGTAGCAAGCCAGCCAAACACAGATTGCACTGTAATTCAAGTAAGTGCTTGTGTTTGCAAATGTTAAATGACAATCTGTTCCTGAGCCCATCTAGAAGGACATGCATCATTCGCACGGTCCACTGTGTTGTAGCATTAATAGAAATGCAATATAAATAACTAGCTAATAAGACATCGATTCATTGCATCTAAGAAATGCACTGGAGCCAACAGACTTTGTCCAGCTTACATAGATTGAGTGAGTCATTACTGTTAGACCTTTGCTTCGGCCTTGGCACAAGCTAGTCCCATCTATCTTCTGCAATATTAATGGTAAGATTTGATTTTATATGGAATGTTATTTTCTATTCATAAGATAGTGCCACAAAAGAAAAGTGATGTTTGTTGGGCAAATGCCAGGAATGAGGTTTGGGGTCTGCAACTGGAGCGCCAGTAAAGCTGGACAAGAATGTGGGGCCTTCTCATTTGTAGTTAAAGATAGAGCCAGCACAGACTGTATCTGAGGTGACAGCTTCTAAATTCAGATTTCTACTGACACACTTATTTATTAGTGTTTTTGTTTTGATTCTTCCTTGCTGAATAGTAGTGTTGTGCATATAAAGGAAGATTTGCCTTGTGTAATAGCTTAAGCCAACAACGCAAAGGCAAAATGACCAAGATATTTTATAAGAGGTATGTTGATCATATTTTTCTCTATACCATTGTACAGTTTGTGTCATCTCTGTTTAGTTTAATATCGACTCCTCTGGCAAAAGAAATTGTATCAATCTCAGTTATTTCTGATTGTGAAAACAGAGAGCAGAAGGTCACATAGCTGGCACTCAGCACGTGTTTGCCCGTGATGTGTGAGAAGAATATCAATGTTAATCTATAAAAAAAAGAGTATGTATGTAAACATCTACATTTTAAACGCTATTCACCCAGTGTGATACCAATAGCAACTTTAGGGATGTCAGTGGCCTCAAAATGTTACTATATTTGACTATGCATTGATTTTCCGATATGAGTGAGTTGTTGTTATGTGTAATTGTGACCATATGCTATAACGGGGTACCTCCAGCGTTTTCCAGGTGAAATTTAAGACTTTTCAATTCCCTTTTAAATGTTACTCATGTTGACAGAATTTAATGTCAATTATTGCTTTACTCACAAAAGAAATCTGTTTATTTAATGGCATAGTTTCTTTGTTATAAGTGACCTAATATTATTATATAGATTTTTGTACAGCATTAGCCGCTTGTCATGGCTGTACATGAATGTCACTTCTAATTTCAGTAATATATTCTATGAACATAACAGGAATAGGTCGTTGGTTTGAATGACTTGAGTGTAAAAGTCAGTGTTTGCTAGTTTATACAGTATCTACTAATGTACATATTATCTGTAACATTGGAAAAGCTATACTATTATATTATGTTGCAATTTGAAATGTTAAAACCTAGATTAACAAAATGTAATGCCTGGCCATAACATTTAGTAGTTTTAAGGCCATGATTTTGCAAACATGGGAATTCCATAAGACTATACACCCTGTATCAGAAACTAAAAACTGACAATACTATTTTAAAGGAATTCTGTTCATTAGTTTTGTTCATTTTGTAACTTTATGACAGTTTTTGCAAACAATTTGGCAATATACTGCATTAGTATATGATAAACTGGCTTGCTTGTCCATTACTTTAGGAAGGTGACCTCAAAATGCCCTGAGATTGCACATGCTTGTTGCTTGTTGTGCTTGTTGCTGTCAGCATTTCACTTCGCATAGTTGTATTAAGGAAAAGTGTCTCAATACATGACCAAACTACCAAGTTTACTTTGGTATAATTTTTTTTTTTCATATTTAGAAATTTATTTGAATACAATATTTAGCTTCCGTTTCTTAATTTCTTTTAATGCTTTAATTTTACCTTGATCCTTTTTATTATATTGCTATTCCTGACTATTATAATTCTGGGTTATAGATTACTGACTTAAAAGTTTTGCCAGTTCCCTGGTTAAAAGGACCTAAGTGTTAACACTTTTTACTGACAGAACATAATTAACGTTTTTGCTAATATAGAGATTTTGAGTCTTGTTTTGCCGCAGACTTCATATCAATTTCTAGTACTCCTTAAAGGATTAGCTGAGTTTGTTTTCATCTTTTTCACTTCACCAAAATATTTGAGTACAGTCCACCAATTACTGTCATTCAAAACACCATGCATGAATGATATTTTGGAACTATTCGTCCTCAAAGTGCCACCGTTTACAGTGAATATAAAAGTTTGTGTCCAAACTTTGCCTGTCTGGAGTGGTAGGTGTAGGCTGCCTGGGTGGGTGTGAGGAGTGGGGTGTGTGTGGGGGGGTCATTATGTTTTTACGAACTGAGCGGCTGGGATCTTTGCTGCTATGGCAACAAACCACATGACTAGGTGTATTAGATTGCCTTGGACAGTGTGCAGCGAGGCATGGTGTGAGCATTCTCTCGGCTGCTCTGGCGCTTTCAAAGTCTTGTCCTTGTCTCACTTAAGTTTTTTTAAGAGTCTGCAGCATTTGTCATATGCACTATGTTACATGAAATTTGTCCATAAACCTCTACATAATAATACACAAAAAAAATCCTACTGCCATAAAGAGACTACTGGATCTTGATGTCAGCTGGCCCCCTCTAATAATTTACACTTTGCATAGTTGCTCTGTATTAAAAATGGGTTGTCATACTGAAATAACTTTGTTCAAATGCTTATATTGCAATGGCGTGTGGCTCTCCACACAGATCAGTCTAAGTAGATGAGTAGAAACTCACGTGGAGCCAGCCTTGTATTTTTTCATACTTTTATTTGCCAGACATTGCTTTTGTTGATTTATATTTAGATATTTGGCCTGATAAAGCAGTAAATTTAAATTGATTTTTTGCGCTTTTTATATTTGCAAAACCATGTACATTGGTGGGAAAAGGTGAAAATAATGGTCGAACTCTGCATGTGTTGTTCATTCATATCCATATTCTACAAGTCCAGAATCACAAATTTGTAGAAAACCGATTAGTATATATTGCTCTAGAATATCTCTCCTTAATGCCCAAATGATGACTTAACGGCGAGAGCTAAATGTCGATGTGCACAGAATGACACTGCTTTCTCTCCTCTCCATCAGAATGATTGAAGACTGCAGGCCAAGCAGTGACAACATGGCAGATAGACGGCAACTGTTTGTGGAGATGAGTAAGTGCTCAGGGCCACATCTCACCATGATATACACCGGACACTTTTATTTGCTGACCATAAAAAACACAACAACCACTACTTTGTATCCTCCTTGTAAAGCATATATGAAGATTAAGTGTTATTGAATAAGTAGAAGCCATATGCCAAAATATTTGTTTAGAGACCTTAATTTGATCATTTTAACAAGGGTACAAATTACTAACATGGATTATTTTGGCAATATATTTTGCAAACACTTGTTCAGAGAAGGTGTTTCCTAAGACTAATGTTATCACTAAGAATTCACAGTTAAAAAGTTTGCATCATTAATAAATATACTAGCAACTAGAAGCACTTAACTAGAGGAGACGTCCACCGAGGCATGAACCTGTCTTGCAGTGTTACGTCTTGCAACGCCCAGACCAATGCCTAGACTTAGACTCAAACTTCTTGTGGCTGGATTTAGTATCTTTGGCCGTATCTCGCAGTGACACAGAATCATCAAGTCAGATTTGTTTTTACCAAAATATTTAGTAATTTATTCTTTCAAAATCTGCTTTTGAGTTATCTTGTTAACAGTCTGACAAACTATCAAACAAACTAATTCTGGAAAAAAAAACATAACCTCCTTGGTGAAGGTAATTATGAGAGTCAAATGTTAAAAGCCTATTTGCCAAGCCCACACACGAAATAGCCATAAAAATATGAAAAAAAAAACACATATTTAAAAAAAAAATTGTAGTTGCAATATTGAAAATAGTTCAAATTTCTTCCTATATGAAGCATTTTATTTCTTTTTTTAAAAATACATGTTATTTATTGCATCTTTGATTGTCTCTCTATCACTTATTCTCACCATAGCAGCAGGCAGTCAACTAATTGGTTGAGAAGTATTTAAAAAAAAAATGACCTTTTACTGTTGTAGTTTCTGACCTTATTTAATAATAAATGTATAAAAATGTTTCCTAGGGGCCCAAGATTTGGATTCCATTAGATTGTCGACATACAGAACAGCCTGCAAACTCCGATTTGTCCAGAAGAAATGCAATTGTGAGTATACCATAGTTAAGTAATCCTTTTAAATGTCTTATAAAATGACAGTCAGTGTGTGTGTGTTACAGTGCATTTGGTTGACATTTGGAATGTCATCGAGGCTTTCCGGGAGAGCGGCCTCAACTCCATGGATGTGAACGCAGACCTCAGTGTGGCTCGCCTGGAAGTGGTACTGTCCACCATGTTCTACCAGCTGAACAAGCGCATGCCCACCACACACCAGATCAGCGTGGATCAGTCCGTCGGCCTGCTGCTCAACTTCCTGCTCGCTGCCTACGACCCGTAAGTAACCGGACATGTGACGCTCGGCAACCGACTGTGTACTTTAGCGTCTGAGTTTTTGACATAAGCTAATGTAGCATGAAATATCACTGTGAGCTGCCAATGAAGAGTGAAAACACACTATAATAAAAACATTATATCCTAACTATAGAATAATCATTTGTACTGTACTTACTTAACATTTCAAAATACAATAGATTTTCAGCTAATTAGTTTAGTCATTATATATATATATATATATATATATATATATATATATATATATATATATATATATATATATATATATATATATATATATATATGACAAGGGACTTAAAAAGGAAATAAAAATTGTTGTGAAAACATCTATTGACATATTGTGACAGTAATCCTCTATAGTTTCCCTCACAGGTTTTAAAAAAACTGGTCCAATTTATGATTAACATAAATTGAATAAACTGGGACAAAAGCAAATGCAGACAAATATTGCCAATGCCGTGCTGTTTTACTTTTTTTACCATAAAACAAAGGCAGAAAAGGTAGCTTTGCTGTTGTAATGTGTATTTAACATGTTGATGAATGAAAATATATCATATTGATATTGATATAATATAATATATGAATGAATATAGTGTAGCCTCACTCTTAGTCATAATATTTATAGCATATCAAGACAATTAACAAGAAAACCTTACTTGGTCAACAATGGAGAGGTGAACTACTGACCTTTAGCTATGTCAAAAACTACTGACAGATCATTCTAAGTGAAAGTAGCCATCTTAAGGGACTAGCTGGGGTTAGGGGACAGACACTATGACAATTGGACAAGAGAGATAAGACAGGGAGATAAGAAGATCAATGGCCATAATGTAACATTTGCTTTTTTTAGGGAGGGACATGGCAAGACATTTGTCTTTGTTGTGAAGATGGCCGTGGCAACCATCTGTGGGGGGAAAATCCTGGACAAATTAAGATGTAAGGAATTGCAATGTTACTTTTAATTATGAAAAATTATATGGGCATCACCCACTTTACCTGCATAAATCAGCTGGTTCTGTTCATATAGTTCAAATTCTGCTTTGTAAGTCATCCCATATACTTTTTGCTTGTGTATGTATTACCAAAAGGCTGTATCTGCCTAGTGTCCTCAAAATGGGAACAGGTCTGGCTTCTTGTGGCTGGCAGAAGTCATTTTTCATTACCTCAAGATAGCCCTTATTACATAATCTACTAAGTCTGTGGGAGTTGCACCATGCCTGCAGTATCACAACAAATGATTTGAATAACAGCTTTCTTTGATTTGTTTTCACAAGTAGGATAATTGTATTGTGTTATACTGTAATTAGTTGACTGTGGTGGCAAGTGACAATTAGTTCATTTGTTATGTGTCCCTGCTTGTTCCCAGATATTTTTTCTCAGATATCAGATTCTGCTGGAATCATGGTACACTCACAGTTTGACCAGTTTCTGAGGGAGGTGCTGAAATTACCAATGGCGGTTTTTGAAGGACCTTCATTTGGTTACACTGAGCAAGCTGCTAGAACATGCTTTTCACAGCAGGTAAGGCTAGAAACTGTGCTTCTGCTATGGACTTCAAATCAAAATAATGACACATTGCATCTCATTGCATAGATAGATAGATTTTTTTGCAGTTTGTTAATTCATTTAACTTGGTCTCTGTGGATTTGAGTAGCATTTCCGGGGAGGAATAAATGAACGCAGATTAAATTACATCTGAATGCAACTGGATGGGCATCCAGTCAATCAGAAAAGACCAATCTATGCAGAATAAATTGCATAACATACAACTAATCAGAGAAAAAAAAAACATAGTATAAAGCTCACCCCATGTTAGATGAACGAGGAAGATTGGCCAGTAGGATGATTTTGGTGAAAATAGGTTTAAATGGGAGGAGTTCTAGACCCACATCACTTTGTTAGAAAAGTTAATAGGTCTCTGCTTTGAAAAACACTGCTTTAAAGTCTTTATTAAAACATGGCTAATGAATTAAAAAGGCACCAATGCGTTTCAGCTCAAAGGCCTTCCTCAGGGTGCTCAGCCCAACTCTGGACACAGGTGTGTTCATTATTATATTGGGAGGGGCATAGGGAAACTCCCTCTCCATTTAAATTTTTATATGTTACACATGTTGTTTACAGATAAACACCAGCGTAGTAAATTCAATTATTAATGCCAACTAAATCATAAGAAATACATGCAGACCTGCATATAAGAACCTACATGTGTCTGCATACAATAAATAGGCAATGAACTGCAGTGATAATATTACCCATAAACATTTTTTTTTGACAGTCAATGTAACTCAGTTGCAAAAGCATGCAAGCCCAGATGTCCAACAAGCCCATCTATATCCCACGACTGGACCACAAAGACCGACACTCATAATAAATAAATGTCAATATAGAGAAATAATACATAATTCCACAATAATTTTTCAAAGATAAGGAGAAATGTCTATGTCATCGTTCACTCCACTCCAGGTTGTTGCATTTAAAATTACAGTCCAAAAAGTTTCTCTTTGGAGGAGATATTTCAGTCTATCTCCGCCTCACAGAGATTTCGGATAGACTCAATAACCATGACCTTCGGGAAGTTGATATGTCGCTGGTTTGTTTCTTATCCTTAGCATTACTCTATTAAAATTAGGATCTTTAAAATTTAATTGAAAGATCTATGTTTTTGTGTTATTTTTTTAATAATTGAGATTACCATTTACAGTTAATGTAGATAATGTATAGCTGTATAGGGATAGTTGTAGATATGAGACATATTTTTTCTCTTCATTTGTTAATCTTCAAAAGGAATCTTCTAGGAACATATCAGCTCATTGTTAAGGATTTTACTAGATTAAAATGTTATTCAAAAACTAGATGCTTTGACCAATTACTTGCTTGCATAGTAGGGGGTTTCTAGTAAAGAACACTCTTATTGGTTGTTTGTTGGACGTTGGTCCACACCAGCGTCTATCCCAGTGAATAGATTTCAATCAAAAGAATAAAAATATTTTTATAATGGTAGATCTATTTCATCTATTTCTTTGATTCCCCCTTTTAAACATATTTAAAATAGTCTTAATGAGCAAGAGTTTTGTATTAAGTTTTCTGTCTACTCTGTATTGACTATTTTTCCTTGTTTGTTCAGAAAAAAGTCTCCCTCAACACATTCCTGGATACGTTGATGTCAGACCCGCCCCCTCAGTGTCTGGTTTGGTTACCACTCATGCACCGGCTCGCCAACGTGGAGAATGGTACGGCGCACACAACAAAGAATACTCGTAAATGTGTAAACTTTGCACAAGCTGACTGGGTGGATGTAAAGTTCAAATGTGCATCATAACCTTGAATCACAGTTCTTCTCACGGACAGTGTGCTGCCAATGTGAGCAGATGTCCACACCTCCAGCAAAAATCACCCATAGGAACCTTACACCCTGAGCATGACTGTCTGTGCTGGGTTTGTGATGGAAGCAACACGAGCCACCTCCATATGAACTAAAGATGAAGATGGAATCCTAATTATTCCTGGGAATCTAGAATATAGTATTGTATATGATCGGAGATAAAATTGCATCCCACAACCAGACCAGAACTGATGTAGAGAAATGCATCCTACTCTTGCTTTCTCCAGCACTGATCAAACTGCTTTCAGAAAATCACTATTTCTTACAAATTTACATTGATTATTTACAAAGATGGTTAGCCAAACATTATTGTTACTCAGGAAGAAGTAAAAAGTAGTCATCAAAATAAGTGCTCAAGTAAAAGTAAAAAAAAAAAAACTACTCAAGTACTGCCTGGTTAACATCTGATTTATGTTGACATAAATTACACAAAAAAACATCGTTAGGCACAAGAAACACAAATTTCACAACACAAAGCTTAAAAAAAAACATTACACAGGTACATGGGTAGAGTAGCCAAAATTTATACTCAAGTATTGTTACCTCCAAATATTATTACTCAAGAAGATGTCAATAGTATGTTGTAATAAAACGACTCTAAGTACAATAAGTCCAACAATATTAAAAAATTACATAAAAAAATGTAAATGTAACTCATTACTACCCACCTCTGATTAATTATCTTCTATTCTTTATTTATATTGCGGAACGCATGGGGCTGATGACTATCCTGCTACTTTGGGCATTAGGTGGTGTACATACCAGGGCTGACACTGAGAAGTGCACAATGAGAGACAACCATTCACTTGTTCATTCTTTTATTGTGGGCAATTTAGATTCAACAGTTCACTTACACATGCATACATTTTTTGATGACCTGACAAATCAATGTCAAGATTTTTGCTATAAATAAGCTCAACTAATAAAGCTGTGAATTTTGCATATATTATTTTTGTGATTTTTTTGAACAAGCTTTTTAGGTAAACTGCTTGCTTGGACAGATGGGAGGAAAAAATGCAATTTATACTCAAACTAGTCCTTATGGGCCCTTAGAATGTTTAGAGTGACTGTTTATATTACTGTGGAAAAGATCTATTTAAAAATGTTCAGTAATATTGCTATTTAAAGTGCAAACTATTCCCAGAAATGAATGGGAAAGCCCTGAAATGTCAGATTTGTTTATTGTCGTTTTTTAAAACTGACTCAATGCCATCGCACATCTGCCCTTAAATTAGTGGAAATTAATCCCCAGCTCATTACATTGTGACATCGCCTGGCTTTTTTTTACACACCTCACATCTGTTTGTGTCTGACCCCTCCTTTCTCACTCTCTCTGTCACTCGTCGCAGTCTTTCACCCGGTCGAGTGCTCCTACTGCCACACCGAGAGCATGATGGGCTTCCGCTACCGCTGCCAGCAATGTCATAATTACCAGCTCTGTCAGGACTGCTTCTGGAGGGGGCATGCCAGCGGTTCCCATAGCAACCAGCACCAAATGAAGGAGTATACGTCATGGGTAAAGAAACAAGGGAGGGAGAGGAGAAAGGGGGCGCGACTTAGGAGGTGTGTCTGTGGCGGACCAGTCGTGGTTATTTGTGGCATTGTAATGTATGGATTCTACCTTCCTCCGGCTGGTGATGCAGATTATTTTGAGGAGAGAAAATAACTAAATCATGTGGGAATTCCAGTATGAACAACAACAGGATAAGGCTCCTTTGTTGAAACAATTAAAATTCAACAATATTAAATTTTTTATATTGGTTTGGTATTTATAACCACTGTGAAAATAACAATAATTAAAGATGACATCAAATTATTTAAGTTGCCTTATTAGAGGAATAAAGTGCAACACAGATTTAAGCAAAACAAGACTAGGAAAACACAAGCAGGCTCTACATTACATTGAGTCCCACTATAATTCATTCAAGGATTAGAAACAGATATTTCTGGGTATCTCTGAATACACAAAACATACATTAGAAAGGAAGATAAAATGCATTTGCAGAAGGTTGATACTTGATAATTCACATTAAATATTCAAAAAAACAGTTGCTTTGCAGCAACCAGGGCAAAACATCTTGGAATAGACTGAATATATTATTAAATAACCATAAAGAAAATATCTAAGGCAGTGGTTTGCCGTGGTCTCTTGAATTCATCTATGATTCATTTGTTTGGACCATTATTGTAAACATGTCCAAAGCTTGTGTCTGTTTTTTGTCTTTGTTACTAATATAGTCACTTGAGGTTGAAGTAGTTATTTTTACAGTGCATAACTGTCCCTGGGTAGCGTACATATTTATCATGCAACACGAAATATTATACAAAACTGTGTGAGTGGTACTTAAAAAGCCAAATTTATTATGAAGTGGCACTTGTGAAAATCATTAAATGAAGACTGAATCTTTTTTAAAGTCTCAGTTTCCTGTCTTCACCTGATGTCTTTCTTCCTCTTAGAAATCCCCTGCTAAGAAGCTATCCCATGCTCTGAGTAAGTCACTTAGCTGTGCGTCCAGCAGAGAGCCTCTCCACCCGTTGTTTCCCGAAATGCCAGAAAAACCTCTCAACCTAGCTCACATTGTGTAAGTGCATTTCCCGTCTATCTTCATCAAGACATAATCTATTTGTGCATTATTACGGAAAGCCTCTAATTTCTTCCTTCAGATTATAAAATGTTTGATTTGAACCCCCTGGCTGATTATTGTCCTTAAGGCAGTGCTAAATGTGAAGTGATTTCAGTCAATCATTTGAGGCAACTGATCAATAAGGCTTAATTATAGCCCTGGGAGTGCTTGTAATTTACAATGCTGCTAGTGCAAGGGTAGCTGCGACTGCTGCCCAGTAATGTCTTATAAACAAAAGCTTTCATAATAATAGACAGCTAATGTGGATTGCTATATTGCTTAGTTGCTGCATATAATCTTAATGCGTCTGGCATATGTTTTCTGTAAACAATGTAATGAAAGTACTTTGTGTTCCTTTTCTTGCTGCTTACTTTGATGAAAATAGAGATACGTGGTGAGTGCAATTTGCTTATTTTGCTTAACCTTGAACCAAATGTATTTCTTTTTGCTATACTGTATGCATTTTTTCCTCTACTAATTTAAGCCACATCCATAGACTGTGAATAGTCCTATCCATGCCATTGGTGTATTGTCAGTAACTATTGTGCTGTTTTTTTACTGTTCTTCCCACAATACATTATTGCATGTTCCATTGTAGGTCACTCCATATAGAAGAAAAATAATATTCTTGCTATTTTTCTTGTTACTTGTGCAACATTTCTGTGTAGGCCTCCAAGACCAGTGAATTATCCCAATGACTACTCCTTCTCCCACTCCATGCCTACATCAGGGAACCCGTACTCCACCAAAAAGTGAGTATAGCCTATAACAATGGATGTCCTGGATTTTAAAGCAGATCTTTTCAGCTTGTGGTGCTCCCTAAAGGCCCTGTGCCCTGTAGACGGTGTGAACCAGACTATCTTCATTTTGTAGCCCTTTCTACTCTGTTTTCCTTTGTACTTTCTTTTACTGAGTGTACATAGCTTACCTTACAGCAAGAATAATGTTGAACAAAGAAAGCCCTTGACTGTGACTGCTCCCCATCTGTTGAAAGGTAGAGGGTAAGTAAAGGTGTACAAATAAGAGTGTCTGAATAAATGCATGTATTAATAATATACAATTGTAGCAAACAGGCTAACAAGATAAAATGGCTGTACTGTAAACAGCACAACCATGATGTTAGCCTTTGGAAGATAATTGCTATTTGCTAAATACTACCAGAACTTGATAAAGTATTGATAATGTGGTCGGCATCTACAGGAACAATAGAGCAGTCTGTCTGCAATATACTCACTGTTATGCTTTGAATCAGAGCTGTGAAACTAAGTCCTTGAAGCTAGCAGTAGGCAAACTATCTGCTGACTCCCACTCACTTAGTGTACTACTCTTGTATAAGGAAGCAGTCATTCTCTGGACTCTAGAGACATAAGTAAGAGTTTAGATACAGACAGCAATTTGAAAATATTTAGAGAGAAATATTCATCCAAAACTGAAATAATGTAAGCTAGACTTTTCTCATTCCTTAGCAGCCCCTAACCACATTGTTCAGGTCCCTCGCAATTGACTAATTCAGAGAAGGTAGACATGTATCATGAAGCTCATCGGCAACTGTTATTATTTTCACAGATTATTAAGATTGTTATGGAATAAACTGACAGTCAATTCTTAATATAGCTCATACAAGAATTTGTTATAGTTTATTAGTATAAGCATAACTGTTGCAATGTTTGTCATCAAATATTTTGTTCAAATAATGATATACCATGCACTTGGATATATTTTAGTTAATTAAATAAAGAAAGTTGGTTCTAGCAAAACTGGTAGCTGGAAACATTTTAGACCACGTTGTTTTGAGTGGCCTTATTTGACAGCAGTAAGTTAAGTTCTAGTGCTCTACATCTTAAACTTCGTACAGTACAAACATGTTTTGACCAAGTTTGCAACATGCCTTTCAGAATTAGTTTGTTGTGCAGCCAGTAACATTGCAATTACTTTCATTTTAAAAAGAGTGTTGTTTTAATTATGTAGCATGGGTGATTAATGCTTGTGCAATATAAGCAGTGCATGCTCCTCTCTTTTGCTGAGCATGCCCTTAATCATTCTCTTAGCCTTTATCAATGGTGTCTCTCCCACATAATATGGCCTTGTTTCTCTCTAGTCACCCATGAAGAGCTCCCTTTCAGCCCCAACCCCTTTTGTCTGTGTTTTCTCTCTTTTCTCCGGTGCTACCTACCCCGTCTCATCTTTTCACCAGTCCAGTGTCACCTGTGCAATGTTTGATTTCTTTGTGGAATGATGCACTCTTTCAGGTTAAACTACAACCTGGATGTCGCTGATAGACTTGCTGACGAACATGTTCTCATTGGTCTCTATGTGAATCTGCTCCAAAACAACCCCAAATCATGGTTAGTGGGTGTGCAATGCTGCAGCTGTGTGGGCCAACAACAGTGGAAACCATGTGCTCCGCTGAATGGCCACTTTGCAACTCTAACCTTATACTTGATATGTATAAGCTTTAATACTGCATGCTGCTTTTAAAGTCTTCTAACCTCTGACAATTAGCTGCCAACAATTTACTTTTGGGATTAACCAAAATAGCTACAAACCTTTATTGGTAGCCTTTGTTAACAACTAACAGCGGCCCCTGTACTCCATACATTATGGATCCCAAACAGATAAATATGTGCGTTGCCAAAAATTTTATTTGGGTTGACAGAAAATATCTAAGTGGGATGGACTTTGCAAAGCTGTACTTCTTGGATTAGTTACTAATTGAAAATTAAAGTGAAATAAAATTATTATAAGTAAGTAAGAATAGAAAAAAAAAACTATTAGGGTGGCTGACTAGGTATCTATGTAACCATGTTGTACAGCATTTTAACAAAGTAACCTTTCATAGCCTAAAAATGAATTCAGTCATGTAAAGTGTTCTGAATAGCAATTAGAACAAAAATGTGTACATACATTTGTGCATTTTAAAGAATTACCAGTTGAATGTGAAAAAGAATCCACTTTGACCAAAATTAAGTGATGGGTCTCCATCTTAGTGCAAACAAGCCACCTGTGATATTGCCTTCTCTGATACAGTGAAGTGAAGTGGGGCTGGAAGCTCTTGAGTCTCCTTTGTAATCAGTCCCATCTTACTAATCATACTGAATGTGGTGGCTTTATGCAGTGCTTTTTTTCTTAATGGTTGTGTTCACACATTCATACACCAGTGCCACAGACACTAGTGGCAAAGTGGGTGAAGTGTATTGCCAGGACTCAATAGCAGCATGCTCTGGGGGTAGTAAAGATCAAACTGCCAACTTTCCAGTTAGTGGGCGACCAGCTCTGCTTCCTGAGCTAGTGCCACTAGAGGCAATTGTTACTCCCCTCTGAACTCTGATGGTTATATCTATCTAATTGCATTCTTAAATAATTCAATTTGCATCTGTTTGTTCTGCCAGACAATTTGTGTACACAATAGAAAACTCAAGAAAATGGCCGGCCAGCCTTATTTAGAATATACATATTTTCTTATGAAAAGAGAATATCCTTATGTAAGATTAGTGTTTTCCTATATGTGTAAAAACTAATCCCGGTGTGCATGTTTTTTTGCAATAGATGCAGTGCTGCAAACAAAGGTTACTACCTGTTTTATCTCTGCAGCTCTGTGGGTTATCATCCTGTGTGAATGGATTTCCCATGTGTGCATAAATACTCATTTTTACTGTTAAGAGATGAAACTGTCTTTCAAAGAGAATAATCTCTTCATGATCAATACAACATTTGTATTATATGCATTTGTGGTTCTGAAAAGATCCATGCTGTTAATGCTTATTCACCTAGAAACTAATCTGCCTTTTAATTCCATTTCTTATTTTGTATTTGTATCATGTGGAGGAGTGACTATGTCCTTCTAATTTCCTTATGCCCAGTTTGCTGGAGAGGAGTAACCACCTCCAAGACGAAGAACACAGCCTCATCGCTCGCTATGCTGCTAGGCTGGCTGCTGATGCTGCGGTGAGATATACCCAACATTATTGCACCTGCTATCATGACATCTTTCATCTGTGTCTAGTGCTGAGAATATATCACAGAATATATCACAGAATAGAAGAGGGTTTAACATTTAAGTCCACTCTTGGGGGTTTTCAGTCCTTTTATTGTCAAGATGAAGAAGGGATTTGCAGGTAGTGATCATTTGTAAGCAGACCAGGAAGCCTCTCTGTGCCCTGATGGGGTCTTGATGGATGGCTGGTGACCTGACTGTTTTTGTTTCCCGGTGAGATATGAGATAAGCTAGTTGATGACATCAGCCTGCTCACGTGACTTCTCCTGCTTGGTTTCTCCAACAGGCTCAACAGCAGCGGGTCCCTACAGACTTGCCCTGCTCTCTGGATGCCAACAAACAGCAGAGACAACTCATTGCCGAGCTGGAGAGCAAAAACAGGTTAGGATTGGCCAACCAACTGCTTCTGACCTCATTTGTTGTTTCATTTTCTGTAATGCAATTTAACGAGCTATTGCTAAAACCACCTATTAAATCTGCAACTTATAAAAATTAAACATGCAAAAAGTGTTTATAATATTGCAAATAAGGTATAAATAAGGAAAAGTATATTTGGTTTAGAACCTGCATTCTCAAGTGGTGGGCCAAGATCCAAAAGTGGGTGGCAGGCATATTTTTAGCAGGTTATGGCATGATATGTGTATATGAGACTTTGATTAGATTAGACATTTAAAGGACATTTACTTTTGGATGAACCACAATTTGATTTAAAGCTCTAATTAAACAATTATTTTTACTTCCAAAGAATAAACGTCTTGAGATACTATATAGCAGCTAGTGATATGATATGCTATTGGCACATACACATGGGTGAATACGGAGAACTAGTCTGAGAACAAGAAAGTGGGAAAGTAGTTCAAAAAACACTTAAGTATTTGTGTGATTCATACAGATAAAGGCAGGCAGTGTAAGTGAATGGCTCTCTACCATTGCTCAGTACTAGTGAATGTGAACGGCTGTCCATCCCTAATTGTCAGCTGTGATTAACTGCTGACTTGCCCCCCTCCCCAATCCCTAAGCAACTGGGTTATGCTTCCTCCCCCCACTACCATACATAAGAAAAAAAGGTAGAAAATGATTCAATATGTTTCAGAGAAATCCTGCAGGAAATCCAGCGGTTACGTCTTCAGCATGAGGAGGCGTCCCAGCCACCACCGGACAGGGGTCAGCAAAACCCCACACTGCTGGCCGAGCTACGACATCTCAGGTAAAACACTTAAACCCTGAAGCCTTGTTTTGCAATAGAGTGGTGCAGCATGGGTTGGAGTGTTATGAGTTTCCATTTCCAAAGTGATCAGAAGAGTCCTCTCGCTGCCCAAAGACATGCATGTATGGGTTAACTGGTGAATCTAAATTGCTCATAGTGAATAAATGTGTGTCTGTTTGTGTTTCAAAGTGTTGGGTAAATGTACATTTTTTGTGAACACTTAACAGCTTGTTCTTTCTGTCAGGCAACGCAAAGATGAGCTTGAACAAAGAATGTCTACACTGCAGGAGAGTCGCAGGGAACTCATGGTGCAGCTAGAGCAACTAATGATGCTTCTCAAGGTACAGCACACACACCACTCTCACTTCATTAATAGTTTTATACATAGATTTATAATGAGGCTCTCTTATGCACAGCCTTGGTAATATTGAAACACTTGAGTTCTTTCTCTTTAGAACAAATGACAGGGTTACATTATTCTGAAAAGTTATTAGTTATTAGTCTAACTTTTTATCATCTGGTGAATTATTGTAAGTATGCCAAAATTAGCTTTAAAATAATAGCTGATCATTACAAATATTACAAACTATTAAAATTCGAATGTTGTGAATGTGTGAATGTGAACCTTTATTAAGTTATAATATGTTTCATGGTTATAATATACATATGTACAGTATAATTTATTGGGGTACAAGCACTTTTATTTTTTGATTTTGTTATTTCTGACTGCTTCAATGAGAGTAAGATATCCAATTAAGCTGTAAGAGATTGCACATATGTCACACATTTAACTTAAACATTAAACCAGTGAAGTCCTACTGCAATGTACGATAAAAGTATTGACATGAAATATGAAGTAGCAATCAAATTTGTATTATATGTATAATTTTTTGATGGTAAATTTGACTTGAGTAGAAAACAATTTATTGTCTACTTCTCTTTGACTACATGTTCCTGTTTAAACAAATATAACACACACCATGATGCTGATTATCCTCGTTAGCTGAAAGACCTCCCACTGTTCAACAACGGTCTGGACAGATGAGTTAAGAACAGGACACTGAGCTTCGGATTATGCTTCATCACACCTTACAAGACAAAGTGTCCGCCCCCACTAAGACAGATAACCTTTGGTGCAAGAATATCATCTGCAGTCAACAAGACAGGACTTCTTTAAAGCCTGCATAAACTGCTTACTATAGTGGCTTAAGTGGGGAGGATATCAATCTAATTAGCCTAAAAGGATCAATGGTAATCCATTAAAGTTGCATGAGAAAGCCACCTGCTGTTACATCCTGAAGCAAACACAATTGGATTTTTTAGAAATACTCAATGCTATGTGGCTGTGGTTTCACAAACCATTAAATTATTTTTCAGATTGAAGAGGAACAGAAAGAGGCTGTAAGTCTGAAAACAGCTGGACTAAAAACTATGCTTGTTAGATAGAAATGTGTAGCATTTTGTGTTGTCTGGTGAAAATGCTTTTTTAATATTGCCAAGCTATGGATGGACATCGCATAAGTCGAACAGTCTGAAACATCTTTTGTCATCAATAGCATAATAATGTTAAAAATGTGTGTTGAATGTGTTAAAACACTTACCTTTATGGCCTATTGACCAACTTGTGTTAAAGGTGTAGAACTAATAATTGTCTAACAATGTACTTTAATGTTATTATAATAATTTGAACAGCATTCTGAGCATTTAAAACTTCACATTTGATATTACCAAATATGTACATTGCTGTGTATAGCATGTGTGGAAAAAATACATCTTTAATCATATTTATATGTATGAATTAGTCTAATCATTATCAAGTTGAATTTTCAGAGGACAAAATAAATGTTTGCAGCTCATTTAACTGTTTCTGGATATACTTTGAACAACAAAACAACCAATCAAAGAAATGAAGATATAGCCCACTCCATTTAAGATTACGATAGGTGTAACGGGATTGAGTGAAAAAGGGTGAAAGGAAGTGGTCCCCCAAACTTATCTCACTTTGCTTAGAATGTTGTGCCTGGCCTGTCTACAAAAACACAATATTGGTCCCTCTTTGCACTAAACTAAGTAAAACTGATTGAGGATGAAGGTTTATTTTTTGTATAGATTATGAAGAGTAACCATGTGACTTGTGTTGTCTTTGCACTTTGGAATTAACTAACATTTGTGCTGTTTATGTTGTGTCTTGTTCAGACTCAGGGTCCTGGCTCTCCACGCTCCTCTCCCAGCCACACCATCAGTCGGACAATTCCCACACCTATTCTATCGGACTCTGCCTGCACGACCCCCACCCACATGCCTCAGGACTCTCTGATGGGCGTGGGTGGGGATGTCCAGGAGGCTTTCGCTCAAGGTAACATAGTCAGACACAAACTAATGCCCACATACAAGCACAAAAGGTATATTCACTGTAATTTCTCTACTCTGTTTCAAAGGTCCAAGGAGAAATTTGAGAACTGACCTTCTCATTGCTGCTGACTCCATCACCAATACAATGTCATCGCTGGTTAAAGAACTAAATTCTGGTAAAAGAGTGAAATAAAAAGCAAAAAGCAAGCTTGTTTTGAAATGTATTGAAAATAATATGATTTTTTATTTTACAGAGGGTGGAAGTGAGACTGAGAGCACTGTAGATTCAGACTTTGGTCGTGATCTTTTGGCTGCAACCTCAGCAGATCCTTTCTTCAATTATAAAGCAAGGTACCTCCTACCTATGCATATCTTTGAATGATTGGAGGCACCAGGAGAGAACCCACAGTAACACAGGGAGGACATGCAGATTCCACTTAGGAAGATGCTCTGCCGATATGGCCTCCTAGTAATAATATACAAAGTAAAATTATTTTGTTATATACAGTATTGTACTTGTATTGTGTTTTGTACCCTTAATAAGTCCAGTTATATGACTCAAATATACCGTATTACAAAAAAATGACAAAATGTTTAGCCTAGCCAACCAAACTCATTCACTTTCACAAATAAAAATTAGGATGGCTGGATCATCAGGAACAAAAAAGTAGAAGGTTGACAAGATAAGAAAACCTTTATTTGTCCCACAATGGGGAAATTGCATTGTAGCAACAGCAGAGAAAGAGCAGCATTAACAGACTGAAAAATTATATCACACAAGGGAAATTAAAAATTAATACTCTTCTATCCACAAAAGATGAGTTAAAAACAATGCTAAAGTAAACCAAAATAAATAAAATTTGTCTATTTGTAGTGAAAATAACAGTATATTTTGCACTAAGACAATTGTTTAGTTAAATAAAATATTGAAGCAGTTTTACAAAAAATTACAACCAAAGTGGCGGCAGGGTGGAAAAATGGCAAAGACTCTCGCTTCACAGCGAGAAAGTCCCCTTTTCGATTCCCTGTGTGGAGTTTGCATGTTCTCCATGTGTTTGGGTGTGTTTCCTCAGGGTTCTCTGGTTTCCCCTATCAATCTAAAACATGCACAATAGACTATTCCTCAATCTAGGTACTCTTGAACAGGACCCTAGCTCAAGATTTCATAGAAAGGTCCAGGCGCTGCACTGTGGTCGCCCACTTCTCAGGTTGCCACAGCGGCATTGACGGCTGGATCAAATGCAGAAGACAAATTTCCCTACAGGGGCAATAAAGTATACCTTACATTAATAATTCTAGTCTACAGTGGCCTAAATGAGACTGTTAACCAAAACAATAAGCCTCTCCACCTTATGTGCGCCTAAAAAGAGGCAAAAAATATAGCACAAAAATGTAGCACAATGGCACCATCCTGTGGGTAAACTAAGTAACAAGAAAGAGGCATTGGTCCTGCCCTTCAATATAGCAGGAAAGTTATTGATCTCTGTATTGGAACTTAAACAACTTTGTATGGCATCACTCCTATTGTATTTACTTTGTCCAATACAATACTTTTAGTGTTGGATTACCCCCCAGTGTGTTTGGTACATTTTGAAATGGGCCATTGTCTTATAGACCTGCCAGCGGTGCCGATGCTGAGAGCTACGAGAACAATCTGGAGCAGCAGCTGGAGGATGAGCTGAAGTTGGAGGAACTAATGAAGCACAGACCAGAACCGGACAAATCGTGCATGGTGAGTGCAAAGTAAAGTGTGATTTATATAAAAAATATTTCTTGTCAGTACTCTTTTTAACTGGATTATGTTTATATTGTACAGGTGACGTTGCAGCAGTGATTGTGTGAGCAATATAAAAAGCAAAAATAGTGGAAGACACTGGACAAAACACTGGATTGATACAAAGCAATGAAGATAAAAACTGCTGAATCCATAGAAAACATTTATGTAAAGATATATTTTTTAACCAACCACATATTTAAGATAATACTGTGAGCTGATGTAAAGAGATTATTACTGAGCTGTCTATTATACCACAGGTGCCATAAAACCACATAATTTGGGAATTTATTTTTTAATTTGTATCCTTTTTATATAAGTTGTCTGACAAATATAACAACACTGTTGGTGCCAATTGGCGAACCTTAGGTTGAACATGGTAAACCAGGTCATTTCTTTGTGTGCCATCGGATTTATAATATAACAGAGATTACATCAAAGATGACAACAATTGCAATACTTGTATAACATTTGCCTAGTGACGGACTAGATTTTACCCCTACTCCATAGATTTTATACCATTGCTATTAACTGTTTTTTATTATTTTAATTTTGAAAGATGGCCTACTGCTATTTAATTTGATATCTTTGTAAGAATGCACTCTGCCTTAGCTGATTGAGTGATCTCAGAAGACTTCACTCAAGCTGTCAATGCAGTATGTAGCTAACACTGCTCTGCTCCTAGTTTTATGTTCTGCTCAAATGCGCTTCTTTAATCTAAAGCTGGGATGTGATGCTGTTAGTGTTTCAACAAAAGTGAGATTTCCAATGTGCTTTGAGACACAGTTTGCACCATAGAGGGCATTGAACAAATAATGTTTAACCTTGTTTATACATTAAGCTTTGATAATGGGTCATGTGTCATTTTTAATCGTCACACAAAATCCTGTGTGGCTCACATGCTGAAATACATAATACACACTCTTATAATGTGTTTTGAGTGTGTGTGAAACTCAGTCACTTTGACAAGTGGCAAGCCAATCTAAAATCATAAATGTGTGAAATATATCTAGTTTGATTTTTGAGCAAGTTCATAGCAGTGGTTTTGCATGGTGGTGATGCGTAATAAAATGTTGACACAAGATCACACTATTGGAGTCTTTTTTATTATTCCCATTGCCGAGCGTCACACTTCAGCCACTCTGGCTCGGCACATTTATTATCTGTCATAAATGCACTGCTGGCTGCCCTCAACCTATTGTCTATAATTCATCACCCAACTCTTCTGTTTTAGTTACTTTAAAGCCATGATGCTATATAACGTTGAAGTTATGAATAGAGCCTGTAATAAGGCAATATCATCAGATATAATTTCCATATACTTGTAAATGTACTAATCGGGCATTAGGTTCCACATTAGTTATCTTGAAAGCCCTTTCTCTTCTTTCTTTCATCTATACTATTCTAAACATTTTCAGAAAAAAAAAAAAAAGTTTCTTAATCATTTATAGGGTGCTTGTCTGACCTCTAGTGTTAATAAGGAGAACTACATTTTTAGTGGGCGCCGTGGATTTTTTATTTTATGTATTTATTTATTTATTTATTTATTAGCTAAATAAGTGCATTTTATATTCAATCATCGGCAATTACAATATATTATAAAGTAATGTAAAACTAAATTGTGTATTATTTAAATACTGCCTTTTCCCGTTAAAGTGAAACCACACAACCAGCGTCAACGCACAAAAATGTGATTGGTCGCTAATACAACAGCTGTCACCGAGCAGCTAATCAACAACTAGATTGATGTGTTTTAAGCCAATCAGCGTCCGGCATTCGTCGCGTCGTTGAAATGGGCGTTTGAGGGTGGGGTGACTCAGCCGGAAAAGCTCTTTTTTTTGACATCTTGTAAACCTGCAAAACGGAGACTTCACGGGTGAGTGACAGAAGCTTAACTAAATATGCTTTGGGCAAATACAAATATGTTCTTTTGTTGATAAAAGGTGAAGCTTGTGATTATTTTTGCGTCGCTGTTCACGGTGCATGATGTTACAGGGTCAGGGCATATGCTGTCTGTCACTGCTTTGACGAAGTGTTGGCAGGAACTAAATTAGCCTATAGCCACTTGAACAAGATGTACTGTTTGAACCTATAGTACCGTCCATGCTTGGTAAATCGCCATATTTTTTTACCTCTAATGTGTAGCAGGCATGACTAGGGAGAAGTTAGCTATTTACCCATGAGATTTGGTGTAGCTAGCTCCATGTACACATCTGGTCCACATGTAAGACAAGACTTTCTCCTGCACACCACTCCAAAACGATGCCACTGATAATATAGCAGTCTGACCAGAAATTGACCCCAAGTGACCTAATCTATTTTGGACCTCATCATTTTGTCGCGACTAACTTACTCTTATCTAGGTTTGATTATAGTATTTTATCAGGTTATCAGCCGGTCGTATGCTTCTATTTTGAGCATTCGTTGTAATTAGCATACTGGTTAGACTTGATAGTAGTAGTAGGCTTACATACCATGCATTATTCAACTCTCAGAAATGTAGGGCTAGATCAGACATGACAAACTCTAAGTCAATGGGCTAGCTACAACCACTTGCAACCCCTACAACTAAATATTGGTGATTGAAAATAAAAAATAATGCAAGAACCATGGTAAAAGTCATATTTAAATGCAAATTTTCTTTGGGCACTTAGGAATGCTGCATTTCACTCAGTCATAACAAATATTTAAACTCACTGGTCACCAGTCACTGCAATTATTACTACATTATTGTATATTTTAGGGCTAGTGATATAATTAAAGGTCTGTTTTGGCATTATTATTATTATAATATAAAGTTATCTACTGTGGATCTACATTTATAGTTAGGTATATTCTGGACCTTCTTTTTATTAGTGAAGTTGTATTTTGTTAACACAATGAATGGTTTTTAAGGGGAGGTGCTTACTCTACCGCATTGTTTCCCAAACAGGGGTACAGGGACCCCTAGGGGTATGTGAGCACTTTGCAGGGGGTTCTTACAATTATTTGATAACACATTTCCAAGATGAAAAATATTTGCGATCTTTTTAAATTGAACTATTGAAACTATTGAAAGACAAGCTTGACTGATAAAAATGAGGTAAAAATGCTAAATAATATTATTAGAATATCATATTTTGTTTGTTTTTTTGGTTTAATAGCTTGTTTCAATGGGGATTTATTAAAATTATTTAGAACATTTTATAGTAAATTTGTTATGAGGTTAAGATTATTATTTGTTATTTTATTTTTTTAAGATAATGTTGAACTTTAAGATATATAGTAAAATAAATATAATAGGAGTTTATAATATTTTATTTATTATTTTATTTTAAATACAGGCATATTATTACAGATTTCATTTTGAATTTGAGTTACACAGAACATTTTTAAGACTTGAAGACTGAGTGTGGCGGTACTCACAATAGGACTAAAAACCTGGGGGGTACACAAGACAAAAAAAGGTTGGGAACCACTGCTCTAGCGCATTTAGTCCATTTCTGAGAGCAGGTAATGGAAAGAGCATAAAGGCAGTAGTTTAAAGGAGTCTATCAAACTACATTAGCTTAGACCTGGAAGGTTATAGCATATGCTTCTATACATTACAGATACATTACCATCTCACATACAAACAGCATACACAGCAGTATAGCTTCTCATATCCTTTGCTGCTTTCCTTGAGCCGGCCAAAGCTCCTTTAGCAAACCTCATATGACGATGAAGCTGGCTAATCTGTGCAAACATGTTAATGTTAAATTGTAGTGTTAAATTTAGATTAAAAAAGATTACTTTATTTTCTTACATTTTGGAAGGCCTAAAACTGATAATTTGTTTAAAAAAAGTGAATATACAGTGGCAAGCAAAAGTATGTACCCCCTTAGCATTTTTTCTTTATTGTTGCCTTACAACCTGGAATTTAAATGGATCATTGAGAGGTTCATATCAGTCACTTTACATCACATGACTACAACTATGACAATGCAAAAAACTTTGTACAAAAAAAAGTATGTACCCCCTCAAGTTAGTCCTCTGTAGAACCATCTTCTGAAGGACTTTCAGCTCCAACTTTTCTAGGATAAGTGTTTATGAGCTTGGTTCATAAAATCACTGGGATTTGTGCTCATTCTTCATCTAAAAACAGCTCAAGCTCCTTCAGTTTGGATGCATTGTACTTGCCTGGGAATTCCAGCCTCACCACTGTACTGGCGGATGAGTCTGGTCGCCATTGAATCAATTTGATTTCTAGAACAGAGCAAACCCGAGTAAACTGACAGCGGAGTAAGCCAATCAGAAAATGGCGGACGTGACGTTAACAAAGTGACAAGAAAGTGAGCAACACGCAAACATCTTTTTTTTTTTTTTTTAATAAAGGCTTCTAGTGCTGTAAGCTGCTGTGTTTTTAATGACTCGATATGTGTTTGGTCATTTAAAATGGAATTTACCGCTGAATGAAACAAACTCTCAGTTCCTCGGTGCACCATCTTGATTGTTGTTGTTGAGGACGCTGCTTGAGAAGAACACGTGACTTAAATAAACAAATCAAAATGCACGGTACGGTTGGGATTTGAATCCAACCACGGTGGATGCCGTGGTGACCAGACTGATATTTCTCTGTATCATAATACAGGGACATATCATTCTGGATTTTCTAGGCAAGCATTATACAGCGCAGTTTGAGTCATTTTCTTCCAATGACAAATATCCCCACAGCAGGACACTGCCATCACCAGGCTTCACTTTAGAGGGGGGCCACAGTCAGGTGCTAGGTTTGTGCTACACATAGCATCTTTCATTGATGGCTCATTTTAATTGTATCTGGACAGAGGACCTTCTCGTGTTTGGGGAGTCTTCCACGTGCCTTTTGGCAAACACAAAACATGTTTTGTTATTATTTTCTTCAAGCATCCACACAGCCCAGCTCTGTGGAGTGTATGGTTCAGAGTGGTCCTGTGGACAGATACAACAGTCTCTACTGGGGAGCTCTGCAGCTCTTTCAGAGTCACCTTTGGTCTTATTGTTGCCTCTCTGATGAATGCACTCCTTGCCTGGTTTGTGAGTTTTAGATGGTCCTCTTTAGGCAGGTTTGGTCTGGTTCCTTATCTTTTACATGTTGTAATGATAAATTAAATTGCGTTTTGCGGCATAATGACAGTTGAATTGCAGTCGGGCCAATCTTATCTACCTTTTTCTGTGACTTCTGAGGATGATTAACACCGGGTCTCATTTAGGCGTCTCTTTAAACAGGGGGTACATACTTTTGCACAAGTTTTCTGTTTTTCTGTCATATTTCTAATTTGCTTGACCCAATTTTTTTTTTTTTTTTTTTTTTTTTTTTTTTGCATTTTCATATTTGTTGACATGTGATGTAATGACTGACATGAACCTCACAATGATCCATTTAAATTCCAGGTTGTAAGGCAACAATAAAGGAGAAATGCTAACGGGGTTACACACCTTTGCTTGCCACTGTATAAGAAGCTTTGCAGCACCTCAGTATGAAGCAAATGACTAAGAAGAAAAGATTTGAATTTCATTTGAATATAACCGGCTAATCCTTGAGTTGGACGGCCGCTCACTTCAGACTTGTACATGGTAATCAGAAAGCAAAGGTCAAGATATTACTGCTACCAAAATATCGCTCAATAAGTCATGTTTTTGTTTCTTTATAACAACAGTTTGATCTTTAGTCTTCCTTTTTCTGAAGATATCCAAGCTTTGTATCCAGAACACCAAGAAAGGCTTGTCTACTGTTAACGGTATAAGTTAAAATATACATAGAGCATGTATTTTTCATTATTGTAGAAGATCAAATGTGAAGCCAAATTTTCTATACATCATTTCATCCAAAGCAAGCATAAACAAACAATGGATGGAGCAAAAATGTGGTTAAAAAGACCTGTTTTATAGCGGAGTGAAACAAATGGGAAAACTTGGCATCCACGTTTGGTTTGAATTAAATTAGGTGCCATTGTATAGGCCTCATTCAGACTGGAGAGTGGCAAACATGTTTTATTTTTGGTAAACACACATATAATTGGAAGAGATAACAGAACAGAGTTGGTTGGTGTTTATACAATTGTGGCTTGCTGTTTTGGTCTATTATGTTGTGGCTGCCTGGTCTGGATGGGCCCTTAGCATCACTGCAGCAGGAATGCTGCATTACATGCCTGTGTTAGTGCAGTCCTGTATCCATGCTTTTCACCGTAGTTCTTAGTTACACTCTTTGCAGGAATTTGTGCAAAGACTACATCAGACTGCTACACCATGAAAATTGCCCCTGCCTTGATTTTATACCGTGAGTTGCTCCATCTCATGATAGTTGCACACAGACAACTTTACTATGGTTGTTTCCCAGCTGAGATGACTCCTTTTGGGTATTCCATGTCATCATCCAATTGCAAAGGCCTGTTCCAGTCCACACCTCCTCCCAAGGACCTAGGTCTCCTTTGGGATTAAAATACCAAGGACACATCTTGGAATTCTCCATGGCATTGCCTTGTTCCAAATTAGCCACAATACACAGCGAGTTTTATGGTAGATGAGGTAGTGCACCTTTGAACAGAACATTTTCAGCTTAAGTACAAACTATGTTATTGTCAATCAAAAATGTATCATTCTGTACAAAAAAGACACATTAGAGACTGCCTAGATCTGCTATTTCCTAAAAAATAATCTTCTAAAATGGTCATACAACTCGTCAAAAGAATTGTATGACCATTTTAGAAGATTCCATAAAGCACTTGAATGGATGAGAGTTCATTAGGTGAGGATCAGCAAAATTACATTTAACTTTGGCCTGATGGTGGCACCACTGTTTCATTTGTCTACACATGACACGATTATTAACCTGGACCTATTGGTTTGACTGTAAAACTTCTTCTGCACCTTATCAACACTTTAACACTGTTATCACGTAATTGCAGTCATGCTTTTACATCTCGTAAATAATATAGAACAAGAAATCACCACTATTAAAACTGCAAGTTGACTTGACTTGCTTAAGATGATGATGGGTTGTTTTATAGATGCACTTTCTTCAAATCAATACATACTCTACACTAGAACACAGCAAGGAGAAGATAAACTGCAAAATCAAGGCAGTAAAATTTCTGGTGTGAAAGGCCAGCTTCAGGTCTCTAAAAATTTACATTGACCTTTATAGTGCGGGGTCATGAGTAGTAAGTTACTTTGACCTTATACTGTGGGGTCATCATAACAATATTGTGTTTAGAGCATATGTGCATGAAATTCTTGCATATAACATGATAGTGTAATGTGTAGTACAGTAGTAAAACATCATGTTAGTTGTTCATTACACCATAACCAGATGCTTTCATGTAGTAGCCCTCTATTTTGATTACTAACCATGCTCATAGTTATGGACTAAGTTTGCCTAATTAAGTTTGTCATTACGCAACACACTTTTAAAATGGACAAAAATATAAGTAAAACATGAAAACGTTGTGATTTGCATGTTAAGTTTAGGGCACAATGACATTAATTAAAGGCATACCGAAGGACTCAGGCCACAATGTATAAACACACTTAACAAAAACTTCTTTATGACTTCCCAAATAGCATGTTTTATTGTCTATTGTAGTATAAGATGCACGTTTTATCAGGCTGACATTCATCACTGCAATGGAGCATCTGTGGGCCTATTGGTCAAAACAGAATCACATTACACAAAGTGACACATGACTCCCCAAAACTGTGAGTAAACCCCAAATCTAGAAAACTGAATGTATGTGCCAATAAACAAATTAGACTAAAAACAAAAAGCACCACAATAGCAACCATATCACCAAGGGACCTGTTATAGACCTTGCATTTACTCATAGTATGTCTTTAACAATTAAACTATATTAATTAATGCGTAAAATGAATAAACAAATGAATGCATGCATAAGAAATATTCTCAAATGCAGCAGTGAGTATAATGCAATGTATAGCACTATTAATTTGTAATAGTATGGTTAGTAATCAAATCTGTTTTAATAGGCCACATCATATCAGTCATCCTGCATATCAATATTACTATTACCTCATAGGAAGCGCCTTCTTTTTATGCATGTCTACAATAATTTGACGTTATCTCAACAATTTAAAGGAGAAGGTGGGTGGGCTGCATTTTCCTTTTGATAAAAAGCCTTCATTTGATTGGCTACTGTTTATGAGGATTTACACTGCCTCTCTGAAGGCTCCCTGCATTGACACACCAGTGATTAGGCTTTTTAAAAACCCGAATGATCAATGTAATTTGGTGTACTGAAACACCCACCCTAAGGAACAAGCAGCCAACCCCGTCAGTCACGTGGTAGAGGGTACGGCAACGTCACTAGGCTGGAGATTTGTGAAGAATACGCACTAGACTCCAAGGCGAGAGAGCCCTGAGGTGCGGCACTTTCTTAGCGTTTGCATCGCTTCTCTGTTTTTGTTTCTTGGCCAGAGAGAGAACAGACTATCTGTTCAACATTTTAGAGACCCAAATGCCCGGTCCCACCCAAGCCCTTTCCCCAAATGGAGAGAATAACAACGACATCGTGCAGGACAACGGCACCAACATCATTCCTTACAGGAAAAATACAGTGCGGGGAGAGCGCACCTACAGGTAAATACGCGTAAATGCCGCATTCATTTGATGTGGTCTCCTAGAAATAACGATACGAGGATACTGTTGCACAAAACGGGACACTGCCCTTGATCTCAAAGCCGTTTGTGTTGGTTTAGCTTTGCACCCTGCTGCGATTCTCCTTGTCAGTCCACTGTCATATTGGCTTCGTCCCTTCACGGCTCTTCCCAAGTAGTTAGCGGACACCATTTCTCCACCAATCGGCTACACCAGCCACATAAGCACTGGTGTGGCTAGTCGGCTTAATGCTCCCAAATGTAGTGCAGCGATCTAACGTTACGCGCGTAAAGGAGGACTCCATTTAAATGGCTCTGGTTTGTCAAATTTGGTCAAATTGCATTAGGCAGCCGCCCCTGCTGTCGCTTCTAGCATATTCCATTTGTGACATGATCCCTAAATAATCTCAGAGAACACGTTTGGGGTAACATTCATACAATGAAAACTCTCCGAGCACGTCCTCCACAGTTAATTCAGTTACGAACCCAGCCTGGTGTCGACTGGTTGTCTCTAGGCTAACAAAGCCTGCTAACAGCGCAGACATCCGCTTTGTTGACATGGGAGCAGAGGCTGGCCCAGTTTCCTTCCTCCCTCAGTGAATCATTCAAACGAGGCTCCCTCATGCAGCATGCCCCCATATTTAACACTAAAGACATATCATTATCCCTACATAGCCTGTTGAAGGTTAGTTAGCAACTATCTACATGTTAACAATGAAGCCATATAAAATAATAGCCAATATCCAGTCAATAAACAGTACCATTGCTTCATATTTTATATTGGAAACTATGATATAGATTTGGAACATTTATAAATAACAGTGAGTCATAATTGCCTGCAATGTGTGCAGACTGTTGCTATGTTATTAACAAAATAAGTGATTTTTTTTTTTTTTTTAATCTGATGTTGACACATACTAAATAAAAACTATGCTTTCATTGAGTTTCACAGTTTTAGTGAACTATAGAAACATAGGGTTAGGATTGATATTTGTACATTATGTCAGAAAGAATATTAGCATATTTCCTTGTATAAATAATTTTAATAGGTGGAGTTAATGAATGTCTTTTAAAGTCACTGATGTCCCTTATTAATAAAATATGCTGCAATGATGAGACTGCACTATAACTTACAGGAAACTTGATGCTTTGCAATACTCACCTAACATGTCCTCTGTAAAGGGTCTGGCTGGGGCAATGAAAAATGATTAACATTATTATAACAATTTTAATCATTGCAACCATTTGTGTTGTGCATTACCATGTTAAACCATATTTTTTTTATCAAGCCATCTGAATAATGAATGTTGACATCATCCTTTATACAGAATAATAACTGCTTTTGTATTTTTATACAAACTTTTAAACAAGCAGCTATTTTATTGGCAGTAATGATTTTTTTAATCACCAATGCGTCATTGGTGTTTTGGTGTCCTCCAAAATGATAGCTTGCTAATTCTTTTTCACGCCCTTTTGAAGAAAGTATGCCTGACCAGGCCACCTAAAAGAAGTTTGTGGTAATGTAACCTTGGGTTCCAACACTTTGCCTTGGGGAACCATTCAAATAATTGTTGGCCAATATAACATTGCTTCTGGATTATTGTTTCCTATTGGAATACTGTACAATAAGGCTCGGTACCTTTTGGATTTTTTTGATACCAGTACCTAAACAATACCTGGTTTTCGATACCGGTACCTGAACGATACTTTTTTCGATTTCTATGGTGTGCCAATTTATCTTCTACAATCATAAAACACCATAATATTGATTAATATTATGTGTTTTATTATATTTTTATTACAAAATTCTTAGATGTAAGTTAAAACCAGTAGTTTGTATGTTATTTATTTTTATTCATACATGAAAAGGAACAATAAAGGTCTCACTAGGTATTGAAACTTGGTATTGAATAAAAAATATTTTTTCAGTACCAGTGGTGTAACTTTTCTTTCGATACCACAAAGGCATCTCTTAACAGTACCCAGCCCTACTGTAGAGCATTACAATATACTGCATAATTTATCTATAATATGACTTTTTTAAATAATATAATATGAACATGCATAAGACTGGAGGTTCACATATTATGCAGAATTAATGCAGTATAAACAACTTTTTAAGTCTAGGTGTTCAACCCTGATACGATGTACAATGTCAAATACACATCAGTGTTTTTAGTTGCAACTAAATTGTTATTTGTCTGTTGCAGTTGGGGGATGGCGGTCAACGTTTATTCTACCTCAATAACCCAGGAGACTATGAGCAGGCATGATATCATTGCCTGGGTCAATGATCTTCTCTGCCTAAACTACACTAAAGTGGAGCAGTTGTCCTCAGGTGAGAACAAATCTACTATCTAAAATGTGTGATTGTCCATGACAAATTAGTTTCTGTGACTTCTTTTTATACCTCAAATGCAGCTAATCTGACAGTTAAAACAACCTGTGGAAATGTGCACACCTCCTTGCCAGAGTCATCTAAAAATAAACTTGTAGCCCGTCGTGTTCTCCTGCTGTGACCATGTAATCCAATTTCAACTACTCCCTGCTTAGACAAGTCAGCCTACTTTTTGCAGGACGCATTTTTCTATACATTGTTCCTTTCTAGGAACAGTCCTTTGTTTTTGTCTATTTTAGTGCAAACTAAAATAGTCTTACTTCAGAAAATGTTGCTCTTTTAACACCTGTCACACTGTCACTGATTAATTAATCATGACCAAATTGTATATTGAGCATTTAATATTTAAGACCAGCAACTCAATAGTAAAAATGTCTGCACAATATGTATATCATATACATATTGCAATGAACTGTCGTGATGCAATTGTTGTATAATAATAATAATAATATAATATTACTGTCCATGTCCATTTTACTTTTTGCCAAAGTTAAAATTTGTGGTTTCTGTTTTACTAGTTCTACTGTGTCAAAGGGGAGATTCAAAAATTGCAAATAGATGTATAAAAAACTTCAGATATCATATATTTATAATCAGCTATTTTTGTCTAGTGGTATAACAACATAGAGTCATTAGATCATTAGAGTATGATCTTGGTACTATAAAAACAAATGAACAACGGAAATGAATCATGCTCAACTCCCAAAAAATATGTTGCAATTATAAATCACAAGAAACTCAATTTAAGATAATTTCACAAACTGCAAACTACCCCATATCACCGCAATAAATAAGATAAGAACTGCTCAACCCTGTGCAAAAATATAAAAAACAAACAGGTCCTTATGTTAATTTAATGTGGTTGTGTCCAACGACACAGCAGTATTGGGTGGAAATATGTGAAATTATATCAAGAATTGTTCAGTCTTCTGTAAAGCTTTGTCCTTTTCAGTGAATCTAGGGGTCTCCTATGGAAGTATTT
The DNA here is from genome assembly GCA_020698575.1 of Bostrychus sinensis. Classification (NCBI taxonomy): domain Eukaryota; kingdom Metazoa; phylum Chordata; class Actinopteri; order Gobiiformes; family Eleotridae; genus Bostrychus; species Bostrychus sinensis. The sequence continues at coordinate 24,776,747 of CM036256.1, forward strand.
CATCTAAAACAATACACAAATTGAATATCTTTAATGTTCTATAGCGCAAGATTAACAACATTGGTTCGATGAAACCGATCCAGCTATTTCTGATTGTCTTAGTAATACTTTAAAATTGATTCCATTGAAAAGATGAACTTCTATTCTCCAAGGAAACATTAACACGTTTTTTTTTAAATCTGGAAACCTTTTCTAGATTACATTGGAGAAGACTCGGCTAGAATAATTATGAGGCTTTGCCATTTTATGAGATAAGCTGTACATGCTAAAGTGATGCTGATCCTGAAGTGTGTGTGTGTTTGTGTGTGTTTTTTTGAGAGCGACTATGTATAATGTATATGAAATGTTTTGGGTGGGAGGGGGAGGAGGGAGATATCTAGTAAAATCTCTTTTATTATTTAAATTTAGTTTTTGTTGTTGTTGGATGTTTACATGTACACTACTGATTCAATTAATGGATCAATCAATTTGCATTGCAATGATCTTACATGATTATACAACAAGTACCGTATTTTCCGCACTATAGGGCGCTCCGGATTATATGGCGCACTGTCATTGAATGGTCTGTTTTCGAACTTTTTTCACATATAAAGCGCTCCGGACTAAAAGGCGAAACAAAACAGTCAGATAAGTCAGTCAGTCAAACTTTATTCAACGCGTTCACCATAACTCCCAAACTTGTTCAGTTGTAACGCGTGAATAAAAAACACAATCTGAGACCGCTAAATCAAATGGTGACATATTCACAATAACTCATAACTGTTTAGTTAACGTTATAACAAAATACAATGCAATACACTCACTTTTTTAGTTCATTCCTCGTCCACAAATCCCTCAAATACTTCATCTTCAGTGTCCGAGTTAAACAGTTGGGCGATTACGGCAATATTATGGTGAAGCACAGTATGTATTACTCCGCGATGTTCCTGACTACGGTAGCCGTAAATAAATTCATATATAATTGAGAAGATTGAAGGCTTTTAAGTGCGTCCTATAGTGTGGAAAATATGGTATGTGAAAATGAAAACTAAATAAAATGAATGAAAGAAAGAAAGAAAAAAAAAGTCATATTTACCATAATAATAAATATAGAATTTCATCAGAATTGTGCCTCCATAATATTGTAGCAACTTACCTCATGCAAACTTTATTCGCAAGGCTTGTGTTTCCATATCGCTGACCATAGTTGGTTCACAGCTTATCTGTTTTTTAATATTTAATGAATTTTCTGCTATCATCATATTAATTCCTATAATTTCTGGTCTTTTCAGGAGCAGCCTACTGTCAGTTCATGGATATGCTATTTCCTGGCTGCATCAGTCTTAAAAAGGTCAAGTTTCAAGCTAAATTTGAGCATGAGTACATTCACAACTTCAAAGTATTGCAGGCATCTTTCAAAAGGATGAACGTGGACAAGGTGCGTATTTCAAACTTATAATTTGTTTTTCTCCACAAGATGCTGGAAATGTAAGTGACTTTATGTCCTGTTGTCCAGATTATTCCTGTGGAGAAACTGGTAAAGGGAAGATTTCAGGACAATCTCGATTTTATCCAGTGGTTTAAAAAATTCTTCGACGCTAATTATGATGGAAAAGAGTATAACCCTCTTGAAGCAAGGCAGGGGCAAGACGCTATCCCTCCCCCCGACCCGGGTGAGCAGATCTTCAACCTGCCAAAAAAATCCCATCATGCAGCTAGCTCCCCTACTGCAGGTAAGATGGCACTTTGGCATTACAGAAGGTCAACTTTGAAAAGGATATAAGACGATGCTTATTGATCTTGTTCTAGGAGCGTCAAGGGCAACTGCAACAACCCCCAAATCTTCAACGCCAACATCTAGACCTTCATCGGCCAAAAGGATCCCGATAACAACTCCAACTACAACTGCCAAAGGAGAGAAAGAACTGGAAGCACAGGTCATAGCGCTTACAGATCAGGTACGATTAATAATGCAAATGGTAACATGACCATTGCTGTACATGTTTTTGACAGTTTATTTCTTTGCAAATTGTTTAGAATAACAGGGTACAGATGTAACAGAGCAAAAAAGGTAAAAATAATATGATTGGCCCAAATTGTAACACCAGAAGACTTCTACTACTTTTTGGTTTCTTAGTCCATAGGCTGTCCCAAAAGTGGTCTCTCAGGAATACAAAATGTTTAAAATACTTGTACTTAAATTATACGTTTTCCTCAAGTAATCATTTGGTTATTACATAGATTTTGAAAATTTCTTACATGCCTGTTACACTGTCTGCATGAACTTTATTCAGTTTTTAACATGAAAGAGGATATATTATGCAAAATCAACTATTCTGAACTTTCTACCATGTTACAAAGTTGTTCCCTCATCAAAATACCTGGAGCTGTGTTACGGCCCCAGGCCTTCAGCTCCTCCCTTCTAAGCCATAGCCCAGCTGAGCTGGGTCATAACAAGCTGTGTTTTGCTATAGTCACTCATGTTTAAGTAATCCTTTATTTTCTGGCATGGCCGTTCTGAGCTGTCAAAACCTCCACCTCTCCCATGAACACCTGCCCACTCCAGGAAGCACTGCTCAGTCAACAAGCTTTTTACTTCCAGTCTGCTCTCATTTCTTTATCCAAAAAACGGTGTACAGCTCTGTTTTCACTGATTCCTCACATCTCTCATTTTTCATTTTGGAGTAAAATGGCATACAAAAGGTTTCATACCACTAGAGTGCTCATTAAAAATGTTAGATAATGGTTTTAAAGGTTGTAAAATGTAAAGAGCTGTTCTAGAGGCAACCAAGATTGGTTTAAAATATGAATAAAAGCAAAATATACTCCCTTTAATGTTTTTAGCCTGTTGTAGTCTCACGTTGCAGAATTAATTTTGACAATAGCAGAAAAAAAAAAGAGAGGCATTAAGGGACTTTTTCCTTGATAAAGATAAGGTGCCCATGATATACAAATTCATCCTGAGTTACCCCTTGTAATGTCAACCAATGTCAACCAATGCTTTACAGTTTTATTCCCATCGAGTCATAGCACAGTATTATACAACATATGTAAAATAAATAACTGGCGGTATTTATTGCCATCTTTTACAGCTGTAGTCAGTTTGTTTACTCTGGCACACAGATTGGATGTGCTTATGTAATAACAAGATTCTGAGTTGTTCCGCTTGTCTTTGTAGTGTGACCGCTAATCTGCTGGAATCTGAAGAATGCATTTTATAGAATATTTGAAAATAGTTTGTGCAACTGAAATGTACTTTGTGACCAAATAAATTTCTACATTATCTTATCTTAAATTGACCCAAAAAATTAATTAGTCCCCAGTCTGAATGGCTATTAAAGAACCAAATGTATTGGCAATTTCTGAACATGCTTAACTACTTAACTGGAAACCAGAATTTCCTAATGGATAATAATGTCTGCATGGTGCTTGATGCAAAAATGATTGACTTTTTATCAGCTAAGTCGAGGCTTCTTGTCTTGTCACAGGTGAACACATTAAAGGCAGCATTAGAAGGAGTGGAAAAGGAGCGGGATTACTACTTCGGTAGACTGCGAGCAGTCGAGCTGCTATGCCAAGAACAAGCAGAGGAAAATGCCCCTTTTGTGGACCAGTTAATGGAGGTCCTATATGCGGCAGATGACCAGGTGAGTCTGTCTGCTTTGAGTGATCTCAACAGCTATTGGCTTCTGCTCTGCCATCTTTTCTCAGCTGTAAAATGTGTACAAATACAATACATTTTGGTGTTAAAATCATGAGGAACTGCTGTAGTTAGAGTAATAAACCCCTCTTTGTTTATCATTTGACTCCCCTGGAGCATGATTGGTGGTGGAGCTTTAATATTTGGCATCTTTTTCTTTTTTAGGAAAGAGGGGAACTGGCTGAGGGAGATGGGCATGAAGTGGACCAGCAGGCTCATGAGATCCCAGATGATCAACAAGAGGAACAGGATGAATACTGACTGTCATCACCACAATCACACCACCTTTTTAATCTGTGAGAACTGTAAAAGGATTTTAATTTTCCTCATGGTTTTGTTTTTATCTCAAAGACTGAGCACATGAAGCAATCTGAGTAGAAGCACCATCACAGTTTTGTACCCTCGACTCCGTTGTGTGTTTTGTGACTTTTGGTGAATGCTGTGGTGGCGACTGTGACCTCCACCAGCAAACAAGCTCAGACCATCGTAAGTTTCCAAGGATGGTGTTGACACATTCAAACAGCTCGTAGTTGTGATGAAATGCTGAAGTTTAGATGGGTAGCTTTTTACCCATCACAAGTGTTAACATCCCTGTTTTTTTTATTTTAGTTTGTTTTATTTCTCTGTCACCAATATTAGTCACAAGAATGCAATAAGTAAAGCCCTAACAGGGCTCATAGTAACTCTTATTTAAGCTCCCACAATACATTGCACTGATAGTTGATTCTGTTTTGGACAATCTGTCTATTTTGCCATATTTATTATTAAGCCTTAGGAATAGGGGTGTGACAAGACATAAGATTTGGTTCATGAGAATGAGGCAAGATTTTTACATTATTTTTAGTCATTCCACAGAGAGAAAATATTTGATTGAAAGTAACTATTTTATTCATTTGAAATTTACAAAGTACTAAACTATTTAGGTGCATTTTGGAAACAACTTGTAATGAATGGTATTTACTTCTATTACTTTGCACTTACTTCTGCAGTAGCCTAAAAGAACAAACTCATCTGACTGGCTTCTCCCGTGTAAAAAGAGCAGATAGAACCTGATCATAAGATCACAAGACAGCATTTTACCTTCAAGAAAATCTTTTGACGATTTGATCTTGCAAGTTATTGTGGTAAAAAATCTTGTCACACCCCTTCATAGGAATAGTGTAGCTTAAAATATAGCATCTTCATGAAGGACAATGCACTCATTCAACTAGGAAAACCTATAGTAAAATGCTTTCCTCACAAATGACAGAATTTCAAGTAATCTTTGTGCTTATTGTTATTCATGCCCTGCAAGGTGGATATATACTGTATATTGGTATACTGTAAGTATACATTTTGGGTTATTTTTCTTATAATGCAATGTTTAAAGTTATGAAAGCTAACCTCATCAGTTCATTTTTAAATGACAGGTCTTATGGGACAGTTCATTGAGTAATTTGACACATTTTTCTCCTGTGAGTACATAGTATACCCATTCTTAATATTGCATTTACTAATATTGAACTGGGCAATGCACCATAATGCTTTAGTCATAAACTATGTGTAAATGATAAGGAATGTAAACATGTAATGTTAATAATTAATGAATGGTAAATGTTTTTTTTATGTCCCACTCATTATGCATTCCCCAAAAATGTGTTGCATGTTTGCATTTTATTTGTGAATAACTTGACCTGCTTTTTACATATTTAATAAAAAACAAGTATGTTAAGTGAGCTTTTGTATGTGTAACCTGCTGTTTGAAAGATGTTGAGGTTCGGATGGTTTTGCTGTAATAAAATGTTTGAGTTCACTGGAGTGTTGTCCTGTCACTCCACCAAGACCGTTGATTGGTTTTCTATCTGCATTTCCCTTGTTTATTCTCTGGGATCAATAATCTTTCAGCTGTGACCTGACATCGAGCACAATGTCCATATCAACATAGGGTATGCTACATCAGATGTTGAACAAAAAGTGTTTATAGGGAAAGTAAAAAAAATAAAAATAATTCGACAGATCGTAGTTCCAATAAAAATCCGTTTTATTGCCATTTTAGAGTCGCGATAGGCAGATTGAACCACAAGATAGCAATAATGCGCTAAAAAGGATAATATTGTCATAGAAGAAGTGGTTAGCGGGCAGTTAGTATTGCTAGGAGTTACATATCTGGTTGTTTCTGTTATATATGAACGCTTTCCCCAAAACGAGTCCCAAAGCAAAAAAACGAGTTTAACAACTGACAACATTACAAACTTCAATGCTTCAAGCTTTCAGGGACTATTACAGCTTCGGTAGCATTAGTTATGTTAGCATCAGCTGCCTCGAGCGTTTGATGCACGTTGCGTTCACAACCACTCGGAAACCTAAGTCTCTTTCGGTGGATTCAACAAAGTGCCTGAGACGTTGACACGCGTAATATTTAAAATAGTTAAATTGTACTAATAAACTTCTTCTAATTTGATATGTGTTGCCAAATTTGTGATTCCAGGATATTGTGGTTCCTTACTTTTCACAAAGAACGGATATTTCACAACACGCCCCCCTGACAGTGAGTTAGCGCGGTAATCCATGTTAGCTCTGGGTTGTAACATTGCAGAGCCAGCGGACAGCTGCGGTCCTGGAAATGTGAAATTAAAATGTAGACGAACTTTGTTCAGACAACCTTTTGAGGATGCACATAGCAACAATCGTTAAAACTCCTTAAAGTGTTACACCATGCCCTTAAGAAAGGTAAGGAAATGTGAGAGCTAGCGTGTTTCGCTAAAACACCTATGTAACTTGAGTGCCAGTAGTACATACAAGACAGAGTTTAATTAAATATGCACAGTTATGCGAAATGTTCTCATAACGACTGCAATAAATGTAACGATCTCTGAGAAAAAAAACATTACTGAAAACACACTGTAAACGTATCCAGTAAACTGTCCGTTGGGCGTTATGGTGCGATTGCGAAAGCTTCAACACCAGTTCTGTCTCTCTGATTTCTTCATGTATTTGATTATTTTTATACAGAGGAAAAAATACTCCACGGACATTAAGTGTGTTTTCTTCCCGGATGAAATCGACAACAGTGTACAAAAAGTTGGAAAGGACGCGGGACTTTCGGTAGTGTCTTCAGCCAAGAGTTGGCAAAAGTGTGGAGACAGTTTTCTGGATAGTCCATTCATAAAGGTAAAGATTTTAACAGCTTATCCAAAGTCATTACTATTCTTACTTTACTGAAAACGTGACTTTGTTGCAGAAGCCCAAATCATCAGGAAGGAAATTATCTGCCGTTAGAAAGTTATCTCAGACTCTTGCTTTAGGTGATCAATTTCATAGCAGACATGTAGTATAGCCAGGGATAAGGCAATTTATAATAATGTAATGTTTTTTTGTTTTTTTTTACCTAGACACATCAGCTTCAGAACACAATGTGGAGCCAGTACACATTGCTTGGAGCTCCAGCTCCAGCGATCAGTCTGAGGATGAGACCAAAGAGCAGCAACTTTTGCAAGCTGTTCATCAAAAACGACCTTTGAAAACTAAAAGAAATCTTGCCCCATTTCAGTCATACACCAGTGCACTACACGTGTTCACAAATTACAATGGTAAATTAATCTAAAGTTACTACAACTAGTAGGATGTAAGAGATCTGATCTGACTTTTCTTCTTTTAGATGAGCTTCCTGTCATTGACACTGACAGTGATATCATCCAATCAGAGGAAGAAGTGGAAAGAGATCGTGGACAACACATTTCTGACTTTGAGTCAGAGTTGTACATTGAAAAGCTAGGAGACATCACCCCAAATCCCACAAATGTAAGTTGCACTAACTATACTAGCTATATCTTGTTTTGCTTAAATCTAATCCTAGTCATTATGCTTTTTTTTTAATTGCTGCAGTTGTTCAATTACTTTTTAAATTAATTTACAAACATAAGTACAAAGTATAAGTCTATTTGTTGTGGTTTCAGGTTGGATTACCAGATCTCTAATAAATGAACACAGATTAAACAAACTATAAATGCATTTGAATTGACATCCAATCAGAAAACAGGGTTGCAGTAGCAACATGTGGCTGCACAGTGCAATTTGAAAAATGCACAACCCATTAGAGAAATAAAACTAGCCTTCTATAAATAAATAGTTATGACTGGCCATTACAAAACTAGGCATGTTGAGCTATTTTTGTGGATGTGCTACAGCTTAGGTTGTAAATTGGCAAAGAATCACTAGATGGGGCTAAAGACCTTCCAGAATATCATCCAGAGAATTGCTGCCTGCTTTTGACCTAAAATGACAGCCTGCTGAGTGTCATCTAAAGTTGTCTGTTTTCCCACCAGTGTTTGGTGTTTTTTGTGCCTTGTAGTGCCTGTCATCAACAATTCACTTAAGTCTTTTACTTGATTAGTTTGGCCTACACTGTAGAAGTACCTTACCAGTTGTCTTTTGCACTGGTTTAGCTCTAGATTTGTTTATTTTATTGTTAACCACTGGATGGAGCTTTGCTGCAGTCTGGCCTTAGAGATTGAAGGTTTTGTAACATGTTGCAAAGTTCACATGCTGAGGTAGTGGTGATTGTGGAGGAACAGATAGTTTGGATCAGGCTGCCCTCGTTCCAAAGCTGGGTGAAATTACATCAACTTAGTATTAATGAAACAAAAACATGTTTATTACATTTTTTGTACTATTTGTTTGTTGAGAAAGTAATTAGTAATTGTTATTGCTCTGAAACACCGTGTGTATTTTTATCATGATTCTGAACCATTGCAAGTCAGGGCCAAATGTGCAAACTATTAAAATATCACTATCAAAAATTATTATGTTTATTGGTTTCCTGGTTCAAGTCCAAGTCTGGTCACTATATGTTTACCATAGGCCAATGCCAGGATGGAGCTTTACCTTGCTTCTAGTTTTAATATTGAAATAAGTGTCAAAATTAAGTTGATGAGTCAGCAGTAGCTGGCCTCTGTGGCTGTATGTTCAATAACAGTTCCAACTTCAAATGATACACCAGGCAAGTTGTCATATTGTACTGTCTGTAATTGGCTGAATCAGTGTCCTGACGCCTGTTTGTGCTGGATTGACTGTTCCTTTTTAGAAGTCATTTAGAAGTTGTTTGTTGAAGGTAGGGCAGACATTGAGGGAATGTGGAAGGAGTGGTAAAGGTGATGTGCTCAGGTACAAGACCGCACACATCGCTGCGTGTAATTGATCAGTTAGATTTGGCCCAGTGACTCAGCTGATGTGGGTTTTTTTACAATGGATGATTGACAGAAGTTCGGTAATTGTTATAGTACAATACACAGTGTCCGTTACATGTGTTGTTCCTTGGGCTGTTGTGTGTACTGTGCACACATTTTTAAAGTAGACATTTATATTTTGAGTTTGCGGGCACTGTGAGAGGAAATCTGTAGACAGATTAGCATCACTCTACAGACCAACTAACTTCCTCTTGTCACAGTTAAATTCGCTGCAATCAGCTTTCTGGGGTTAACAAAGATTTCACATGACATAAGTTGAGGCTTGTGGTCGCACATTTAATAGCATAACATGTTTGAAGATCCGTGCTACCACTTATTGTGCTTTATATTATACTTGTGCAGTGGTGGGTGGATAGCACAGAATTAGGAGATCCAGGGTTTGATCCCAGTTTTGTGTATGTAGTAGCAGTTATCAGTAGAAGAAGTAGCAGTAGTTTTTAGTAATAGTATTACTTGCATGCAATGCACTTATTAAAAAAGTTCAGTGTTTTGATTTTTAGTAAACTTTAAATTAGATACTTTTTCTTGCTTTTACTCTTTTGTTAACTTTTGTTAAGTAATATTATTTTGTAGTATTTTTACTTGAGTACAAATTTGGATTATTTCTTCCACCTCTGATGCTGGGGTTTCAGGAAAATCTTGATGGCCACTGAATATTTATGTTGGAATTTGTAACTTAAATGATTTATTTTAAAGAGATTGTAGTTTTTAATTCAACAGAATTTTTATAATCAAAATTTCCTGCCCAATAGCAAATAAAACTGGATCTAGCAGGCTACAGAGGGGAAGAGCCAGCCCAAGTTTATTACTCCTGATAAATGGGAGGCTGACTCACGTGATTGTGCTGCCAGATTGTAGTGTTGTTGTACTAGCGCAGATTGCGGATAGGCGGAGCTGTGCGTACTGTTCTGAGCTCTGGACTGAGGATGGCCACTGTCCAAAGCCTGGGGATCAGTTGAAGGGTCGACCCAGGGCTGTGCTAGATCAGGCTCTGTCACCAGGGTGGAACCATAAACATCTTTTTACTACTATTTGTCCAGGAGCATGCTTGTGGATGAAGCTTCGCAGACCTGCAGCTCACAACTGTGTACTTACAATGCTTTAGAGCCGCTGAAAACATTTTTGAGAGTTGGCCAGGAACATAGTGTTCCTCTCTCTCTAGCTGGTTGGAGTGTGACGTCTTCTGGCATGTGGCCTAGCAGGGTCAAGTTGATTCAAATAAGAGAGCTTGTTGGCTGACACAGCCTGGTATGCTGGTCTTGTCTGCACATGACAGGAACTCAGCTTTCATTTGGATTTTTCCATGAGTACAGATTCCCTGAGGTGTGCTTCAGTGAGACAGCAAAAAGACTGCATGGTTGTGATATCTACTCAGTTAATCAGTCTGCCATTGGACTCTTTGCACCTTAAATCATGTAATAATGATTTATGTTGTTTGTTATGTTATGTTGTTTTAAAGACTTAATTTAATTTACCAAAGTTTGATATATGTATTTTTTTTTTAGATCTCTTGGAAGATAGCAACATTTAATCATTTTGCAAATTAATTGCAATATGTCTGTTGTAAAAATAACAATAAATAATAACAAATAAAACAAATTATAATAACTTTAATATACATATAGCGGCTTTCAAAAACCCAAGGACGCTTTACATTCAGTGGTTAATATAAGTTAAAGATTAAAAGCCTTTTTGAGATGTAAGTGTCAAAAAAAGGCAACAAAACACACTTAAATATACAGAACTAAAGTACATTTGTTAAACATTTTTTAGTTTCTTTTATTACTCTAATTTATTTCATGATTCACAGGTCCCAGAGCTAGAGATATCAGGCTACGAGTCTGATGACTATGCTGGTGACACAATGACTTTAAGCACAATGGACTCTGACAGCTTAGCTCACCAAACCGGTGAGGGCAGGCAGAGGTCAGTGAGCCACTGGGTCAGATCTGCCCAGGCAATGCTCCAGACACCTCTGAAAGTCACTGAAAAACAGTCCAAGACCCCAGAAGACTCGGCCAAAAAGAAGAGGAAGTTTCAAAGGTGATATATGTTTGCCTTAGAGTGCTGATGTGTTGTTGCTTAACATGATCAAACAAAGACACTAGACTAGTCTAACAGTCAAACGACAAACCTTAGTGGCTATATTTCCACAGTGTAGTGACGATAAAAGGGACACCTGCTCTCATTCTGTGGGTGCGAAATGTCATTGACTTCTCCAGCCCCCCATTGTAGATGACTATCAGTAATCTGAACTAAACCTGTTCTCTACAACTGGAATATTTAGATTCCCCCCAAACATTCAATTTAGTATTTGCATATGATAAGCTTTTGTATTTTTTCCCTATACGCTCCACAGTGGAGGGTTGGCAGAGAGGCTCCATCGATTGCAATGCAGACAGAGATCCGCTATAAGCTTCTGGAGGCACAAGTCCGTCTCTGAAAACTCCATAACAGGTGATCAGTACACACGATGTCCACCAGCATTACCATTGTGCACATTTACAAACACAAAAGTACCAATACAATAAAGCAGGTTACTTTGGCAGTGATGGAGCACTTTGTTCCACACCAGAGATGATAAAGTGGTTGTCTGTTGATCATTGTGGCTGTAACCACTGAACTCAAAACATAGGTGACAGGAAGCAGATTGCCTAGTTCTTTTTCTGTGGTGTACCATAGCACTTGTTGTTGTTTGTATCTCCTTAGAGGCTAACTGGATAAAATATTACTTGTAAAATTGAAAACAGCACTCTCTTCCCTTTTGTCAGCACTAAATTCACAAAATGATTTTTTTCGCTAACAACACTATTACTCAACAAGATCACACCGTTATAACAAGACACTTGTTTATCTTTGCTGCCATACTTGAGGAGTGTGACGTAACTGCTCTCACATGCCCACGATTAATTTAGACATATCTAGTCTGTATAGGTCATAGTGCTCTGTACTACTATTTCATTATGATTTTGCAACTGCACATGGTAGAAGAAATGAACGAGTAAACAGTGACATAATACTTGTAAACCTAAATTGGCTGCTTGTAGCTCCAGTAGCAATTGCAATATTAGGAAAAAACATTCAGGGTTAGTGTGACTTAAACTACAGTAACTCAGAAAAAAAACTTTCATGCTTCCACCATATCAACATAACAACTTCTAAGATTTTATTTTACACAAAAAAGTACAAGTTAACTAATTTGACACAGCAAAATTGGTTTGTGGGGCTGCACAACTTATCACAAAATTATTGTGATCGCGATATCAGCAAATGCAATGTCTGTATCGCAAGAATGTAAATCTATCACTGTCCTCCTTCTGACAGAGATTTACTCAGATAATTTTCCTACCTTAGCCTTTAATGAAAATGGGTTGTGACTAAATAAAAAATGTTTAAAAAGTAATTGCCTAAATTTAGTCACAATTTAGCCTTGTTTTATTCCTGGTTTATTCTGTTTTAAGTTTTGATTTTGATGCTGTTTTCACTTGTGAGCATAGGGAAAATATTGAAAAAATATTGGTATTGCAATATTAACCTAGTTCTTGAGTATCATATAATATATTTTTCCCATATCATGCAGCCCTCTTGTTTTTTTTATAATATTAAATCAAACCCAAGTTTAGTGCTCATCTTAAACATCTAGCTTTGAGTTTAGCATTTAGACTTTATAATCAGTGGATTTTTTTCCATTTAGTTCAGTGTTAACAAGGTTTGCTTGGCAACATAGATAATATTTTCAAACCACATTTTATATTTTGCCTTCTGCAGATGAGACAATGCGTACATAAATGCACACATTTCCTCTTGATAAACACAGCTTTTTTTTTTGTACTGAGAAGAAATTAATAACATGAGCGTTCATGTTGAGACAAATAGATATACACGTTTTAATAGCTCTTGAACAATGATTTATATTGTCATATTTAAATACCTCCTCTGGCTTCCTTTGGGTATTGTTAACCCAACTTAAAAGCTGCATTAACTGTGGGCCTTGTGCAGAAAAAAAAGCATGCTGCCAAATTGGTTCCTTATCACAGTTTGATTTATTGCTTCTGGGTATTGTCTTGATTTGCTCATCTCAGACTTTACTGCGCTCGCCAATAGCATAGTCAGCAACATGGTATACATCCAAGTCTTTTGCATACAACTGAGACTTGACTTTGTTTCACGTCCAACTATTCTAATAGTTAATAATGAGCTCCACTGGGAGTAAGGGCACATGGTTATAATCTATATTTGAATACACAAATGCACAAAAACATGAAAATTGACACTCATCTGATAACATCTGTGTTGTTGCAGTGGACAGGCCTGGGGTGCTGATGTTGGAGGTGCTGGAGGTCCAAGAGGAGTCCCGCATGCAACTGGTGCGATGTGAGCACTACACACCCCCCAAAGAGGATCACCAAAATGGCCAGACCCCGTGTGAAGAAAGAGTCCGATTGCTGGTGCTATTCAACAAGGAAACTGCGGCCCAGCTCAACCCAGCCCCAAGAGACGTCATCCACATATACCCACCATGGTAAGCTCAAATGGGTAGATGTAAATGTAGTAGACTTGCACATTATCACAATACTACAATACCACCATCCGGATTTTCAAATGTAGGCCTATAAACCAAATTTAACTGTTTTATCACTCTGTCCCTGATTTGGGGCTATTAATACAGCACATCTAGCTTAAAAGTTGAAAGCATAATTTTCATTTCTCATTTTTCTTTTTTAATTTTCTAGGGCTCATGTCAAAACGTGTCAAAATGAATCATGGCTTGATGTCATTAGCACATTCATCTGTTGGAATTTACTCATCATGCTTCTAATTCTAATTTATTTACCATTGTCACTGTTACATTTTTGGTGTCCATCGAAATGTATTTTTATCAATTCCGTGGTAAGGTATCGCTGATCTGTATTAATACTAAACATGAAGCTGAACTTTGACTGTTCCCCAAGAAAAGGGCCAGTCCTCCCTGAGCTTATCTTTGGACAAATGTTCTGCCCAAGTCAAACTCCCTTCCACCAAGACTTGCTACCCTTGCAGTCTTTGTTAATCTTGTTTTAGTAAAGCTGACAACCTGCCTAATTAAAATAGATATACTTGTTGGAACTAAATGGACTTTGGGTTTTCAAACACATGATTCAACATATTGACTTTTAGGGAACAGCACTAGAGACTGTACTGACTCACACTGTAAATGCATTTACATTAGAAGAATCAACAGGATCACCAGATAGAGTCCAGGAAGCCACGCTGCTTGTGTGCCAAATTGTACGTTTCTTACTTTTGACAATCAAAAGTAAAAAAGACACTGGTGCTTTGCGCATGCACAGTGTGGTTAAATAGGCACACCAAGAGGCAAACAACAAAATGCAGTATCCGTCATCATAGTATTATCATGGTCAGATGTGCCATCATTGTAAATTGTAGTTCTGTTTGCCACTTAAAAGCACTTTCCCCAAGGGACTTTTTGTTTGTTTTGCTTCAGTACACTTGAGAACTACCTCTTTGAATATTCCACTGTTACTATTATATTTTATTATATATTTGGATTGTTTGCTTGTTAAGCCGATATAAAATAATATAGCCACAAGCATAAAGCCACAAGCATTCAAATCTGAAGTATGTTACCACTAATGAACCACATGATATACTGTACCTTCGTACCATCTTCAAATACTGTGATTTACATTTTTTTGTCTTTTTGCTTGGCCCTATTTTGTGGCAACAACTTGGTCCAGTTATATTTTTGTAAGGGAATAAAAGCATGGACTGGATAGTCTAATGTTAAGTCATAAGCTATAGATTGAAGCCATAATTAAGGTAAAAAGGTTTACAGCCAGTATCTGTGTTTTTTTTTTTGTTTTTGTTTTTTTTGTTTTTTTTTTGTTTAATTTAGTAGTCTCCAAAAAAAAAAAAGCTGACATGGTGAATTGGTTGCTCTTAGGTGAATTGGTGACTCTAAATTGCCCCTAGTGAATGAGTGTGAGAGTTATTGGCGTTATTGTCTGTTGTTATATTTCTCTGTGTCAGCCCTGTGACTTACTGTCCACTGTTCAGGGTGTACCCAACCTAAGGCCCACAGTTACTGGGATCTGCTCCAGTACCACGTACCCCTGTCCTAAGTAGACATGTAAAATTATAAGTATTAGTAAGAAGGGTAAATGTTGAACATGGGGCTGGGGATGTACGGGTTACATACTGAAATTTTTTTTTTCATTTTTTTTTTTTCATATACTGTAATACTGGGGAATGAAGGAAAAGAGGTTTACAAAACAAAAAATGCACAAATTGGACTTTTTTGCTTGTTTTTCTTCAGTACAACCCTTGAGAACTACCTCTTTGAATATTTCACCCTACATTTTGTTTGTTTACAAAGACAATATAAATCCATAAGCATTAAATTCTGAATAAATGTTATTGAACAGACAGAATCTAATATACTGTCATACCATCTTAAATATGAAAAATACTGTGATATAAACTTTTGGTCATATTGCCCAGCCCTGGTTGAACATTTTGACTACTATGATAATGTGTTAAGTCTGCCATGGCGACAAGATGATAATGTGTATAATTCACTTCACAAATAACCATAACCCTAACCCATGTACCTTCGTCATCAGTGCTTTATTGCGCACAAGCAGTACAGGCCTCAATGTGCAGATCAGTCTTCCAACAGTGTAGAGGGGTGGGGGGCGTGTTGTTTTGTAGCTGGAGTGCGCAGCAGATGAGTCCAGCTGTTGGGAGTTTGACTGGAGCGAGCGCTGGAATATCCAGGCTGGAGGGAGGAAGAGCAGGGGCCTCCTCAGCGCTCTGACGTCACCAACAGCTCCAGGGAATGCTTCACATTCCTCTTCCTGGCAGTCGTTAGGTCATTTCCAGCAATCTGGGGAAAAAACACAGTAGGATCATTTTCTGGAGCATTTGGGAGAGGAGTGTGGAGCGAGCCAGAGGAGATAGATTAAAAACACATGTTCGTAGACAGTATGTTGGAGACTAATATCTTCTTTTGCATGTTATGTTTTATACTTGAACACCCCCTACTATGCTCACAAGCAGCACATATAGCTCTTTCAATGTAGTTATTTATTATACATGTTCTTAATAATAATTATAATATTAATACATTTTCAATATTTAGGTATCAAATTTAACAGCTTCTATAGGAAAGTAAACCCAAAACAGTTAATAATCTTTGGTTATAAGCTATCCCGTTACAGTATATTGCATTGATTTATGCTCTCCAGTAAAATAATACTCAATATTTACCTCCCTTTAGTTTAAGACTTTTTCATTCATACATTTTCTATTGCTTCTTCCTGTTTGGGGTGGCGGGCGACTGAAGTGGCAACTTTGGGCCCTGAGGGGCAGATGCTGGACAAAGACCAGTCAGTCAAAGGGACTCTGCAAGTGTAATAATGTAGGTCATGGGTATTATTAAAATATGTTTATTTATTTTCATCCTTGAGGTCAACAGGAAGGACATCAACTGGCACAAAACATTAGAAGATACAATTGGATGATACTGTACAATAAAGTAAATATATATATACATAAGTAAACATATAGTACACATAGTAACTAACAAAGATTTTGTGCCATCGTGAAACAGTAAAAATAAAATGTTCTGTTGCTCTGAAGGTTACTTGGTAGGGGGAGTACCTCATGTGGCGTGGCCCCAGTTCAAAGCTGGCTTTGGCACACTGTGAGTATGGGTATAAATGAACAATATTTATTGAATTAGATTCTGCTCAAGATTGCTCAAAGAAAGCACTGATGGTGAAAGAGAGGGGAAAAAAGAAATGATAAATGTACAAAAAAACAGTGGTGTTTATGATGAAATAAAAATCTAGTTCAGAATAAAGAGCAAGATAAAAGCACGCATAAAAGCAAGCTAAGTGTTTTTTTTAAATGACACATTTAGTCATTTTGTTAATATGCTTCTAGGACCGGTCCTATCTGGAAAAACCCGGAATTTTAAGCAGGTTTGCGTGGAGTAAAATTCCTCTTTTCCAACTTCCGGTGCAACACCTGAGGGGTTAACTTCCCCCATAATTTGTGCAGTGAGTCGGCTGGCTCCTCCCACCTCCCACGCCTTGTTGTGAGTGGGCCAAAGATTAGGCAGAAATACCTGTATGGATTATTCACTTACGAGTTGTGACGCGAGCAACCCGGCCACTCCTTTAACCTGTGATGACGGCTGCCCACTCACCTGTTCACAGTGGGGTCATAACTTCCTGTACCTGCCCTCTACCTGCTCTTTTGAACACTTTGTTCTACCCAATGACATTTTACTAAAGGTGTACTGATCACTGATCTGTGTGTTGATGAGACATTGTTAAATTCTCCCAACAGGCTCAGTTTAAACATTATCTGTGATTTTAGCCACGCATAGCCAGTTTATGTAAAGAAATTGAGTTTATTCAATCTGTGTATTGTTGTGAATACCATGCAGTAGATAAGTCACCGTGTCATATAAGAAGTTCTTGTCATAGTTTTAGTTAATACTTGACATATTATAGCCTCATATACTGCTGGCCTGTTTAATATTTAACATATTATAATCTGAGTGACGCTTGTAAAGCTGCCATTTTAGGTATAGATACAACACACAATGTTTTAGGTATGGGAAAAGTACATTTTCTCACAGAAAAATAATAAACTAAAAGTCAATTTCTTTTAATATAATTTTCCAATAGGTTTAAACCAGCTCACATATATTTACAGCTATTCTTTAATGGTAATTCTGACTGTTAAATCTTCAGTTTATTAAAACTCTATGTTTTAATTACAATGGTGAAACAGATTTTATATGCCATAAAGGTTGAAGAAAATGTATATATTTTTTAAATTTTGGTAGTGGGACACAAGGGATGAAGTTGGGTTCCAGAAGCAGACCAGTATGAGTGCTTGTGCACGGTGTAGAACCTTATGGCAAGCGTGGAAGTTGGGTGTGGGAAGGTTGCATGTCCTCGCTGTTGTTTTGTTGGCACTTATCCTGCTGTCCAAACATCTAAATAGGTTCACTAATAACTCCTAATGGCTCGTTTAGTATAAGAAGGTGTGAAAGGTTTTGTCAGTAGCCCTGTGGTTAACTTGTTCAGGGTGTATCTTGGGATAGGCTCTTAATGAAACGGCAATAGAAGTTTAATTAATATTTTTGTTATTTTAATGTTTTGGGAGTCATAAGTGCAGAGTGCAGAAATTTTAAGGTTTAAGGTTTTGGCAAAGATTGAATGCAGATCATTTAGCAAGAGTGATATTGGCTGATTTAGAGCAATACGATTTGATACAATTCAACACCATTATATCGATACAATTACAGTAACTTTTTGCACACAAAAAACCCTGCAGCACCAGCCTCCTATAACTTTGTACAGTAAATAATTATGATTATTCATTTCATTCTAATATGAAAACACACCTGGTTAGTTAAAGATAAACAGGATAATAGTACATTGGCTGAGTCATCACAGAGTCTTCACCAAAATAAACAATACACCTTGTACTGGATGTGGCCTATTCATAATGCGGTTAATCACATCCCAATACACATTGTACTGTACAGTCAATGGACACAAGCCAGGAAAAGGTTACAGTATAGTACAAAGAACATTCTCTTACACGTATTCTTTATATTTTTGCATTATGGACAATTAAAGGCACAGACAAAAAATTAAAAACTGTTTGAAAAATATTGAATTTGGTTTTTAAAACAAGTCAACAAAAATATGAAGGAGTAATATTTACTCCCACCCACTGATCATACCTGGCATACAGTATAGCTTCACCTATAGTTTGATTTAATCTCTTTTTTTGATATGTCTGTATAGATTACTTCTTATGTTTGAATATCTTGTAGCAAAAATCTTGTACACCTACTTCTCATGAGGAAACAGGCTTACAGTGTCATTTGCATTCTGATGTCACTTTAGCATACTTGGAATACTCCTTTTCATCTTTTACATTCTTTTAAAAGTATAGGCAAACAGTGCATACTATTAAATCCAAATGCCAACAGTTCGGAGCTGATTGATTTTTTTTAGCCATCTTTTTGTAGGGTATTCAGTTAGGTATTTCTTCTGCATAGGTAACAACAAGGGTTTAATGGGGTATTTTTCAACTATCTACGTCTGAGGCAGGTTGCGACTTGTGCAGTAGTTTGTGTAGTAGTGCATTTGGCTGTGAGTCAGTGATAAGCCATGGCATTATATCCATGTCACATGTGGGAAAAATTAAGCTTAGCACATACTCACCACAAAAGACCTGCCATATAATTATCAGACTGTAATTTGAGTTCCTTTACTGTGAGATCTGGCAGTGCTCACCGGGGCAAATCATAAACACCTCTAAATACCAGAAATGTTAGTTCTTAGGAATAGTTTGAGCCCTCCCACATAAGAGTGTAATTTAATCCTGTAACACTAAATGAAAGAATGGTAAAAGAGCATTTAAGGTCAGACATAGTTGCACAGATTTGGGTCTTTTCAGTGAACTCGTAGCCTGTTTGATTATTGTGGGCGTCAGACTATTTTCCGCACATGATGTCACGTTTGGAAAGTGTCTTAAATCGAGCCGTGCGGAGCTGAAGTGCAGCCTTGTTGTGGAACATGTATCTATTATCACTAGTGAGTTTAGTTGGAGGAGGTAAACATTTGTACTTGTACCCTGGGCTTGGTGGTACTTGCGGTGGAGGTGGTAGGCATCTTATCAGAGTTTGACATTCAAACTGCCAGCCTCCTTCTTCCATTTACTGTAAATCTGTAATTCCTTCAAGTGATATGTCCACATAGTTGAGACACAAGCACTTTTCCATGCTTTATCACACTTCAGAGTTTATTATTTTCTACAAACTGACTACATATTCCCTTATTTGCAGGCAAAGTCTATCTGTGGAAGGTTTTGACTGCGATATTATCCTGAATACACACTTCAGCCTGAAAGTCTCCTCTGCTTCAAAATCAGCCGCCACATCTTTACCAAGCCAAACTTTACAGAAACATATGCCATATTCGCTGGATAAGGTGTTTGGCCTGCTGGGGGTGTGCGCGACATCTGAAGAGCACAATGATTATAAACAGGTACTATAATTCAGCAGCGTATTGTAGTGTCATTAATTGTGTAATAAATCATGTCTAAAAATACTCAACAGTGACAGCTGGGCAGGTTAGTTAAACTGCTCAAGTTTTAACTGTGCACATGTAGAAGTATCACTATGTCACAAGTTACTATATTTTGAAGAGGCTCTGACATTACATACAACTTCATAAACTGTTTAGAGCAGTGATTCTCAAACTTTTCACTCCAAGTACCAGCATGGAAAAAGAAGTACCATTTTTAATGGACTAAAATTAGTCTAAATCTTGACTTACCCAAGTCTAAACAGAAGAACAAAATGGGGTTTAACCCATAAAAATGCATTAGTAAATAGGGACAAAACCTGCGGGGCCTGAACCAGACCAAAACAAGGCTATACGAGAGGTGAACTCAGGACTAAACACTCCTTAAAATGGGACTAAATCAGGACTAAAATCCCAGACAAAGCCAGGAATAAATTGTATCGTCTTAACATGAAATTTATGTCCTAACAATAAAACAACAACTGAAACAGAAATAAAAGTCTTTAAATTAAACAAAATTACAACCTGAACTCTGGAAGACTCCTGACTACTACCAGGAGAAGCCTGCGTACCACTTGTGGTACCTGTACCACAGTTTGAGAGCCATTGTTTTAGAGGCTACATTTTACATCAGTCACAAGTAAGTACACTTGGCCTCCCTAAGTTTATCTTCACTTTATTTGCAGGTTTCCCTGTAAAAATTGATCTGGGCTGAAGAGCCATAATAAAACTATGTTTCCAAATTTAGAAGTGCTTCAGCTTGAGATGAATCACTGAAATATTTGAAAATGACAAGTCACTGGGAACCTGTGTCATTTCCTTCCAATTTAATTATACCTCTGCTACAAGAAAACAATTTTATAATCAAATCATTGTAATATGAATGGATTACATGGCTATGGCTCTGTACAGTACATGTATCAGAGGCTTAAATCAAACTATATTGTGACGAAATATAAAAGTATTGGGCACTGGTATGAGTTGTGAAAGTTAGTCCAGAGCCTTGGTAGTTTGATCATTCTATTGACTGACTTGATCATTTTAAAGTTTTTAAACACATAGCATTCGCTTTTCTGCTAGGCTGCTCACCTTGGTACTGGGGACCCCTGTGCTGTGTCAGGCTATTGCCAGTCTCTCTTGGATGCCATTGAAGCCCTGGGACAGGCAGGCTCTGTGGGGCAGACCGTGGAGGTTGTTGTCCAGAGGGTTTACTCCATCCCAGTACCTGACTACTGTCCTGGGTCTATCATCAAACACAGAGTCCCCTTCAAGACCTCTACCACAGCACCTCCTGCCTCTGAAACCAACAGAACCAGGTGGGTATTAGACACCAAACATATTGACATCGCAATAGTTATTACATGGGAACCAATGCTAGGAAATAGAGACTGAGATTTTATTGCCAAAGTGCCTGATATGTAAAAAAAAAAAAAAAGACAACAAAAAAACATGCTGTGTCCTTCAGTCTCGGGTTTTTCCTTTTTTCAGTGGCACATTGGGTTTTTGTAATAAAATGTATTGTTCCCATTTCAGCAAGTACTCACTCAGTCTCTAGCCATATGGCAGTGCTTGACAAAGGACACAAACATTTCTAATTGATTCCAGCCACTCTACAAACAGTTCGGTCCAATTCTTCAGAAAGACATCATGATCTTTTCAAAATCTTGTAAACTGACAAACCAGAGTTGAACATGTGCCCACTCTTACTCCAGTGGACAAAATAGGTTTGTTATAGCCTTTTCACTAAAGCGTTTTTTAATACAAATAAAACTGATAATTGAAAAATATTTAGTTGTAGTGTAAATAAAAGGTGGTGTGGTAGACCCAGACAAGGGAAAGACTTTAAAGAGCACGATGTATATAAAAGATGGCAGCCCTACTAGTTTAGTTTCTGCCGTTACAAACCCATGGGTTAGTTTGTAAGAACTGGTATAAAGGCTGGCAGAAAGGTTATCGTCATCATCATCATCATCGTCTTAATAAAACAAATGTTCTTGGATTAAAAAAAAAACTTTCTAATCACAGTATTAATGTTCTGGTCTCTCTCAGTTACAACTGAACAGAATAAAACATGTCGGTAAATCTACACAGTTTTCTATGGTTGGAAAAAATCAACGTTTCTCTCTGGGGCTATTGTCCCTAAAGAGGTCAAAAACATTTTTCAGCCCATCTTTAAATTTCCAACTCCATAAAGACTGAAAAAAAAGTTTGACTAGCTTCTTGACACTTGATCTTGAAGTTAATATACTGATCTTGTGGAATAAGTGCATCCTTTCCATGTTTTAACACCTCCTTGACATAACCTAAAATATTAGTATTATTCGTCTACCATGATCTGAATGCTACTTAAATCACTTCACCCACTCACAATAATAATACTAACTGTATATCTCAAGGTTAAAGCTCTTTTTTGTTTTTGCACTTTTTCCTGTCTAAGCAAATGTAGCCAGAGTTAATATACGCAGAAACTCATTCTGTGTTCTTGGTAGCTTTAACTACAGGCATAGACCAACGATCCAATGAGAACATTACTAATTTGGAACCCCAGTCTCTTGGCCATGTGTTTGTCCAAAGCTTCTGACATTATCAATATTCAATTTAATAAAGCCTAGATGATATTTTTTCCTTTATGTTATTCAAAAAATTTACAATTTTCTTTAAATAAAATACAAAAGTGCAAAAGCTAATATAATCAAAATAAATAAAATATTTTACAGCAAAGGCTATTCATAGCATTTCCTTGAATGGTGATATTTTAAGGCACATCCACCCAGTGACCTTCAGTTACCTGGCCCTTCACTGGCTTGTTTGTGTTCTTTGCTGAGTAATAAGTGGAAATGTGTTGCTCTCTCTCTGAGGCAGGGTAAGGAGGGGGCTATGGGAAGAAGCGCGTCAGCTGACCAGCTCGTTGACTAACTGAATGTCCGTTTTAACATGATACTTTCCTCTGCCATGCTGCTGGTGCCGCTCGTAAACAAACGCTGCCCTCGAACCGGAAACAGGCCTGGCTCTGCGCTGTTTGTCCCCAGCTCAGCCAGATCCAACAGGCTCAACTTGTCTTGGAAAAAAATGGAAGTGGGGTAGAGGTAGTTCACCATATCTGAGTGACCTTTCTTACACTATTGTACTGTTATTGTCACTCTCAATGAAGTCATTATTTTCTAGGTGTAAAGGCTTTGAGGCTAATTGGACTGAGCATCTTCTCTAAGTTAAATGTTAAATGCAGATTACATAGTTAATAAAAATTAATAATATAATATATAAATAAAGCTGTGTGTCTCCTGTTTATTTTTCCAAACTGTGAGTAAGCTACTAGCTATAGGGAATAAATTATAGTGTATCTAATATAACCATTTTCTCCAGAATATTAATCTCTATACTATTAGCTAGTTATGTGATAAGTCAGCTCTAAAAACTTTCCTGTTTATGCTTTGAAACAGCATAGAGCTATTTTAGTTAACTACTTCCGGCTTATTGGTTTGCTCCCACTTTTTCAGGATGCATAGCATATTTGTGAAGTGTAATTTACTCTGCAGCCCACTGGCCTCATTCTCTATAAAGAAAAGCACAGTTTGTTTCTTTAGTGTTGTGAGTCAAGTCCCCTGGTTAGCATGCTCATTTGATCCTTTTGTTGTTTAGCCTGCGTTAACATGCGCCGGGGATAGAGGCCAGTATGATATTTATGCTGAAGTTCCCGTAAATTCCGAAAAAGAATAAACAAGAAGATTAACTGTTTGCAGGAAGTGAGGAGAGGCTAGTTTTTTTTCCTGAGAGAAGGAACACAATGTGCCTCACGGATCCTGTTACAACCATGTTTATCACTTTCTCTGCCTTGATTGGTGGACAGCACATAGGAAGGAATCCCGCCTGTCCGCCCCTTCCACCAATGAGGCCTCTCCGCTGTATTCTTAATGTGCGGCTCTCACTTACTTAGAGTGTTGCCAAGTAATGTGCATGTGCATGGGACTGCATGTGGACTCGTGTGTAAAGGAGCATGTGTGTGTGTGTTTGCAGAGGCTCGCTGGACTGTAGTTCCTGGAAGCACACTAGGTTGCTCAGAATCCTGCTCGCAAAAACAAATTCCTAAAAACTGCACCAGAGGAAAGTGATGGTGCTAGCTGTTTGAGAAAGTGGGCCTGTGAAGGCTAGGGAGATTTTAATGGTTGGACATTGAAGACTGGCTGTTTGTGTCTTGCAGGTCTCACTAGAAAGCTTATTACCATTTTTTCTGTCATGTCTTAGATCAGATTTCAGAGTTCAAGTTCAAACTTGATTTCCCAGGATTAAGCCTTAAGTCTTAAGACCCACGTATACATAGAGTGGCAAGAAAAAAGTATGTACCCCCCTTAGCATTTTTCCTTTATTGTTGTTTTACAACCTGGAATTTAAATAGATCATTGAGAGATTCATGTCAGTCAGTTTACATCACATGACAACAACTTTGAAAATGCCAAACAAATTTATTGTAAAGCAAATTAGAAGTATGACAGAAACTGACTGCAATTCAACTGTTATTATGCCACAAAACACAATTTAATTTATCATTACAACATGTAAAAGATAAGGAACCACACCAAACCTGCCTAGAGACAACATCTAAAACTCACAAACCAGGCAAGGAGTGCATTCATCAGAGAGGCAACAATAAGACCAAAGGAGACCCTGAAAGAGCTGCAGAGCTCCACAGCAGAGACTGTTGTATCTGTCCCAGGACCACGCTGAACCATACGCTCCACAGAGGTGGGCTGTGTGGAAGAGTGGCCAATGTTTGAAGAAAATAATAACAAAACGTGTTTTGTGTTTGCCAAAAGGCACGTGGAAGACTCCCCAAACACAAGAAGGTCCTCTGTCCAGATACAAATATAATGAGCCATCAATGAAAGATGCAATGTGTAGCACAAACCTAGCACCTGACTGTGGTTCCTTTCTAAAGTGAAGCCTGGTGATAGCAGTGTCCTGCTGTGGGGATTTTTGTCATTGGTAGGGACTGGGAAACTGGGAAGAACTGAAGGAATGAAGGACAAGACTAAATACAGGAAAATTCTTCATAGCATATTTACATGCTCCTAAAATGTAACGGATTTAAATATATAAATTAAGCAAACAAAGCAATATTATTTATTAAAAAGCAAATACATGTTTGCTAAATAAAACCTTGTCAAAAATGTCATGTCTATTTTCAAGAGTCTATAAACAACCACAGACAGACCCCATGTTTACCAACTGAAGACACTTATAGACTCCATCAGGTGGTTGAAAATGGTCTCCAAACTTTCCCAACGTCTGGGATGTGTGCATGCATGCACAAGCATGACAGGCAGACACAGACAGCCCTCCTTTACTCCTCTGTTTTCCTTCTCCTTTTCCCTGGCAGTTGCTTGTCAAACCAGGGCTGTGTCTGGGCTTGAATGATTCAGATAAAGCGGCCTGTTGCAGTCCCAGTTCACTCACTAGGAGCAGTAGAGTGCAGGAATACTGAATAGTTTACTACTCACTTTGTGGGCCAAAGGTCCTTTCTGTCAACAGAAGCCTGTCAAACCAGCCAGAAGGCATTAGCACTTAAAAATGTCAGTAGGGAGCTTTAACTGTGTATTGTTTATGTATATAGCAACTACAATTCAGCTTTTTCTGTATACTGAAAATAGCACTATATATAAATGTAATATAAAAGTTAGGATTTGAATCTAATGGAGTTCAAGACTCTTTATATTTCCAATTTCAACTTTCATCCTTCAGTTGTGTTTTTAGTTTGCAGTATTTTGTACTAATCTTTTCAATTCTTTCTGCCACATTATAAGGGCAGATGATTTTCATATTCAAGTGGGTATAACGATCTCTTAATGTTCTCTCCCAGGCTGTGTGTGCTCATCCAGGACAGCTATGGGATGTTCAGCATGGTTCAGCTGCATCTCTTGGCATCCAAAGATGACCTTCAGAAGTATTGCCAGATGTGGCAGGGGAAGACATGTCTCCTGAGAGGGATCAAAGTGGTGCAGCGAGTCACACGAGAAAGGTGAAGGCAGCACTCAATCTTTTTTTTTTCCTTGCCTTCCTAGGTTTTAGAAAAGTACTGGACTATTAAGTTGTGACTTAACCAACATAGACCAGGCCGCTCAAAAAAAAAAAGTTTGTCAAAGTCAAAGTTTGTAAGCCAGAAGTGATTAGTCTATTTAAAATCAGATTAGAGCATCTTTGAAGTGTGAAACATGACGGGTACAAACATACAAAGTTACTATGCTAGTGATTAGGACAGAGTACCATTCAGATTTTTTCGATACCAGTACTTAAACGATACCTGGTTTTTGTTACTGGTACCTGAGCAATACCTATGGTGTAATAATTCATCTTCTACAATAATAACACACAATAATGTTGAAAAAAATACAGATTTTTTAGTAAAATTGTTAGCTGTAAGTTAAAACCAGTAGTTTCTATGATATATTCTGTGTTATTTGTTCCATACATGCAAAGGAACAATAAATGTGCCACTAGTTATTGAAACTTGGTATCGAATAAATTTTTTTTTTTTTTAAATCAGTAGAATACCACAAAGGTATCGTTTAATGGTACCAAGCCCTACCAGTGATGCTTTAATAAAAGCCTGACTACTATATACTACTATGATCAAGTTGTGAAACATAGTGTCTGGCTCATCAGTCATGGTAAAAAAGTTAGGTGTTCAAATGTTTTTATCTAGCTGCTGGGAGATGGAACGGCACGGCATCATAGTGGTTAGCACTCCTGCTGGTAAATACTAGTACTATTTAATATTACATATTCAATGTTAACAAGCTATGCAAACCAACTAGCCAAAAGTAATTTGTACCCTCTTGTATTCAAGCATGTGTTAAAAGCATACAATAATGTACTGAACATTTTCATCTATAAAAACCCCACAGCAGTAGCAGCCCGGAGGCCATCAAATATCACTGAGCTGAAGGCTTTTGTGCGTGGGGAGTGGGCAGGGATTTCAGGTGAAAGAAACTGTGTGCAAGAAGCTTGAGGGCAGTTGCGAGAGACATTTGTTGGAA
Organism: Bostrychus sinensis; assembly: GCA_020698575.1. NCBI lineage: Eukaryota > Metazoa > Chordata > Actinopteri > Gobiiformes > Eleotridae > Bostrychus > Bostrychus sinensis. The sequence continues at coordinate 24,803,802 of CM036256.1, forward strand.
ATTGTATAGGTTGAAGGATGCTCCACAGAGTACTGAAGTTAAGGGGGTGAATACTGCCCATGGGCGTGTGTTAAAAGAGTCACATTTTTCATTTGAACTTTAAGGTTGTGTCAACTTTTGTGGTGAAAATAAGTCAGATATGTGGCATATTAATGTTTTCTAGTCAATTATTCTAAGTATCTTTTATTCACTTTATTGTGGTGTCTTTTGAGGTTAGGGGGCTTAAATATTTCTGATTGCAACTGTATGTACTGTATGATGTTTCCTCATCTTACCTATCTTATCTCATCTATCTGCCATCTGGGGCAAAAGCCTTCTATAGCCCTGTCCTGATATGATACTGTATGTAAGCAAGTATGCCCTGCAGGCCTTTTGCACAGCTCTGATCTTAAAGCTAAATCCAATTTGAACTTTGTCCAACAACAAATATCCCTTCTTTTATCCTTGAATACCCTTTAAAGCAGTATTGCCAAGATTTACAGTACAATACAATAAGAACTTAAGTTTTGCAGCTCACATGAAGCCGATTATGCCGTCCTGCTACAAGTGCCACTCTGTTTACATGAAAGGTGACACTGAGGTGCATGTTCTGATTCCCTTGTGAGTTTCCATAGTCGACAGCCCAGATTAGAAACAGTTAGAAGAACTGACATGGGAGCGTTTCGAGAACATTTGGAGGCCGGTGGAGGGTATGTTTACATCCTTGTTATTTTCAATGCCACCGCAGCCTGTAATGTGTCTGGTGGCTGTCTGGGACCACACTGTGATGAATGGTCTACCTTCAGTGTTTGCAGTAGGACCGTCTTATTTGGGTTAGTTGGGTTAAATCTGGAGTTATATTTTCCAGAAGTTTCTATAAGTGTTCTTATCATTATAGCACATACCATACTCCACTTGTAAAAGGGTTGCGGGGACAGCCTGCAAATAAAAAAAGAGAAGCTAGCTGTTTTATTATTAATACGTTTATGGATCCAAGTCAGCTAGGAAGAATGAAAGCTAGCTTAGACTTTTTTTTTTTATTTTAGTTGTAATTGTAATGACTATGTTGTTTATAGGTGTACAAAATCCAGCAGGGGCATTTTATTCAAGCTTCACTCCATTATCTATTGAACATTTATCAGTGCTTGCAAAATGTTACAGTACTCCATTTCATGTAAACTGTAGGCTAACTTGTTGAGAGAAATTAATACTACACAGACAACAATGGACATAAATGTGTCCTGTCCTGGTCCCAACCCCACCATCTACCCCCAGAACAGGTATTGCTACCATTCATGCTTTTTGTTTTATTTAAACAAATGAGGCTTAACTCAGAGTTCGGCATTAGACCACACCATCACCCAACTATTTCTGTCACATTAAACCTCTCATGAATGTATGGCCAATATTTAATGTCACTTCAACTTCCACTTAAAATACCTTATTATTGCAGGATTACAATTTCAATGAAGGGATTTTGTCAAGCATTTTGCTATTGAAATTTTTATATTTTAAAATTCCCTTGAGATATAAACTTGAGACACAAACTAGTTCTTGAATCAGGTAAAGCTAAAACATAAGTAAATGCTCTTAAACTTTCTATCAGCAGGTCTTTAAGGTGAGGAATAAAATCACTGCATGTTGAATGAATCCCATTAGTTTGTCATCCTACAGCAGCTCTCACCCTACTTGAATAGGCTGCAGAACCAGTTTCATACAAAGAGACCCAGTGATTACTGGCTGACTAACAGGTTGTTAACCGCTGGCTGATATGACAGCACCCACATGGATAAATAAGTAACAATGACTGGTCATGGTGAACTCAACAAGAACTTCTCAGAAAAGACCATTAACCATTAACATTACAGCCACTGCCACTGCAATATTTTTGTATGTATTTTAAAATGCAACTATCACATAAATGCATACTTTTTTTGCTTTCATATGCCTGTTTTTACACTAAATGCAAAGTAGTTTGAACAAGGGACATCCTGTGTAAAACCTATACCAAATTAATATGCAAATCAATGCATGCTAAGAGACATATGATGATTGTATGTCCTCTGCTATACTCTCCTACTCCTACTCCTACTCCTACTATGCCACACAGTACCATACCTTAAAAAAAATGAAAAGAAATCTGACCAAAATAGGCAAATTGCTAATAAAATATCAATTACAGTTGTAAAGTTTTGTGAAATGCACTGTTAAGTGATATTAAAGCTGTTAAATGTCATAAATAAGTACTGTGTCAGCTATTTTACAACTTTTTTTTACCTTTAGTTAGTGGGTGTGGTCTCTTTCCCACCCATTAGTCTATCAAAAGCTGCTCTTAAGCAACCTTTGTCTTGTATGCACTCTGCCAGCCCCAGCTTGCTGCCCTGCTCATTCTTGGTGACGTGAAAAGCTCTGTCTTAACAGATTCATGTTTCTGTGGAAGTGAAACTGCCTGAGAAGGCTTTCTATCTTCCCAGAAAAAAAGTCTGATTTACGTGTTTCTCCTACCCCCCACACCCCCTTCAATACCCCCGTTCTTAATCGTGTTCTTTTTTTCTTTTTTTCTTTTTTTTTTTTTAACTCTTCTCGTCTTATTCTCAGGCACACCAGACTTTTTGGACTGATTGACAGTCTCTGGCCCCCTTTGGTGCCACTTAAACACCATGGAAGCACACCTAGCATGCAGAGTGTAAGTTTTCATTGACACATGGTTGCACACTATATACCAGAAATGTCTCCTCAGTGCATGATAGTGCCCCATATTCTTTTGGTTTGGTCCAGTTAGAGTCTGCAAAATTTACGAGTTCTTCCCTTGTTTGTTTGGGCTTTCTTTGGTTTGCCCCACCACAGCACAGTATTTTTGGCTATTCTATTGACCTATTCTCTAGTGAGTGCCAATGACTAATAAACCAATAAAGTGGCTCACATCTGGACATGCTCATCCCCATTTTTCTTTTTTTTTCTTTTTTCAAAAACAGTACAAATAGCATAAAATGTATTTAAAGACATCTTTATGAATAGGATTTTCATTATTTACATAAAATGTCAGATGAGGATACTAAATACAGTTGAGACATTGCTGCCAATTGCTTCTAACAGGTTTATAATTGAGAAATAAATCACTTTGCAAACATTATAGCACTATCTAAATTAAAATCAATTCATGTGCTATACGTTTTGCTTTGTATGTGAAGACTGTAAAGATGGGATTTTCTAATGAAGCCAAGTTAAACTAGAAAGACTAAAAGTATGGATTTTGTTCATATTAAGACATTTGGCAAATCATGTTTTAAACATCTTACATAACTTCCTAAAATAATGCAGCCTTAGACTACACATAAAAATAATACTGCCAACTTCCTGAAAATTATAGCAAAAATTATTTAATATAATAAATGAATAATGCATAAAGCCTCATAGTGATTTTGAGGATTCATTAACATAAAAAAACAACTTTTCGAATTCTCATTGAGTTCCCCTTTAACTCAGTTCTACTATGTCACCTTGAGTGAATACTGCACATATCTAGACAGATCAGTGGAAACTCTTCACACATGATGTACGTAAGATTAGTATCGATATGTAACAGTTTATGAGTTTGCAGAAGTGCAAATGCAAAAAACTTTTTTTACTGCATATTTTATAATACCACAAGGAGTTGCTCTAAAATATTTACATATCTTGATAACAATATGCTTGCACAGAATTAGAAAAACATGAAATAACATTTTTGAATATTGCAGTAACAGTAATGACCTGTAATATTTGAAACCCCCTAAAGGCTTAGGGAAAGCTCTCACAGGTCAACAATAGGGCTAAATGTTTTTATTTCAATTTCATTAGACTATTTTTTGATAAACAACAAATTAATGTTCATGTCAGCCATAATATTAATATAAATAGCAATAAAAGTAGATTTTTCCAGTACACTTTATGCTCTGCATGCAAATATTGAGATCGCTTTTTGTTTAGTGTTAATTGCCTAATTGTGATTTATTTTGCAGGAGAGCCAAGCTGCAGGTCCACCCCCAAGTTTCTGCTATCTGCTTTCTGGTCAGGAGAGCAACGTAGAGCCCACTAAGAACCAGCCTGCGTCACCTTTTTACTTTCCCCCAACAATACAAAGCTTAAAAGAACTGATGCAGGTTAAGTTATTGTCATTCCCTAAAAACCCTTTATGCAGCATATTGTTTATATATAGTATTTTCTTTTTATTTGCAGAGTGAGCTGAAATCCTGTCGTTGCAGTTTTGTTGCCACTGTTCTATTTAAAAAAATGCAGGTAAGATTTGTGCAAAAATACATGTCATTACATTAAAAACAGCAAAAGAATGTACAGGCACACGTGAATAAATCTGAATAGGGTGAAAAAGTCAATTTATTTCAGTAGTAATTCAAAGTCAAGATTTATTCAGTACACACAGTAAAATATTTCAAGCATTTATTTTAATAATATGGCTTACACTTAATGGAAAGCAAAATTTGGTATGCATTTTAAAAAACACTTTTCCATCATTCTCTAATTTACTGACATGTGCCTGTAATCTTTTGTGCACCCAGAGATAATTTGGACCATCAAACTGATAAGATAGAGTCTTAATGAGAATTGTGTTCAGATCACAATGTTTGAGGCCCCTGGTTCTTTTACTATTGATTGGTTAGACCTTTAAACTTTGACCAAGCACAGTTATCAGAACAGAGCATAACAGTGGACTTTGGCACATACTCACACCACTTACAGGATTACAGGTACACTTTGCAGGGCACTACAGTCAGTTGTTGAGTAAGTCAGCTCATCAAAGATAATTTACAGTGTCATCTCCATTCGCTTGTTACGTAATGGTTGGTTTTATGAGCCTGTTTTAAATATTTAGGTCTGTTTCTTGGTAATTGACAAGTGGCCTTTATTCTTTTGCAGAAGGGTAATGTAGGCCAAGGTGAGGTCTGGTTAGCGCTTACAGACCCCAGTCTACAAGAGGAGCAGCTCGAGGGGCCACTGAGGCGAAGTGTGGCCCTGTGCGTGAACGCTTCCTGTGTGCTCACTTCCTCTGTCCTAGAAGCACTAACCTCCCCCAACGTCTGTCGCATGTCATTCAGAGATGCCATCAGAGAACATGGTAATATTTTCCAGGAACACCCCACCACCAGCACCACCACCACCATTATTGAACAGTGTAGCTCTCAAAATAGCATCATTCTTGTCCTTGTAAATAGTGGCAATGCAGTGTTTATAGGCTTTTCTCTGTCTAGCCAGGAGAATGTATTCAGGACGTACTATATTAGGACTGTCTGTTAAGACTCTCACTCATAATGCTTTTTAACCTTTGTTACGATATATTATGACTGTAACATTTATCATTACTGCTTTAACATGGACAGTATACATTTCACTACTTCAACTTCAGTGATTATGATCATCGATTTGAGAGTAATTGCTTGTTCAAATGCATGCAAGTTTTATGAAGCATGACATATGGCTTATATTGTGAAGCCTACACTGCAACAGATCCTTACGACTTTCACTCCCCCTTAATATAGAATATACAATTTAGTACAAAGCAGCCCCAAGATCTTATTGAAAGGGTATTCAATTTGATGTTACCAAAATCAAGGCCTTAAAAGTAATAAATTGTATGGGCAGGTATTATTTTTTGTTCATCTAGGTCTTAAATTGTCAAATTGGGACATCTAACTCTTTTTCTGTTTTGTCTTTGTCAAAAATATATTTTAGATTAATACTAAAAAGTACTTTTTTTTACTAAAGTAAAAAAGTACTTTGTATAAAGAAGTCTGTCTTTTTAGGAAGTTGGATTTAGAAACAAATTCTATCAATAGTGGTTTTACAAAAGTCACCCACTGGAATGCACCTTTTATGTAGTAAGTTTTTGAAAGCTAAATCTACTGTTTATATGGCTGTGTAATGTTGCAGGCATATTTGTTGCAAAAACATCCCCACAATACAGTAAATACTGTTACCACTGAAATCTGTGATTCTGTTTGGAGATTTTTAATGCCAAACTACTTAATTCACTTAAGGACTTTTAAATAAAAAACAATGAATTTGAGAGTAATACTGATATTTTATTAGTGTAAAATTTAAACAGATTATTATTCTTTTGCCAACAATCTTGGCATTAAATTTTATTCTAAGTGGCATTAAAAAGTCTTAAAAAGGTTTTAAATCTCACAAGACAAAACCTTGAGCTACCCTGTTAATATAATGTTCCTGTCATTGTAGTCATTATAAAGTTATATTTTGATTTATTTTAATATGCATTGTTGAGCTGCATTTCATTCATTCAAGTTTTCATAATGGACAAATTATAAGTTGCTTGATAGTTAGCTCTTTTAACTATTGGAGCATTTAGCCACATTAGCTAAAAGCTACATGCTAAACTCTCTGAATTCACATACTGATTTATGCTGGACAAGTCGTTACAGAACAGAAGCAGACTACAGTAAGCTGTCAATGTACACTTATCAATTAAAAGTTTATTTGAGTCACCACATCCACTACATTATTTTACATTATTTTATTATTATTTTTGTTTTGTGCGTTTACCTTGCTATCTTGTAAAAATAAATGTGAATGCTGCTTACTATTGGAAGGATCTCTTTATTACTGAAATTATTTGCTCCTACATTATTTGTAATTTTTTCTACTCTCTTTACATTTTGAAAAAAACAATTTTTTTTGACATTTCACTCTCTTAGGCATCTTTCTGTGTGTGGAGCAGTCTGTCATCGAACTTTGCCAAGTGGAGCCAGAGGCCACTGTCCAGTCCACAGATGGGTCACTTCCAAAGCCCTTTAGAGCGCCCCAACCTGTGCGACTGGATGCCCTGGATTCGGAGGTCACGCCCAGCTCACTCTGCACCGTCTCAGGTCAGTGGCACTCTCAGTCAGCCCTGCGGTTTTCATCTAACTTGTTCCATTTGAAACAATTCCTCTCAAACAAAACCAAAGTGTTCTTGTCTCAAGAGAGAAACCCACTTGTTTTTTTTCAGACTGCTCTTGACGAAGTCTTGATGTGGGTTTAAAGCCATTGTTTTGTGCACTTTGTTATTCAAAGTCCTAAGGCTGTCATTGTGTGGAAAATGGAAACATATGAAGGTTTTGGTGGACTCATATCTGTTCCCATGCCTTTTTGAAAATTAAATTGACAAGCATTCTCTCCATAGGGCTAAATATCTGGTGAAAAAAAACAATAGTTTTGGATTTTCATTATTTTGCACAACAGTTTGGTTTGATTATTAATACTGTACCCCCTACTCAGCTAGTGTCATCTTGGGATCCAATGTTTTTTCTTATAATATTGTTAGGGCCCTGTTTCTTTCATATTTATCTTATTTACAATATTCTCTACAAGTCTCACATAATATATCACTGAACCTGTATTTATCCAAAAAAATCTTCACTCCACAGCCCTCCAGTGTTTCAGCTTATTTGGAGTCAGTATTGTTTTGAGTACTATATATCATGGTGGAAGGTAATGAAGTGAAATGTTGCCATTGCTTGAAATCATTTTTCCTGTTTTTTTTTTTTTTTTTTTTTTGTATAGGCTTCTGCTTAGGTAGAGAAATTTGTTATCTCCTCCACCATTGATGCATTAATTTTAGACAATGCACTTTTTAAAATTATTATTATTTGTATTATTCAGGGTACCCCCAAGTGTGTAAAATCATTAAAAAGGTATTAAATTTGATCTTGTCAAAGTTGAGGCTTTAAAGGTATTAAACATTATGAGTAGGCACTGAAATTTCTTTATCTAGGTTTTAAAATTTGTAAAAACATTTTGCTAATATTACAAAAAAGTAAAGTCACCGCAATAACAAAATTTATTTTCTTAAGAAATGTTATCATTGAAATGCATGATTCATTTATTTGTTATTTTTAATGCAGCACTAGAGTTCTTTCATCTGTATTACAATTTTAAAATAAAACCCTTGAGTTTCAGGAAGTAGTACAGATAATTCCTTAGTGGAAAATTCATACAGTTCTGTTGTTGATAATGCTGACATTAAATTTCATTATAAGTGGCATTAAAAAGTTTTAAAATGTCTTAAATTTCAATATTTATTTTTCTTGTTGCAGTATATCTAACTTATATTATTTTTATTAAATTATCAATTTATTTATTTTGATTTGGACTTGTCTCATACTTGTGATATCTTATGTTTAAAAGAAAATAAAAATTCCACTCATAAAAAATACATGAGCCATAAAGGTTGTAGTAAAATAATTTTGTTACTTAGTTACTGTGCAGACTCTACATATTTTCCATTTTATTAATTGTATTATTTTTATGTAAATATACCTAGCTCATTGCCAGGTTTGTGAACTTTTGTAGCAGTTGAATTTTCTGAATTATGCAAATGTCGCCTACAAAGTACAGATAATAATCTGCATCTGTAGCTTGGTGTCAGAGCTTAGGGAGAAGGTCACTCGAAGAATGCTGTGGCTTTTGGCCCCTCTGGCTCTACATGTTTGGTCAGGTGGCTGAAATAACAAACTATTTTCCTGCAGTTTAACAAAAAAATTATCATCTGGAAATAACCTGAAGAAAAAAAGAGACCGGAATGTACAGGCATGTTTATCAGTGTCAAGCGCAGCATCGCTCTAAGCTGACTTAGGAAGTAAGCTCGTTGCAGTTATCACTCAATCTTTGATAAAAAGGAGGTATGATTTTTGCACACTTCGAAACCAATTTGTAGAGAATATTTATCAGTATCTTCTGCTGTCATAATCTTTCAGTCACATAAAATACCCAAAATAAACTTAATGACGAATAATCTGCAACCCTTTTTTGACTTTTGCAGGAGTGATAATTGGTGTGGATGAAAACACTGCTTATTCCTGGCCTGCATGCAATCACTGTGGAAGTGACCACTTGGAAATGCTGGCTCAGTAAGTTTTCAGTATTATTTTAACTGTATAGCAAAGTCATCTTTGTAACTCGATAACACTCGCATCATAGTTGCTTGTTTTTTCTTTTTATTTATTTATTTTTACTTTGTCCAGTCAGAGGTTCCACTGTGTTTCTTGTAAATCTGTGGTGGAAACACCAGAAACAAGGGTTCAACTTGAAGTCATTCTGAGTCATTCTTTGTTAAAGGATTGCACTATAAAAATTAAGGTGAGAAAACACATATTTAACTTAGGTGCATAAAAAAGTTTTCACTGCTGATTTTGATAGTGGTATTTAATTTAATCTGCTTGAACAGTTTACCTCAAATACCATACAAATGGCAAACCCTCTACCTTTTATTGTGTGTTAGGTTGCTTGGAGTTTTGTATGGAGCACATGTTATGTTTGTAAATGCAAATCAGTTCCCAAAGAAATATTGTGCAGTGCAACTTAATCAATTACAATCAAGTCTAGGCAAACTTTTCTGCATTTTTTCCACAGTATATGCCTTTCATAGATAATTTTATTGCTCACAGAGTTACGTATTTTAAAACATGTTTTCTCTTTCCATCAGCTGCAGAAGAATACAATATTGTCCTTACTGAACACTGCTGCACTGGAGGATGATGAGGTAGGTTTACTTTAGTGTGTTATGTAACTCTGGGTTTTACCGGGCTCCCGTTGAACTGCAAGGGTAAATTGATCTTTTGTCAATATGTCCTGAAACAACAATCATCTGTTCTGATGTCGCTTCACTGATAACACTTTTGAGTCATGCTGCTCGCTCATACAGTTGAAGTAGTTCCAGAAAACGCACCTAGCCCTTAAGTGTTCCTACCCTGATCAATATTTGAAGTACTGTACAGTGCTATTGATAAGCGCTTGAACATTTTAACATATCACATAGCAGATCTGATATTCAAGCAAAACGCCTTCTTTTTGGGAGGTTTATAAACAAAAGGGCAGTCTCTCTTTTTATTTTTTTTTTATTTATTTATTTATATGGGACAGCGTGTATTAATGAACAGCAGCTAGTGCCGTAAATACACCGGATTATAGCTCAGAGCTAATTTCCATCCGTAGTCCCCACTCACTCACATTCACAGTCACACCGGCTTCCTGGTGTTCCCCAGCGGTCTCCCATCCAGGTACTGACCAGGCCCTACCCTGCTTAGCTTCCGAGGTCTGACGGGATCAGGCATCCACAAGGCGGTATGGCCTTAACACTTGTCATGTGACAAGTGTTTTTTTAGCCGTGTGTTGGAAGAAACCAATAGTGAGTTCACTCAAGTTAATTAAAAGACCAAAAATGTAAATGAAATCTCTGTAAAACTGAGATTGCGTGATCTGTCAACATGTTAGCAAGGATTAATTCAAGTAACAAGAACATTAGGTTAGAAAACATACATAATATATTATTTTGTTAATGAGGCTAAGGCTTAGGTGGTAAAGTAAACAACTGATCTCAAACCAGTCAGAACCACAGAATGCTAGTGAAATGAATGAAAGCTGAGTCTACACTTTCACATCTCTTTTTATTTTGAATTCAGTGTCAAGTGCAATTGGGAACAAATGTACTCATGGCTTTCACCCACAACTATTGGACTATTTTGATATGTTTGTCATTTCATGGTCATACACCTTAATACATCTAATATCTATAGTGTTATACAGTGCATACAGTGCATTTACATAGACTTTGAGGTAAGTATTTTTTCCACGAGATCATCTTTGTGCAGAATGAAGCCTTTGATGATGGCATTACTGCTGATCAGAGTGAGAGGGTCAAAGGTCAGGGCCTTAACTAACACTTGTTTTAGATTAGGCTGCTGATTAACTGTGTGGTGGTTAAAGATTACATGAGGTAGATTTAAACATTCAAACATGGAAGATTTTGTTGGAAAGTGTTGTTATAGATTCATTTTGATTGTGCTATCTGCTTCAGTTCCCAGGGTATGATGTGGAGAACATCCTGGGAAAGGAGCTGGGCCCCCTCAACGCTTATGTCCGAGTTATCACAAGGAAACCCTCTCTGTGGATAGGCCTGGAAGAAATCAGCCTGTGAGGCCATTTGGCTCCAAGGATCTGTGCACTAGGCTTTGGTCTGGGCTACTTGAGCCTCCTCTACCCCCTCGAAGGCCTCCACTGAAGTGAACAGGCTGGAAAAGACAAGGTCTTGTTTGTGTTAATGATATGTGATCCTGTGGACCAGGAGTTGACAGCCCAAGGGTAGACCAATAGCATGCAGCCTGTCAAAGCAGCCCACGTGTTTGTTCATTTCACAGAAAGCTGGAAACAGGTTCAAAGTAACTTGACCAACCTATATTTAAGTCATCTACCTCTTTAAAATTACTGAATGGTGCTAATACTTTGTCAATAAAAGATGTTACTGTTGGCATTTTTTTCAAATTTTTAACTATTCTAAGATTACAAGTTTACCTATAACTCTGTAAACCTGTTCCCCAGCACCAATAAACACCCTATGTAAAAACTACTCAGACATTGTGCACTGTTTCAGTTCAGTTTTATTATAGATTTCATAAACAAAATGTTTTCATACAAACTATATAAAAGATCATGCTCTGGCTCATACAAAGTTCGGAATTAAAAAACATGTACCATTTTAGGTATATCATGTAAATGCAGTGGTAAAATAATTTAATATAGACAAATTCCCACAAAATATGGCAGCAACATCATATATATTTCCAGTGCCATTATGGTAAGCTTAAATTACATCTGGTACAGATGGTAAAACAAAATGTCTGTTTGAGGTATGTGTCCTGAAGCTCAGTTCATTAAAGGGAGGGGTGCCTCCTTTTTGTCACCGACTCTCAATACTCGTGGAGCCCGCGAACGAGGAGTTGGGTATCTGTTTAAAGAAATCCCGGAGCCCCGTAAGCTCTCTGGTTAGCTGCTCGATAGTTTTATGAAGTCTGTCATTCTCTGCGCTCAGTTCAATCATTTTTTGCTGCATTTCTAAGTTGCGTCTCTTGGCTTTGTCCCTGCTTTTTCTCACGGCAATGTTATTCCTCTCTCGTCTCTGTCTGTACTCCACGCTGAACCTGTCCACTGACTTTTTGCCCTTTTCCCTCCCCATTTTCCTCGGAGAAGACTTGGCCCCGCTGGACACGGGCTCCGGGGTGGTGGGTGGGGTTGGCTGTCCTGTAGGAAGGGTCACGGAGGTCTGTGCGCACCTCTCGATCTGGGAAGGCAGGGATGAGGACATGTCGCTGTCACTCCAGTCGGACTCCTGCTTAATGGGTGCACTGAACAAGCCCTTTTCCAAGCTGCTGTCCGTCTTTCGTTCCGCTGGGTAGACCGTGTTCACGACGCCTGGCAGCACTGTGGTTGGTGTCATTCCGTAGAACTCTTTCTCCTGCTTTACGTTGTTGAACAGGTCGAGGAAGAGTTCGTCATTACACAGCTCCAAGTTTGGCACCGCTGTCATCGACTCTATGTATTGGCTGAAGTCGATGGCGCTCTCGTCGTCGTAGATGGCAGGCGCGTTGCTCAGCTCCGCCATGGTGCCGTCCTCACCCTCAACTTGGCCCCTGTTGCCCGGTTTGCACAAGCCTTGCTGGGGGCCACTCAGCTTGACACTTTCGTAGAAGTTAGCAGGCTCCATCGCCCAACTCATGTTGCATTGTGGAGACACGCAGTGGGAGTCCAGGCTGTATATGTCACACATGAACTCTGATGACTGGTCCACGTGGTTTTAGGCAAGAAATTGTCAAAAATGTAAACCAGAGATGTCACGTTTTACGCACGTCTCTGCAGCTCTTCTTCCAGGTGCCTCTTCCCTTTTTCAGTGCGCCCTGGCTCTGGTTTGTTGGCGTTCACCCCTGGGTCTTTGCTGTCAGGTTTACGTCAACTGTGGATAGTCAAAACTTGTCATGAGATCTTACTTCTCTGAGGTGTCTGAAGTTTTCGCGGAGTGTTTTGTATCGTTACCCGAGCTGACGTCATACGCACCTCCCTCTCACGAGCCAGTCAAGTCACGGAAGGTGTCACGTGGTCTCTTATTTGAGGACAAAAAGGGCGTGCAGCCCACATGCCACCCACTCTTTACTACGAGAGCATGAATGGTTCTGGGTTGTTTACATAGGCCGTGGGTGTTCGGGCTGACAGTTATCAAACCTGTTAAATCTGACCCTTTAGAGTTTGGAGGAACAACTAGTGGTGATTTCAGTTTTTACGGGAAGAGCAATGTACCAAATGTACTGGGCTAACATAGGCAACAGAACAAGCCTTGGCCATAAATCAAAAAGCTACTGTCAGTTTTTAGAGAAGTTTAATGTATAAAAAAAGTGTTTGTTTTTTTTTAAACTCGTTCATGAATTTGAAGTCTTATGATGAATTCTAGGTTTTTCTTATGAATTTTTAATTCAGCTTAGCTTAGATAGAAACGAATATAGCTATATATTTTTTATTTTATTTTCCTACTGCTTACAAACGTTGTAGTCTATTTTATTTCCAAACTATAGAAAGCTGTGCAATTTGCATTCTGAGAGGAAACTCTTTTATTATATAATTCACAATACATGTAAAAAATGTCAAATACAGTATGCTATTCAGTGATGGATTCTTTCAATGAAACTTGCATCTTTCAGTACAATGCTGCTCCAGTACTCCCCCTCCGACGCACACTGACTACTACTCAATACAGGATTTCACCAGAGTAACACAATTTAGTAGTTATTATTACCAATTTATGTTACAAAAACATTGCCCACTTATTTCTGTGTATGCTGATAATATCGCATATTACACAGGACCCCTGTTTACCCATTGAGGTATTTAAATGCAAACCAGGAATGTGTCTCCATATAGTTTAACCCAAAATATAGTATACTTATTCGTGACCACATAGAGGTCTAGAATGCCACCCAAACAAATAGATGCTAAATTGAATCTTTCTAGTCTTTTATTAGCAGTAGGTTATCTATGGAAAATGGATGGTACAGACTGTGGTGGGGAGAATAAGGAGGGCATTTGGATCACACGTCTGTATTGAGATGTGTACACCTATTCATTAATGTGTCAAGTGTGGATGGCACCTGAGCAAATCTTTTTCTATTTCTCACAATAAATCAAATCGTTGGAATGATTTTTAGTCACATTCTGGGTTATGCAGTATTAACGGTGTAACTATAGAATATATTAGTCTACAGGTTTTAAGAAAGATGGGGAACAGTGTTTTCCAGGCCATCCTTCTTGTCCTTAAAAGACCGACCGTGTGCTGACACTTCTCGGAAAGCCCCCCTCCGTTTTCCTCATAGGAAGTGTTCTGTACTTTTCCTTTGCACAAGTGTGGGTTTTGTGGAAAAGTGCGCCACGCCGTGGTCATTCAACAAACCTGCAACTCGGTGAGCAAGAGTATACTGTAGTGTACATACCTAGGTTTATAATTTCATAGGCCTACACCTTTATTATGAAAGGTAGACCTACGAAATTAAATATTTAAGGTATATTTGAAAATAGACTTAATCATTTCTTTGTCATTTTTCTGATTGTGTTATGTTTCTTTACTTTCTGGTTCCTTTCAAAAGACTTATTAAGACAATTTTCCACAGAAAGGACTGGATAACAGGGTACATATAAGGTATTCATATGGGAGACTGGGGCATGTTGTTACACTTTTTACATTCCTGTATGTTGGGAGCAGTACATAGACTTAAAACTACCAACCGGATGAAAGAGCAGCATCTGAACTATATTTTGTCTATTAGTTTCATTTTTGTATTTTGCATCCATACAGAATTAGTTAATTCAAACATAAAGTTATAATTGCAGTATTTTCCAGTTTAAAGTTTACATTACAATGTTTCTATAAACAAAGGACACAAAAGGAGTAATTGTATGTGATATAGTGACATCTAAAGTTCTGGTTGTTAAAAAGAGTATTGATAAAAGGATGTAATCACACTGTTGTAAGATTGAACCCTGGTCACTAGAAATATTACCTTAATAATATGTGAATATTATTAAATGAGTTGGGTAATGTTCTGGTTTTCAAATTAGGTTTTATATGCTTATAGGCTTACTTACTTAAGTTGTCTTACTTACTTATGAGTGTGACAACTTAACTTAAGTCTGCTGTTTGACATCTACACGTGTCATTTTCTCAAGATTTGTATTTGTATAAGAAATACCTGGTCCCGGATAAGCGGTAGAAGATGGATGGATGGAAAATGTAATGTTGATATTTTTTACTTTTGACCATAAAAAATGTTTTCCTGGAGTTATCTCAGACAGCCTAAACACAGATCTAATTTAGTTGTTTTCAGGGCATAACAGCAGACCATGGAGAAACACACAACTGCTGTTCCAATTTTGTGAACAACCCTGGTCTCCCCTACCTATACAATTTAGAATTTTGGGGGGCAAAGGATTTTGAGAATGTTTGAATTTGAGAATGTGCATTTGTCTGTTCAATAAGTTAATGGGTATAACAAACACACAGGCATCCCAGCACATATTCCATCAACAGTGCAAATGAATAGTATGAAACTTCATCCACCAGGGCACTGATCGTTTGGAACTGGACTGCACAGAAAGAAAAAAATCATTTAGCATTCAGAGTTATTTATTTTCATAATAATGCAGCGATCTAAAAGGTTTCTCTCTCTATCTTTGTGTGAATAAAGTTGGTTTCTTACAAGTAACCATGATACCAATGTGACCCGAAAGCACATATTCGAATACCTAGTTTAATACAACACAAACTGTAGAAATATTCAATTAAAACTTGTTTTAAAGAAAGAAAATGTGCTATTCATGGAGCAAACCATTTTTACAGAGGGGTTCAAAAGAAGTTGCGACCTTTAACTTGATTTTAACATTCAAAAAACTTTTGTTTTAATAATATTCAAAAAGTAATTTCTCCTGGTACCAACAACCTAGTAAGTCCAGAATCTTCAGTACCGAAATAAGCGAAACTTCCCGTCCACCCCCGTCCGCAGAAATACAATGGTCCGGAAGTACAGTCCAACGACGCTCCCTGATTGGTGCAAAGTTCCGCGCGAAAATAACGTCACCCAGAGTTTCGCGCCACATCTGCTGCAGTCGGAGCAACACAGAGGAAGAGGTAAGAGTGTCGTAGTTTTCCATTTTAATAGTCATCAACCTGGGTTCATACCGTGTATTAGTATTAGTATTACATTTGTTCACGTAACGATGCACAAGCTAGTACTATCTCCATGGCAACGGTTTAAAGCGTTAACTTTCTGACTAGAACTAGTTCAGATGGACCTTATTGTTTTCTCTGCAGCCACATGTCATATGGTGGAGGCTGTTGTAATGCATGAATGAATATGCGTACGTTGAAATTATAAAACAACAACAAATGCTGTTTAGGCAAAGTCTTGTTTTCTAGACATAAATGTTTAAATAAACAGGCTAAATGTAGTGTTCTAACATTGTTTGCGGTGGGTTGACAAAACGAGGTTCCAACATAGCGTATATGTGCACTCAACTACAATGGACTGCCCAACAAAACCAGTGTGCAGTGACCAGAATCATAGAAGATGATGATTCAAAACAGTACTTTCTCCACACTTTTAAACACTTACTTTCCCAGTCTTTACCCCAGGTGTGGTGGGCCTTTAAACAAAACCCAGATAATCTCTATGACTTTTGACACTTAATACCACACAATATCCAAATATGTGTAAGTCGGGTATTTTAAGTTGAAGCCTTTTGAATCTATTATAAAAGTAAATCTTTGAACTTAATATTTTCCAATTGGTTCTGAGCATGACATGTTTTTACTTTTATAGAATATCAGGACCATCATGTCTTCTCCAACTTCAACTCCAGGTCGCAAACGCGGGAGTAATGCCAACCCATCCACACGTAAGTTGTAACAATTAACCCTTGGCATTAAGTTGGTATTCATTTCTAGTACTTTTTGGTACTGTTGGTTTATTTTTGACTGTAATTCAGAAAAATGTATTGTCTTTGTGCCCACAGCCAGCAGTGAGGGTCCTACCTCACCCCCCTCTCAGCGTCGTAGAGGTCAGGACTCCTCCACTGGGGACCTGATGCCAATGCCCACCTCTCCGGTCACAGACGTGCTCAGTCCAGCTGCAGCCCAGGACACCTCACTGTTCTCCAGCCCACGCCCTTCAGGTATACAGCTGGTCTAAATTAAATGACACTTCATTGTTTAGTCAACAAGTAAGCATTCACTAAACTGAGAACTATGTAAAACTAGAGACATTACTCTACCTTCAACAACACTGTTGGCTGTATTGTTATATAAAGCCATGAGATTACACACTCTTCATTTTGAAAATGAAACATGAAATAAAAATCAGTGGCTCAACCATACCTGGACTGCACAATATATCAAATTATATCAAACTATTTAATATCAGGTGTAATAGGTGCATTGTCATAATGTCAATGTTTTCCATGTGGAGTATATAATTCAAAACATTTTTCAATTAAATTATGATAAAACTATAGTGCATCTAAATTAAAACACCTTTTGTTACTAAATTTAGATACGGCTTAGTCCGCAGTTTGTGGTTTAGTTTAAGTTTTGTCTTGTCAGTTACAATAATATATATTTATTCAACCCTTTATTAATAGTAAAGGTATTATATATTTATTTCTTTAACCTTAACCAGTAAAGTGAATTCTCATTTACATTGTCAAGCTGGCCAATAGGCAGCATAGGTGGTAGATAAAAACTAATAAGGAACAAGGACAATAAGCAACAGAAAGAAACTAATAATATAATTAACACTATTACAAACCATATCAGTCCATGAGTCAGCTAAGAGCCCAGTATTTCTTTACAACCTCTAAATATATAATATTTCTTCCCCTTTTTGTTGACATTATGATCCCAATATTGTCACTCAACACTTGTATATTTTCTTGTGTGAATCTCATCCAGAGTGATATGTCTTTTGTTTCTGTTAATAGTTGCTCCTAATGAAGTGGACATGAGCTCGCCCCTCATGTACGGGACCCCCAGTTCCAGAGTTGATGCAACTCCACGCAGCTGTGTCCGGGGAACGCCTGCCAGACAGCGTCCCGACCTCGGGTCTGTGAGGAAGGCTCCACAAGTGGATCTTCAGTCTGACCCAGTCAGTCACTACATAATCTTTTAAGCAGTATATTCCTTTCTGCCTCACTTCAATGTTATAGTAAGATATGAAAGGTACTAAATAAATTGTTTTTATAGCCGAGTGCTGAAGGTACAGTGGGCAGTGAGACCAATGCTGGGCAGAAGCTGGTGATCTGGGGAACTGATGTTAATGTGGGAACCTGCAAAGAGAAGTTTCAGGTACTTTTCCACTGAATTTGAACTTAATTACTGTTTTTTCTTCTAAAAACAGATTGCAATTTTTTTATCACTTTTTCTTGGCAGAGATTTCTGCAGAGGTTTATTGACCCAACCTCAACTGAGGATGAAAATGCCGGTTTGGACCTCAGTGAGCCCTTGTACATGCAGAAGCTCGAGGAGGTGAAAATTTTAGATCTTGATTTGGGTTTATTAGTTTCTTTTTTATGGATGTTATTAACCTTCCTTTTATTCGGCTGAAATAGATCAGTGTTGTTGGGGACCCTGTGTTAAATGTGAATTGTCGACATATCCAGGCCTTTGATGCAGAGCTGTATAGGCAGCTCATCTGCTACCCACAGGTAAAGTCTTTTGTTTGTGTGGTAATGTGTCGTATTTTAAAAGTTTCAAGTAGAGTGATTTATTCCATTGGCATAATATGGACCAGCTGGCAAATGACATACACACACTAGTTTTATTATACTCATTTTTTAAGGGGAAGATATTTGCATACAGTTAGTCCCCTGCTTAAATTTGACTGTTACATTTTATTTTAAACTAGGTGTTTGTCGTACTCTCTGTTTTTCCTACCATACCTAAACGATCATGCTAATCATTAGCACAAATTCAGCCTTTTCATTGGTAAACAGTTAATTTGAAGTGGTACAGTTGTAATGGCTTGTGGTATGTTTGAGGTTTTTTTGAAAAGTGTTAAGAAAAATATC
Source organism: Bostrychus sinensis (assembly GCA_020698575.1). NCBI lineage: Eukaryota > Metazoa > Chordata > Actinopteri > Gobiiformes > Eleotridae > Bostrychus > Bostrychus sinensis. Next base: position 24,822,708 of record CM036256.1, read on the forward strand.
AGCAGTGCACTGGGATGGAGTGATGTAGGGGGTGGAAACACTTTAAAGAACAGACTTTTTCTAGTGTCTTGCCAGCTATTAAAAAGAAAATTCTGACTTTCTTGTTCTGTTACAGGAAGTCATCCCAACTTTTGATATGGCCGTAAATGAACTGTTCTTCGAACGCTTTCCCGATTCTATCCTGGAGTTCCAGATCCAAGTCCGCCCCTATAACGCCTTGAAAACCCGAAATATGAGGAGTCTGAACCCAGAAGGTGAGTGGGTTCATAGGCCCAGACTGTGCCGTTGTATCAGGTGCCAGTAAAGTGAAATCACACTTATTAGCTCCACCATTTGCAAAATGTTTTACCCATATTTAGTGTGGGATTTTTGTGAATCTTCTTTTGGGTTTGTGAAATGAGAGGTACTGGCCTCATGGTAACACTTCTGTCTGCCTTATGTTACTTTTCAGACATCGATCAGCTCATCACCATCAGCGGTATGGTGATCCGCACTTCGCAGCTCATCCCTGAGATGCAGGAGGCTTTCTTCCAGTGCCAGGTGTGCGCCTACAGCACTCGGGTGGAGGTGGATCGCGGCCGCATCGCTGAGCCTGCTGTGTGCCGCCACTGCAACACCACCCACAGTCTGGCACTCATTCACAACCGCTCAGTCTTTTCAGACAAACAGATGGTGAGAGCTGGGGCTCAGGAGTGGGGGCAGATTGCTTACAGTGAATGACACCTAGTCTGAGAATATGTTATGTGCTAATCGGCAGTGTGTCGGCTGAGGTCATGACATCTGTTGTTTTATCATCCTGTCTCCACAACAGATCAAAATCCAAGAGTCTCCTGAAGATATGCCTGCCGGACAGACGCCTCACACCACTGTGGTCTATGCCCATAATGACCTGGTGGATAAGGTGCAGCCTGGAGACAGGGTCAACATCACTGGTGAGTCTGTAAACCTGCCATTGTCAAGAAATGAAGAAACTACACAATTTCTTGATTAGCCTGGAGTGAATAAGATGTATATGAAGCCCAAAAGTTTTTTTTTTTTTTTTTTTTTTCCTGGTGCTACCATTCCTTTGAACCGTAGAGTAATGGTAGTTTAAAATTAAATTGCCTACCTACCTATGCAAATCTCTTAAAATGTAGCTGCTGCTGGTTTATACTAGCAAGATTATAAAGTCATTTGAATATAGTTCTGCAGTGGAAGATGTTTTTAAATAACTCGTGTTTGAGATTTGTGAGGTCAGTCACATATCTTTTATTGTAAAATGACTTGGAGTTTTTACTGCTGTGCTCCACTTTTATTTTTTAGTTGTACATTTCATTTTATGTTGTTGCTTGCTTTTTGCCCTTTCATATAGCTCCTCCAGTTATAATGTGGACTTTTCTCTCTGAAAAAATAGAAAAATATTTTGATTACGCAAAAATGAATTGGTACAACCACACTGTTAATACTACAACATATTTAGGACATTTGAAATCTTAAATCATAAATTGGACAAAATTACTAAGGCCTTTAGGCAAGCCTACTTTTAAAGTAAGATACTGCGACTCATTTAACTTCTCCCACACAGGAATATACAGAGCTGTCCCTATGCGCGTGAACCCACGTCAGAGCAACGTGAAAGCTGTGTACAAGACCCACATAGACGCCATCCACTTTCGCAAGACGGATGAGAAGCGGCTGCACGGTTTGGACGAGGATGCTGAGCAGAAGCTGTTCACCGAGGACCGCGTGCAGACCCTGAAGGAACTGGCAGCCAAACCAGACGTCTACGAGCGCCTCTCCTCTGCGCTGGCTCCCAGCATCTACGAACATGAGGACATCAAAAAGGTGTGCAAGAGGGGGCGGCCTTGGACACCAGCCAGCGTTTTTCAAGCCAGTCAAATCATGTTCTATTTTGGGGCGCAACATATTGCTTGTTATGTGAATGTTATTGAAATTAATTCTCAGCTGGTAAAATGGAAAACTTGAAGTAATAGTCATCATAGGCAAACCTGGGTAGTAAAGCTGTCTGAAATGACTACCCTTTTATCAAATTATATCAGTTGTGAAGTCAATTCACAATTTTTACTTGAGTCTACATTGGCTCTCGCTGCTTTTGCAAGTTTTCCAGCATGCTTAGAGTTGAATTTTTTGACCATGGTGGCAAAGTGGGTACCATGTTTGCCTTGCAACTAGTTGGGACATGTCTTGTAGTATTAAGATTTTGTTATGGCATTACAGAAAAACTATATATTTTTAAATAACAATTGAAAGTAAGTAGCTTGAAGGTAGTCATGGGAAATTGCCCAAACCTTTTTCTCAAATTGTCTGCTTTTTGTCTTTGCTAGACTTTTTTGATATGTCTTGTGCAGCAGTATCCCACAGACATCTTTTGTTTTAGCCAGTTTCCATAATTTAAAAAATTCTGAAGCCTTTAATCCTTGGTAGACCCAAATTACTTCAATTTTAGCTTTTTTCATCTCTCCAATATTACACCCGTAAGCTCTTTAGTCAAGACTGATCAGATAAAATGGTCATAATGTATAATTGGCTATTTTTTTATTTTTTTTTGAGCCTATAACAGGAAATGCACCCAATACATAGAAATTTCAGATGTTGAGTTCAGTTGAAGGATCTTTACATTAAAGAGCCACTTTGGAGGCCTGTGATAGAGATATTCTATCTTGATGTGTAATATTGTACTTAAACATTATGTTTATCTGTGTACAGGGGATTTTGCTGCAGCTCTTTGGTGGCACCCGTAAAGACTTCAGTCAGACGGGCCGCGGCCACTTCAGGGCTGAAGTTAACATCCTTCTCTGTGGAGATCCTGGTACCAGTAAATCCCAGCTACTGCAATATGTCTACAACCTGGTGCCCCGCGGACAGTACACTTCGGGAAAGGGTTCCAGCGCCGTCGGTCTCACTGCCTACGTGATGAAGGATCCTGAAACTCGGCAGCTGGTCCTGCAGACGGGAGCGCTTGTACTAAGCGACAATGGCATCTGCTGCATTGACGAGTTTGACAAGATGAGTGACAACACGCGGTCAGTGCTGCATGAGGTCATGGAGCAGCAGACTCTGTCCATTGCCAAGGTACACCAACATTTGCCGGTGCTCCTTACTACCCTATATTAAAGGTGGAGTTGCTCAAAGATTTTTTCCTTTTTGTCTATAGGCTGGTATCATTTGTCAGCTGAATGCCCGCACTGCTGTTTTGGCTGCTGCTAACCCTGTGGAATCCCAGTGGAACCCCAAAAAGACCACCATTGAGAATATTCAGCTGCCTCACACTTTATTGTCCAGGTAAAAGCAATAAACCACTGGAGTTGTTCAAAACCATAAAAAATGCCCTTCAATAATGACCAGTAAGGAGGAATGGAATGGAAACAAAATGTATAATACAGATTCTTTTCACTTTCTTGCTCTAACTTCTATTTTTCAAAGAAAATCTCTTACACCCCCAGAAAAGTTATTACTTTGAGATAACAATCATCCAGCCAATCATCTTAGGATGTACTATTGTAATCCACTGGGACACACACACACAAAAAATAAACAGGATGTAATGATTTGCACAACAGAGACATTTCATCATTATGAAAACAACTAGCTTCTCTTAAATTTGGCAGCATTAACACATCTCAAAAGTTGCACATGGGGCAAAAAAAGGCTGGAAAATTACATGATATTAATTGAAAATAACAGCTGTAACCAGTTTAGTAGGTCAGAAAGACTGACAAAAACTTATGAAAGCAGTCATTGGAGTAAATGCTCTAAAGGAATTCATCACACTATCTTCAATATTTTTTAATGAACTACATTCACTTTCTAGGTTTGATCTGATCTTCTTGATGCTCGATCCCCAAGACGAGGCATACGACCGTAGACTGGCTCACCACTTGGTGTCGCTGTACTACCAGAGTGAAGAGCAGATGGAGGAAGAGTTCCTTGACATGGCTGTGTTGAGGGATTACATTGCATATGCACGAACATACATTAACCCTAGGCTGGGTGAGGAGGCTGGCCAGGCCCTTATTGAGGTTTGTCTTTGTACAAATATTCAAAAGCACAATACTCTTATTCAAGTACATATTAGGGGGATGAAAATCTACTTTTACATGTATACATTTTTAAAGTATAAAGTGGGTAGTACACTAACCAAATAGATGGTCTTTGGTTTGTACCAGATTTGTGTAGTAGCAGCAAAAGCAGTAGTGGTCATAGTAGTATCATAAGTATTTGGAGTAGTGGTTTCAATGAAGTAACAAGACTTTTATTTGAGTAGAGATTTGGGTACCTCTTCCAGTTCTGGTATTAGCCCATATAACCTGACCTGATACGCTTGTCTTTAGGCCTATGTGGACATGAGGAAGATTGGCAGCGGTCGCGGCATGGTGTCTGCCTATCCCAGACAGCTGGAGTCTCTGATTCGTTTGGCGGAAGCCCACGCCAAAGTTCGCTTCTCTGAGAAAGTGGAGACCATCGACGTGGAGGAAGCCAAGAGGTTGCACAGAGAGGCCCTCAAACAGTCTGCCACAGATCCCAGGACAGGATTTGTGGACATTTCAATTCTGACAACAGGTGAATTGTAGAGTCAGCTGTTAAAGAAATGGCACTCCTATGGGAATCAATGACACTTTTTTAATATATATATATATTTTTACATAATTATTATCAAGAGTATGCAGAGTATCTTATGGTGTCTTTCTTATTTCAGGAATGAGCGCCACAGCCCGCAAGCGCAAAGAGGAAGTGGCCCAAGCACTTAAGAAACTCATCCAGGCCAAAGGAAAGACCCCTGCCATGAAATACCAGCAGCTGCTCGAGGACCTCAGAGGACAGTCTGAAGCGGTAAATACGTTATTATTGCTTTATCATTGGGACCCATTTTAGAGAAGTTAATTACATTTTTGCAACTTTGTCCAATCCCCACAATGTAAAAGAAAAAAGTGACACATTTAAGGTCTTGTTTTAATTGCAAATAAACAATTGATGCAAAAAGGAATCCTGTTTGATACGACTTTATTTAGGAAGTGTGGAAGAATACAAATTGTTCCTTATGATATAAGAATGTTTAGCCCCACATATAAGGTCTCTGATGGAATATAAAGTAATTTGTTAAAGGATCATTCTCTAATTATAGCAGTCAATTTTACTTTTTTCCCCCCCTCAACTGTGTACAGGCCATCACAAAGGAGCTGTTTGATGAGGCTCTTCGGGCTCTGGCTGACGAAGATTATTTGACAGTGACTGGAAAAACTGTCCGTCTCCTCGCCTAAAAACTTTCAATTATTATTTCGAGTGTCAAATTAAATTTTTCTAATAGCATTGTAAAGAAAAAAGTATTGTATTTTGTTGAATTTTTAATTTTATGTGTTAAGTACTTTAAATGCCATCCTCTTTCTGTGGTTTCAAATGGATTGGGAATGAAGGAAATTGGAGTTAGGTTTTGTGCAAAGACCTCACCTTTTAACATTGAACTCTTATGTCACTATAAAAAGCTAATGATTCTCTGCATGCTCTGCTCACTGTATATGGAGTACTTCTTGAAACAGCACACTTATAATTTCAGGTTGTCATGATGTGTAACTTGCATTCTAAACTTGTTTATATAAAATAAAAGTGGAAAAGTCGTTACCCTTTTGTGCTGTATTTATTTTTTCATCACCTTTTTGATGCTGGATCAACTAGGTCAGTGGTTAAACAGTGGTTTCACAGCTTGAGAAGGAAATCATTATACAATAAAGCACTCATAATTGCTAAGTCTCAGGGATAAGCATGACCCTTTGTTCAGCTTGTTCGACATTTTTGATAATTTGATGGGTTAGTTGAAATACATAAAAGCCCAACTCTGTAATAATAGTGTTAAGATGCAGTGTAAATATACATGTTTAATACTTGGTCAAAAACAGTCACTTGTCTGTAGTTAGTAAAATTGTCTGGGACCCTGCCCCGGGTAAAATGTTATCTCAAAGGTTTTCGAATACTTGTTAGACTGAGAAATGCCTGTTGTCTTTTCGGTGATGAGTGAAGTGTGTTTTACTAATGAACTGGGCTCAGAGTTGGGCTTGGTTTTAGCGCCGCTGATGTCACAGCTCTGTGCGCTGCTTGACTCGGCTGAAGGAGATGGCCACCTCAGGTCTGTATGCCTCCAATTCTAAATGCATATCTAAACCTGCACAATGAGAGGGCAAAACCACGCCAGACCTGTCATTTAGATACACAACTACCGCTTTGCTTTCTTGCATTGTTTGTAAAGTTTCTCTAAATCGTAGTTTTGTAAGAAGATCTTCCATGGGCAGTGCAATGCTGTGGAGCCACCGCGTTAGCTCACCTAGCTCTATTATAGCGGTTTCCCATGAGTTAGCTAAAACAGCTCCATGAAGGTAAAATTGGAAAAACACGCGGTCTTGGCAAATATTCTGATTTGTTGCGAGGACAGATTTTTTTTGATGTAATATGGTGCGTGATTTTGATATCGGCCGTGAGCTGCATTCAATTTTGGACCAAAACAGCCGTAGACAGACAACAGTAGCTAGTATTAGCTTAGCCTCCGCTAAGTTAGCGACTAGAATATTCTAACAACGCGCAGCTGCATTAGCGGTCCGCTTTCGTTTTGTCAAATAATTTATTTTACTCTGCAAAGACACCATTGATCTACTTTATTTGCAGTTATGTTCTGGGTGATTGCAGTCTTGTGTGCAAGATATAGTTTTTTTGTAATATGTCTTTAAAACCCGCACATTTTACAGCACAACAGAGACGGAAGCAGTAAAATACCAGGGCCAAATGTGCCTCTCCTCTGCTGCTACCAACACTCCACATTTATGACAGAATATCCCCAAATATAGTCCTTTCCACAGTTAACAAAGATTATAGTGCAATGGATCTATACAACGTAGTGTACACTCGGTATATGGTTTGGTGCATATATTGTGATGTTCCAAAAATGTACATTGTTTGTAGATGGCATGCTTGGTTTCAGCAAATAGTCGGAGCCGCAGCCCGTTTTAGCGCTCAGCAGGAAGTGTGGCTGATGATACTGCAAAATAAAGTCTGCTGATCTTTGACATCAGACATACTGGAATTAGAAGTTAAATTAAGATATACACGATCATTTAATGTAAAATATTAAAAGACCATGATTTAGTTAAATCCCGCTGCATAGCGCTTGGTTTCATTTTGAACTCCACTAGTTACTAGAGTTACTAAAGCCACATAACATGGATTAGGTCAGGGGTCGTTTAACATTGTAAGGTTTTAAAATGTGCTGAGGTTGGCGTTTACAAATATATCTGACCTAAATCCTACGCCTATAGTACTACACTTTGCCGTTTGAAGCTCATTCCTTACACAAACATTACATCAACATTACAAAAAGCAAAAGCAGTGGTAGCACTCACATAGCTACCAGTTCTAATTGTGAACCTATAATAATTGTACTCGTGGCACAAAATGGGTTTGAAAAAACATTTGAGAAAAGCGGTACTGCAGTGTTCTTAAATGTTCTGTACTGACTTGTGTTGTCTTTAACATTGTTAAAACTGATACAGTAGACTGTTATTTACACAGTTTTACCATTAAATCTGAATGTTTTCCATAGAATATACTGAGTGTACTGCAGGAATAAGACATAGCTGATAAAATAGTTTTACTTGGTCGTTTCCTAAAAGTTTAAACAGGCAAAATGTGTTAAATTTGTGTAACAAGAGTTGTAAATTGATAACAGTCTGTCAAACATGAAACTTAAGAGTCTGGCATTTACTCAGTTGAAGTTATTTTGGGGGGAAAATGTGTTTACTAAAAGCAAAACAAACTCTGGAGTTTTTATTTGGTATTGACTTATTGTTTATACATATTTTCCTTGTATCTGTATTCAGATCCCTTTGCCTCAAAAATGCTAAAGAAAAAAATATATATTAATACACAAAATCTCAGGTGATTTTTAAAAAATAATTATTTATGATCTTTGAGTATCCATGAACCTTTTCTAATAATACAATATGAATTGCAAAGCCTCCTGGCCACCACAAAACATAACTTAAAGATCAATTTTGTAATTGCTGTTCAATAAACAGAACCATAAGCAGTTACTTTGGAGAAGCAGCTTTTGATAACTCACTGTTTATTCATGACAATAATGAGTTGGCCTTTTTGACTTAAATATATGAATCACTTCTCATAATACTAGCAAAGCAAACTGAATACTTAATTATTATATATTTACTAGACAATGTTTACTCACAAACCCTTGAGGATGCACAAACCGTGTACTAATTTAAAAAGACTTGTGTGGGCTTGACCTTTTAAGATGAGGAAATTATGCACTCTTTACTTTTGTCTACTTCCTAGTCTTTGGAGCAACAGTTGTGTGTCAAGCTTTAGTAAAGTGTAGCTCTCCTGCTCACAGCACAGGCCATCCTCTGTTCAATTGTTGTCAATGCCTGCGCCCAAGAACATTCACTAAACCCATCTAGTGAGTTTTCAAGGTGTATTCCCCACTCATCTCTGAAGTCATAGAACAGTTATTAGATTTTAGTCTGAACCATCAGCAGTAAAAGGCCCATGTGCTCCAAACCTCATGACCGCTCTATAATGGCTGTCAGGAATGGTGGCTTTACTGAGCCCCAGTGTCTTTACTAGACAGTGTTAAGGAAAGCCTATGAATGATAGACGGAAAATTACCTGCATTCAACCATATATATGAGTTTTATAGTCTCCAGGTTAAATGTATATACTCATAATTGTAGAGCCACACCTTTCATTAAAATAAAAAGGTTTGTGAGCCCCAGCCCTATCTCTGATTATTTTATTACTGTTTTATAGCATTATTTACTACTTGCCTAGTACTGCCTTATTTGTCATTTAGTGCAATTTAAACAATATTTAGGCTTCAAGTAAGCTAAATATTGACCTTATGACTATATTGACTATGATCATAACTATATTCAACGTTCTTTCTTACCCACCAGTTGTGAAGCAATACAAAATCATAATAATGTGTGATTCAGTTATTTTATTTCTTGTTTCCCCTTTTCACAGCAGTTAAAGTTCCACGCAATTTCCGCTTGTTGGAGGAGCTTGAAGAGGGACAGAAGGGCGAAGGCGATGGCACAGTGAGCTGGGGCCTTGAGGATGATGACGACATGACTTTGACACGGTGGAGAGGCATGATTATTGGACCACCCAGAGTAAGCACTGCAGAACACAATTCACCAAGAGCGCACAAAAGAACACAAAAGAACACTGATTAAATGCTTATACATTTATCAGTCAGAAAACAGGGAGTGGCCCAGCCGATTACACTTTATGAATTTATCACACTGACACTGGAGGTAAGCAGGACTTGGACGAGAGTCGCATTAATTGCAAGGTGTGTCAAATAAGAATTAAGTGTTTGTAGCAACCAACAAGAAAAGCAACCTCTGTGAAAGGTTGAAGATGCTAATCAATGAGCTATTCATCTGGCTCCTTCTGATTTGCTTTACATGTGCTGTCTTTGTTGAGCAAAGATATCAAAACATTTAGCTTTTTGTTTGTTCCCTTCATCCACACTCAAAGGTTTGGGCTTATTAATCTTTTTTTTTTCAATGATTGACTTAAATATGTGTTACTTCACATAATACTAGCAAAGTAAACTGATTACTTATAGAAAGGTTTCACCAGATAGTGTTTACTGTGCCAATGGCTTCCCGACCACCACCAAACATGCCGCCACAATTGCACTAATACATTAATACACTGTGGCATTGGAGGCAAGGTGGGTCTTTCCCAAGGACACAATGGCAGTATGAAAGAGCATTGAACTGTTAACCTGCTCTACCACCTGAGCAGCAGCCATTATATTATATTCCTTTATGTAGACATCATGTTAGTAGCAGCACCTGTAACAGCACAGTCGTATACATATTAACAACTTAGTTTTTGTTTTTTGGTAACAACGAAAAATCACTTTGACCCACTTCATTAAGACATTTATCAGTTTGGGCTTCATTCGTCACTTTTTCTAATCATGTGTTTTGTATTTGTTTCAGACCAATTATGAGAACAGAATATACAGCCTGAAGGTGGAGTGCGGCCCTGGATACCCAGACACAGCCCCGACTGTTAGATTTGAAACAAAAATTAGCATGAATGGGATAAATAATTCCAATGGGACTGTAAGTAGCTGTTGCTTGGACTTATTTTAGAATAATAGCAGTGTTTCTCATTTAAATTTTTCATTAAATTCATGTGGACCTTTGATAACATTTACCTATTTTTTAATTTTTTTTGTGGGGGGGATTATTTGGCAGCTTTTAAAAAATCTCATGTGACCCACTCGTTTGTGCCCTTCTTCTACACACAATTTGCAATCTAAAGCTAATAACTTAAGCATTCATTCATCTACTACAGCCGTGGTTCTCATCTGTTCTGATTATGGGACCCACTTTTTTATTGATCATTCAAAGCTATTTTTCTAAATTATTATATTTAATAATATTTAAATTTCAAAAAAGATAAATCACTCAGTTTTAATAACTTGTCATAGGTTTTTATGCTGAATGCCTTTCTTGACACAGCCCTCAGTATTTATCTGGGGTTGGGAACCAGCACATGGGTGACCTTGGGCTGAAGTTTTTGGCTGCACATTGTAGAATCAAATCCCTGATCACCTGCAGTAAATGCATGGTCATTAATGACTTTACTAATTGGCAGTTTTCAAATAAGATGAACAACAATTTAACTTACCAGCAGCTCATTTTTAAATATGGCATATTGACATAAATATAATAAAAGGTTGTAGGACTAGGACTAGGAGTGGGTATTTTTTGGATAGATATCTTTTGGGAAAGCTTGCACTGAAGGAGACCTTGCACATAAAAGTTGGTTATTTTAAAATGGCATTATATTAATCTGTGCATAGTCTAATTTTTTAAAGTGGTGAGATGCACTTTTGTGACAGGCCGATGCGATGTGCAGTAAGTCACTGTCGGCAGCTGTCACCATGACTGATATGCTGTTTTCTCTGTTCTGTCTCGCAGGTGGACTCACGTAGCATACCAATCTTAGCCAAATGGCAGAATTCTTATAGTATTAAAATTGTTCTTCAAGAGTTAAGGCGTCTAATGATGTCCAAAGAAAATATGAAGCTTCCACAGCCTCCAGAAGGACAATGCTACAGCACTTAATCATAATGGATTGTTTTGACCTTCTGTCTTAAAAACCTTACTCTTAGAAATATTGTGTAAAACCATCAAGAGGCTCACTTCGCACATCAACAGTATCGTCCGCAAGAGCAACATTGGACTTTTTCTTCTTCTTACATAGCTCATATGAAAAAATTTGCCCCTGATAGAAAGGCTATGAGCTCACGGCCTTTAATAAAAGATTTCGATGGCTTTCTGTTTGAGTGGGCTGGAAGTGGGAAGCATGACGCCACGCAGAGGTTGTACCAGACTCTCCCAAAATAATAATAGTTTTACGACAAGAAAAGGCATGTAACTAATATCTAGTCAAAGAGAAGCCACGTTGAGTTTGTTAGTGAAGTTTAGCAGGTTCATTTAAAAATATCATGCAGATGCTGAAACAGTGGCTGTAGTCTAAAAAGTAGTGTCACACGGTATGAAAGATTTTTTTTTTTTAATAAATATATATATTATATATCTGTATTTGACACCAATACGTTTCTGTTCTGCAGCTCTTTGACATGTAACAGACGTTGAAGCCTGTTCTGTTCTGAAAAAAACCCTTGCATTTAAATTCTAGTGGAAATGACAGGTGTATGAACTTGTAATTTTCTGAAATTAAAGTCACTCTCTGCGAAACATTACAAAGTTGAGTTTATTTTCTTGACCTTACACTTGCTGCTCTTCCCACTAGGGGGCCCCCTCTGAGTCGACATGGGAAGGCGCCATTCATGCATTATTTTGTGAGACTTGTCTTGTCCTTGATGACCCTTGTAATCCAAACCAGGCTAATGAAACACACATTTGATATCGGACTAGTTCTCATTAGAATAATCCAATCAAAAGGCCGCTCTTTTTACAGCCATCGTTTGTCTCCTCAGGCTTGTTTATTAGCAGGTCTCTCTTTATGATTGATAGTCCGCCCAGACCTTGTTATTCTGCAAGCTATTTTGGGTCTGGAGTCTGTGTTTGGTCTCCATTGAGAACTAGATGCGCTATTCCTTCAGAGATATGACCTTTTGTGTCTTTTCATCTGTTTGATTATTCATAGGTTAATTACTCCAAATGGGCTTTTGAGAGGAATACACCGAGGATAGTCTAGACTTCATCTGTCTTTCTATGACTGCACAAAACATTTTTAGTACATTATTTATTTGAAGTCAAGGACGGACCAATAGCTGACATACATATATCCAAGTGTGTAACATATGGTATGCTATAGAACATTAGTTAACAAATTACAGTTTACAAATAAGAAAATGCCCTTTGCTTCAGTACTTTGGGGAGCATCCTTTACCTTTTTTAACTTCTAACAAATGGTCTTTGGTTATTGCTAACAAGCTTCTTACACCTCTTGACTGAAATCTTTGCACTTTGTTGAGTGTAAAAACCTCTAGCTCAGTGATGTTTGATGGCCTCTGCTGCAGCTGCCTTCTTTAAATCCCACCAAAGATTTTCATCAGGATTTAAACTTGGTGACTGAGAAGGCCACTCCAGGATGTTCCTGGTCTTCTTGTCTTCTTAAAAAAATCTGAAAATCTGATCTGAAAATCTGAAATCTGATTACAGCTGCATTTGAGGAAAATTCTAATCGAAAATGTGTGAAATTATCAGTACAATATTAGACCATGGTCATCTAAGTTTTATTAAAGGATTTTCTCATTTGTTTACATGGGAGGGACATTTAGCGTGTGCACCTCTCACCCAGTCACAACGCACAGAAGAAAGCTAAAAGCAACAGTGCTTTTTTGACAGGACCGTGTACCAAAATTGGCCTGGAAATCTTGCACAATACTAAAAGTAGCTCAGTGTTACTAGCAAAAGCCAATAAAATCTTATAAACTGTAGTCATAAATATTGTATTGTTCAAACTGGAGCTTATTATAATCGCCTCATTGCACTACTTAAAATGGTGACCTAAAATCAATGAAGGAGTTTGGCATTTCCATATTAAAGCACCAAGCACGATATGTATGTATTAATACACATGCTATATTACAATATTAGTGCTGATTTAATAAAACTGTGGCATCAATAAATGTTCTAAAGTGTTCAAGGCTGTGCAGTACAGAAGAATGATGCACTGTGGCTGCTTCTTTGTGCGACCTCTGACCTCCATTCATCATAGTTAGAGTGGAGGCTGACTGTGGGCAGCTTGTTTCTGAGAAGAACTCTCACTGTCACTGCAAAAAGGCATGGATTGACAATGACAATACAACTATGTTCTGATGTCAAATGACTGCATAAACATTTCCAAGAAACTGAATCAAAGCATAGCTTTGATATAGCTCAATGGTGTACATTGGAGATTTTGACATTTTAAAAAATATGGCTTGATTTCAAACATTAAACTTGCAAAAATAATAGGTAAAGATTAATTATGCACAAGTCTTGAAGTTCTCATGTGTCATGGGAAACCTTGAAAATGAGATGGAATTAAAATGATGGCAAAGTTTGTGCTTTCCTTGCAAAACATTTCTATTGCAATTTATAATTTGTTATTATGTTATGGCATCTAGATTTCTTGCAATATCTACTTGGTAAAATGTAACTTGAACTAGTTCAACATGAAACCATATGTCTTTCACCTTGTGTTTATTAGCCACACAATACAATTATGCTGTGCAAATGACCCTACACATTTTATTATTATGTAATTGCCCAATACGTCATTTACCACATGGCTAAAAAGTGCTATAATTTGACCAAATGTTGCATGAATATAACATTTGGCTGTGAAAAAATTAAAACCAAAGGCACACCTATATATAGCACCCCATATAAATTTACAAAATTGGCAGCTGCTGCTAACACTCAATATGTCTGTACCTATTTTTGTCTCTTGTCTATATAAGATGTGTGAAAATTGTGCTAATGTCACAATATGGTAGTATGCCCCATCACCCACAGTTACATAATAGAGTTGGAAGCTAGGTGCCATATGTAAATGGACTTCAGTCTCTTTTATGTCACCATTAAAATGGCTTAGAGGCTGTAAGTGTTTTAAACTTATGTTACTCAGTATTAACTGTCTTCAGCAATAATGACCAAACAAACAGAAAATCCACAAATACTGAACCTCATAATTTCTTGTTAGCAGTTGGGTTTACGATCACACCATAATTATCTTGTGGCTTAATGCTGAGTCTACTGACAGCAATCATGTGGCACGCCTCTGTGTTTGACTACTATCACCATATTTTGACACTAGAAAAGCAATAACTTTAGGTAATTTGTACTGACAGATAAGACTTTGAACTTTGTGCCAGTTTTTATTTCATATTTTAGGCCCAGTAATTGCAGCGATATTAGCCATAAACCACACCAAGATGTCTGCATTTGGAATCTTTAGCAGCAGATTCTATCATAGAATTCTGACCTCTGAGCTCAGCCTTTTAGAATTCTATGACATTACATGAACACAACCTACTACTCTCTACTCTGACAAGTATCAATAAAACAGTCTAATGTTACTGCTTCAAGCTTCTAGACTTCAATATATATACAATTTTAAATGCTCAGTTATTACCAGTTGTAAGTATAATAATAATAATAATAATAATAATAATAATAATAATAATAATAATAATAATAATAATAATAATAATAATAATAATAATAATAATAATGTCAGTGAAAACCTGTGCTCCATAGAGGATGCTTTAATCCTTGTGCCCCAATGAGAACAAAAGTGTCCTTTTCATTTGGCTTCATTTTGGCTCAGGTGTGTATTTTATCACAAATTTTGAAATTCTAAACACAAATCTTATATTACTTCATTCTTACACCCACTAACTAAATTTGTTACACTGCTTATGTTAAGTGATAAAAGTGTCCCTGTCACAAAGCATCACAGAAACATTTATTATTATTATTATTATTATTATTATTATTATTATTATTATTATTATTATAGACAGATAGACACACACTGGCATTAAAAGGGTTAAAATTCTGAAAATAATTTAATATTTGGTACTTAAAGTCAGGGCAAGTTGAAAGATTTATGCAAAAAAGTAGAAAAATATAAATGTGTACATGTTTTATGATGTTTGTGTAACATTTTAAAGGCTGGGGTATATGGGGTTAAAAAATATGTTGCCTCATGTTTTGGGTCAGAATCAGTGTAACAATGTCTTCTATGCAACACACTCTTAATAGTCACTTTAAACTGGTTTTGTTTTGCTCTTGAACGCCCTTTTTCTTCTCTCTGTCCCCTAGGGGTCGCCCTTCCCTCACTAATGTCCCGCTGCTTGTGCTCTCCGTGAAGGGCCTTGTGTTCCCTGACTGCACTGAAATACCCCTGCCACTCTGCTCCTGAGGCTACATTTGTGCACGCTGCCTTTATCCTTTAGAAAAGTATTTGGCTGTTTGCTGAAGGGAGACGCAGTCCTAGCTCTAGCTCTAGCCTCCATGTCCTGATGTGTCCTATTTTTAGTGCATTTAAGGATGTGCACACCCAAAGAAGCTAGAAGGCGTTGCAGCTTTTCTATTTTTGTATTGTAAACTTATGTGAATGCAGTGGAGACTGCTATTCTCCTTATTTCAATTTGCGCATGTAGGCGAGGGATGACTCAGTAGTGCTGTGGAGGATGACCTCTCTGTGCAGTGAAAGATTTGCCTTTGACAGTTCTACCTCCATCCTCTCTCCCTCTCTCTTTCACTTCATGTTGTTGTTGCTGTTTATTTTTTTCTACCCCCTCCAGTCCTCGGAAGTCATGAATACCAAATCAGACATGGCTTGTGTTGCAGCCAGTCAAAAAAAAGAAACATATAAAAAGGTGCTTCCCTGGGTTACACCAAGCTTTACATTCACCATCGTGTATTTTTTTATTTTTTATTTTTTTGCAGAGAGGATTTTGCTGAATCTGACGGTGCCTTATTTGAATGGAAGTAGGAAATCCTTAGTTGGCTCTTTAACCTCTCGCTCCGTCAGTCTAATCTGAATTTCAAACTCGGCACAAAAGCCAGAATGAAGACGTGTGAGCTTATTACACCCGCGCCACCTGTGCTATTTTAGTGTCCTTAAGTGCTGCCATTCAGGAGATCATTGACTCCAATTCAAAAGAAACTTTACAAGCTGTCTTCTAGGACTACTTAGGACTCTACATCTTAAAGGAATAGCCAAGTATTCTGTAAAAGGGGCTCTATTAGATACTCAAGAGTACGTAAGTTATTATACACAGTAGATCATTGTCAGTTTGGAGAAGTAGACAGGAGTAATAAAAGGGGCTTTGTACAGTAGCTAATAGAGGCAGTGAGCACACACAACTCTAACTAACTGTTAGCATTTTATGTTTTTGCAGTGATACAGCTCTCCAGCACTTCACAGGAGAGGCACCTCATTGTGTCCATTTAAACTGAAGTTTGAGCAATACTGTGGAACAGAGTGGCCCCAAAGTCTTAAAAGTATTAAAAAGTATTACATTGGATGTGGTCAAAATCAAGGCCTTAAAAGTATTAAATCTTATAGGTAGGTATTAAATTTGGTTCCTCTTGGTCTTAAATTTATAAAAGGTCTTTTCAGTGTTTTTGGTAATATAGATCAGTGAATATATGCTTTCAAACACTGACATTTAATTAATCACACAAATCATTGTGCAGTGAGCAGTCACATTCATGTTCAGTCCAAACTGCTTGTCCTTGTAAAAGAATACTGAATGAATACTGAATATTTTAAAGAAATACTTAATAACTAATAAGAAACAAGTACACTATACTGTATCTTATTTGCAACTTGGACATAGGCGATAAATTATTGTTATAAATGGAGTAAAAATGTTTTAAGTCACCCACTAGAAAGTACCTTTGTACATTTCCTAAAAATGTTTTTACACGTCTACTATAAGGGCTACATAAAACACTTAAGTGTCATAATGTTGCAAAAACATAATCACAATACAGCTATTATAGAACTGTAACATATATGATTCAGTTTTAAGATTTTTTTAACTATTATTTCTTCTGTATTAGGCTTTTAAAATAAAACACTTAAGTGTCAGAGTAGTATAAATATTTAATTTGAGTAAAATTCATGCCATGAAGTGGCATTAAAAAGTCTTAAAAAGGTCTTAAATTTTATAAAACAAAACCTGGAGCTGGAGGTTTTTTGCGTGTGCTCTGGTTTACCCCATCAACCTAAAAAAAAAAAAAAGCACAATCCAGCTAGGTACTCCTGGCCAGGATCCTGGCTCAAGGATCTCCTGGTGCTGCACTGAACCTACAGCTCCTGACAGGTTGCCCCAGTGGCGCTGAGGGATCAAATGCAGAGGACAAATTTACCTACAAGGACTATAAAGTATACCTTAACCTTACATGTAAGATACATCTTCTCTTCGGCTTTTACCTTTCAGAGGTGCCACAGTCATCTGCCTCCCTGTGATTTGCATGTTGATTTGGCAAAGCTTTTACGCCAGATGCCCTTCCTGAAACAACCAACTCCATACATCCAGGCTTGGGACTAGCTCAAGGAGTACACTGGCTTGTGACCCATTACTGCTGGATACGTTTCTACATGGTACATATGAATAACCTATTCCTTTCAATGGGTAAATGTCATCACGTTTTCAGTTTGCACAGGTCAACAGGAGCAATAATCAAGGTCATGCATTATTCTTTATTTTTAATTCATTTTACACTGTTAATGCCATGCTACAGTACAACTCAGTTATCAGTTAAGTACAGTTATCTTTCCTTTAAGCTTTTCCTTTCTAGGGTCCCCACAGAAAGTCATCTGTCTCCTAGCATGCAGTGATTTGCATATTGATTTGGCATAGGCTTTACACCAGATGCTGTAGAAAGCATTAGTACCAACCTTCAACTACATAAAAAGATTCTCTTTAGACCACACAATGAGCAAATTTACCATTGACCTTAGACTAGGCCTTAATTGTACAACAGTTTCTGGGATAACATCTCGTGTTTCATTTACTGGCGTTGGTCTTGGCTCAGTCTTAATCACTTAACATTTTGTCCTTTGTCCTGGCCCACTCTTGGCTCCATCGTCTCTTGGTCTGGGTTAGTGTGGTCTTGACTGGAGTGCTGACTCATAACCTCATTGTTATTTTGGTGTCTTTGTGAACTTGAAATTGAGGCCACACTATAACCACCGTTGTCATGATCAAGAGAAAGAATCAAACCCAGACTTTTAGGGACAGAGATGAGACCAGTCTTACATTAATGACAAACTGGAGGGTTTTATAGCCTTGAGTGAAGTAAGCAGTGAAGAAATTCAGGGTGATTAAAATGCAGTTATTGGTAGTTGCAGAAAACTGACATTAAGTATTTCAATACATCTGAATATATAAAAACAAAATGCCTTTTTTTGGACTAAAATTAGCCAAAATCAGGACTAACCCATGTCTAAATCAAAGAGTATAATAGGGATTAACCCAAAAAATGCCTACTAAATAAGGACTGAAGTGCCCTTAAACCAGGTCTAAAGAGGATATGAACTAAACTTGGACAAAACCAGAACTAAACAAGCTCTAAAACAGAACTAAACCAGGCCTAAGCAGTGGTCTACACTTTACTACTGGACCAAACTCTAAAGCAGAACTTGAACTGCAAAAAACTCCTGAGTACCACAAGAAAAGGCCTGTGCACCACTAGTGGTACTTGTGCCATAGTTTGAGAAACACTACATTAGCGTTGGCCAATCGCATGCATAGACAACTGTCTGTCTGGTCTACCCTGCTTGTCAACATTGCAGTAATGGAGACACAAAATGATCTGCTTTTATTGACTTTTACTGAGTCCGCATCCTGACAGTGCACTTGAATTTTGTTGTATATTTTTGTACAATGACATTAAAGGATGTTATGATATTGTCATTGTTTAGAGCTAGGAGTCTAAGATAAATCCTGAAAATCTTAAATATCTTAACAATTGTTGTAGGAGAATTGATTGTGGTCCTTCCCATTTGATTTAAAAAAATATATTTTTGAAATATTGTCCCAATACTGCTCAAATATTTGCAGGCCAAAAAGCCATATTTCTCTACGCAGAATGGGACAGTAAGCCTAAAAGATGCACCATGATCTAAGATGCGAAGGAATGCAGTGACTGGGACGTCTGTCTGAGAGGCCGGCAGACTGCTGGAACCAGGCCACGCTCCCACACCACTCACCTTTTACCCCCGGGATCAAAAGGTCACATGTTGTGTCTGTTGATACTGTAAAAAGCTTTGTCTACTTTATGACCAGTCAGGGGAGAATGCGTCCATCTTCCTGAGCACAGCCATTTGTTTCCCCTCTGCTTGTCACAACTTTAACTATAAAAATAGAACCAAATGTAGAAAAAATGGTTGCATTTTGCTGCTGTAGAAAAATGAGATGACAGTTTTAAATTTTGAGCAGTGAGTAGGTGAGGAATCCCCAGTGGGTAAGTTGCTGAAAGTTTAGGATCTGCATAATCATAACCCATGGACACAGAATATGTTATCCCAAAGTAAAGTTTTTTTGCAGTAGAGCTACACAGTTTGGATGCCACAATTCTAAATGTTTGACTAAAACATGCTGTGATATGCAGCTTCTTGTAAAAAGAAGTAGAATAGGAATTTCTGCTATGTTTTCTATTTATTTTGGTCGTAGCTTG
Organism: Bostrychus sinensis; assembly: GCA_020698575.1. Taxonomy (NCBI): domain Eukaryota; kingdom Metazoa; phylum Chordata; class Actinopteri; order Gobiiformes; family Eleotridae; genus Bostrychus; species Bostrychus sinensis. Next base: position 24,842,450 of record CM036256.1, read on the forward strand.
TCTATTGACATGCTGTATTAAGCATCCCCATCTCTGAGTATATTATAAAAATGGATTAAAATCTCATAAGTATGAGAAAATAATATATAAATGTTTTTCTTAATGAACAGGTAGTGACATTTTTACCTATAGAAAGACAACACAGTGACCAACAAGGAGGTCACTCGGGTCCAGACCTCAGTATTTTTTCCACAGTAAATGGAGGTTTTCACTGAGTGGAAGCTGATTATAGGGTAGGCTACATCATCAAAATCCATTGACTGGCTAAAAACTGTCTGATACCACTTTTTGGGCTCAGCGTTATTTGCTAAATTTGTTTAGAAGTTAATTTGGGAAATCTGTCTTTTTTCTTCTTCTAGTCAGTATGTCCAGACTGACTATGGCTTTATCAATTATTCTCTAATTTACTGTTTATACGCAAACATTATGAACTTTTTAAAATCCACATAATGATAAAATATACTGAATTTAGAAAAACATGTTAGGTATTTCCTCATTTGTATAGATGACTGCTGGGTATTACTGCTTTTCATTTTTGCAAATTATCAGGTAGTACAACTAATTTTGTTGAAAAGGAATGCCAAATTATTATTATTATAACCTATTATAACCTATAGCCTATAACCTCTTTTAGAGACTGCATACTCAAGTAAAAAAAAAATCTTTAAATGTTAATAAATGAAGAGCAGCGAACACATGCATAACTCTGAACCCCATTTAATAGCATTTATGTATTATTTATGCATGTATAATTTCATAACAAGTTAGAGAAAAGATGAGCCTGGCAGTGATGAAAAGTAAGTACTGTACATAAATACAAGTAATTTACTTACGTTGTTGTTGTTGTTTTGTTTTGTTTTTTTGTTGTTGTTTTTTTTATTTGAAGTAAAAGTACTTTCTGAATATAGTTTGTTGATTTTTACTTTTACTTGAGTCAGTTTTGGAATGAAAACATTTTACTTTTACTTAAATGAAACCTAAAATTGTCCAAAAAAAAAGTAAAAGTGCTTTTTGTTCTCTGAGGTGTAGTGCTGGCTTGTAATCAGAATGGTCTGGATTCAAAACTAGCACAAGAAGAAGATTTCAAGACACTCACTTTGGCTGGTTCTGGAAAATCCTACTTGAAAAGTGTCTCTTCGCATGTTTTAAGTTCACTTAACCCTCTGGGCACCTTAAAAATGTACATACACTCGTTACCTTAGGGACCCGTTTGGGACCTCTCATAAAATAGCTATAAAAATGTCAAATATTAATATTTTTTTTTACTTTTCACATGAAATTCTTTCTACTACTTCAGCCCTAATCGTAGATATGAAGTTTATTTTCATTTATTAATAATTTATATGTTTTTATGACCATTTTGTCATCAAAAACCCTGTTATTTTAGATGACAAAAACACAAAATCTGCCATTTTATCCAAAAATGAGTTGCAGAGTGGATCACTAGGGGTGAAGTTATTAGAGCCCTGACTGAGTCAATAATTAATAACAACATTGGTTTTAATGCATTTTTATTTTTGGAGCAAGGACAGATTATTGAAAAAACTTACACTTGTTACCTTAGGGACCCGTTTGGGACCTCTCATAAAATAGCTATAAAAATGTCAAATATTAAATTGGGGGGCTCAAGTGATTAGAGTCAAACAGGCTGTTGACCCAGAGAGAGCCTCCTCTCTCCCATAGGACCTTGGTACAGCAGGTTTCTGCTGAAGTCTGTCAGTAAGAATCATATCTTTTCAGACAGAGGAAGGAGTGATGTTTCCTTTATCATTTAATTCCTTGTCATGTTTTGACTGACACCAGCAGTCTTCTTCAGAGGTGTCACCTGACTGCTGTGACGTGTCTTTATCAGCTGTGGTCAGCCTGAAGGACCTGACCACGCCCCCTGCTGGTCTATCAGACTGATCCTGAGGCCCTTGGGTTTCTGGAGAAAAGTGTCCCAGGTCCGAGAGAGCATCAACCTCAGCTGGATCCTCTCAATGTAGAGGAGCAGGAGCTCTACTCCAAGCTTCCTCCAGGTGACCGAACTTCTCACGCTTTCTCATGGTCTCAGGGAGCACCCAGCCACCCTGCAGGGTCTCTTCAAAAGACAAAATATGGCCAAATTCAAGTTTTCCTGCCCTGTCTTTTCTTTCCTTGTTCTTGTGAGTCTTCCCGTTTTACCCCTGTTTATTTTATTTTATTTTTTTTTGCAAATATCGGAATTTCACCCTGTTTCACCTATATACTCTTTTTTTGCATCGTTTCCATTGTATTTTTTGGATCAAAGAGGCAGCTGAAATCAGGAAGCAGGGATTAGACACCATCGGCCAGGATGAGGGAGCGCTGATACTCTCTCAGACCTGGGACACTTTTCTACAGAGACCAAACAGTGTCAGGGGGCGTGGTCAGTCTGATAGACCAGCAGGGGGTGTGGTCAGGTCCTTCAGGCTAACCACCCACAGCTGATAAAGACACATCACAGCAGTCAGGTGACACTTCTGAGGGAGACTGTTGTTGTCAGTCGAAACATGACAAGGTAAAGGAAACATCACTCCTGCCTCTGTCTGAAAAGAAATTATTCTGACTGACAGACTTCAGCAGAAACCTGCTGTACCAAGGTCCAATGGGAGAGAGGAGGCTCTCTCTGGGTCAAGAACAAAAATGTCAACAGTCTGTTTGACTCTGATCACTTGAATCTCACACAGACCCCCCCCCCCACACACACACACACACACACACGAGTATTCTCAGGTACACTGACTCCACTTGTTTATAAACAGAGCTCATTTGGCCTTTGAATACTTGAGTTTCACAGACTCCCTCATGACCACACAAACAAAATATATTCTCAGCCACACTCCCACCGCTCTGTTACTTCGATCCTAACACACCAAGACCAATTTATTGGTGTTCAGTGTTTTTATTCCTATGCATTTTGCAAGGTAGACGAAAAACAGCCCTCCATTGAAACTGTATGTAATAAAGCTCTGCTGCCCCTGGTGGTTTAGGGGATCAATCTGACCAAAAACCTAATTTCCCTTTATTTTGAAGGTAAAGGCTTAGATTTATTAGGTTTTCATGAAAAAAAGTATTATAATATGTCAGGATTGCAGGATGTCAAAAATCTGTGGTTATAATGGAAGTCAATGGCCCCAAACTTGTACTTAAGGTAACAAGTGTATGTAAAATGCATATCTCCTGTTCTATACACCTTAGAACAGAGGGGGTCATGGCATTTTAAACACCAACTAAAAAAAATATTCTGGCCAAGTTTCACACCAACAGCTTTTAAACTGACTGATTTATTGAGGATCAAAAAAGTAAAAACAGCAAAAAATACGTGTTTGGACCCTAAGGTGCCCAGAGGGTTAAAGGTACTGTAAGCCTGCGCTCTACTGGTTTGAAACTAGTACTGCAGTCTAAATCAAAACAATGATCTGTAGGTTGCCAGTCTTTCCACTTTTCAATATAATTTTAATTGTTAATAAATGAACTGTACCATTGTTATCAGTAAAACTAATATTTGATTTAGATATGTTTTTCTTTCTTTCTTTCTTTCTTTCTGTTTTTATAAAGTATAAAAAATATATACTGCTCATGAGGCTCATTTATTCTTTATGTTAAATACACATTTGGATACAGATGGAGCATTCTGTCTGTCTTCTGCGTTCATTCAGTCCCTACATTGGTCTGTTTACCCAAAGGTTGAGGATACTGACGAATGGAGCAGTACATGCGTTAACTGTTGAGGACTCTAGTGAACACAGCTCTACAGTCAACGCAGAAGGAACAGCTGAACATTTTAAGGACCGACTAGACCAAGTTGGATGCGGTATATTAAAAGACTGAACAGATACCACTATTTTCACCTCATTGTCTTGGCTTTTTCAATAAATGTGGTGTAAAAACCTCTATCAGCACCGCCATATTTGTTGTTAATGTTGCTCTTTTTCTTCTGTCTGGGTAAAATATTTGACTGTCACCAATCGTACCCTACAGGTTATTTAACATAACACACACAATGACATAGAAAACGGTTGGAAGTATAGATGCTGTGACAGTAACAACGCTTTGATCGGATGGCTCTATTTACGTACAAAATGAGAGTATAAATGAGCCATTACACAGGGAAAACTCTGCAAAGGAATACCATAGAGAGTGTTATATGTGAAGCATAGATTGCATTGGTCAAATTCTAAAGTAAAAGTTTAAGTTTAGCTCCAACACTGCAGCTCCTGAAATTATGCCTGACCTGCAATTAAATCCTGACTCACGTAGAACTCAAGTAGAAGCTTTATCCTCCACAAGCTGCCAACCCACTTAGCATCTCTCTCAAAGTCCACCATGTGTTTAGCTCGCTAGCCTAACTTCATGCTAATACTTGCCTTGTCATTCTGCCCACGTAACGCGCGGCGAATATGTCAGATGTTATGAAGAGGTGGTGCCCGCTGGAAATGAAAAAAACGGCCAGTGAGAAAGATGAGAGCATATACAGTGCTAGCATCCATAAAAGCAAACCAATGAACTGAGGCAGTCCGAATAGTGACGGATAATCCCCGGACTTCATCATCTCCCCTGGCTGTCCCGCTCACACTGGCTATTTGATTCGCAGTATTGATTCAAGGGTGTTTTTTTTTTTTTTTCTCCAGATCTATGGAGCATGAACAGATTGGGTATTCAAAGAAGCTCAAAACAGGAGAACTGGCAATCAGTCTCACACTCCCTTTATCAATTAAATTAGCTTTCAGTGCCAAAAACCTCATTCTTTTGTTCACTCTCTCTCTTATAGTGTCGCTCCCCAAGAATATCGTCGGTCTCACTTACAAATGCCCTGGATAGGCAGCTAATAGAGGATTTGGCACATACTATGTCTGACAAGAGGGTAAGATGTAGAGGTTTGTGTAATGTGAATGCAGGAACAAGGTGTGCTATAACGTTAGCGCTACAAGCTAATTTAGTACAATAAGCTAGTATTTTAGACTTTTTTGTAGCATTAGTTTGGATAACGGGCTCAAATTACAATTTTAAGACTTAGACTTCTTGGATACAGGTTCCTAATTATCAAATATAAAGAAAAAAAGTAAAAAACAGTATTTGCCTACACCTTTAAGTAGCAACAGCTAATGCTCCACCTTTTGCCCCTTAAATAATGTAGCAGGAAGTCATTCAACGTGCACTAAATAAGTTCAGCTTTGGTCATCCAAGAAGTTTGGTCATTTTTGCTGACAAAACAAAAACAAGTTTTAAAGGTCCTATATTATGCTTTTTTCAGGCTTTTTGAAATGATTTTGCATTAGTATTTCACATGTAACTTAGTATATTACATATATATGGAAAAAGTGTCCTTTTGGAGAGCTGTTACTTTGACCCAAGCGTTTTAGTACTCCAGGCATGTTTTTGTGGTGCAAACATTATGACATAGTTAACAGCTTTAAAAAAAAAGTTGATTTAGCATAATAGGGGACCATTCAATTAACATTTATTACTGGCTCAACCTTTAGCTGTTTTATTTATAGAAGTAATTAGTGCTAGATAAGCTGAAGACTACATGCTAGGAGTCACTGTACTTACTAGGACTGACAGCCAGATGTGTGCTATTATTTAAATGAGAAATGTTGAAATGAATGGGAAGGACCTCTACAAAAATGGGCGTAATAGATCATGTGAACAGCTATTAGTGTAACTGTGAGAATTGTTTTTACCTTGGAGAAAATGTTGAAATATAATAGAAATAAAATGAGCTGGTGTGACTATAACTCCAAAAAGTTATACTTTCACTAGCACTGGTTGGTGTCTTCATTAGACTGGATAACTCAAAAATAATAGTTGGATTTTCTTAAATTGAATTGAATCTGGAATCGAAAATCACAGATCCAGGATTATGTTGGCTAATGCTACCACTGTGACAGAGGGCCAAACTTGACTGACAGCTAGCTAAATAACTCAAAATGCTAGATCAGTATTGTGCAGGAGACACACAAGATACTATACTCACAACAGGTCAGTATATGAACAAATGCCTTGGTGGAGATCAGTGCTTTCTGAGTGCCTATAGTTTGTCTGTTTATTTGCTCCATCTGTTGGCAAAATATATTTATACTTCGTGGCTTCAAAGCTTGGGACACAGAATACCATAACATGTATTTGCATAACATGTAGGCTTTTAGTGATATATAAATTGTTACTATACGCTGATGATACATTTTCAATATAATGTTCATCTCTAGACAATACAAGCGCGTGTGTAGACTAATTACCCATAACGAAAACTGTGGAGTGTCCATATGTTTACAGTGGGATAAATAAATGAGCTCCTCTGACTGTGAGAAAGCTCAGATTGAAACCACATGTCTGCACCAGCAACAGCAGCGGTGGCGTCTCGGGGCTATTGACATGCACTTCACACACGTTTGGCTCTGCTGCCATTACTGTGCCGCTTCAGGTTGTTGCATTTAGACTATAAGACTCTCAGAATGACAGTCTAAAGTGAGAGGGAAGCTTTGATTTGAATCTGCTGTCAGACTGGTGATGTATGGGTCGTGTTATCTGCGACATGGATTTTTTAAAAGTCAGCGCAAGGCTTGTCACTTCACAACCCCTTCTCAGGTCAAAATGACAAGAACAGGGGCCTCATAGAAAAAGTCAGAGGAAAAAAAGTCCGAAACTGTCTGTGTGTACTTACCACATTCCAGGTTATTTATACAAAGTGAAGAGGGAAAAAAACGTGTAGACTTGGTGTCTCTACTTGGTGAGAACTATTAAATTACGGCTGGATGTTTTTAATTACTACACATAAATGTTGGAATACAACACTGGGACGGTTCCATGGAGGAGGGGGGTCTGTAATGTCTAACATGTTTAGGGAAGCACTGGCTTGCACTTAATCATGGTGGTCCCTGTGTGATTCTGGCTTTGGAAATGTGGCTTTGTGAGAGAAAAGTGAGCATTCCTTCTGCTGGCGCGAGGGAGAGGAAATGGCTAATAAAACCAGGGGAAAAAAACCTCGGCGGCGTGCTGGAGCCAGTGATTCTGGGATCCACTTAATTGCTCTTAAATGAAAAAGATTTTTGGCTTCCCATTGGCCGCGTTTAAAGAAAGTCAAGTCAAATCCCACATGTATACCAGCCAAGCAGCGACGTCTCATCCAGCACTGTGAGCACTAATCCCCCTTTTTCACTGGTGCCATCGGTAATATTATTATTAATATAGACAAAGCTGCTGTTCACTGCGTGCAAATGCCAAAAGAGGCAGTGTTTGTTCCTTCGCAAAGAACACGGGAGTCACTGGGGAGACAGCAGATCAGCTGCAGAGCTTTTGACTTTTAATATGACAACACAATTATCAAGATCTTACTCTCAGCCTGTGGGCTAAGTAACTTTTCACTCAATTCTTGTAAAGCAAAACTAATGAAAACAAGTAAAGTAAACAGCATTTCCTAACTGGTGTTTTTTAAGAACCACTCATACTGTGAGATTATTGACTTGAAGCAATTTGAAAAATCACACATTGTGAATAAGAATAAGTAGTTGAACTTGCCACAGTGTGACTGATTTATGATGTGTAAAAACATATATATTCCTAATCAAAAAATCGTCAGGGCACATTATCTTCACATTTATAAGCATGGCTAGCTTCCTTATGGGGAGCTTGGTCACCTTAGAGCAACAGTAGTAAGGTGTAGAGTGGCTGCTCCTCCACATTGAGAGGAGCCAGCTGAGGCTTGGGCATCTGTTTCTCACTGGAGGAAGTGTCTGGGGAAAGGGAAAGCTGGTCGTCTATGCATAATCTGCTGCCCTTGAGACCCAGCTCTGAATAGAGTGGAAGAAGATGGATGGACGAATCCAACCCTGTACTTGGCATTTCTAGTCACAAACTGTGCGCCAGACTGCCTGTGGTAGCCAATTTAACAGTATGACCCACAAAAACAGCACCTTTTTTATTATGACATGACATGGAATCTTAAGCTTTTGTTTTTTTCCACAGATGTTTCTTATTGCAGTATGTCAGTTTGTCTCTTCTTTAAAAATAATAGGTCAAAAGAATACAGTGGGTAAACAATAAGCACAAAGATTGTCTTTTGGACCTAGCAGTCTTCATTAGCCTAACTGTTTCTTCAATTCAGTGGACTTTATGCTATGCCAACTTTTTCAGTGTGGTTGTATGACTGCCAAACATTGTCAATTTAAGTTTAACATTATTATGTCTGAGTTTCAGATTGCGTATCATATGTAAATTATGAATCATTATCTCTTTGTACATCCATATTGTAACTGATTCATTGTTTTTTATTTTTGTATTAGTGGAGTGCTTTCAAACATGAACCAACTACATAATGTGACTGTAGCATCAATGGAGATGGTTATTTGTCACATCACAAAATCTTGAATTTCCTGATTCAGGCATTTGAAAAAAATCCACCAAGAATCATTTTAGAGCACTGAGAGTTTCTGAAGCTTTTATTCAACCTAAATATCTTGCCTGGAAATTCCAGACTCACCGCTGAACCAGCGGATGAGTCTGGTCGCCTTACAATCAATTCGATTTCTAGGGCCGAGCAAACCCGAATTAACGGACAGCGGCGTTAGCCAATCAGAAAATGGCGGACGTGACGTTAACAAAGTGACAAGAACGTAAGAAAGTAAACAAACGAAGTAGTGAAGCCACGAGGGAGGAACGAAGGAGTTATTTCAACATTACGGTACCATACCGCTGAATGAAACAAACTCTCGGCTCCTCGGTGCGCCATCTTTATTGTTGTCGGTGAGGAGACGTGTACGAGTGACGCTGCTCGCGAAGAACACGTGACTTAAATAAACCAATCAAAATGCACGGTACGCTTGGGATTTGAGTAAACCACTGCGGACGGCGTGGTGACCAGACTGATATTTCTCTGTAGAAAAACACAGAGACATATCAGTCTGGATTTTCCAGGCAACTAAATATCATCTAAGACTAAAATTCAAACTCATCTGCTAAAACATGAAACAATCTTGCACAGGTCTTTTACCAAAACTGCTGACCTTTAAAAGTATTTGTCCATTTTGACACCACTGATCAAGACTTTCTAACCATAATATTACACTAACGCATGAAGCCAGGAGTCAGCCATGAATTTTCTCATCATGTCGTGGTGTCAGTCTTACAAGAGTACAAGCTGCTCCCTTTTGAATAAAACATTCGAGCGCGTCTCCTTGGTGTTTCCATGATTGGCCATTTTGTTTGAGGGAAGTAGGAAGATGCCACTCAGTGAGCCATTAAGGCCCGGAGTGGCACTGCGGCCTGTCATGTCGTGTCAGCCGCTGCCTTTTGTCCTCATTAATTGTTGAGAGAAGTGTGTCACATCCTGTCAGGCTGACTGCTCACTGTCCCCACGGCCAACCCTCAGTGCCCACTGCATTGTGCCAGAGCCGAGCCAGGAGCCATAGCCTTGTAGCCTCAGCAGGATGTGGGACAATACAGGGAAGGAAGAGGACAATGGCAGAGTGCTCCGTGCACAAGTCCTGGTCGCCCGAGCGTCTTCCACCTCTGCCCCCCCCCAAGGATACACTCACCTTTTGTCTCCCTGGGAAGAAGATTTATTCCATGCTCACGCCTCTCTGGAGGAATGCACCTGCTTTTACTGCTGCCAAGACTTTCACATGCACTTAAAGCTACACTACGCTAATATTTCTTCTGTTATGGTCACAAAGTCACCCACACAAAAACACCACCTTTCTTGCATTAATATTATAGCATGATATGGCATCTTAAGCTTCTTAAACGGGGCAGGTTTTATGTTATGCTGACTTCCTCTGTTTGGTTGTATGTTTTTAAAATTTCTTCAACCCCAGAGGCAGGTTTGTTTGGTGTATGCTGCAGCTCACATTTGGCATCAAATGGTTGGATGGTTCCTTGACATAAAACAGCCCCCTCTAAGAGTCAGGGCCAGGTCAGCTGCTGAGAAAGTGCAACATGTAAATTGTAGTGTTTTCTCTGAGTTAAAAAACTTGACCAGTTTCTTTCTTCTCCTCATGTTTATGTTCTTTTTGGTCTTATGCGATGATAACTTTAGAAAACTTGGCATTGCCCCACAAGCCCTGAGCATAACATTTAGTTGCAAGTAAAAGTAAAATCTCACGTTTTTCACTTTCTGTTACTTCTGCCAAGGAGGTTATGCTTTTGCCAGCTTTGGTTTAAAAATACTAATAATAATGCTGTCTTAATAATAATGCTTTTCTAGACACTCAGAGTCGCTTTACAATTAGGTCCATTGTTCATTCACTCCTCAGTTCTGTAGCCACAGCTGGGGCAGACTGACAGAGATGTGGCAGCCATTCTATGCCTACGGCCTCTCCGACCACCACCAAATACACCACACTAACACATTCATACAGACAAGGTGGGTAAAGTGTCTTGCCCATGGACTCAATAGCCGCATGCAATGCTGGTAGTGGGTATTGATTCACCAACCCTCTGATTAATGAGGAAATTGCTCTATCCACTGAGCTACTCTGCCTGTTGGCACAGCCAAAGATAGTAACTCCACCCACAAAGAGCAATGTTAGTTTTGATGCATTCTTTATGTGAAATAAAAGGGCTTTGTGGTGCAAGAATTGAACATTTATCCCTGAACTAGACAGTTCTTTGTTCTAATCCAGGTCTCACTATATCTACCCTAGGCACTATTTTAACCATTAACAGGGCCAATGCCTTTGCTGAGGTTTGTGCTTTCTGAATGCTTATAGTAGTTAGTACTTGTGAGATCAGTCACATTGTGTTTTGAGACAGTACAGTTCCAATAGCAGCCACTAAGGGGTTCATATTCAATAGAGTTAACCAATGATGATTTAAATGTCATAAACCAGTCAAACAGATCAAGTTAAATATCCATGTATTGGCATTGTAGACACTACACATAATTAGCCTTGTTTTTGGAGACTGGGCTGTGTTTTGTTATGTTTCCAGTCAATTTGAGGATTCCTGCAGTGACAATTTGTGCTTGGCTGAGACAGACTCTTGAAGCTTGAATCAATGCAGTGTAGATTCGACGGCACGCATGGAGACTTAATAAAGAACTATCTGCGGCTGTGTTGGTGATGCTGTCACAATTTGTGCTCCTGCTGAGTGTCTGACATACAGTCAAACAATATACCACCCCCTGAAAAAAAATCATATCCAAGTCCATCCTTTTAAGGTTGTGCCTCTGGCCACTTGAAAACGTGTTTCTCAACCACAAAAGATGATGCAGTGGGTTGCAGACAAGCGGGGGAGCAAAAAAGATGTCCAAATATTTCCATGGCTCTTGTGGCCTTGTGCTTGCATAGTCTTGGCATGAGCTCATGAGTGCGGCCAGTTTGTGCTTCCCTCAGCACTCTTTTCTCCCGGTCTGTAAGTATCAATGTCCAAGCTAACTAGGCATTGACAAAGTTCTCCTAGTTGCCTTTCCCACTACCCACTAGACTGTGGCTCGACTCCTTGGAGCTTTTCATAACGCCAGATTATATCTCGCTGTCACCTAATACTGAAAAAGTGCAGGTCATGGTCTGGGTTTCGACTTAATATGTGGAACATTTGACTTTGCACAGTGGTCTCTGAGCCCTGGGTATCATAATAGCATTTATCAGCAGCTATAAAAGCCAGAGGTGAGAAGATAAGCCAAAATCTATATCCAAGTACTTTTAGTTTAGAATAAAAATGAATTCAATTGAAAGAGGCACTTTTAGTAAGGGGAAAAGCTGCAGTAGGCAGAATTTGGTATCTGGATTTTAATTATGCTATAGTATTAAAGCTTGCATAAAGACAAAAGTTCATTATGAAATGTCACAAGTAAGACCAAATTAACTGAAGAATGTGCATTGCAGTCCTAAAATTGGGATGGTCCTGAAGCTGATACTGACCTCTGAATTCTGATTGGTTGTATGTCTATCCAAATTTATTCAGATGTAGTTTGATGTGCATCCATTTGTTCTGCCCTCTAGAAATCAAACCTTAATTGCAATGGACTAAACTTTCATAAGGGATAGAAAAAGAATTAGGATGGCTGGTCAGGCAAACAATGTTCATTTAATAGTTTATATGAACAAGGCTAAGGAAATCTATAAATTGGCCAGCCATTTTAACATTTAGTACAAGATTATACAGAATATATGTAAGAATTATTATGGTGCCTGATGATTCAAGTTTAATATTAAGAGGCCACCGTCAATGGACACAGATTCAATTGCCTCTGAATGAATAAACATGCAACCAATCATAAAACATCACACAGGTCCTGCCCCATTTTTGATAAACAGTTGGTTTGGTCAGGTTAGATTTTTGGTTGAAACAGGTTTTAATGGGCGGGGTTCCAGAGCCACTTCACTTCAACTCAGGCTAGAAAATCTATTCTAGTTCAATATACTTTAACACCATACCAGTCAATGTCACTTAATAAATATAACTATTCTGAACACGCATATGGCAGTGAGGTTTACATTTGTTCTTCTTAAGTGAGCCTAGATTATAAAACCTTATTTATTCTGTAGTTATTTTGGACAAGCTCAAATCTGAATCGTCACAAAAGGGGACCTTTTTTTGAAGATTCACTTTCACCAAAGACTCTCTCTCTCTCTCTCTCTCTCTCTCTCTCTCTCTCTCTCTCTCTCTATGGCATTTTCACCAATGAATAAATTGACACAAAATGTATTCCTCATAATGCAAACATCAGGGAACAGAAGAGCCAGAAATAACCCTCACAAGCAAGATGTGGAAGAGATTAAGGCTTGAAGCAAACCAAATAAGCGAGTGTAGGCGGTGAGGAGAGAGAGGGGAGGAGGGTGGGAGGGAGGGGGAGGTAATGGCAGAGGTCCGTGGAGGATTTTCAGAGTTGAGAAGTGAGAAGTTAGCGTGGAGTCAGAGTCTGGGAGAGGGAGGGGTGGGTGTCGAGGTGGCCCTGCGAAAAGGAACTCATAAAAGTCACATTTGTTGGTGATGCATGAGGAAGTGAAGCCAGCTTTGGCACATGTGTCCGTGGCGCTAAATTAACTGTTAACACAAATAATCAAAGTGCAGGGCCCATTGAGTGCTGGCGCCAGTGAAATGAGGGGGAGAGGCTGGCTTGCTCACTGAGGAGTTCGCAGCAGCAGCAGCAGCTCAGAGCAAGGGCTAAGGCTGCAGGGAGTGGAGCAGGTGGAGGTCTGCGGCAGGGGCTTTTCACAGGATGGAAGTGCTTTCAAAACAGGCCCCACCAGCCCGCGGACATAGGGAAGCACCGGCAGCACTCCTGTCTTCCAGCTATTGTGTACCAGAGCGCTTCTCTTTTTAGATCTTTTCTTTGTAAAAAAAAAAAAAAAAAAAAATCTCGGAGAAGTCCAGAGACATGGCACCAGCAATCACCGCCATCATTAAAATGCAGCTGACCTTGAGACTTTTGTTTTCACGTCCTTTCATGTCAAAAACAAACTGCTTGCACCAGCACTTCAGTCATTGTGCAACTAATGGGCTGTTAGCTGCTGTGGCTAATCAGCTTTGTAATGAAAAATATGGAAATTTATTACATTTATTTATAACACTAATTTATTAAGGCAATGTAAGCCATGTATTTTTTAATACATGTATAAATATAACACAAAGTAGTGGTATACTGAAAACTTTACATGCAGAGCCTAGTCAGATTATGCCCACAGCTGGATTAAGCCAGAATTATTGTCTGTCTGAGTTTACGTGGACAGGTTACATTTAACAATCTAACTGGCGGTTCATGGAAACAAGCATTCTGAGGCCTCAGAAAGTCACGGCCAGAGTTCACAGGATTACTCAAACATGCATAAATAAAAAAAAGAAAAAAGAAAAACACAACTCCAGATGTGTTATTGATGAGGAAACAGCATTATAACCTATTAAAATGCTCAGATTTATTTATTTATTTATTTATTGCATAATACAGCCCCTTTAAGCTTAGCTGGACGTGCACAGTTTAAACTACAATGTTAAAGTGAAATGCAAAAAATGTATTTAACCACAAGCTGAAAATGGCAAAAACAAGCTACTCATGTTAGATATTCTACATATGGATTTCAGCTCAGTAGGTTAGGTATGTTGTCCTCATCTGGTCTGTAGATCTGAAATATCATATATTTAGCATACGTGTCCCTAAAATAGCAAAATTTAGGGATGGGTAAAATGCACATGGCGATTTTTTTTATTGCTTATTAGCTAAAGTAATATGCATGTGTCTGTATGTACAGGGTATGTTGATTAGCTTAGTAGGTTAGGTGTGTGCTCTTGTTATTCATCAATGCTTTGGTTAATAGGAAAATGTGATGCTAACTCCAAAAAGTGAAAGGTCCTCAGTACATATGAGTCACTTCCACTTCCTGAAATAAAATGCTTATGCTTACAATTTGATGTCTCTTTTATTATAATATTTATCTTCATGTCTATTTTTTCAAAGCTACTTTCCCATTTCATGTTCCAAGGGCTCTACATTTTACATCTATCCTTTAAAACATCTGCAACATCTCTGTACTTACACCAAAGCTAATAACATTATTCTTTGCGATATCTTTTTCTTTTCCCTGTTTAATCCTAACAAAGGCTTGGATCATTCGATAAGACGTTTTGAACTACTGAAAAAGTGCAAATACAGTCTTGACTATAGCAGGTCAACATTATCTCAGCCCCATAAATCACATTTGAAGTCGTCTTATGAAGTAAATAGATCAAGATGTAGCCGTGCGGTCAGATCTGAAGTCGCTAAGTCACGCATGAAGTCTTTTGAAGTCTATGCAAAATCCAACAAATGAATGAGCGGTAATCTGTGTCTTTTTCGGTAAAGGCTTCAAGTTTACATCTTGCCAAAAAGTTGCGAGGGGGAAAATAAATACAACAATTTGGAAAAAGTAATCGCCGGCAGCCTTTTGTGACATCAGAACCGAAGACACTTCCCATGCAAGCCACAACTGGGCCGGAGAGCGAGGTTCCCTGGCGCCACAGTCATCATGTGTGTCAGTCACTCTGCACAGCTCACTGTTTTCCTTAGAGGATGAGCTAAACCCCTCCTATAGCCCTAACGATTTATTTTAGACCCCCCTTTTTTTTCTTGCAGTTTATCTTGGAGCATGTTGTTTCAATACGGACCAATCGGCTCGAGCCTCCAGTGGAATGTCCCCAGAGATGCACTCGGCTTTTTCCCAATAGGCCCATTCATTTTGGAGGACACAAGTTGAACATCTGGTTCGCATTAGCACTCCCTACAAAAGCTCTGATCCAGGAGACAGGCAAGAACAGAGACGGGACTCCAAGGGGTTCGCAACAGAAATATTATTGGATATGATGATATGTGTAAATATAGCTGCAAGCGACAACGAGCGGGCCAAGTAGTTCAGGGGGTGATGCAAAATAGTGGCTTGATATGGTCTGTGTAACGGGAAGTTGTATTTTTTTTTTGTGTGTGTTTTTGTTTTATTCAATTTCACATATAACAACAAAGGAGTCCAATACATTATTTACATAGTATTTACTGTGTACAAACATATGTAAAACTTAAAAAAAGAGCAATTTCCTATTTCTACAAAATAGTACTCATAACAAAAGCATAGCAAAGAATACAAACACAAAGACTGAACTGATAAGCAAAAAGCAATTATTCATTCTAACCATTTACCAATAATTAGAGTGCAAAAAGTCTATCTCTGAACATAATTGGAGATAACAATAATAACACAAATAAACACAAAATGGGTTCTGTTGATACTCACTTTGTAATAATAAAATATTTCTGAAGACAGTAGGTTTGACTGGCCTGTGTTTACTTCACCAGTTATACATACATTTTCCCCCAAATGCATGCATTGGAAATGTATTGTATTTTTGGGATGTTCTCCTGTTAACATAATAATACTAATACTACTACTACTACTACTACTACTACTACTAATAATAATAATAATAATAATAATAATAATAATATAATGATAATGCATCAGTCTTATATAGTGCTTCTCTAGACACTCACCAGGTCAGGGAAATGCTCGGGGCCCCAAAACAGAAGGGAGCCCCTCCACCTCTCACTCTGCAGCAAAGTGCCGTTCTTCTTATGTAAACAAACAAGTTAAAACTGGAAGCATAAAGTGATAAAGGGCTCACACCCCTTTGATCTGGTGCATGTGTGTAAATATGAATCTGAAGTATGCTGTCTCGGACAAATATAGAGAAGTTATCTGATTAAGAAACAAGCAAAAAGAGAAAGAGGAGAAAAGTAGGCAGGAATGGTAAGAATTATACTTTAGGTAATTTAGCTAAAAAAATAAAAAATAAAAATTATTGTGGGTTGGGAGGCTCCTCTGTGAATTTTTGCTTAGGGCCCTGGGAAACCCTAGCAGCGCCTCTGACACTCATAGTGCCTTTACAGTTAATGTCCATTATTCATTCACTCCTCAGTTACACTCCTCAGTTACACTCCTCAATTAGACTCCTCAGTTACACTCCTCAGTTAGACTCCTCAGTTTCACTCCTCAGACTCCTCAGTTACACTCCTCAGTGAGACTCCTCAGTTACACTCCTCAGTTACATTCCTCAGTTAAACTCCTCAGTTACACTCCTCAGTTAGACTCCTCAGTTACACTCCTCAGTTACACTCCTCAGTTACACTCCTCAGTTAGACTCCTCAGTTACACTCCTGCGTTAGACTCCTCAGTTACACTCCTCAATTAGACTCCTCAGTTTCACTCCTCAGTTAGGAGGAGTCCTCAGTTAGACTCCTCAGTTAGACTCCTCAGTTACACTCCTCAGTTAGACTCCTCAGTTACACTCCTGCGTTAGACTCCTCAGTTACACTCCTCAGTTACACTCCTCAGTTACACTCCTGAGTTACACTCCTCAGTTACACTCCTCAGTTTCACTCCTCAGTTACACTCCTCAGTTACACTCCTGAGTTACACTCCTCAGTTACACTCCTCAGTTTCACTCCTCAGTTACACTCCTCAGTTACACTCCTCAGTTACACTCCTCAGTTTCACTCCTCAGTTACACTCCTCAGTTACACTCCTCAGTTAGACTCCTCAGTGGCAAGCTACAGTTGACCTGGGGCAGAATAATGGAGATGTGGCTCACACTAACACATTCATACAGGCAAGGTGGGTGAAGTGACTTGCACAATTCGCTTAGAGAGCAAACAGTTGACAACTGACTAAGTGTGTGGCTGGAGCTTCTCCCTGCTGCTTTAGACATGAGGCGGGGTGCATCTTGAACAATAACCTGTTTGATACACTCACAGAGAAAAGTCATTCTCAAATTATTATATACTTATTAAATTATACAAACAACTGCTTTACTGCCATGGGTGAGCTGTCGCTGGTGACTGCTGAGGACATGTTTTGTTAAAATTAAAATATTTCCGTTATCATAAGCTGTAGTTACTTAGTTTTTTCTTCAGTTAGAGCACCACCTAGATGATGGACCCAAATTTTGCACATGTATGATAAAAATACTGTCAAAGCCAATTGTTTTGTATCGTTAGCTTTTATTAGCTTTCATTGTAGTTCTCATGTTGATTACCCACAATACTTTGCGACATCATAGATGACATCATTGGCCCTTTATAGATGCACAAGCTGTCGGCAAAAGCATAGTTGGGGTTGAGATGTCTTTTTAAAACTTGGACCTACAGTGTTCTACTTTGTTATTGTCCTTTTCAAGAATTTATATTTTTATCAATAGTTATATATTTTTTACAAAAATCTGATTCATATTTTTTTTCTCTTGTATTTCCAATCTAAAACAATTATTTACCTCCAGGGCACCTGGCACTTTTTTGTTCTAAATAAATGTATGTAGAATGCAAATATTTATACCTACACTGTTGTTATTTGATATTGCACTTAACAAGGGTCTATACATTTTAATTATCAAAAGGTTTGTAAACATTTACTTTTGTGTTTTTCAATAAGAGAATTTTTATTTACCATTTTAACATGTTTGTTTTTTTTCTTTTGCCTTTTTGGAAAAGTTGGTAGTTTTTTTTTTTCCTCAACTGACACAGGATCAGCACACACAGACTTAAACTTCAGGTTATTCTGAAAAAAAAAATGGCATAAGTAGCATCTCTGTGGATCATTGGAGTGAAATTGTATAGCCCTATTTATAAAAAAGTCTAAGCGAGGATAATTTGCCAAATATGGCTCAGAGTGCAGAGGGTTTTAAAACTGCAAGACTTTGTAGATCTATAAGAATACTAGATCAGTGACCTCCTTTTTGCTGAAATAGGTTGAATAAAAATGTGTCCTGCAAAATCAGTCAATACAAAGGTCATGAAGCCCTCACTTGTTTTTCATTTTTATCATCGCCTTTGTACATGACTTCTTCTGTCCATCCATGAAGCATAGGTTTCCTGTCACTCTAAGATGAGTTATAGATCCATACCTGACTCTCTACAGTTGCTAACAGTAGTAGTTGGAAAGTCTCGAGCAGAGCTGACCTTCAGAAGTGTGAAACTCGGCTTTGTGCCATTTGTGCTGTTTCTGCTCTGACAAGATCATACATATACTTTCTTAATGACGCTCTTGGTGGATCCAGATGTATCTTGGTGGGGGGTTTGTCCTCTACGGGAACACAGTGTACAAGCAGCAGGTGCATGTCTCAGGTACAGGCCACTGTCCCGGGCCCCCCCTCCCACCTCTGTCCCATACCTCTCTCTCCCATTATCATGTTTACCCCCCAGAGACACACTGCATCAAGGCTGTGGAGAGGAGAGTCAGAAGACAGAGGTGCTGGATTACCATATTTGGAAAAGGTTTTGAACTCATAAGCATGAAGTATGTGTCACCAGTGGCAATATGGAAACTCTAATAGAACTCATTAGCATTGTATTCTTTTTTTTTTTTTTTTTTTTTTTTTTTGTAGAAATGAGGACCAAACCCATGGCTTATTTCCTTTTAATGATCCAATGACAAGATTAAATTGATGTTGTGGCATGCACTAGCATACATGTCCACTTAAAGGTAAACAAAATGCACTCTTAGCATACAAGTGACTCTCAATCAACACTTACAAAAACACACAAGCACATAAAATTTCCTGTCTGAATATACAGTCATATAATATGTGCTCCTATCATAAATGACAATAGATGTTGTTAGAAACGAACAGAAAGAAAAAAATAATAATCTCAGTTATCCAAGGTCATATAAATCAAAGGTTAAAGAAGAAAAAACATCTGGACCTAGTTTGCCATGTAGATTTATCAATTTAGAATTAAGTAAGTCAAAAGGAGGGTGGCCATCTTTGTTGTACAAAATATAGACTGACATTATACACTAATACGAGGTGCAGTCTTTTAGTTTGTATTTTGTATGTGCTTATGTGCAAGTTACAGTCAACAAAACTGTAACTTCAGCTTACTTTACAATGGAGAGTGTATTGTCTGTAATATTACTATCCTGTATTGTAATATTAATGAGGAAATTAATAGGATGTGTCTCTGGTTCACTCACTTCAATATACATAGTGCAGTTTCTCAGCAGCTTATCCAGCTATGATTCTGGAAGGGCACTCTTAGGTCTGTGACAAGGC
This sequence comes from Bostrychus sinensis, assembly GCA_020698575.1. Classification (NCBI taxonomy): domain Eukaryota; kingdom Metazoa; phylum Chordata; class Actinopteri; order Gobiiformes; family Eleotridae; genus Bostrychus; species Bostrychus sinensis. The sequence continues at coordinate 24,861,959 of CM036256.1, forward strand.
AATAGCTAAATGACTTTGAGGCTGTATATCAGTGAACATCAACTGGGGCCAATTGCGGCCACACGAGTTTTCCATCCAGTCTCCAGAATATTACTAATTTCAGTAATAGCCTAGTGAGGAGGGATAGGTATGTTCTTATTTTTTTTCCTTTTGTTTTGTTTTTTCTTAAAAGTGGTAGCTTGTGCCATCTGCCTTCAGTCAAAATGATAATTTGCTTGCTTAACTTGCATTCAATTCATTATACATTTCATTAATGCACATGCTCATTTGATCTATTGTTGTTTTTCACACAATGTAATTTCTTTGGCTTTTACCCCCCACACAATAATGCACAAGTGCAGTGTCTCAATAACAACTGTCAATAGCGAATAGAGCACTTAGCACTTGAAACTATATGAAATTATAGCCTGTGATTCAACAAATAAATACAAAAAAGTTAAACCAACATCCTTTTAATATAGGACTTGACAGCTGCCAAAGAAAATTAATATATACTAATTATTTTACTTTATGAGAGCATCTGGGTCTGTTGAGAAAGATTCCGGCCCTTCCAAATGTAGCTGATGAGCCTGCTGGCTATTTTACATTGATGGCCACTTTCTTTTTATTGTTTGGATCAAAATGTTTTTGACATGTGACTACAAAAGTTTGAGGGATGGTTTTCTGGAGCCAATATTGTATTTTTTCCACTTTATTTCTGGAGTGATTATACTGCCCACCATTCTATTGTCTATGTACTGTCTATGTACTACGGCTTTGGTCTCTCTTAGAAGTTTAAAAGAGAAAGAAGCTATCGTTTGTTCTTTCATACCAATGCATGGACTACAGTTGCTTATAGTTGCAGTTGTATATGTCTTGAGCAGAGCTGAGCTGACCTTGAAAAGACTGGCCTTTTGAGACTAGCCTTTTCACTTCTGTGGAGTTGTACCTTCGTAAGTCCACATATTCTTTTTATGTGGTGCAAAAATGCCCTTGAGAGTGTCCAGCCTTTTTGAATGTTTCAATACTTTACACTTGACAAAACACACAGGCTTACTTTACAGTCAGATTGTGTATTTATTGCATGTTTGCAAAGTTACACTGTCATAATGGCAATATAAAGTAAAAGTACTGCAGCATGTCTCCAGCTCCCTCACCTCACGCTGCACATTTACATGGTGCAGTTTCTCAGCAGCTGACCTGGGTCTGACACTGAGATGGAGCTCTAATGTCAGAACATTAATGTAAGGATGCATATTTTACTGTAAAAGTCATGTCAGTTTAAATATAAATGTGTAAATAAATTTGATTGAAAAATATTGATAAAAATGCTGGGGTATCCTATTTTAGACTAAGGTTATGACTGATGTTGCTTGATGTGGTTTAGTGGGAGATGGCTTGAATGGGAGGGGTTCCAGACCCATTTCATGTCCATAAGAAATTGAATCTGCATGTCCTTCCTGTGTTACCTTTGGTTCCCTATGGGTACTCCAGCTTCCTCCCACTGTCAAAGGAATGCATGTATTATGAGGTGTATAAATGAATGTTTGCCTCTCGCCTTTCATACCTGTGAGCCCTGACACTTATTGGCCATTGTCATAGGTATTCCCTGCTTCAGGCCCAAAGTAGCTGCATCATAGATCAGCTGCATAGAAGATGAGCCAGCAAATTTTGGTCTAACTTTTTTCTAGTAAGAGCATCCTTGAAAGAAACATTACTTGGTACACTGTTCTTCTTCTTGTACAACACAATAGCGTTGCAGTCTGGGAGTGATGGTATAATACAGCCTTCAAACTGAAAATGAATTCCTTTGTATTCACAAGACAACACAGCTAGATTGTTCATGCAATGTTTACATCATCCTCTGTGGTCCCTCTTTTATTGCGCTGTTCTGTCAATGCCACAGTGAGTCATAAATCTGCACAGAAACTATTCCAGTCAAGGCAAAAAGTCAATTGACCTTTTTAAAAATGGGAGCTCCCTATTTTTCTGTGTTAATATTCATGAAGACAGAAGAAATTGCTTTTTACAGCAGCCTGTCTTGAAAGTGAAAGGAGTTTGGGTTGGACTGAGGCTAATTTATGAGGGCTAATCTGAACACATGCTGCACCAGGGACCACTGGCTGTAAAGAGCTGTAACTGGGTTTAGGACGAGGGGGGTTGGCTCCAGGTAGTCTTGGTCCCATAGTGTACCATTCAAAAGTACTGAGTAATTATGTGTTTACACTCTCAGTTCTACTGCCAAAGATATACTTATTTTTTTTTCTCCTATTCTTTACAATGAAATAGTCCATTGTCTGTTAATTTGAGTTAAATTTCCTAGGATCAGAGCAAATGGATGCAGATTAAACCTTCTCTGGATGCAATTGGATAGACATACAACCAATCATTCAGGGCCAGTGCCAACATATGTGCCAACATATACTTCAGAACTGCATAAAGGCCACATCATTTATTACTGGTCAGCCATGATTAATTATGAAGGGTTCCAAAACCCAATTCACTTTGCTAAGAAAATGAATGGGTCTGGCTGCCAGGGCTATACTTTCAAGTCTTATTTTAATACACATTTATACAGTATGGGCAGAATCAGTATACAGTATACATTTAGAATTTTCTTTCTTTCTGTATTGTTTCTACACACTTTGAGTTTAAGCTAGACAATTTGCTCAATTCTGCTCAAACTTAAAAGTGAACTTTCCGAAGTGGAGCACATGTGTTTTTTTGGATCACTTGGTACCCCTTTTGGCAATGAAATCTGACTTGGATTATACTTGTACCAGTGAGAATAAAACGTTATATTGAAAAAGAGCTGCTGTGGTTAATCTGACCCTTTACATTATGTTTCAGTATTGCTACATTCTATGGCACTTTTAGAGCTTTGGAGCTACAGTACAAACAGTTTACTTTGAAATGTTACTGCATTTCCTTAAACATAATCATTTTCCAAACTTACAGCTCCAGAAATTGGTGACCAAAATTCAAAGAATCAAGGGAGCTTTGTTTAATGTCTTAAAATTTTGATAGTCTTTTCCACTGTTCTGTTCACCTGTTTTACCAACCCTTACCTTCCTTATAGCACATAAGAGTGAATTTTGGGGCCATCCTCCTCCTGCAGTAACCTGGTGTGTGTCCTCTTATCAAACTCTGGCACGGCTCAGCCTGTGGCGTCTGTCCAAAGCCAAACACTGTGACCTCTGACCTCTCGGGAGGGGGTGTCTTTACGGGCCGAGTTAACAGCACTGATAGCACACTGGGAACCTGCACATTTGATCCAAGACACTGCTGTTTTACAACCTCTGTCATCCAGAAGATTATGACAGAAAAGGACCATTTATAATGCTCCAGATAACCACTCAGCTTATCCAGTTTCATGAAGTGGTATCTGGACTCAAACTGAAGGAATTTATAAACACGGAGTCCATTTTATGAACAGATTTATGGTGAATTCATATAGGATTTGTTATGTACACTGTGTACTATGTCCTTGGGAAAACAGGGGTTTAAAATACTTTTAGTGGAGTACATAAAAACCAATGGGCCTACACCCAGTGATACACCCACTAAAACAAGCAACAATACCAATGTAATGTTTTCATGTAATGTTTTTTTTATTGAATGATTACAGATACTACCGTATATAAAAATGCATCTTTATGTTGTCTGTGAAGGTTTTCTGTCATCTGGTTTAAAAGACGACAAGTTTGTTCTTCAGAAGATTTAGAAGTTTAGAAGAACATTTTGTTTTTATCTACAGAACAATTCTGAGAAATGTCCTTTGGATGAGGACAAAACATCTAAAGACCTGCCAACTTTTTGATTCATTTATCAGGTTTTATATAAAAGATGAGAAGGTACTATACCCTTAAAAGTGATTATTGTAGTTAAGTTTTCCAAAACCCACTTGGATATTTGTAAGAACATCAGTACTTTATGGGTGTATAGACTTAACCACATGAAAACAATATATACACTTCTTTACAAAACTGGTCTCCCACATATGCAATTCATTTTCATATCTCTGCAAGAGGACTGGGTCATGTACAGGACGGTTTGTTGGCCTGCTTTTATTATTATTATTTTATTATTTTGGGCAAGTGAGCATTTTCTTTTCTTTCTTTTAAAATGGAACATAAATAGCATCAATACAGTCATACCAACGAAAGCAAAAACAGACAAAAAAAAACAAACAAAAACAAAACAAAAAAAACAAACAACATACAATTATTATCACTTTTGCCCAAAAAGGAATCGGAAGAAGAGAACTTGTTTAGTCCCACCCCCATCTCTTATAAATAATATAACATGATGAGTTTCCTTTTGCATCCTTCAGACATTTCAAACCATATGGAATATTTACATTTAAGGACTATAGATAACATGATTATATCTTGATAACTTATATTACAATGATATAAGGATACCGACAATGGTGAGGAAATTATAGATACCAGCAATGGTAACAGACAGCACATATCAACAATGGTAAGGAAAAAAACATGCATAAAACAGCAGAACGAAGTATTACATATAATATTAAGACCCTCTCTCTATGTACTGTAACCAGACCATATGTTTATATAACAACTTAAAAAATAATTTTTTACAAGGTCAGGATTTTTTTAAAGCTTGGACTGAATAAAAAGATTATGAGTGTGTTCTAGAAATCTAACTTTATGGATGATTCGCAGTGCTCATTTTTGTAATATAACTAGTGGATTGATTGTACTTTGGTAAGTGTTTCCCCAAATTTCAACATAATAAGTAAAGTAAGGTAGTACCAAAGAACAGTATAATGTATGAAGTCAATTTTGATCAAGGTAATTTTTCACTTTGTTTATTATTAAGAGGCTTTTTGAAGTTTTTGTTTTTACATGTCTGATGTGGGGTTTCCATGATAATTTACTGTTGATTATAACTCCCAAAAATCTGTTTTCATTTACCACCACTCGTGATTGGTAACTCTGGATTGATTTTAAGATTGCCAAAATCACTGCTTTGGTCTTACTTACATTTACTGAAAGTTTATTAGTATCCTTCCATTTTTTAATTCACTAGCAAGGACCACGCCACAACAATGACATAGAATTTAAGTGTTTAATGAAAGTGTATTAGATGAAATGTTTTAGGTGATGGCTGGGTTGGAAGAGACTCAGTGTGGGGGTTCCGTCTCAGGCGGTACGCCCAGCCAAATAGGGACCCCCCCCAGGTCTAGTTGCTGGAGTGAGGAAGCTGCAAAAGAATACACAAGAGTTTTGAAGGGGAAGGGTGGGTGGGGTCAAGAGAGCAGAGACAAACAGTGTTGACTGACTCTAGGTGGGTATAAGAAGGGCTTCTGGGAAAATTAGAGGTGTGGTTAAGGTGGAGTAAAGGTGTGGCTGAGGTGGAGTTGAGGTGAAGGTAGTGAGTGAGATAAGTTGAGGCGTGGCCCTGCTCCCGAACCTAAGTTAACACATTAACTTCATCTTGTGTAGTTCCTCATTTACAGTACGTATAAGTTCATTATAATTGTGACTGCTGTAAAATATGTTGGTGTTGTCTGCAAAGAGTATGAGTTTTAGTGATTGAGATACATTAAATATGTCATTTATGTATATATTAAATAGTTTTGGCCCCAGAACAGACCTTCTCAAATCAGGCCTAAACTAGGACAATAGCAAGGGATGGTACACTAAAGAAGGACAAAATAGGGACTGAACCAGGACTAAATCAGGACTAAACCAGGTCTAAAGCCAGAAATCAACTAGGAAAAAAATGGTCTAAAACCAGAACTAAACCAGAATTCAACAAGGTCTAAAACCAGAACTCAACCAGGAAAAAACAAGTCTAAAATTAGATCTAAATCAGGAATAAACCAGATTTAACCAGGACTAAACCAGGACTAAACCAAATCTAAAACCAGAACTACACTAGGTCTAAACCAGGAACAAACCAGGTCAAACCAGGACTAAACTAAGAATAAAACCAGGACTAAGCCGGGTCCAAACCAGGACTAAACCAGCAACAAACCTGGGCAAAACCAGATCTAAGGTTTAAACCAAGTGTAAGCCAGGTCAAATCAGGACTAAACTGAGACCAAATTAAGACTAAGCCGGGTCCAAACCAGGACTAAATCAGGCCCTGGGGGTACACAAAGCCAAAAAGGTTTGGAACCACTGGTGTACGTAACCAATGATTTCACATACACAAAAAAATGTTCTATATGAGATAAAATAAATGTTTTTAGACAGTTGTGGGTGGAATAGCCGCATACTTCTTATTTTTTAAAATTGTTTTTACAGCAATGTCAGCAATGATACAACAATAATGGTAGCAATGATACGATACAAAAAACAACAAAAAGCTAATATGTCACTAATAAACTCTAGCTTTATTTGAAATAGCACTGTTTAGCACAATAACATAACACTGCTCATTTGATTTTTTGGTGGAAATGGCCCGTTTTAGAGACTTACTAGAATGTTCAAACCAAAGCTGACAGGTTACCAAAGACCTCTATTTGATCATTTGGAACATTTAGTAACTCTTTTGACAATGAAAGTACCTTTAATTGTTGCTTGTCACTTTGTAGTAGCAGTTTTATCCATTGTATTTGAGGAAAACTAATTATTCCATCAAAAGTCATCTCTAAAAAAAACGTACTCTTTTTTTTTCTATGACCTTGTTGCTTCTACCACGGGAAGGCATGCCAGGTATATAAATATATTTTTTTACTTACATTTAATGGCGTCCAATCTAGTTTGTGACCCGGTGTCCCCAATTAAAACGTAATGTTTGCATAGTGATGTGGGTGAGGGTGTGCACATGCCGTTTTATTTTGAAATATACACCAACATTCACCTAAATGGCGTCTATTTATTACAGAGGTCATACAGGACATGTATCGCAAACATATTCAGCATAAATTGGGTGCGAAACCTCATGTGAGGGGTATTATAAAATATTTTTGAAACACTGGAGTAATTATGACGGCAGGTGCAACTGGAAAGAGACTAGTTCCAACTTCTTACACCACAAAAGCACAGCAGAGAAATATGTATGCAAAGCAGAGTTGGACATCCATGTTTCTAACTCAACACTGTATAACAATAGTGTTTGAATATACAATCTTTTACCAGGGTTTTATCCAAAAACCTCTGTGTTGCATGTCACTGTAAGAAGGCAGGCACCCAAAAAGACTGCTTGTATCTGTAGCTCCTAAGATGTTCTGTTTGAATCAAGTTTCTTAGACATGTAACGTTGGCGACTCGCGCTGACAGTTCCAAACACTGTCTGAAAATCTACAGTGACAAACTGCACATTGCTGTTTCCATCAACTTTCATTTTTCCGTCTGACAGCTCGGAGCAGATCACAACCGCTGTCTCCGGAGTCGCATGCAAATCCTCTCCATTTTCCTGCTCACTGACTTCACTTGTTTATCGCCCAATGTTTTCATGTTTTAGGTGACTTTCTAACCCCCAGTCAGAAATCCATTAGGTTTAAGAATGGCTTTACGAAGTGGTCAGCAGAATGTTAAGTGTATGTGACAAATAGTGAGCTGGGAAAAAAAAAATTATGCAAAACCAACTGTGTGACCTTTTGAGTAAAACTGTAGAGGGGCTTATTAGGAAAGTCTGCAGTGAAAGGTCAGGAAACGTTTTGTCCGACACAAAATTGGAAAGGCGAGATTCGATGTCTTGTATAACGACATGTTGCAGTGAAATTTATGATAACATGTTTGTGTTCACTAAGTTTTTTTATGCTTAAAGGTGTATTACCATTGCCAATATGAGAGCTCAGTTCCTTTTTACCATGATAAAAAATGCTTTGAGGCACTCATTGTCGCACATTTTTGTACATTTCTTATACACCGCATGATTATGAAATAGGCCTTAATTTTCTTGAACAATAATCATGAAAAGGTATAAAAAAGTCTTGAATTGAACGTATTGTACCCTGCAGAAATCCTGTACAAGGACAGTTGCTAAGGGGGCTGTAGTGCGCCTGCTCTATGGATTTAGATCAAAATGGAAGCCAGGAATATTTTGGGGGCAGCATGCACCATTGAGCAACTGCCCTTAGATGTAACTTCAGCCATGAATCCATTCCCTATTCAACTCTAATAATCCAAATGGTTACATTTTTTATGCTAAAAATGCTAATTAACAGTTGGCTCACCCACCCAGAGAAGTCAGAAAAATGTGGTTCATACTTGGTAGCTGTATCTCCAAAAAGCACATAAATATCTCTAAGCTACTGAAGTCAACTTTTGTCATTTAAAAGTTTTGTCTTGGTTCCGACACAAGAAACCAAAACAACCAACAAACAAGCTAGCCAGCAGCAGCAGAGTGGCATATGTCTTTGCTGATCTAAAAATGCAATAGTATAGCTCTAAACACTGGACTTCATGTTGTTCTGTTTGTTTACTGAGTGCTGCCTCTATGACCTTAATCACAATACATGCAGCAATAGCCCAACAATGATAATAATTTAAATTTCTCTACCTGCATGAAAACGAGTGAAAACGAGTGCCCAGGAGGACAAACACAATGTAGCTATAAAACTGTACTATAACTTTTTGTCACAGCCAAAATTCTTTCAAAAAGTACACTTTGGCATTCCATTGACTTGATAGATGAGCCTGCAAGTGGATGAGAATTTTATCTGCCATTAAACGACAACATAATCAGAGAGTCCCGGGTAAGTTAAGGCTTTTGCTATCACTTTTCTTTCAAGTTCACTTCTTAATTAATGTGATGATACAGCACTTTCTGATCACTATAGTCTTATCCAAAATATCTCAATATCATAATGCATTGTCATAAAGTCAGGGACAAAGCTTGCAATAAGATATATGTCCTCAGGCAGCTGTACATACTTTTATAGGTTGAACTTCAGGCCTTTTCAGAGATTTTGGGAGGATAAATGAACTTGTTGCTGTAAATCCATCGCAGTTTAAGTGATTTATCTTGTAGTTTTACTCAAAGCGCTGATAAGAAAAGGGTGACTGGTCTTTTTATGTTATTCGTAATGGTGTATAATAAATCAGAAGGATGTAAAATTAATATTGTTTCATTACTTAGAGGTGCTCGGTGAAGTGTTTGGAAAAACTAAATGGTTGCTACTAGAAAAACTGGAGTTAATCTTCAGTTGATGCTACATTATTGTTTTTAAGGGGACATAGGGAGCCTGTCCTGGTTATAGACAATGGTGGACAAAGTACTCAACTTCATTACTTATTAAAAGAATGCTCCAATACAAGTAAAAGTAGCTCTGTCAAATTATTACTTGAGTTAAAGTACTGGAGTATGTGCTTTCAAAACTATTTAAATAATCAAAGTACAACAAAATAATTTTTTACAGTGTATTTCAAATTAGTGCAGTCAAAAATTTGGGGTAAATGGGGTAAATTACATTCATGCCACACATTTGCAGCTCCAAAAATATGAATAAAATACAAAGTGACCTTAGTGAAGGGGAGAGATAGCTGTCTGTCTGTGTATTTCATAAGTGTCTGTCCAAACTATAACCTTGTCCAGCTACCCACAAATTCTAATGGGAATAAGTGAGAGAAGATTAAGAAATATCTTGGTGTGTTCTTCAACATTATATGTCGACACCATTAATGCTTTCATGCTGAAACAAGTTTTATATAACAAAAGGAAATATATATATAAGTAATTTTAACACAGTGCTTTTAAACTTATTATACCAACTTTTTGGAACCTATTGCACAATGTTAGGGGTATCCTTTGAACAGAAACAGTGAAAATAAAAAGTTTTCCTCCTTAAACCTTTTGAATAGTGCCATTTAAAAAAAAAAAAAAAAAAAAAAAAGGTGTGAGGAAACAGAGCTGTGAGGTGGGATTTTGTGGAACCAAGTGTGCGGAGGCCTCAGAAAGGCCATGCCAGAGAATAGGGAATTACTTAAACAGGCTGGAATGAAACAAAACACTGCAGGTATGTTTTTGATGAGAGGACAACATTAAAACATGGTAGAGAGCTCAAAAATTCAATTCCCCAGTCAGGTGAGTTTGCTCCCTGTCCCATTCTACTGTGTCCATCAAATAAAGGCAAAAAAGACAGACCACAGACATTGCTTCATCTCATTATAAACTTGTTCCAAAGGCTTATTTTTTAGTATTGAGAGCTATTATAATAAAATTAGACTCTGTGGCAAGTAGTCATTGTTATCCCGAAAAAGTGATATAGTTCTCATTTCAATTATTTACTTTGCGTAGTATAATAGGTCTTAAATTAAACTTCCAAATCTGTTCTTCCTGGACAGTTTGGATGCGTATGAAATTTATAATAGACATTCTGTATTGCTGTTGATTTGTTGTTGTTTGAAAACAGCTCTGCATTAATCATTGAGTAAAATTACTGAAAGCCTCTGGCTATTCGGTATCTCATAACAAACCCTGCAAGAGATTAAAGCTATATTACTAAGCAAAGATAATTATAAAACTCCAAAAGATCTGTTTGATGCTGGTTTACCGAGAGTGAATGCAGTCTGTCCACATCTTTCTGGTCAATCAAAACATAGAGAATATAAGATTTACACGCATTGGAAATCCTGTAAATCCATTTCTGCTCCAAGCTTCAACAAAAACTCTTTCATTACATAACCGCTGCTCAATAGAGCCGCTCCACCAAGTCAAGTCACACATAGATAAGCATTCTGGCTGTAGCAAGTTGGTCCATATTTGCAGCTTCCCATGACAAAATATCTTTGCCTAAAATTGTCGTAATTACACCAATATTTAGCTGTTGCATTGTATAACAGTCTTGATTCAGACTTTTGATGGCGCCTAACTAAATATTTTGAGAAAAGCAAATTGAATACAGCCTGAAGTGAATATAAAAGGTCCTTGTGATGTAACAATGCATTGTCAAAATCTACCAAATAATGCATAAGTGTTCATTAAGAAAGTTCCACATTAACTGCCCTCATCCCAGACTCTTTTACAACACGTTTATTTGCAAATTAGCTGTAATCCTCTGAATGGCTGGCAGTACATCTCACTAACCCTCCCTGAAACAGGCTACAATTAGCTGCATTATGTTGACTTAAAACCCCTCTGTTATGCTTTTTAAGCTTTTTGAGACTGATCGTTTCTAACTCTTGCAAAATACTCAAAACATGCAACATTTAAAAGCTCAAAAAAGTCAATTTAGCAGAATAGGGAACCTTTAACATTCATTTTACCTGCACACAGAAAAGATCAAGTTCTTGCTTTCTCAATCTTATCATTAATATAAGAGTTACAGAGTAAATAGCATAAATGTCTTACTGCACTCAACTTCACACTCAACACTTAACTTCACAAAATGAGAAAAATTTGCTCTTTACTGAACTTGAAACACACACAATTATCACAAGTTACTACAGTCAGGTTTTCTCTTTTACATGCTTACAACGCAACAAATGAAAAACACCCAGCAGCAGAGTGACCAAGAATATGTCTTTGTCAGTCTAAAAATGTGTTAAATTGTTAAAAACACTGGACTTCCTGCTGTTCTGCTTGTTATCTATGTGCTACAGATTGTCTCTCCCACCTTACCAGCAGTAAGGCGTATACGTGCAGCTACAGTCCAAAAAATCAATAGCATCATACAATTGTATTTTTGCAAGTAGTTCAGAGCCTATAACGACAACAGTTGTGAACAAGCCGATGTAGAGAAGCTGTTGCATTGTATCCTAGATTCTTTACAACAGGTTTATTTGCCAATTAGCTGTAATCCTCTGAATGGCTGGCAGTACATCTCACTAAACTCCTTGAAATAGTCCACAATTAGCCTCATTGTGTTGGGTGAACATTGTGGAGGAGGTCATGCTCGTGTGAGGTGCTGGAGTGTTTTATTTGTCACCTGGGAGCTGCTCTGTGAGGCCGAGTCACAGTCTCCTCTCAGCAGGCTCCCTGTAAACGCCAGGACTGACCCGCAACAGGGCTGCCATTCAGCCATCTTGTGAGGAATGTGTGACGGCCCGGCAGGGAAGGGGGTCAGGGTGGGGGTTGGGGGGTGCACGACGGAAGTTAGATCTGCCTTAAAGGGAACAGACGGATGAACGGTGCTCGGACAGTGTTTCCTTTGAAAAGCCGTTCAAAGAGTTCTTTGACAGCCACGGCGTCAGCTGATTACAAGAGCTTTGGCGTTTTCTCTTTGGTCTTTAATGGGCTGGAGATCTCATGCTGCAGCTTAATGTGGCATCGTTCATCTTTGTTGTGAACTGTTGCTATGACCAAAACTGCTAACCTTGGCTAAAAGAAGTAAGTAGTCATCATTATCTGTCATTATACCTGAGAGCTTCTACTGTTACTGAATTAGGTACATCTAATCACAGTCATATTTCCTATGTCACCCACAAGCTTAAATCTGCTAACCACTGTTTCTTTGGCGTACACTATTCAGTACTTACATTTTATTAATGTGATTAACAAAAATCTTTCTGTTTTAATCCTTACTCATACAGTGGCTGATTTTTGGAGTTGTATGTTGGGGCAGCAGTATGACTGTGAGGGACATAGCAGGCTTGATAAGTTGATCAGGAAGTGTGTTTCTGTGATGGGTGTGGGGGTGGACTCAGTGGGGGCCTTTGTTGAGAAGAGGATGAAGAGTATGATCCAGACCATCCTCAACAACTGCATGCATCCTCTCCACCAGACTATGGTAGCTCAGAGAAGCAGCCGCAGTGTCAGGATCCTCTCCCTGCACTGTACGACAGTGGTTCGGGAGATCATTTATTCCTGCTGCCATAAGACTCTAGTTAATGTGCACTTTATTAATATCACTAGTAACCTATTAACTATTTATTGCAAAGTGTATTTTGTTTTTTTTGTTTGTTTTTTTGTGTTTGTTGTATACTACTGGACACTTTCTCCTTATGGAAATGAATAAAGTCTGTCTGTCTGTCAGTCTATCTATCAGTATCTCCTCAACTATATTATAGCAGCTATGAATTTAATATTATGTTAATTACACAATACTGCCAGTGGTCTAACTTTGTAATGAGGGGCCCCAGTGCAGACTTTATAATAGGCCCTAGTGGTATAAAGCCAATCAGTACTTATTGCATATTGCTTATGCATTAAGCTTCTTATTTATAAAATAAGGTAGTCAACTGTTTTTACTGGATTCAAAGACCTGGTTTAACAGTCTGCATAGTTTATTTCAAAATACTTGTAATGTTTAAAATTTGTATTTGTCTCAATCATAAGAAAATACATTGATTTCCTAAGATAAATGCTCACAGTTTATACAGATCTATCCAAGTCTTATTATTTATATTTAGTTAGTTAAATTGATCATGAATTAAAATGATTTTAAAAGTAAAGACTTGACTGTAGACAAACAAGGGCCCACTCCCAGGGGCCCCTAACCCCCATGGGCTCCAGTACATTTTCACGGGCTGCACTGCCAGATGTTAGGCCTCTGATTACTACTGCAATCTGTTGCTGGTAGTTTACTGTTCATTTTGTGTAAACTGTGTGCTATTGCCAGTAGTTCATTTATAGGTACATGTACTCATTTTCTACTGCCAGTTTTTATAGGTGCAGTAGCTACTGTGATAGGACATGAACATAACCCTGGAAATATTCTTAAAAAAATGTAATGTTGTAAAATAAACATTTAAACTGGTGAATTTTGAGCTTTAAAATGCCAAATATTGGTCACAACACAGGTTCGTGATCAGAGTGAAACAACAAGGTTGCTAACAGCTTGATTCACTGACACTTGACATCAATAAAGACTTATATTTTTCAAGCCTAGTTGAGGACATAACTAGGCCAATTACCTGTCATGTTACTGTATGCTGGACTGACATGACGCTGACATGTGACAGCTCACTCCTGCTCTTCAAAGATTTGCTTTTCTCTTTGGTGAATGTGTGCACATGGTGAAGGCAGACTTCTCAATGTGCTACTCTAAAACACCAGAGCACTGCTTCTTTACTGATTGTAAGCAATAATAGCAAGGTTGAGTATAAAAGTGGCTAACTTGCTTATATGGTAACCACTTCTGGCTCTATAGACGGTCCCATAGATGGTTGGATTGCAGTTTATAGAACATTTTCGTGTTTTTAGACAGCAATGCATATTGTGGTGCTTTAATTTTCAGTGAACAAATTGGCATTAGCTGTAAATAGGGTGACCAGATCAAAAAGTAATAAAAGTTGGACAAGTTGAGCAATTTGGTGGGACATGATTGGACGGACTTGAGAACTAAATGTTTTGATATACAAATCTAACTTACCAACTTACTGAGATACAAGTTTCTTCAGTTTAGGGTGTATAAAACATATGTGCTGTTTTTATCCCAAAAACAAACATTTTCAGAAGTAATGTCTTAACTGAGACTTTATTGATTGGGATAAAAGAGATGGAAAAAAAAAAAAAAATCTAAGCTCTCAGTCTGTATATTCTCAAAACAATTCAACAGTAGGCCAGTGTAACACATCAATTAACCCATCAAAATGGGATCCCCACAAATATTTATTCTACATTTTACACCAAGGAATACTGACTTTACTGTGTTGTTCTTAACTTGAATCTCTCTTTTTATAAGACCCACTGAGCACCAATGAAAAAGTGGGACATTATCTGAATAAGTGGGACGCAGGGACAGATGCCTAAACGGCTGTGCAGTACAACCAAAAGTGGGGCAGGTGGTCACCCTGGCTGTAAAACCTATACCAAATGCTAATCACTGCTTGCTAAGAGGTAGATGATGTGCTGTGGTGGCCCTGGAAGGGAAAAGCCACAAGGAAAGAAGAAATTAGCATTAGCCATCACATGCTGCAAATTGAGTAGTATATATTTTTTATATTTCATAAAAATTACCCACTTGTCCCCAGATATGATGTAAAATATTGGTTTTACTGATAACAATGGTACAGCTGATTTATTCACATTAAAATATAGTTTACATAATGCCCAAGTTGTTTTTGTTTCCTTTTTTTGTTTTGGTTCTACACCCTGCATTGCCGATTGTCCAATAAGAAAATAGGAAAGACTGACAACCCACAGACTATTGTTTTGATTTAGACTGCAGTACCATTTTCAAACCAGTACAAGTGCATGCTGCTTACAGTACCTTTAACTGACTGGGTTTAATGTCAGTGCCTGGGTAGAAAACATAAGCAAGAGGCTCAATTATTAGCTATACCTGTTTTATTTGAGCTCAGCCACTGTAAGCTAAAGGCTATATCCTTAAAGTCACAGATTTATTTTAAATGTATCCATCAAAAACTGCAAATCCTACTTTAATTAGTTAACTTTGGCTAATAGAACAAACTACCAGATCCTTATGCTATTTTTTTAATGCAGTAAATTGTCATCATAATAAATAAAATCATAATAAAAGGGAAGGACAACTTGTCGTCAAAATGCATGCACACTTTGATTACATCAGTTGAGGGAGGATCTGTTCTAGTATTAGTCTAGTATCAACTTACACAGAACCTACTCAAACATACCCAAAAATATAAGCTTTTTGAACATTGTTATCGTGACACTCTTTACCACTATCACTTACTCTACCCATATGTTCTGTGGAGCCTATTACATGACCTTTCCAGAGCCATTACAATTGTTACCACTTGATAAAATGAATACATTGTTTTTTTTGTTTGTTTGTTTCTTACATAAAACAAATGTCAAGCAGCCCACAAGAAGGTGGTGGTTGGAGAAATGGGTCAGTGGGGATTTGGGGATAAAGATGGAAAAATGGCATGAAACGCACTTAGACTCACAGTGTGCTGAGCCAACAGCACAACCACAACTTGTGCGTCATCAAATTACCGCCACTGTTGCCAGTCTCAATTGTAGGGTAACATAATGAGCGCGCTTTGCTGTAATAACAAATAATTGCGATTCTAATGGCATGGCATATTTGCCCTGCGCTGTATAGCTGCTTCGTTGCTTCATCATAAGCCCCCGCCTCGTGCCTTTCCTTCCCTCGTATTATCAGTAACCTTTCAGGGCAACTTAGACAATCACAATAACAAGTTCATAGTCAAACAAGATGCTAAATGTCATGACCTCTAGCACACTTTATATCAATACAGCCAAATCTGAATACAAAAATCAAGCTTGATGTGTCCTGCAATTTGGCTCTGACACCAGCAAATGCACATCGGCATTTTTCCAAGCCTTGGTGTGTCTGCTGACCGTTGCCTCCAGCTTGCTCTGACAATGAATAGAGCGCAATTAGCCATTAGCAGCGGGGGGAACTGGCCCTAACAATGCTGCTGTTCTCCTCCTGCCATTATGCCGGAGTTTTACAGCTAGTCAAACTTTGCTTTTACAAGGTCCATATTGAGTGGAGACGTGATGTAAGGACAAAGACAATAAAATATTTACCGCGTGTATTATTTAGTGGAGTTTGGCCTGCCCTCATGTTCGTCATCTTCTAAATATTCTATTGGCCAAATAATTGAGGTTGCCATTGATGTTTTCTAACATTGTCAAGTGGTATTTTTTTATTCATAATGTTTACGGAGAATATGACGCGTAACAGAGGGGAGTCAAGTCATGAATTAAATGTAAAAAGTGTATTTGTGTAAAGGTGCTTGCCTACATGTTGATTTCTGTAGCACAATCTATACAAAAATCTGCAAAAGTAAAACTGCCTATAGCGCCTAGCACAGACGTTTGCAGCCTATGCTCTGCTCATGCGGCTCTTTGGACATTTGACATCTGGTTATGTAAAATACAAGAATAAGTATAAATAAGGGTGAAACACCCTGTGTCTGCACCATCAATTTAATATAAAACTTTCTCCTTGTTTTCCAGTACATGCTATTAACTGTTAAACTGTTGTAATACACTGTTTTAGCCTCAAAAGTCCACACAGTTGCACACACGGACTGATTAGAAGAGCCACACACAGGCATCAAGAAGTAGTTACAGATGTAACTCTAGTTCTCTGAGTGATATAATCAGTGCAGTATTTAAAACAATTCTTTGTTAGTTTGCAATAATTAATGACCAACCATATGCTGTATTTCAGTTATAGAGTAAGCAACTTGCATGCAATAACATTGCTTGCAGCTCTTAACAAAATAAAATTTTGTATTTTTGGAAACAATTGGCTTTTTAAATCCCGAAGGTTGCAGACCCCTGGCCTAGCAGGTTGTTATTAGAAATAAAGTACCTAAATAGTGACAATACATTTATGAGATGTTTACCATAGCTATACTAGGAATTTAAAGGCCCCATATTATGCTTTTTTCACCCTTTTTGAAATAGTTTTGGACACCTTTGCATTGTAATTTCACATCTTTTAACTTAAAATAATGTCTGTGTATGAAAAACGTTTTCTTTTGTGGGGCTGTTACTTTTACTTTGCAGAGAAAGCTAGGATTAGGTGTCTGTTGCTCCCTACTGGCAATGGTGGGGACTAAACAGAGCATAAAATGGCTATTTAGCACAGCTATTAGCAACATGACAGTAAAAGATAGATAACAGATAGATCTGAGATATTTTTTCTGTCATTTTTTGCTGCTACTGATTTGGACAAAACACTGAGGGCAATAGGTCATGACACTGTGTATTAAAGTAGTAATATGTTTTGGGTTCTATAGCGCAGTCTTTCATGGCAGCTTCCAAATGGCTTGTACAAGTATGTTTAAAAAGTTATTTTTAGAGAGAAAGACTGAAGAATGAAGACCTCATATCATATTATAAGTAACATCACCAGTTTATTGCCCAGGTGTCTTTGTAAATGAATGAATGGTGTATCAACCTGCCACGAATTTGAAAAAGTGTAATGAGTGACCTGTGCCAGTGTGTGGTTGGCCGTTCGGGAGTGTGTCGTCGGGCAGAATAGGCCCTGTCAGGCAGAGAACGCTGATGTTTGTGGAAGGAAGCATGGCGGCCAGCTCGGGTTCGAGGGGGACCGCGGGGCTCGGCTTGGCTAACCCAGAGACTGTAACTCATTGTAGGCAGAGCGGAGCAGCGCTGGGTGGCAGGGATCGTGCAGTCCTGGACATTCATCAACCTGCCGCTGAGGGCCGACTGACTGGAGCCAGCGTTCGGGCCCCCCCCTTCCCTTCCTTCTCCCCCTGCCCCTCACCGTGTCAATGGGAACCAGTGCAAGTGTGCCGTGGAAGTCGCCCCGAGCAGACAGAGCCGGGTCAGTGCAAATAATCATGCCTCTGACGCCTTGCCTCGTTACAGGCCAGGAGGGGGGGGTGGAGGAGGGCCACTGGGGAGGGGGTCCCTCAAGGAAACCCAAGACAGGGGTCAGGCAGTGGGGCTGTCCTTCCAGAAGGGAAAGGTCACAGTGTGGGCATGTCAACATCACACAACATTACAGAACAAGATTATTGCTTTATTCAGTGTTGGCTGTTGAAGGTTCCTAAATTACTTTACAGACTGTTACTCAGGACATATTCTAGCCTACTTTTCTATTCTGTTCAAAGAATTAGTATGGTTAATGTTGATTCGAATTGGCACAGGGCTGCTTCAGGACCAACACAATTTTTAAAACCAATCAAAGAAACAAAGATGGCCCATTTTGAAAAAAAAAAAAAACTGTCAGGATTGGTCTGTTGAATTGATTCAGGTAAATATAGGTTATATAAGAGGGGGTTTAGACCCTCTTAACTTTGATAAGAAAGTGAATGGGTCCGGGTGACCAGGCTACAAAAAGATCTTTAGAATTTCTGTATGCTTCATTCAAACTAAGTGATTTCCAACCGGTGGACCTGGGCCTCAAATTGTGTCATAGTTGAATAATATAAAATAGTGTTTGATTTACATGGAATAGTGAAACATACTGTATTTACATAAACATACATGTGCCATATAGGTGGTAGTAAAATAATGTAGAACAGCAACTTTAGTTCTTTCCAAAAGTGGGTCACAATAAAATGTTCTGGTTCCCACAAGCAGACCAGTAAAGAAACCACTATTCAAAGTAATGTTGACATCTTTAGACCTTATAAAGTGTTTTTCAAGCTGATTTTGGAACTAACCACAGCTCTTATCTCACACTTGATAACAACGACAACAACAGCACACAAAATATAACAGAGGGTTCCATATTAGGAATGATAAACACTTGAGATACTGTATTTCACTTTTTGATTATGTTTTATTGAGGCAATACAACTTGATGCCTTTCTTTATTTAAATATATATGAGGCTCCTAGACCTGAGACATTTGCTCTTGAGTGATCAGCGGCCAGCTTTAATGCCATGTGAGGAGACATTTTAATGCATCCTCAGATCCAACACTTGTAATGCATTCAGAGGAGGCCTGTGCCACCTGTGAGCAGCTCTGTGGGAGTGCGAGCTCAAGTGAGTCACAGCTCACATTCGCATCCTCCTGTGCCTCTGTCAAGTCAGGTGTTAAGTAAAAGCACCAACAAATCCAGAGTCGAAAAGATGGTGTGGCACAAGATTATGTCTTCCTGCTTACATTAATACTGTTGTAAATAAAATATGTTGACGATGCATTTGGGGCCGTGTACAATGTGTGATCATCACTGAAGCATTTTACGTTAGAAACCATTATGAGTGAATGGAGAGTTTTGCGGTGGACCAGAGGAGGACATGTTTAAGACAGATGTTAGGCAAAACCACAATTACCAACAAAGTCGTGACAATGTCTAGAGTGTATCAAGACCAGGTTGTTATTGACTGAGACTGAGTCAACACCAGTGTTATATTTATGAGAAGTGATACTATTACCTTGTGCAATAGTGGGATTCACAAACTCACAGAAAACCATCTCATCCTGCTCAGGGCAATGCATTTGTATCTGCACTATTGTTGGTTTGAACAATGGCATAGCAGTACAGACAGTTATGGCTGCAACCAGTATATCATTAGTAATGTAAATGACGTTGCTGATTGGATCAAACATTTAGTCATTGTATTTTGTGATGAAAGGAGACAGTGCCAGTGCTAGAATAAACATGTTCTCTGTATTATCAGTAATGAATTCAGTACAGTAAAGACCATACACCGCAATACACATAGACAGTATTTTTAATTAGTTTATTAATTAATTAGTTTGTAAATAGAATGTTTGCATTCCAAATACTGGTACCAGAAGTAAAAAAAAAATAAAAAAATAAAAAAAATAATGGAGGATTTAGAGCTATACCCCAAACATCACTAATTATGAATATTCCAAATAGATCTGGGTCATTTTGATTCAGACTAATTTCTAATAAATATAAACAACAACAATTTGTTCCTGCTGTCCAAAAACATTCAAATTTAAATTTTTATTTTGCTCTCTCATGGAAGTGAATGGGCTAGAACGTTAACCTCGGTACCAGGCTGCGTGTGCAACTTTTCTGAATAAGTCATTGCTGGAATGGTCTATTGGTTGTTTTTACAGGACGTCTCTACATCCTATAGGCCTTTAGAGTATAATGGGGGCAGGGAAAAATTCTATTGCTAATATTCTTATTTTTTGATGTGGTAGGATAAATATAGTGAAATCATAGACCTATAGTCCCTAATATAAATGATCAGGTTTAACATTTGTGAACTTTCTTTTGGATATTTCTTAGGAAAACAGAATATACAGTACTGGCTCCTGCGCCCAACACATTCTAGAATGTGGAAACAACATTGACCAACAGACAGTGGGAGCATCCCTTATTTAGGAGCGGGAACATATAAAAATCCTTAATCCCAGACAATATCTTAGTGTTATTTTATGTCAATATGCTTTTATGTGATTAAGGTTTTCTTCAAATCCAAGAGCTATATGACTGTCATGTTTTTCCTATGTCTCATTTAACACAAGACGGGACTTTAGCCTCTAGATGTTTGGCCTGTCAGAAACACAGCTAACCTTTTCCAGCTCTAGATGGTGAGGAGATGTAGAACAGTGTGGACTGAAGGCTTGACTCTGTAAGCTGTCAGCCGCTCGGCTCTGCTCTGACCTGCTCCCTGTGTAACGCTGCTGCTGAGTCAGTGGTGTAGCTCGGAGCATGGGAAAATGTACAGGCGAGGAATGTGCGGGGGAAACGTTGTCTGGCCTGAAGACACCCCAGAGTCTGCTCTCCATCCTCTGACTCAGGACTCATACATTAAGTTGGTGATGCTGTGTTAACCTGCATAGTCTTATGTTAGGAAATGTGGAGAAAGGGACAGTAACCTGGCGGCGCTGTCACAGCTGACCTTTATTTCAGAGGAATTCACCGGGAGCTTGCTTTATGGAGTGAATCCCTTTATCTCGTCTGCGCAGGAAGGTTTGATTTAGAGCATGCTGAAATAGCCAGACTGTGACCTGCTTCTTCCAAGCTCACGTCTTGAGCAGCGGATGAGATTCCTCTGTGAAAGTCATCATTTATTCTCTGCTCATGTTCTTCAACTCATTACTAACTCTAGTCCTGACCACTGACGCTAAGAAGGATTGAGCTAAGTTGGTGCCTGTTGGCCTCATGTGAAATAAACTGACTCCTGATCAAAGTGAAATACTTAGTCAATATTTTATCAGTTCTATTCAGTATTTAGACAGAAATAATAGACGCGGGGCAAAGCAAAAACGCAGATGGTGAGGAAAACAATCGTGGAGGTCTACCGTCTTCACTTCTTATTGGAATATTAATTCTATTTTTACAGCTACAAACCTGTGAAAACCATTCTTAACATCAAGAGCAGCTAATATGTCAGTTTCATGGTTTGCAACAGCAATGGCATGCTGTAAGCTGGCTGCTAGAGAGACTAGCTATTAGCATAAGTTGCTCCAACGCTGTTTATTTCCTGGCTACAGTATCTTGTTAACTTCAACTGATGTTGTTTGGAGCTGGTCCGGATCAAGACAGTTCATACTCAGACCATAAGTGAACCGGAGAAGAGTCAGCTTCTATGCGTTCCAAGACTACGTCTACAGATGGGTCTCAATCTGAGTTTCCATAAGTGTGTTTACAACTGCACAAAAAGTCCGGAATAATGAGGAAAGCAAACTCAGGTCCACTTTAGCCAGTCCACTTTATACAGACCAAAAGCAGGTGAATACACTTTTAGATAAATAACAGACTGTTGTTTCTAGTATAGCAGCTAGAAGACAAATAGCCTACAACATGCTTTTAAAAAAAGAAACAACAGTGATCAGCTCAGTACGGTCACATGGCACTACAGAAATTTGCGTTGTAGTCTTTGTAGTATAGTAGTAACAGGGATTTAATGTTTTACTTCAACTGGATTTGCAGTTATTGAAATTTCACTTATTTTGGCTAAGATACACATTATTGTAATTCCCAAACATAGCAGGAATCTCCATTTATTGTGGCTTTTGATACATGTATGCACGGTTCTTTCACTTGCCTTCTCGTGCTTCAACTACTGAGAGACTATTACAAATGAGGCTATTCATAAATGTCAATGTAGACTAGTTTATTGGTGTTTAATTCTGCTTTACAAAGGCTGAATGCCATTAAATACCAATGCCTTATGAATGCAGCATTAGCCTGCATAGAGAGCTATGGAATCAATAGTTTGATTCTTTCCAGTGCCTGTAAACAGTGAGAGTTTTCAGTGTTAACTCTTGGAAGAAGTTCAATACAATCTAATCACTAATGCTTCAAATGTACTTTGGTTGGTTAGTGTCATAGAAAGGCTATGTTTTGTGTCTAGAGCCCCAGTCAGTCATAGAAGGTTCTATTTTTGCTGGCATTGGTTGGTTTAATGGTTTGTCTGTTTGTTTTTTACTCTGTAACCAAGATAGCTCAAAATTTCTTCAACTCTAAGTCCAGATGACTTCTTTTTAACCTTGTTTTGATTTAAAGGACATTGGATGTTGTTGTTTATTTTAAGAGAGCAGCACTTGTAACATCTAACTTAGCGTTCCCAAGCTCAAGCCTTCTCCAAATACGGTAACTTCTGCTCCCATGAAATCAACATGACCACAAAATAAGTCATAAGTTGAGGTTCTTAAGGTTGACATCACACTTTATTAGTCAACTCCTTTTCACTCATCCCAACCCAGTCGACAGAGCTCATTATCCCACTGGACGCCAACATCCAGACTTTTGCCGCACCTTATGTGAGCGCTAACAATCCCCCGTCCCTCGCTACTCATCACTTTCACATTTTGACTTCTCACTTCTCACAAATATCCCTCCCCCCTCACACTCCTACCCAGGGGACCTCGGTGGAGGGGGGGCTTTGTGAGCGCAGATTTCCGTTTATAACAGTGGCTAGGCCCTGACGACACCGCACCACTCTACCCCACAGATTGACGAGCCCTGGGTTGGCGATTTACTGTACAAATGGCAGCCACTCTGGAGCCGGCGCACATCTGGAGTGGAGTACGCTTACTGAAAAACAGGGGCCAAACAAGTGTAGCGGAGCAAAGCCGATGAAAGGCAGCCCAACCTCACTCTCTCTCTCTTTCTCGCTCAGTCTTCCTCCCCCTCAAGATCTCTGCTGCTATTACCGACTTATTACAGAGACCTTGGAAAAGCCTGGGTTCTGTAAACAAAAACTTGAGAGAGGCATTAAGAGACATGCTGGAGCTAATGATGTGACGGCGGTGGGAATGTCTTAAACAGAACGCCGTTTGCAAAGTGTAAAAAGTATGACTTGCAAAAACCTTCAACATAACATGCAGAGGCAGAAAGAACTAGATACTTTTATTCAAGTCATTTATATAAACAGGACATTTTCTTAGGCTTACTTTTGGTTGAATAGATTTTTGAGGAACAAATCTTACTTTTACTCAGGTGAATTTAAATGTATTTTTTTAACATGGTGGCAAAGTGGGTAGTAGCAGTTGAAAGTTGTAGTAGTGATGATAATAGTAGTAGTAATAGCAGTAGTAATAGCAGTGGAAGTATTGATAGTAGTAGTAGTAGTAGCACCAGTAGTTGTAGTATGTAAACTTTACATTTAATACTTTTTATGGTAACACTTACACTATAAAGCATTGGTGACCAGTTCATAGAATATTTACAAAGCATTACTTTAACATTAATGAACACCACTGAGTTATAAACATTGTTATTCATGCGTAATGTGAATAGTAAATATAATAATAATAATCATAAAAGTAGTAGTAGTAGTAATTGTAGTAGTAATAAGTTCATGGAAATCAATGCAAAAGTATAAACATCAGGGTGAATTCAGTATCTATAAACTGTTAACTAATTTAGTTAATGTGTATTACATAACTGGTTAATAGTGTTAAGTTACCTACTGGCAAGTGTTGCTCTTTTTACTTCTACACAAATAACAACTTTATTGGGTATATTTACTTCTACTTGAGACCAGTTATTCTGCAGTACAGTACATTTACTTGAGTACAAAGCTTGAGTACTTCTTCCACCAACTGTACTTCAGTTTTTACAATAACAAGATATGAATTATGCACATGTCCTGTTATCCGTAAAGATTTGAAATTGCATTTTGAAGCAACCTTTTGCATTAGTAATGGCTTATTGTCATGGCGAAAAAAATAATAATTGCCCAAGGTGATTTTTTAAAATGTGCATAAATAAAAATCAAAAACACTTCTGAAAGGAACTGCAATACAATCAAGACCAAACTTATTAATCATAGTTATACACTTGGTGGAAGTGGCTGTCATATGCTTCTTGCTCTGTGGATTTAAAACAACTGCATTACAATCCAGCCATGGGGGGTCACAAGCCAGTGTACTCTTTGTGCTGGTCCCAAACCTGGATAAATGGAGATAACTGTGTAAGTAAGGGCATCCGGTGGAAAATCTATGCCATATCAATATGAAAACCCACTGCCCTGTAGCAGGCAGATGATTTGTTGTGGTGATCCTGGAAGAGTTAAGTTAAAGGCAAGAAAATACATCATTTCCATTGCATTATACTCAGCCAAAACGTCATATTAAAAAGCAAATCTTTTTTTAATTATTATTATTGAGTTATTGTTAAAGAAAAACAAAACAAAAAACAAAACAAAAAAACAGGTGTTTTTTTTAATAGATTCTGTTTTATTGCAAGATAGGGCCAAAGGGACTCCATCCAAAATGGCTCAGTAATAGAATCAGATTTTTAGAGGCTTTTTTTACAACTGTGAATCATAATTGCTTTATGTGAATAGATAAGGCATTTACCCCTGGACTAGAAGATCCTCGTCAAGTCCATCTATGCACTATACATTTGTCATTGCAAGATAGGGCCAGTGCCAGTCTTTGCTCTTGCAGCACACACATTCTACTGTCAGCTTCAAGCCTGCCTCCAGTCCTCCAGTTCATAATAACTGATGGACAAGCTACAATACTCTTGCAAAATTTGGAATCTTAACATCTCTCTATTATAAAACATATGTTTCTCTTTATTGGGCTAAAAATACCTACGATTATAGGATATGAAAACATCAAAAAATAACTCGCCTTGGAGGTTCAAAATGCTTTCACAAACTGCCTCGGCATCCAAAAACAACACAGGAAAGCAGTGGGCTTCCTGTGGGGACCTCATATTTTGTAATCTCATCTTTGCGCGATTCATGGCTGACATTGTTCCTCTCAAGAAAAGGAAGGGATTCATAAAACTGGGCCTGAGCCAGAGGCAGCCAAGAGGCGCTGTAAAATGTCAAATACAAGTGCATTTAAAGCAGAAGTCTGTAACGACCTTGTTTTTATTTTCCTTTTCAAAGTGAAGAGGATTGAGTAGACTAAATCTGTTTTTACAAGAAGTGTTATTACTTTTTAAGTGAAAGTATGAGATTTATTTAATTTTAGAAAATCTGTTTAATCACCTAAGTCAAGTCTATAATCAAGTTTCCAATAATTGGTCATTTTTCAACATTCGAATAATGGCTGTTGCTAATGCAGAAAGTGACTAATCCAGCATCGTCTATGTCTAGTTACACAGAGAAACAGCACAACAATTAAAAGGTAAAAAAAAAGATAAAGACTTTTGGGTTATACTGCATAAGAAAAGAACTAAAACAGTCTGGACACTGTAGAATATAGCCTCAAGTATTATTTATGGAATCTCTACAGGCGTGTATTATTTGTTTACACTATGCCAAGTCAGTAGAAAAGGTAGGAAAAGGTAAAAAAGGTTGTTGTTGGTGGTCGGGATTATGTTTTGAGTGGGACCAACAAAGATTTCAGGTAGTGCAGCTTTTACTCTATGCATATACATTGTTCAGTGTCACTAGTTCTAGTTTATCATAACTAGTAGCTCTGTATAAAACTGATATAAGTGTATTTTCCAGAGTAGTGAAAGGCTTTTATGTGTCACTCTGGTGCTCTGGTTTTTGAATTTAACATTGCAGATCAAGCCAATTCTCCATTGTAGCTATCACCAATGACTCAAGGTTAACTCATAAAGCTTAACACTATCAAAGAAGGATGACTGGACTTGGAAAATAGAAAAACAGAAAAGTTGGAAAATATAATTGGAAATAGAAAAACATTTTTGTCCCTTCACCAACTTCAATGCAATTTCAATTCAATTTTATTTTTATAGCCCAATATCACAAAAGAAGTCACCTCAAATGGCAATTAGTCACTCAACCAGGCATAAAACACAGTCAAACATAAACAAACAATAAAAAATAAACACAAACAATAACTACACTAAACTAAACACTCCCAGGACATCCCCTGTTCATAGACCCTCCTTCTTGGTAGGGAAAAACTCCTAAAAAAACAACAACAGCTGAAATGTTTATTATGAAAAAGTAAAACTGGACCAATGTAAAACTGGACCTATTTTCTGCTGCAAAATACTAACACAACATAAAAATGTAGAGTTTTAATGTTAGACCATGCCATTCTGTGATTATTCTAGTCTTGTTAAACATAATTTGAATGTATTTATAATATCTATCTGCATTTTCTTTTTGGGCTATTTCTCTGTGTAACTAGTCATGGACAGAACTGCAACAGCCATTACGTTATTTAATGAGGAGTGTGTTTATAAAAACTAGCTGTCATATTAAAGTCTAGTTTTTGTTTGTTTGTTTTGTTGTTTTTTTTTTTTTTTTTTTTTTTTTTTTTTTAACAGATAATTACTCTCACAATATGCTATTAGGTAAATAGACAGTTTTCCACAAATGAGGACCAACAGTATACTTTCACTATAACTGTCACTACTTCTTCCCAGCTCTGTATATAACAATGATTAAAATAAAGTGTATTAGCCAGTTTGTCTGTATCACTGACTTAGCATTTTCTCTAACAAGGGTCTGGCGTCCCCGCAGCCGACAGTGGGATCCACGCTGGGCCCTCGCGCAGTAATCAGCCAGACTGTCTTGCTCTAATTGTTTCCAGATTTGTGTGGGAGGTCAGAGCCCCGGAGTGCTGATCCTTGCCAAGTTTATAAACAGCAGCAGTGTTTCCAGATGGCCACTGGCTCCAGACTGGCTAGCAGGTTGATTGGGAGCAGAATAATAACAGGTGGAGGACAGACAATGAATTCCTTGACACTTTTCCTACCTCACACATAACACGGAAGGCACAGACAGGCAGACGGACGTGGGGGGCACTGAGGTATACGGTGAGACCACTGACGCCGGCTCCGCTAGGCTAACGACCAGATCTGAGGCTGCGAGAGGGGATGGAAAACACAGACGCACGTTAGAAGTTATACACTCAGAGAGAGGCAGATCATGTAGCTGTCATTTAGAAGAGCTTACATGACGGTTCTGACATGATTACTTTGGTTTTAGCGGTGTTTGCATGCTCCTCAGATGGTCCAGTTTTTTTCTTTTTTTTTTTTTTTCTTTTTTTTTAAGTTAGGATGTTAGCACAGGAGCAAGTTAGATTTAATATAATCTTTTTTAATCAAAAGCTAAGGGCTAGCAAATACTCAAATGTAGCCCTAGCTAATGTACATGCTAACACAGCTAATAGACCGCTAAGGCTTAGACACTAAAGAAAGAAAGCTGGGCAGAAAACCAAACACATAAATAAATAAAGTAAAATAAAAAAAATACTTTTACTAAGATACCATTATTATACTTTTAGATTTTTTTTATCAACAAATATTTACTGAGCAGTCCACATGGTAATATCACAGTGATATTAGCAATATCAAAATATTGCACTACTTTTAAATTTAACAAATAAAATATGCATAACAAACAGAATCAAGAAGGGCAGACAATTATATACTTATATAATCGATTAAAAAAATTAACTAATTAATCGCAAATCTGAAAAAAAATAATCATCGCAATTCATAGTATTTATGAACAGTGTAAATACAGTGTAAATATTATGAACTGTGTTACTCCAGTGGTAATTGAACTCATCCTTGCATAAACTGCACATAACTTTTGTTTTGTCTATATTGCTGTCTGGTGACGATTTGAAGCAGAATTGTCCATTTAGCAATGTGTCTTTTTGGTCACTCATGTTGCTTTAGCTCGTTCCCTTGTTGCATTAGGCTCGTTCCAGATGAACTGCACCTCGCCTGGATTGTGAACGAGAGTGCACGGCCGCAATGAGAGGAGGGGAAATACGCCTGTTCTGAAGTCGGACAGTTTGTGGCTCAGATCACCATCACGCCTGAAATCCACTTCTCGCGTGTGTTGGTTTATCCAGGTCAATACTTGTAACTTTAGTCTGTTTTTTTTTTTTTTTTTTTTTAAAGAGGCGGGGGAAGAAGGAGAGTGAAGTGTCATGCATTACGTTTCTGATCAGCACTAAACTCAGATCCAATCACGTGTCCGTTCACCACTGACAGGTGAGCGTTTTCCCATCATGCACTGAGCCGTGCAGCCTCCGCAGTTGCTCCTGATGAACTGCGGCGGCTCAGGCGCTGGTCGCGTTTGGATCTCACGGTGACTGTCGCACTTGTGGCATCAGAGCAAGTCGGGAACAAGTCGGACACAAATCTAACCGGCGTGCACTGTGCACAGACCGACACTGATCGAAACTGCCCAAGTTTGGCTCATCTCGAACGCGTCTGATGGATGGAAATGGAAATGTATCGTCTTCTACGCTACTACTACTTCAACTGCATTTCTGCCCCGCTGGAAGACCCAGCGGGGCGTTGCTGCCTCTGTCAGTATAATATTTTTTGTTGTGATCAAATTAATCGATGCGTCAATTGAAATTAACGCGATTAAGTTCAGTCTTTTCTTATCTTAGTAGTGGCAGCAGTTGCAGCAGTAGCAGGAGTTGTAGTAGAGGTAGTAGTAGTTGTAGTAGGAGAACTAGTAGCAGTAGCAGCACAATAGGAGATAGAAAAAGTAATGTTTACACTCAACACTTTATAATTTTACTTGAGTAGTATTCTTTCAAAGTACAGTACTTGAGTATCCCTTTGTGCTGTCGTTATTCAGAACATCCCATTTTCCCCAACCTTCTCTAACTAGTAAACTGGCCTGTTACTTTGGGCTTTCCCAGTTTTCAAGGACACGCCAGAATCCTGTTTATTGATTTTGTTCATTGTTCGTGTTCCTCATTTATTTAAGGAAACAGCCTGGTGTAACCTCTGTCCACATGTTGATTCATGCTCATGAATCTAAATTTAGTAGCCTTGTAAAAGCTGAAGGAAAACATTTTAAGACTTTTATAGAGGCTGTAAATTCTCTTTATAATGTGGGATCTATTCTCAACACACCCTCGGTGGAGCTAATAGTGTACGCTTGACAATGGTGACAAGGGGTTTCCCTGATGAAAGTGCAGGGGTGAGGTGGAGGTCACTCCAGAGGGACTGAGCGTCAAGTATCTGCAGACTGGTGTGATAGGACCCTTGTATAATAGTGAACTGTGGGACCACTTAATGCTATGCCATGAAACTTAGAGCATGTGAAGAAGATAAGTAGCTCTAACAAGTATGGTAACAATATATTTTTCTTTTTTTTATTATTATTATTATTTATTTATTTTTAATTATTTTTTTTTCAATCCTTATACGTATCCTTATATGTATTAAGAGTTTATGTGACAGAGTGTTATGTGGTAACTCATGACCATAGCGCTATTAATTTTTTTTTTTTTTTTTTATTAAATTAAACAAAAATAAATAGAACATTTACATCCAGCAGTAGACAGACGTGAGCACTGTTGAGTTCCATTATGTATACAAAGATATGATTGGCCAAAGCTAAATGATCAATCAAGGCTAGATGAAGTCCTGCTTTTACATAGATGATTCTAATTACATGCTAGTAGGTGATTAAATGACTTTCAAGAATAACTACATTATTTCCTTTTAAAGCTTTATATTTACATTGGTGGGTTTCAGATGATGTCACAACATTCTATAGGCCTGTAGGATTTAATTGAGATAGGGGCAAGCACATTTTTTATTGTTAAAATGCTGATTTTTTGATGTGGTAGGATAAACATAGCAAGATCATGGACCTTGTCACAAATACAAATGAGCAGGTTCAACATTTGTGAATTTTCCTTACAGATATTTCCAATGAAAATTACATCTAACTGATAGAGGAACACTGGCTCCTGCCCCCCCATGTGAGATTGTACAATCATCACATTCTAGATCTGAAAAAAGCAAAAACAACTGAAGATATTGAGAATTTCCATAGTGGAGTTAACATACCTACAGTAGATAATGAGTTAAGTTGCATTCTGTGCATGTTCCAGAGCCAATTAATGTGTTCACACAGGTAATTAAATGAAACACAGAACAAATTAGTCATACTTATTTTTCGAACTTGCAAAAATAGTACATTGTTCCTGTAACAGTGCTGCTGACTAACTTGTTGTTGAAAAAGTTTGAAAAGAACAACCTCTAGTTAGGAAGTAGGAAGTCAGCTCAGAAAGTAAAAAGGATTCCAGTTTATCAAGTTACTTTCAGCCCCTGTTTTTAATGTGTTAGTTACATTCTTCCCCCTTGCATAGAAGCCCATCAATTCTAGTCAATCTATGGGCACATGTGTATATAAGCATAGAATAATTGGATGATGTTAGTCCAGTATTTCTCTATTGTGTAAGGTAGAAGCTCATAATTACCTCCTTTGGTTTACGCTTACATTTGATTAAATGTTATAGTACATGGATCACTTGTTTTAGTATTCACTCTGTTCGTGGAGTATTTAATTCTCAGAACTAAAGTCTGTCCCTACTT
The DNA here is from genome assembly GCA_020698575.1 of Bostrychus sinensis. Classification (NCBI taxonomy): domain Eukaryota; kingdom Metazoa; phylum Chordata; class Actinopteri; order Gobiiformes; family Eleotridae; genus Bostrychus; species Bostrychus sinensis. The sequence continues at coordinate 24,892,918 of CM036256.1, forward strand.
TGTGAGGTGATAAATTGGTGTCGGCGCAGTGACCCAGAATTAATACAAAAAGATGAAGTAACAGCTTATTTTTTTTCTTGTTAGAAAGGTCCTGTTCATTTCTCACACTTTTTAGATCCAAAAAACAAGGCCGATTGTGCGCATCTGATTACAAGTTCTCAGCAAGTCTTCATCACTGGCAAATACCACCTCCATACATCATGTTAGGGAAACTGGCATGATTCATTTTAGTGTGGATGGCTTCGTCCAGTGTCTCATGCATTACCAGCTGTTTCGAGACATCAGCCTGATACAGCAGACGCTTGTACTCAAACAAATGGAAAATCTTCATATGGAGCTCTAAGTGCTGTCCTTGCTGAACATTTGATGAGCCAGTAATTAGAAGCATAATGAATCATGAGATAATAACATTCTGAGTTAGGATGTCAGGTTTAATATTAACTTATTTTTGTAATTAAAGCTTAGCACTAGCAACTTCTCAACATACATTATAACAAAGCTAACAGACTGCCAATGGCTAAAATGTTAAAAACATAAAAAAGAGAATAAAAATAAATAGATAAAGTATGTATGTGTGTGATATATGTATGTATGTACATATGTATGTATGTATGTGTAAGTGGTTGTGTATGTGTAAATGTAGGTATGTGTGCATGTGTATGTATGTATGTATGTATATGTACAGTATGTATGTGTATATGTGGCTGTGTATGTATGTATGCATGTATGTATGTATGTATGTAGGTATGCATGTATCTATGTACAGTATGTTTGTGTGCGTGTATGTACAGTGGGGCAAAAAAGTATTTAGTCAGCCACCAATTGTGCAAGTTCTCCCACTTAAAAAGATGAGAGAGGCCTGTAATTTTCATCATAGGTATACCTCAACTATGAGAGACAAAATGAGAAAAAAAAAATCCAGAAAATCACATTGATTTTTAAAGAATTTATTTGCAAATTATGGTGGAAAATAAGTATTTGGTCAATAACAAAACTTCATCTCAATACTTTGTTATATACCCTTTGTTGGCAATGACAGAGGTCAAACGTTTTCTGTAAGTCTTCACAAGGTTTTCACAAACTGTTGCTGGTATTTTGGCCCATTCCTCCATGCAGATCTCCTCTAGAGCAGTGATGTTTTGGGGCTGTTGCTGGGCAACACGGACTTTCAACTCCCTCCAAAGATTTTCTATGGGGTTGAGATCTAGAGACTGGCTAGGCCACTCCAGGACCTTGAAATGCTTCTTACAAAGCCACTCCTTCGTTACCCGGGCAGTGTGTTTGGGATCATTGTCATGCTGAAAGACCCAGCCACGTTTCATCTTCAATGCCCTTGCTGATGGAAGGAGGTTTTCACTCAAAATCTGACGATACATGGCCCCATTCATTCTTTCCTTTACACGGATCAGTCGTCCTGGTCCCTTTGCTGAAAAACAGCCCCAAAGCATGATGTTCCCACCCCCATGCTTTACAGTAGGTATGGTGTTCTTTGGATGCAACTCAGCATTCTTTCTCCTCCAAACACGACGAGTAGAGTTTTTACCAAAAAGTTCTATTTTGGTTTTATCTGACCATATGACATTCTCCCAGTCTTCTTCTGGATCATTCAAATGCTCTCTAGCAAACTTCAGACGGGCCTGCACATGTACTGTCTTTAGCAGGGGGTCACGTCTGGCACTGCAGGATTTGAGTCCCTGGCGGCGTAGTGTGTTACTGATGGTAGCCTTTGTTACTTTGGTCCCAGCTCTCTACAGGTCATTCATTAGGTCCCCCCGTGTGGTTCTGGGATTTTTGTTCACCGTTCTTGTGATCATTTTGACCCCACGGGGTGAGATCTTGCGGGGAGCCCCAGATCGAGGGAAATTATCAGTGGTCTTGTATGTCTTCCATTTCCTAAAAATTGCTCCCACAGTTGATTTTTTCACACCAAGCTGCTTCCCTATTGCAGATTCAGTCTTCCCAGCCTGGTGCAGGACTACAGTTCTGTTACTGGTGTCCTTTGACAGCTCTTTGGTCTTGGCCATAGTGGAGTTTGGAGTGGGACTGTTTGAGGTTGTGGACAGGTGTCTTTTATATAGATTAACCAGTTCAAACAGGTGCCATTAATACAGGTAACGAGTGGAGGACAGAGGAGCCTCTTACAGAAGAAGTTACAGCTCTGTGAGAGACAGAAATCTTGCTTGTTTGTAGGTGACCAAATACTTATTTTCCACCATAATTTGCAAATAAATTCTTTAAAATTCAGACTGTGATTTTCTGGATTTTTTTTCCTCATTTTGTCTCTCATAGTTGAGGTATACCTATGATGAAAATTACAGGCCTCTCTCATCTTTTTAAGTGGGAGAACTTGCACAATTGGTGGCTGACTAAATACTTTTTTTCCCCACTGTATGTATGTATGCATGCATGTGGTGTGTATGTATATGTGTGTGTGTGTGTGTTGCCTGAGAAAAGTACCAGAAATCCAGAAGAAATGATTATAGTGACAAACTGATGCTACATTCTTGGTGACCATAGATGAATGGTAATAGGATAGTAGTACTATACTGGAGTACATTTATATTGTACAAACTAAATTGAATATTTTTATAAAGAAAATTGTTACTAAGTAAAGTAAATTGAGCATTATACAAAGGTGGTAGTGGTAGCTGTAGTATTAGTAGGAGTTGGAGCAGCAGTAGTAGTAGTAACAGTAGTAGTAGCAGTACCAGTAGTGGATTCATTTAGTTCTGATCAGTTTGTCCCGTGTCTCAGTGATTAGCAGCTGTTTTCACACATCAGCCTGATATAGTTTGCCATTACAGCAGACGCCTGTACTCCAGCAAATGAAGAATCCTCATATGGAGCTCTAAGTAGTGTCCTTGCTGCACTTTTGGAGAGCCAATAATTAGGAGGATAATGAATCACGATGATAATAACGCACTGAATAATTGCACTGGCCATTTCTCTTTCATTTCTTTGGCTCCACACTTTTCTCTCTCATACGTTGGCTCTTTTAGCAGGATTTACAGTTTTCTGTAGCTCAGAGCTGTGAATAAAGCAGGAGGGACTGCCTTTAATAAGCACAGATTATAGGGAATGGGCCTGGAGCCCAATAGAACATTTCCAGCTGGAAGTTGGGCCCCTGTTGTAGCAACAGTGAGGCTCAAGGAGAGTTTAACAGCGACATGGAGATTGGACACAGATACGCCACTACATGCCATCACTTCTGTTTCTGTACACTCATGAAGTTTTCTAAAGTTTTAACCATTTGTCTTACATGGAGCACAGCCCAGCTTAAACTCATGCAAAACTACTACTTAAATCTGGACTGATAGCATTTAAGATTAACTGACCATTACAAAGTGCTTAAAAAACATTATTAGTTAGTTAGTTAGTTAGTTAGTTATGCATACTGAATTAACTTCATTTTGCATTTATTATTATAAACCTATTTTTAAAATGGATTAAACAATAATATTAACTTTTTTGGTGGATATTAATGTTGAAGATTTGAAAATAATAACTCAGTTGTTTAATAACCCTTACGTAATACTGTAGTACTAAAGTATTAAAAAGGGTTACCCTTGGACTTAATGACAGTGAACTAGGACTAACCCAGGGCAAAAAATTATTGAAGCAAAATAAGGAATTTAAAACAATTTAAAGCTGCATTCCCTATCATAGTCCCAACTCTCCCACTAAATATTACCTTCTACTTTGTACATTTTTAATTAAAATAGTCCAGCTGGACCAGTTCTCCACTACAAAAAAGACATTACACCCACCAGAGGTTTAACTTACCTTAAACATATAGCTCTGTGTTCAGCATTAGATCAGTGTGATTATGTCCGCCCCATTAAACACTGTGTGAATGCTTTGCCAATATGCCAATTTTCCTTTTTTTAACCTTGTTTTCTTTCTTTCTTTCTTTCCTTCTTTCTTTCTTTCTTTCTTTCGTTCTTTCGCTCTTTCGTTCTTTCTTTCTTTCATTTTCTTTTTTTTTTTTTTTTGTGTGGTTCTGCAGATATAGCAGGTATAGCAGCTACTGACTACCATTGACAGGTTTTGTAAATTGACCTCTGTATGCTTCTGTTATTTGGGTGCCCTTTGATGCAAGCATGTGATTGGCTACCGTTTCTGGTATGCTCTGAATATTCTCATTTAGTATATTTCATAATACTAACAAAATAGCATATATACACACACACACTGTGTGTGTGTGTTATTAGCTACACTACGATATCAAGTGATTAAACATTTTTCTTCACAAAGAAAAAACATATCACATGCTTTTCAGTAAACCACTGAAATGTTAGGCCCATGACTGCAGCCCTGGAGCCCTGGTATAAATCACACTGTACATCCATGTGACATTGCTCTTAAGTCAGGAGCAAGGCTGAAGTTTTTGACAGCTCTGGTTTTAATGAAGTCAAGTGACCTATGAATCAGTGTCACTTTGACAATGTGACAGATCCGACGTTAGCAGAAGCTCAGTGAATCACTGCTGCTGCAATACTTACTTCCTCAGACCAGACCTACAAACTTTTCTGTATGGTTCCTCAAATGCACCTGTTGTCTTCAGGATGGTACAGTCTGGAATGTTATTTATTTGCATTTAAAGAATATTTTGAATGTTGCAACCTAAAAAAGTAATGCATACATGTAAACTAAACCTGCTTTATAGTTTGAAGGCTCAACTATGTACACATATGACTAGTATATCATAAATAGTTTTAAACTCCAAATTAGGAAAATCAAGAGCTGTACAACTTTTACATACAGTATTTGAGGTAATTTACAGTCTAAAGTTCTTATTGCATTTTTGTATGCAATGATTACAAATTAAGTTAAAGATGCTCATTTCAACTAAAGGCGTTAAAAATGTTTGAGGTTAGTTATGTTTTGTCTTCTTTATTTTTGGCCTATCAGGTATGCACTGTGTCCTGTGGCTATATGCAGAATTTTAGAAGATCAGGGCACATGTCAATAAATTAGAACAAGTTGGAACAATATTTTTTGTCATATATTTTGTCAGTAGTACAGTAATACAGTACACTGGAAATTTGAATAATATTAACATTTATAAATAACGTCCTTCCATCTGTGGATTTTGCAGCAATAAATATACTAGAGATTTCAGTTCAAAGCCACTGAATGTAAAAATTCACACATATAGACCTATGCATATTTATACTATCTATTAATAATAATAATGAATGCTGTAGTGTCAAACCATGCTATACTTGGTGAAAACATGGCTTTAGTAACATACTCTGTGGTCTGTAGCCATAGTCTCACTGCACATCAGAATAAAACACATTAGTAGAACAGATCCAGACTGGAGCCACTCTGTATGCACGAGCACTGTAAATCCAAGTCTATGGAAGCACAAAGGCTGTGTGATGTCTGTCTCATGAACAGAATAATGAGCGAGATTTTCCTTTGACCTTTGGAGCTGCATCAACTTATAGAGAAGAAAGTTGAGAGAAGCTTTTTGAATTCACTGTGGAGCATTCAACTTATTTGCTTTGCTGAAGTGCCGTTTTGTTACTAATCCTTATTTAAATGAAACATAAACTATAAATGGTCCCGCTCTATATATAGTAAGCTATGAAATAACAGAATGTACCAACCCTACTGCCAAACGGAAGTGACTAACTAGATAAAATATTGCATGTATTTTTCACTGTCATGTGTGCATGAATCAGAGTTGGTTCTGGAAATAGTACTCATAATAATAATAATAATAATAATAATAATAATAATAATAATAATAATAATAATAATAAAGAAATACACTATTTGATCAAGTTGATACAAATCAATAATGAACACATGTTGATAGGTTACATATTGTCTTACAGTGAAATGTACACTAAAGGGACCTGAAGGTACTCCTCCACAACAACATAACAACCTGCCTACTTTTAATAATTACAATAATTCTACTTTATACATTTTATAACATACACTATCTGAGACCTTTGAAACTGTTGCCTAAATGACTTTGGTTCCCTTTGGTTATTTCAAGAAAGCAAAACTTAGTTAGCTTTTTTTCTACTCATATATTGCTTATGTCAGTGGTTCCCAACCTTTTTTGTCTCATGTACCCCTTGGGCTTTTTCATGACTACCCCTTCCACTCATACATGTTAATAATTTTATAAAATGTTAATAAAAAAAAAACTTCTCGAATAAAAATGTAACAATAGAAACCCCATTACATTCATTTTACAAGATATTTTAATGTTCAAAAACCTTAAATAAAAAATAAATACAAAACGCATAACAAATTTACCACAAAAAAAGAATGTCACTAACCCCCCTTTGAAACAAGCTATTAAACCTAAAACACATGTAACAAAATATAATTTTCTAATAGTAATCTTTAGCAGTTTCACTTCCTTTTTTATAAATGAGACACTTGAGCTTATCTTTCATAGGTTTCAGTAGTTCAATATAAATAGATAAATGGAAATAATTTATGAAATAATTCCAAGTACCCCTCGCAAAGTGCTTGCGTTCCCCTAGGGGCCCCCGTACCCCTCTTTGGGAAACACTGGTTTATATTATTATTGCTTTGTTTCTGTTTTACCAGATATAGTAAGTGCTGGAATAGCCACTTTTCCATAACAGTTTTTTTGGCCCAATTAATTTAATATTTACAAGACTATTAGATATAAGCCAATGGAAATGCTTCTTGTTCTGCCAAAAGTATGCTAATATGGGACTGCCCAAAGCTTGCTGGTAAGACATTCTCATCTATATTCTCTATTATATAAAATCTCTAATAAGCCTCTATCACAAAAAGAGGAAGAAACGAAAAATAGTTCCAGGCATGACAGGCGTGAATGCATTTATTCACAATCAAGAGTGCATTGAAAAGTACTGAGGTCATTTCAGGCTGCTCTTATTCCATTCATATTATGTTTTTTAATACCACACACACATTATGTTGGTCATACACAGGAGCTAAATTTAGCCTCTGTACTTTTACAAAGGAAATGTGGTCATGTGACACAATGGAACCTGCTGTTAAAAGAGAGAGAGAGTGCAAACAGGATCCTATTGGCCAGCCTTTACAGCCGGCTGTATTTCAGAGGAAGAGCCAGGGCAGTGTCTTTCCTGCTTCTCCACCACGTCCTGTACAAAGTCTCATGTCATCCGGAGACACTTGTTAGGTTTTTTTTTTTTTTTTTTTTTTGACTGATGCCATTGTTTCGCCGACCATTGATCTTTGTAGATTGGCTTCCTCCTCACAGCCCAAGTCTAAACTGACTAATGCGGCTCTAGATTCAGTCACTGTGAACACCAGCTACAGTGTGAGTGAGTCAGAACGTGGCACCAGACAGCAGCCAGCCAGTCTCAGCAGCGTGCCATGCCACCACTGTTTTCCAGTCTCCCACATGGACTCAGGAGAAAATACTGCAATAATAACACTGTGATGTCATGTACTCAGACTCCATCTATAGTCCCATAAAGCAGAGTTTCTAAAGCTTGAAAAATTTGAACACTTCCCTATATATGCAACAATACCACTTGAACTGAACTTTTGAAATTGCGATGGTTTGAGGGTCGTGCCTTGTTGTAAAAAGCTCTACAGGTTCTTATTGCAGGAAGTGTGAAGGATCTGTCAGCAAACTTACATCAATAGGTTTCTCTAGCATTCTACAATTTGATGATGTCAAAACCTCAGGTGTAGGACAGGACCCTGTATAAATGTATAGGTGAGGTACTATTCTTTTTTTAAATATCCAAACAGAAAACTCACAAATATCAAACTTTATAATTTTTTGTTAGTCTGGACCTACAACCACACCATAATAATCTTGTGGTTTAATGCCGAGCCTACTTACAGCAATCACACCTGTGTGTTTGAATAATATAACTGTTTTTGATGCTATAATGAAGAAATAACTTCATTGTAGACTTTGGGTTAGATTGTTGTTTCATGTGGATAGGCTCAGTAATTGCAGAAATATTAGCCTTAAACCAGACCAAGACATCTGCATTTTGACTCAGTAGCAGCACAGAATTCTCACCTGCCGCCATTTCAATTTTACAGGCCATTTAGAATTCTATGACATCACGTGAAGGTCACAACATTCTGAAGGCTTGTAGTGTTGAAGTCATAGTTTTCCAGTGACATGGCACCTGGAGGGCAGCACATTGGTTTAATGTTACTCCACTGAGCCACCATTTACTCAGGTTAGGGCTGTGTTTTTACAGCATCTCATCAAAGAAAACTGACTCAGAAATATGATGTGGATTTGTGTCCCTCTCCCTGGGGAGGGTGAACAGTGGTAACACACGTATTTGCATCAAACTTATTTAAATGACATTGCCTTGAGCTAGTATTAGCTAACGGCAGTTTGTGTCTGTCTGTCAGTCACATTCACCTTTTATGATGAAAAACTAATGCCCTTCCTGTATACCAGGTTGATGACCCACTATAACTTTTGGTTCGTTTAAAAGTCAGCTTCGAGTCTTGGTGGTGGAGAGGGTTTCCAAAGTCCAGCTCTGGCAGGACCTGGCTGTTGTCAGTGGCTCAAACAGGGCAGCGGTGCCTCGTACCCCTCACAGTAGGTTCCCAATGTTTGTAGTTTTAGTCCATAACCTATTTTGTCCTGAGTTGTCAGGCCATCTAATGTTTATTTGTCTCCTCATGTGTGCTGCGTGTTGCCATGTTTGTTTTGCCCTACATGGAACACAAAGTCATGTGACTGAAAACTATGAATATGTTGCATTCATGTGACGTGATTCATGTGTCATAGAATTCTAAAGGAGCTATTGGTTGTTTTCAGATTCTAGAATGTGATGATGTCACATTCTCAGATAAGGGGCAGGAGCCAGTTTTCCTCTATAAGTTATATGGTATTTTCATAAAAATATCCAAAAATGACATTCCGAAATGTTAAACCTGAACCATTTATATTAGTGATAAGATCCATAATCTTGCTGTATCCTACCACAGCAAAAAATCTGCATATTAACAATAAAAAATGTGCTTGATCATCTGAAACCCAGATGATGTCACAACATTCTATAGGCCTGTAGTGTTTAATTGAGATGAGGGCAAGCACATTTTTTATTGTTAATATGCAGATTTTTGATGTGGTAGGATAAGCACAGCAAGATCATGGACCTTGTCAACATTTGTGCATTTTCCTTACAGATATTTCTAATGAAAATTATATCTAACTGATAGAGGAACAGTGGTTCCTGCCCCCCATCTGAGAGTGTACAATCATCACATCCTAGATCTGAAAACAACCAATAGTTTAAAATTGAGATGAAGGCAGGCGAGAATTCTATGATAGAATCTGCTGCTAAAGATTTCAAATACAGATGTCTTGGTCTGATTTATGGCTAAAATCTCTGCAAGTACTGGGCTTATCCACATGAAACAAAAAGTGGCACAAATTACAGTAGTTTTCCTCAAACACAAGAAAAAAAAAGAAAAAAAAATAGAATTGAAAGTTGAAAATCACTATTGAACTTTAATAGCAGATTTGAATGGGTCCAGAGTTCCATTAAACACATCACAGCGCATCATTTAAAAAGTGTAAAATCCCCAACATTCATTGTCACTTCACTTCAATCAGTACTTTTATATTGTAGTACTTTTTCCTCATCTCATTTGCTCTCACCTGTTTGCTTTGAACAGGTGAGCGGCGCACTACGGCTCTGCTCCAGCTGGTGGCAACACGCCCTTATCTCCTGAGCCAGACTGGGACACTCCAGGCAAAATCACAACATCCCAAGAGCCATACTTCTTTGTAGTCACACTTTATACTTCAGATAAGACTTCAGCTGTTTTTGAACTCAGCAGCGATGAGACACTAATAAGTTCAGTATGCTTCATGTCTGTACTTTTGCATATACTGTATTTTCAGACCAATTCTATGTTGTTGTTTTGTTTTGTTTTTTTGTCTAGAATAAGGGTAGAGGATTAAGCTATGGGGAGTTGCATCATCTAATTTATTGTCTAATATGTTTGCAAATATCACATGATGTTTTTGATGCAAAGCCGAAAATATTGCACGTCAGAATGGTAAAAAAAAGATGTGTAATTAAACTGTGGCTGTGTTTATATTCAAAAACTACAGTGAGATGTGACAGATTCTGCACATTGACTTTGAAATTGAAATGTAATGAATTCCTTTTCTGCTCTTTACATGTCAGCATTGAAAATGGACAATTATTAATTAATGGAGTGGCTTGCTGCATATAAATCACACAAGAGGAGGGTGCTGTCAGAGGAAAAGTAACATGTGCCAAGTTTACAAGTGCTGCATTAAATTAACATTAGATTCATTGTTATTGGCATTATGTAAAAGGTACAAAGGAAAAAAAAGGGAGTTTAGCATTTAAGAATGAGCAATGAGTAGTAGACAGTAACAGTATGTATTATGTATATTAACACTCAGGCTTGGGAGTGCTATCTTAAAGCAGTGGTTCCCAGACTTTTTTGTCTTGTGTACCCCCTGGGCTTTTCTGTTATACCATAAGTACCTTAAGTATACATGTTGATTGTCATTTAAAATTTATGGCAACTGAATGTTAAATACTAATATTTTTTATGTCTTTTGTAGTAGCACAAAGATATTTTTGACTTAAATAATGCTATAAATTAATATAAATAATTTAAACAATTAATATAATTTTAATTCTCTCTAAAAACAGAACCAAATGATGATTTAAATGAAAGGCAAAACAAATTATCGGAATGATTTCACTTTACAACTGAAGTTTCAAATTGATTTGATTGATTTATTGGGATTTTCTAGAAATAAATATTAAAATACTTCTGCATGCAATGTGCTGGAGTACCCCTAAGGGTCCCTAGTTTATGTATCATTCCTTCAATTGATTTTCAATTAAGAATCAAAAATTAAAATATGAAAAAACTTCTTTTTCAATTTTTTGTTTTTTGATATGAAATCAAAAAACAAATTACAGTTTAATTTTTTATTTTTTGATTTAGTTCAAAAAATGAACATTTGAAGGCCAGCTCGGATTTTTCTTTAATAGTTTTACGTGACCCAGAAGTTGATCTTGTGTAGCTTACGGTTCATTGTCACAGCAGTGACAGTAGTTAAAGCTTTGCCTGACTCTCTCTCAGACTTAGTTAAACCAGTGGTTCTCAACTTTTTAGAGCCGTGACCCCAAAGAACATTTGCTGATTTTTGTGACCCTCCACCCGCTGTGCCCCTCCCTCGCAAAAAATGAAAGATTAAAAAAGAAGCTTTTTTTTTCATGTTTTCATTTTTGATTATTAATAGAAAAACTTGAACAAATGATACACAGACCATGGCTGCACCAAAGGTTGGGAAAAGTTGTTATTCGTAGCACAAACAAAGCTGTGCAATGTAAAAAGTCAACTTTCAGGTAAACAAATAATTATTTTCAGACCTCAGTTACATAACTGTTGTATATGTGTTTTGTATACTATGTGTAGTTATGCATATGTTGAAGTAAAGTGACCTGTAGGTGTATGTTTATTTAAAGAAGTAGTATCTTTTCTCACTCACAATCACAACAAAATCTTTAAAACATAAACAGTAATAGTTGTTGTGCAGTGGGGTCTGTTGGAGTGCGGAGGTATGCTAAAACATACTCTTTGCTCAAAATAAATCTCTTGGCTTGGCTCATAGAGCTTCTCCCTTCTTTATTTACATTCAATCCAATAAACTGCTAGGGACTTTGAATAGGCTGTTTTTCATTAAATGTATTTGTATTATGAATATATATTTTTTGCACTGCAATTCAGTGTTAACACTAAATATTGGTGCTGCTTGATATCATTTTATTCACCTTGCCTCATGACTATGGATGACAATTATTTATAAAAATGTTAATATGGACAGAAAGAGTCAATTTACAATGACAAACAATGTATGAACGACCCTTGATCAAGGATGAAGGGAATGACGTGACAGGCAGGGAGACCTGATTAATGGGAGCACATACCCACAACTGCCTACAGTCTGTATATGTAACTGGAAATAGAAAAATAGCAGAAAAAGGGATAAATATATAGCAATATATAATAATAAATATATACAAAAACTGTATTTACTAAAACAACAACAAAAAACTGTATATAAAGTGTATAAAGTCCAGTAGAGCAGTGCAAGGAAACCATTTTAAAACAATTTCCATCCACATTAGGTTTTTAACAGTCCTGACAGTACATTTGAATAAAGCTGACAATCGCGGCTTGGAATGGAATTAACTTGTCATTAAGGAAACTATTGTTTTCTTCTGGGAAATACTGGAGAAAACAGCCAGTCCAATGGTCTGAAGACCAATACTGTCATTTTTTTTTTTTGCAATCCCTGTCAATACAAGATAAGTTCCTTATGCATTTTCAAAGTTTTAGTTTATTATTGAAATGATATGTTACCATAAATGCATTTTATCTTGTACTACAGCTTACACACACAGAGACTTACCAAAATGAAAACTGATCTTTACAACAAAGAAAATATGAAATTTGAAAAATATACAACTAGTCAGCTAGCTCATAAAAGGCTTAACTCAATTTATTTCATTATTGGTCAAGTAGCATTGATTTGGATGGAAATGGGTTCAAATGGGAGGGGTTCCAGACCCACTTTATTTTCTTGAATAAGTGAGTGGGTCTAGCTGTCCAGACTGAGTACATCACATTAGTTGGTTGCCACATTTACTGATTGCAAATGCAGCCATAATTTAGTGGTTTCTTTTTTCTCTTCTGCACTGTAAAACCAAATAATTGAAGCATACTGATGCACTAGCGGATTTTTTCCTTTGTATTTGAGGAAAACTTATTATTCAGTCAATAGCACCACAGGATAATAGATGTTATCTCATTACAATGAAACTCTGAGACCTCATCTGCTTTTTTATGAAGAGTTCTGACAGCAGGAGAACCAGAATAGGGACTACATTTTTCACCAATCACATGCTCAGAACAAATAGGGGTGGTCCCATTCAGATCAGGGACACTTTAATTGGTTGAGTCCAAGCCTGTGTAAGTCTTTTTACACTGCAGCAATGGCTGCTGGGCCATTTCCAACTGGAAAGATACATTTAAAAACTCAAAACTCAAGGCAGAAGGATCCCTCAAGATTTTTTAGTTTGGGGGCCAACTCAAAATCTCAAGTTTTCAACAATTATTTTTTCTTCATCTAAAAAAAAAAAGTTTTACTCACTATCATTATTTTTTTAACTCATCTTACAGCTAACGTACTATCCATTGTTCAGAAAAGGTATCATTATTGATAATAATAAAAACTAAATGCACTAATAAAGACAAAAGAATAATACTTCTCTGGACAATGGAGAGTAAGTTGGCTGTATAAGGAGGTACAAAAATAATGATAGAGAGTAAAACTTAAAATTGAAAGTTTTTAGACAAAAGAACATCAAATTATGTGAACAAAAAAATATTTGAGGGATTCTGCTGCCTTGAGTTTTTAGTTTTCACAGGATTTTTTTTTTTTTTTTTTTTTTTATTGTACCAGTACCATCTCTGGCTTCAATGTCTTACATTTAAAAAAAAATCTGCTGGAAAATAACATAAAATACAAACAGAGAAACAAAGAGGAAATCTTACATTCAGCTTTTTTCACATTCTCAACAACTCAGGTAGAGGGCAAATCTGTGACGTCTGACTGTCCATAACTCTATATACAGCATAATATCATTTTACATAGCACACACACAAGGACTCAGGTTGGGCACAATGAATGGAAAGCTTTTCAACTGAACCTCAGGGATACGTTCTGAGTGAATGTGACAGAGCGAACCAGAAATGTTATAGAACGACCAAGAATCACAATGAGGTACAGCCGACCTCAAGTGAAAGACACCAAACGACCAGGGTACAAATCGACTGTTATCAAATCAGGCCTAAAGGATTCTCCTCGGACCAGACTAACTCGTTTATATCCAGAGGAATCCTCTAAAGCCAGCACCAGCACTCATCCAGCACATACAGGACACTGATCTGTGGCCCACTTTTATTGCCTGTGAATATTGAACGCTACAGCTGCACTGGTCTCTCCGGTGATTAATGTTTCAATTAAAGAAAGCCAAATGGGAAAGGGTTATTGTGTGGATGCAGGGAGAAGGGATTATTATCGGGAACATGTTCTATTTGATTACACTGGATGCAAAGGAAGGAAAGTTCATCTGTGACTCAGGCAGTGCTGGAAAAAAGAGAGGAAAAAATGTCCAGAGATGTGGATTGGGAATATACAGCACCTACAGTATGAAATATGCTGAGGAACTGTTACTGAGTTAAATTAAAATGACACATTGGTAAAGGAAAGGCTAGAAAAACACAAAATAGGTAGGAGAAAACATTTATTTTTTTCCCAGGTTTCACAGGGTAGCTATATTGTTATATAGGCCCCTTTTAATTTTTTTTTTTTTTTTTTTTTTTTTTTGATCTTTAACCATGTTAATGTTAATAATGTTTCCACCTCAAAAAATATACCTGGAGTAGTATTTTGTGTCATTCACAAGTTTAAGTCACTGGACTTATTTTGATAATTTCAACTCTGAAGATGTCGTCACTATGCAGCAGTGAGCTCATTTGCATATGTATCTGTTAGCGTCATGTTGCTAATAGCCATGCTAAACAGCCATTTAATTCTCTGTCCAGGTTTCTGATTAATATTTTAAATAGTATTTTACAGGTCTTTTTTTAAACATAAAGTTTAGTGTTTATATTGTAATAAACTAGTGCCATTAAATAATACCAAGGTTCAAGGCTGGAGCTGTAATGGTGGAGGTCAGTAATCTCAGTACTTTTCACTGTCTCCATAATCATTACTATGTATTTTTTCTAACCTACTGCATTATATTAGCTGCACAGACCAGCTAACAAACAAAGGCTGCTGTATTTAGGATCTGAATGACTTGGAACAGACTTGCTCTGGCCCCTGGGTGCTGATGTTCTCATGTACTGTATGGTTTAAATGTTAAGTATCAGATATGGGAAAGAGCTGGTGTTGGATTCTGGGAGTTTTGGAGGGTTTTTCTGCACCGAGCCAGTTGGCCCAGCCGCTGCAGAGGAGGAAGCAGGTGTTTCAGATTTGAGTGGCAGGTGGTGATCCATGCAGATCTATGCAGCAACACACAGCCACCGGAAAATCCATAATTTCTCATTTCGCAGTGCTTGAATCTAAAACAACAACTGGCTCATTATGAGACTCTTCTGCATTCAGTTTGGATATGAATGCCCAAGGCCTTAATCATAATACGCACTAGACTGAGAGAGCCATATACCTCCAATATTCTACTGAGCTGCAAATGGCCACCAATATATCATCAGCTATACGCATACCAAGACATTGCTGTTCAACTACCATCTTCAAAAGAAAGCAAAATAAAAAATAAATCAGGCAAATGCACAAAATATGGATCTGTTTGTCCTACCCAGCTAACACCTGTGGCCTGAATAGGTGGTATCACAAACCTCGGAAATGTGACAGTATCTATATGGAACAAGGCACATAGAAGCTGATTGACTTTAGAGCTTACACAGCAAAATTGTTGCAAAATTCTAGAATAACTGTAACTGTATCACTCATCTGCAAAATATTGGGCTGTTAAAGAGTACACTAGAACACAATATCTATTCTGTAAGGCATTACTCATAACAAATATCCCCCCCCCCCCCCCCTCTACTACATCATCAGTTTGTCATTGCTGATGAGTCAAAGACACGTAAACTGAAGACTGAGACAAGAGTGTACAGAACATGAATGCACGTAACAAGGGTTAAGCCAGGACAGACTCGGTCTAACCTCAAGCCTGGACTACAGCCAGGACTTAGGGTAAAACATGGAATCAAGTATGAGTTACAATAAACAAAATACAATACTTCTCAAAATGTCTTTCTAATGTCATATGGGCAGACAGACCCTTTCACTTCATCATCGAACTGTAATGGATTTGAAACTCAACAAATGCCACCAAAAACAATTCTTCTAGAAATGTTTACTCAACCAAAGTAGATTTTTTGGAGAAAATATTCTCATTGTACATTTTCTAAAACATACATTTACTTTTACTTCTGTACATTTTAGAGGAAAACATTTAGTCATGTAGTAGTACTGGTAGTAGTAGTAGTGGTAGTAGTAGTAAAAGCAGTAGTACTAATGCACAAATTAATAGCTGTAGTAGCAGTAAGTACTTACTACTTACATGTAAATTTACAGTCATTTAAAGTCATTTTTTTTACTTTTACTGAATAAATAATTTTGTTGAGTACTTTTACTTCTACTGTAATAATATTGTTTGAGGCAGTGGTACTTGTAAAAGTTGAGGCAGCAGTAGCCCAGTTGGTGGAGATGTTTGCCCACTAACCCAAAGGTTGGTGGTTCGAGCCGCGCTACCAACATTACATACTGCCATTGTGTCCTTGGGCAACTGGGACTTTTCACCCACTTTGCCTGTATGAATGTGCTAGTGTGAGAGTGTTTGGTGCTGGTAGGACAGGCCGTAGGCACAGATTGGCAGCCACTCATCAGTATCTAGAAGTATCTAAAGGCGCTATATAAATCAAATGCATTATTATTTTTAAAGAGCCTATATTATGTTTTTTGTGAGTCTTTAAATTAATTTAGGACACATCTATATCAGCATCTTACCTTTTGTGGTCAGAAAATGCTATAATTATTGCAAAAACCTTATCTGAAGAAACTCATCATTTGACTCAGTAAGAAATGCTCAGATTAGGTCCCTGTCACTTTAAGAGCCCTCCCTCTCTGCTGTCCCACTGCTGTCATGCTACTTCAGCTCTTCTCAAAAACAAATGGTGTCTAAATGGTGTCCCCTGCACTTCGAGGTGGGTTTGTTTGGTTGCTGCAGGGGAGGCCTGAGCTGTAGCAGCACTTCCTGAATGGGACTGGGCCGTGAGGGGTGAGGGGTATGGTCAGGTGGAAAAGGCAGACCAGTGAAACAAGCTGTTTTTGGCCTCTAACAAACTCAAGTTAAAAGAACAGAGGAATACTCAAACATACATGAATGAAACAAAACACAACTCCAGGTAAGTTTTTGATGAGAAAATAACATTATAACAAGGTAGAATGCTCAATTTAGTCGATTTTGCATAATATAGCCCCTTTACAAGTATAAATGCTCTTTAACAAATATGGAGTACTTCTTCCACCTCTGGTTACGTGTCTTGGGAATCCAAATCAAATCAACAGCAGACCAATTATGGAATGGAAAATTAGGATGGCTGGTCATGGTATTATCTAACGCCTCAAGATATGGACCAAACCACAGTTAAACGAAGTACAAATACATCATTGATTTCACCCTGAAGGACTGTCAATAAAAGTCCATGTTTATCTTTGAGCAGGTGTAGCTCATTTTCCATTTCTCCCTTCAATAAACCGGACAACCACAGCATGTAATCCCAGTTTGCAAAATCAATCCTAACCATGTCCTGGAGCCATGATAACTGAGGGCTACCAGCTCTGAAAGTATTTACTAAAACAGAGGTGGCCCGGAGCAGCATGTTTGAGCCTGCCTTGCTGTAGTTGGATTCACAGTGGAGGAATGTGGAGCTTTTCTATGGCTTGGGGTGGTGCTGTCGCTCCCACTGTCAGTCTATCATTATATGGCAGAGGAACACACAGAGGAGCACGCACCTACATGCACCAAGTAAACATGTGTACACAAATACAGAGAGGTGTACACTTCCCAGGAAAGTGTTGTAGAGACGCTAGAGCTGGAGGGAGAAAGGATTTTTAACACTTTTTTTTTTTTTTTTTTTTGCAGAGGATAATGAGGATCAACATTTGAAAAGCATTGGCAAAGTGTTTCATCTGAAATAAATTATGGATGACTACCAATGCTGTGTTAACATTCATTCATTGTATTTTCAGACTACACCAGAGAGTGTGTGGAGAAATGTAAGCTGCACTGTAAAAATCTCACAGTCCCTAAACGTCAGTAAATCATATAAATTTGGGGTAAAAATATGTATATCATTCTTCCAATAACAACCAAGCAAAAAGACAAAAACAATACAATAAAGTAAATAAAAATAATAATAAAACATAAAATAAAATAAAAATAAATTCTACTACTACTACTAATAATAATAATATGAGTGCATTCAAATGTTAAAATATCTACTTCCAGGTTGATTTTATTTGTTATAGATGCAGATAGATATGTGGTTAGTATAATGAAAGTTCATATCATTAGCATCAAACTCAGTTTCATTATATTTAGTGTTTAAAAAGTCCATATATATGTACAATAAGACCTTCTGTTGGTATTTAATTTACTACGATGTATTATATGATTTTTCCTATATTTAATTAAATGACTGCTAATGATTTCAAACAAGGCTCATGAGGTGGTCCATCAGGGTACAATGTGATTTCTATATTCAGCTAATTAGTTCATTTATTCTATAGCTGTAATGTTATATAGCCTAAAGAGAGCGAACAAGCAGCAAAATGTGCCAGTAATGTTTGCATAAATGTATAATGTATATTTCTCAAGAGCTGACTTATTATGAAAGAAGTGTGTGCGCTTGTTAAAATTTTATAAAGTCACACTGTATGTTAATGGTTATAGTGCGTATAATGTTGGTAATGTGTGTATTATGTCCGTATAGTTCAAAGCTTGTGCACCACCATATCATTTTCTAAATACAGCATATCTGATAAAATAAAAATGAAACTTGTGTGGACTTCAGTTGTGCCTCACTAAGACTGTGGCTCACGCAAAAATTATTTTTCAGCATGGTTTGCCAACAAGGTAAAAAAAATATTTCTGCAGCCGGAAAGCGAGCCTGGCCAGCCATTATAATTGATTTTATAGTGAACAGCTGAACAAGGATTTATTTTAGTTCCTGCTGTTTTGAGCTGAACACAGATTAAATGTAACTTAAAATTAAATTGGACTGATATAACCAATCAAAATTCAAGGGGCAGTGCCAACTTATGCTGCATACAAGGCTGATTGTAAACCTAGAAACATCCCCTTAAAAAAACAAAACAAACAAACAAACAAAAAAATAAAACACTGAAATAGTCCATTCACAAGATCAGCTTGGAAAACAAACATGGAAGCCCACAAAAACCACCAAAAAATATTTTTGTGTTGTTTTTATAGGAAACAAATAAATGCATTTTAGAGCTGCTTGCTGTGGTTAAACAAAAGCTTAGAGTTTTAACAGGTAATGTTTAGTTAAGTAATTTAAATAAGCTAAGACATTTCTGCAGACCTGTAGTGCTAGAAACTATAAACTTCATTAATTACACACACCTAGCAAAAAATGTTCATACATGTGAATTCTCTTGTTAAACGACTTTTTCACTGTTAGTAACCACCGTCCTCCTGTTACAAAGAGAATTGCCGTGATTGTGATGCCAACTTGGAAAACTTGGACCACATGATTTTTGCACCAGTTTGCGAGCAAAAAAATATTTTTATTAAACATTATATACTTTATAATACACAGACAAACATGCCAAATGGACAAGCAACACAGACCGGTTACACAAACAGAAAAACAGCAACATAGCAACACAACAGAATAGACACAACAAAGATATGCAAAATGAAACACTCCAAACCTGCCTTAATTTAGAAAATATCATAGTTGGTCAGATGATTGTGGTAGAAAGGGTTTTGGTGGCAACTGGATCATTTTCCAAACAAATTACATGGGTCTGGTTAGTTTTTGTTACTTTTTGCAGCATGGTAAACAATATTTTGATATCCATAGACAGTGATTTACAGCAGCAGGGATCCCAGCTATAAAAGTTTTATTTTTACCAGTGTTCGCTGTGAGCCATTGGCCTGCACATGCGGCCCATGCATCAGGATGACGATCACACCTGTACCCCGTGTTTCAGCCCCGATGATCAATGAGACTGGGAGATGAAAGCCAGAGCGGCACGGTTCTTGTTTTGCTGCAGAAAGTGATTCCAATCAATTTGAGAAAAGAGAGAGACGTGAGCTTCGGCACAAAACGTCCACGATTACATTCTCACCGCGAACTGCAGCTTATCCTACTCAGGAACTCACTAAACTCTCCCAAGCTCCTGTGTAAAGTTTCAGGCCTCAACAAAAGGCTTGGTACAAAAGAGTGGACATTAGCAAAGAGGGCTGGAATAATCCCAAACAAGAGCTGAAGTGATGGCTCTGACAGACTGATGAATGCACTGAGGCGACAACAGGTAATCCACTTCACACACTTCACATTTATACTCATTTTGGAGTTAATCTCTGGGACTGTAGACTGACCTCAGCAAAAATTGTAATGGCAAGAGTCTTTTCCAATCATACTGGTAACAATATACAAGACATTTTAAAAGGGCTATTTGTTCCAAAATAGAAAAAAAAAACATTACCTAATAGCATAATGACAAAATAAATAAACAAACAAACAAACAAATAAATAAATAAATAAATAAATAAAAATAAAAAAATAAAAAATTGTGATAAAAATCCAATGTGAAAGAATGATGGAAGGAAGGATGTAGCTAAAAAAAAGGTCTACTAGTGCCACATATGCTTACAAAGCTAAACACACATAAATATTGGCAATTTAGTCACAAGAAACAAGGAGATATGCTAATTGTGGTTGGCTATTACATTGATTTATTGCTAAACTTAGCAATAGCTCTAAACTCTAAACTTTGTTCTTTGTTGTGTTTTATATTTTTAGGTGGTAAATTGGTCCAGTAAAAGTCTTAAAAATGTGATTTGTGAGGGGGAAAAAAAGCTTTCTTTACATTGACACACTATTATAGCATAACATAACAATCCAGTGATTGTTAGCATTTAGCATTTAGCTGAGTGCTATATGCACTTAGAAATAAATATCAAGCAAGTCGCTAACAGAGCTAATGTAGCTGGATGGTTGCGATTTGCCCAAAATAGTACCTTATCTTGGTACAATTTACAATTTTGGGGGGATAAAGCTAATTTGGTCACAAGTAGGCTATGATTTGGTTGAAATGCGGTTATATAAATAAACTTTTAAATATTAACAACACACAAATTCAGTTCCAGTGTATTAGTCTCAGAGTGATTTGTGGTTTTTAATGGATAAACTGCACTTTGACTGCTGCTGTAGTTGCTTAAAGTTTCAGTGACTTATAGATTGTAGCCTTTAGCTTATGTAGCATTAATTCCTCCTATAGCCTATAGGATAAGCAGATTTCAAGACCCAAAAACTGGGACACGTATTTATTTTCCAAATCCCAGTGCATTTTTATTTATTAAGCGAAAAAAAAGTTTCCAAAATCCATACATTTTTTCTGAATATAATGGAAAATTATAGATAAATATAATAACATTGTAAATACATTTAGTGACAAAAGTATTTAGACACCTTATTTTAAGTTTCCTATGCTTTTCTATTGATTAAATTGGGACAACTGGGACATGGTTTGTTGAAAACTGGGACATATTAGTGTTTGTATGTTTATGTGTTGGGACATGGTACAAGGAGCCATAAACCAGGACTGTCCCTGTTTAATAGGGACATCTGGTCACCCTATCCTATACCCAAAAAAGCCAAACTGGGCCATGTGCTACTGTTTTCTGTCCAGGTACTGTCATTAAACAGATGTAGCTGGTTGCAGTTTTGCCCAAACTATTTTGCCTATGCACAAATTGTGTTTTTTGTTGGCTAATGCTAATTCCTGTATCTTCTACTCCATATAAAGCCTGAGATAGCACTGTGGTGATGGCTGTGACAGACTGCTGAATGCATTAACCTGACAGGCCGAGGCTACATCTCCTCTTGAACAGGTAATCCTGCTCTCAGGTCACTATGGTGGGTCCCACAGGGGGCAGCGGGAGCTGTCTGCCTCTCCAGCGGCTCCTCATCTGGAGGTGGGAGCCGCAGATTGGATGACCTCACATTAGTTTGGGCCCCGCAGACCCAGGTGGCTGAAGCACGCACCAGGTGATTACCGTGACCAGCGCTCAATCTCCACTGAAAATTAAAGTGTGTATTTGAAAATGTGTTTTTGACTTGAGACCTAATTTACCGCGCTTCATCCGAGGTGTCCTAATGTGTTTGCCATGAAGGTAGCAATTTTTATGCAACACATCACATAAAAATGCAAGGACAGAGAGTAAAAAAACTACACGAGAACATATGGATTTGAAGCAAGGACAAAGTGTGGTCGGAATGCTAAGCCACTACTTTGACATATCCTTTACATAATAATGTATGCATAATTAGTTTTACAGCAGGGCATGAGGGATCATAACATCTGTCTTATCTGCTATGATTCAAACTGAATCAAGCATGTTTTATTTATTGCTGGATGAGAATATTTATGTGAGCATGCTGATAACTTTACATTTTATAGTTGTGTCTAATTATAGTTTTTAATTATCTGACCTGAGTTGACAGGAGAAATAAACTTTTAAAGGAACTCTACAGTTTACAGTTTCATTTATCTATTAAAAGCCTATTTCAAATTTACCCGTGTAGGCCTATAATGTAGACATCTGAAAGTTGTTGATAAGGCAAGATATGCAATCTGTTGAGAAAATAAGTTACATAGTGTTACTTTAAAGCTACTAAATGCAGTGTTCATCACCATTCAACATGTATTGTATGTAATGTAGTGATTAAAACATATACTTATAATGAATATTTATTCATAATGATGAAAACTGGGTGAGGAACCCCTCACATTCAAGTCATTCTGCTTTTTTTCTGCATTTGTCCACAGGCAGTTTATTTGGGGTATATTGGTACTGGTCTCTGCATTCTGATTGGTTGAAAGGCTATCCAATTGCATAGTTATGGTTCTTTGTGCATGCAAAGAACAACTAAACTTGTTTTAGAAGTCTGGCTAGTCTATTTTCACTTTTTATTATTATTATTATCATTGAGTTGATATCAACATTCTTTCTGATACCCTCGGTAAAACTACAAATACCAGTTTTAATACCTGAAGTAATTCAGTGTCAAACCACATTTTATCTCCCAGCTTTTCCCCACTGAACAGTTGAAACAGTGTGAAAACAGCACTGCAGTGGCTCCATGAACTCTTGACCTCGCCCTTTAGGCTCCTCAGAGGAACTTCCTGTTGTTTTCTTAGTTACACAGATTGAACACTGTGAATAGGTTTGGAAATACCTGCTTTTACCCCGAGCCCTGGGCTATGATTATACAAACAGAGAAAAGCAGAGCGCTACAGGCAACTCAAAAATACATTTAGGATAAGGGCCACTTGGACCTGTCCTGATACTGAGCATGTCTTAATGTATGATAATAGATGGCATATATTTAAACTGGGTCCCTACTCTTTCTTGTCAAATTCAAGTATTTCTCAAGAACTTTCTGAGTTCATTTTCAAACTTTATTTGGGTTATGTTTCTGTGTTAAACTAATGACCCATTGCAAGATATTGCAATTTATTACATTCTTTCTTGTATTTGAGAATGAACAAAAAACACATCATAATAGCATGGACAACTATGCTTGCGATATACTATATGTAGATATTTTTAAACCTAATAAATAAAATATGCTCATTTAAATATGATTAATGTAATGTTTTGGAGGACTCACTATAACCCATTTTATAAAAAGCCATCACTGATCATAATGTATAAATGGTAGCTGTGCTTTGAAACTTTAATAGCAGGTGAATTCTTGTTTGAACCAAATTCACCGCAATTTTTGCATTCCTTCTTTTTGGCAGATCACTCTCCACTCACACTTCCCCTGTTGGAGCAGGTACTTCCCTCTTGTGTCGGCTGAGCTTTTACACATCTCGGGAGATTGAGTGACATCCCCTGCTTTTAAGAGGATTTGATTTGGTGAAGTCAGAGAAACGGAGCTTGGCACTAATGTATTCTGACACCGCCACAACGCTGGATGTGCTACTCATTCAGCCAAAGCAAACAGACCACAGGGAGGCAGGCTCATGCTATCCTGCTTACTGAAAGCCTCCTCTCTTTCAGGTGTCCACTGTAATAATTGGAGCTAACCTGTGTGCTCTAGATCTATATCATCACAACATCTCCAGGAGGATTGCATGATTCAGAAAGGCCAGAAAGCAGGAAAGCATTATGAAAAATGTGTACAGAATAGAAACAAACCAGATATAAAAAGTGTGAAAAAATAATTAACAGGGAGATTGCATGTAGCTCAGTATGGCTGCGCTATGGACCATAAAACAAAGCATCCTTTGAAAATGACTTATGTGGGCTTGTGACTTAATAATAATAATAATAATAATAATAATGAATTAACCTTATATATATATATATATATATATATATATATATATATATATATATATATATATATATATATATATATATATATATATATATTGCACTTTTCTAGACTCTCAAAGTTGCTTTACAATTTGGTGCATTATTCATTCTCTCCTCAGTCACACTCTGTGGTGGTGAGCTATGGCCACAGCTGCCCTGGGACAGACTGACTGAAGTGTGGCTGCCAATCTGCACCTACAGCCTGGCAGTGCAATGCTGGCAGTAGCTGACAGTAACTAGATACTTAAGTTAATTATTTTGAAGAAAAAGTACTTTCTGAGTACATTTTGTAGAACATAAGAACAAACTTTTACTTTTATTTGAGTAAAGTTTGGATGATTTTATTTTTACTTTTACTTGAGTAAAACTTTAAATTGTCTAGGGAAGAAAAAGTAGTTTTTGTCCTCTGTGGTATAGTGGGTAGCACATCTGACTTTCAATCAGAAGGTTCAGGGTAGAAGAAGAAGAAGAAAAAGAAAAAGAAGAAGAAGAAGAAGAAGAAGAAGAAGAAGAAGAAGAAGAAGAAAAAGACTTTATACTTTTTTCAGTTATATTATTTTTAAAGTCACAGTACTTTTACTTGAGTACAGCTTTTGATTTCTGTCCAGTAGTGGAGATTGAACCTCCAACCCTCAGGTGAGTTAATGAACGTCTCTACCAACTGAGGTACTGTCGCCCTGATTCATGATCGAGTTCATACATCCATGGTCTTAATACATTATACTAGATTATTTTCAACAGTACATGTTTTCTAAGCTGTAATGTACCTAAACAACAAAAAATGTTTCACCATTTTTGAAGTAAAGCAAAAAAAGTACTTTGTGCTTACTTAGTACAAAACAATCTTGATCATGTAGCTTGCACATGTAAGCTTTTCCTTGCTAAGTCAATAAGACAAAAGAGTTGCACTAATCCACATAGAGTTAATTTTAAGGGCGCTCCGATCGATCGGCCGCCGATCATGATCGGCTGATCATGGCTAAAAATAGAGTGATCGGTGATCGGTAAAATGGGCCGATCAGAAGGGCCGATCAAATTACAATAAACACGCGAGGCTCTCACATTTACTGTCCTGCAACTCCGGTTTGATTAAACAGCAGTAGCGTTATTTTAGCAGTGTTTTTAAGTTAAGCTCTGGTTATAACTAACACAAACCTGCCCTGGAGGCGCTGCTTTGTGTCCCCGCTGTGTCCCCGCCTGCTTTAGGAGCGCACGGGACAGAACCGAGGCGCAGCAGTGCGTGTATTTGCAAACACCAACGTAAATAGAGCTACAGCTAACCCGCTACCAGTTACGTTAAAAGGATTAAGAAAGTTCAGAGTCTGCCTGTGTCTTGTTGCGCGGAGAAAACTGTGCGTTTTGTGGCTTAAACTGCACCAAATGGCTGCTAATAGAAAGAGAAAGTAAAAAGGCAGCCCATGTGTCCGTGTGTCTGAGAAGAGCACCTTTCATCGTTGTCTTCTCTGCTCTCTTTGCACGTTTTCTTCATTCAGACGTTGTCAGACCTGGCTGCAGGAGCTGTCTGCTCTTTAGTCCACTGTGTTTCAACCTGGTTTGGCTGCGCGTTACGCGGACACAGGCGCTGCACCCGCGGACTCAACCAATTAAGAACAGCTGATTTTTACATCAGCGGAGCATTCAAACAAAGCCACAGACACTGGGCACACATTAAAGACCAATAATGCAACAAAACCTCTTCTAAAACAAAAATAAGTAGAATTTTGTTGTTCTTTTATATTTACAAAGGCTACAGTATTTTTCAAATGGAACTAATAATAGCCTGCATACAATACATTACTACATTGAAGACCACGTGATCGGTATCGGCCATGATCGGTATCGGCCGATCACAGCAGAGGCTGATCGGTGATCGGTGATCGGCCTCAAAAACCCTGATCAGAGCACCCTTAGTTAATTTATTAGTTAAGAAGGGCTGCTAAACTGAATACATATTCTTATTCAGGTTTTCTGTAAGTTAACACCTGTGTTGCTAGAAATAAACGTATGTCTTACATCCATGGTCATAATAGATGTTAATGTATCTATTCATTTTTTCTCGAAAGAGCAATATGCCAATATGTCTTTTATGGGTGACAAAACACAAAAGTTTTAGCAGTTTTGTTGCTATGTAAGAAAATTGTGTTTATGGAGTAGCCCTTTGTGTCTTTTTACATACAGCTACTTGAATATAGTACACCCTTTTTAATTAGTTTGTATCATTAAAGTTGGTAGACTTTGATACTAAGTCCAATAGAAGTTTAATTGCATGAGTACTACATCATCAACGCCAGAAGAAGAATACTTTCATATATGTGTCAAAAACCATTAGCTTGTGCGCTCTGCATAGCCCTTCATGTTGTGCAATGACTAGTAAACTTGTCTATTATCTTCAGATTTCCTGCATGTGTGGGAGCCCTGCTTGCTTTTGAGAAAGGCATAAAAAATTGCACCTTTTCTTGTAAAAGTCTGCTCTTAAATTACCCGCTGATAAAAAGCTGGAGGCTATCGAAGCTTAAAGAGGGCTTTAAAATGGCACATTTAGATTCCTGGGCCTCCATGTTGGTGGGCATTGACGTGGTCTTTGATTTTCTCAGCCAGCATGAGGGCTCAAAATCTTTCACATCATCTATATTTTTGACGCATGCCGAAACAGGCTCTAGATCTTAAATTTCACAGTTATCTGCAAACATCCTGACAGAGAATTTTGATAAGTCTTAGCTAAACACCAAGAACAGCATGGTCGCGCTCTGTAACTCAGCTGTATGTCAGAAATAAGTTGCATGAAAACATCTTTGAAGCTAGAAAATGATTGCCTTGGGCCTTGCATTGCCACACAAGAAAATGTTTGGAGTATTTTTTTTTTCTTTTTTGGAACGGAGCATACAGTGAGTCAGGGCTCCCTCACTTTTCACACTGCACCCCTCTCACGGCGGCGTCTTCTCGGATGATTACTGTTGCTCTGTGATGACAGGAATCCCACCTGACATGGCCGGGCTTGTATTTGTCAGTGATTCACTCGGCTACAGGTGCCTCAGTGGCTTAAAGGAGCAGTTCAAAATCAGTTTATTCTTGACGTACCGAAGCAAGAGGATTTCATCAACAGAATACTTTTGAAAGAACTTGGTAACATTTTACACATGGTCCTAAAGTGAATTTATTTCTTTCCTATTACTTGTGAGTGGTTTAATAGCATACTGTAATAGGAATTATCTCACAACAGTAAAGGTATCTCACAATGATGAAGAATACACTTAAACTAATCATTTGTGCCCTTACTTTTCCTTATGGTTGGAGTTAGAATCTTTACGCCTATCTTGCAATGGAAGAGCAGATTTCATCTATATTCAACCATTACTTTTTGAGTTATCCAGCTCACAGAACTACCAAAAAAAAAAAAAAAAAAAAAAAAAAAAATTGTCTTCTCGGCAGTGCTAAAAAAAACTTAAATTGTCTTCTAGTTTTCTTTTTGTTTAAAAATATTTTTTGTCCATTTCAGGATTTATTAATAGGACAGAGTTAAGTAGGAAAATGGGGAAAGAGCGGGGAGAAACATTCGGCAAATTGTTGGACTTACAATGCAGAAGCAGGCAGCAGTTGCTCTGCATATGGGCCACAGCTCTACCACTGAGCCATACGCCAGTGCAGCTTCTAGTATTTTAAGGTTCTTTAAGGATTTCAATAGATCAGAATATTCAACATATACCAAGAAGCCAATCACATGGTTGTCTACAAGAAAAGTCTTGTGAATGTTCCTATTGGCTGGTAAGTCTACATGGCTGCACAATAGCACAAAGAAAGTCTGAATTGTTTGACAGTTTAAAGAATGTGGAGCCTCTCTAAAAATGTCAGAGAGAAGTAACAGGACTAGCTCAGGCTGAGCTAACGTTTGTATGGTTCATTGAACAGCTTTGCAGATGTCTGTCACTCAAAGTTACTACACACATAAGACTAGTGTTTAATAAAGTGTAAACTGAGCAGTTCACCCCCTCGCAGCTATCACAGAAGCAGAACTTTCCTCCTGAGACCAATGCTGTCTTTTGTAGCCGGTTGTAAATATATTTATTTCACTTGTAAAGTGGCTGTCGGGGTCTGGAGGATTTTTCATTACCGGAGGCAAAGACAAAGTTTGGGTGGTATTACAGCCATCGAGTTAAAAATACAGTGTGGCATGAACCTATTATAAAGCTCCAGTTTTAGGATTAGTCCACTCCCTTAAAAGACAACACTATGAATTTTAAATATAAAAGCTAATGACTGATTTTAAGTTTGTAAATGTTGCTGGTGATTTAGTCTGGCTGCAACATAAAAGAGACAATCCCTGTGATTGTAATTGCTGTTATGATGTATTATCTTCCACATTAGCCTCCATGACAAACATCACAACAATCCTATAATTTTATGTGCTGGGATTTTCCAGTTCCTCCATCCCGTCTTTAGAAGTGCAAGTCATCGGCAGTGTGGATCTGGTTAGCTTTAGAGCACTTGAGAGCAGGGTGGTGACTCCACGACTTGTCCGGACAGCTCGACAGGTTGGGCACTTCTAAATAGGAGCACCTCTGCAGCGTCACGTCTGCTACCTGCACCTGCCACAGGCAAGTGCTTCAGCCTTTACAAAGACATAACTTAATACCTGAGCAGGTCCCGGCCTGCATCCGCCCCCCGTCAGCTCCTCAGGCTGGGCTTGTTGTTCACATCCCTATTGTCGTATTGTTGAAGCCGGGGAAAAAGTGCCTACTTGACCTTCACAAAGACAGTAACATTTGCCCTGGAGGAGCTGCTGGAGTCCTTCCAGCATCAGAATGATCACTGCAATCCGGCTCACAGCTGATGGTGCACAAAATGAGCAGCGCTGATTATACCCTTACAGCCTGTTACAATGTGATAGTGATGTAGTACGCACAAGCAGTCTTGTCTTAGGCTCAAACCCATTTTTACTTTGGCTTGTCTAGACCTCAGACATCAAGAACAGCAAAGATATTAACACTGGTGAATTAGTCTAATTTTTGTTTTACTTCTATGTCATTGAAAATCTAACTTCCTTATCTGCCTCACTAACCCTTCATGATTCGACATTTGGTCTTTGGACTGTCCAGTGTATGATATGGTGATCTTTGCCTCAATAAAAATTGAGGTCTCAATACACTCAGACATGTCTCAGATATGATAACATTATTTACAAAAAGATGTAGATATGACAAACACATACTTTTAACTGTATGATGAGTCGAATGTCTTTGGAAGTGTGGAAGAAAACTATTTACTGGTTATTCTAAACAAACTTGCTTTAAGGCAATGTAGCCAAAAGAAGAGACAGTATCACAAATGCACTGATCACTGCCTGCATTGACTGCTGTATAGACAGTGATGTTTTGCTGTGTTAGTAATTACATAGCAACATTTATGGGATTTTGAACAATTTTTGCACTTTTGTTACACAATTGCTATGCAGTTGTATGTTCTAATGATAAGTATTGGATTTCATTCATCTGTGCCTTCTTCCTTTGTTAATTTTTAAAGGTGCAGAATTTTGGAACATTACAGCAGAGTGGTTAGTGCTCGTTCCTCTCAGCAAAAAGCTTGCCAAGTCACAATCTGTCTTTGTGGAGTCTCCAGGTGAAATAGTGACTCTAAAATTGCATTTAGTGGGTAAATGTAAGAGTGAATGGTTTTCTGTTAGTGTGTGTCACATGGGTAATGTGTACCCCTCCTAAGGCCCATAGTTGTTGAGAGGCTCCAGCCACCTGCGACCCCCTAACAGGAATTAGTGGAAGAAGATGCATGAATGAATCTTTTGTCTTGGCTTGGCATGGAAGCTTGTAATATTAAAAACAGGAGCAAATCGTATTATGGACTGTACACCCAATGACCCTAACTGTAATATTGCTAGCATATCACTGAATGAATCCTTGCCTCCAATATTAAAAAAAATATAATAAACTGTCTTTTGTGTAATACACAGAAACAGATATTGGCAGATCCAATTCTTAAACAATGGAACAATAGCAGATTTATATCTCCATTTTGGTGAGGAAGATTTCGAATGACTGCACCATTGTCTCTACTGTTTATACACTTGATTATTGGCATATCCAATTTGCCTGTGCTCTGTCCCTGTGTGCACTGCCCCAGCATCAGCACCTCTTCTGTTGTAAAATGTCAAATTGAAATTTCCCCGTCTCAGACCACAGCGAAGGGAAGCGCTTGAGCAACAGTGATTCAGTGAAACTAAAGTCAAAACATGATGGCTCTGCGCTCATCACAAGCCCCTGATGCATGCCCAAACCCATATTATTTTGAATTCCTTTTGCTTTATTGCTATCTTCCTCCGCATCTGCTGCTAATTACATCATCAAAACGCTGGGCTTCCTGTTTCCTCGCTCAGTGAATGGCTGATCACTCCTTTAGCAGCGGGGGGACCGAGCCACGGAGGCATAAATTTAGATAACATGCATAGTAGTTTGTGACGAAATGAGTGAAGGGGGATTATTAATGTCTGGAAGATGCAGTATGTATGAGAGCAGTGGGTGAGGCAAAAATTCATATTTAGGGACAATTTGAAATATATTAGCAAGCAAAGGAGATAATGCCAAAACAAACTGACACCTCATTAATTTAACTACAGACTCAATACTAGGGGTGAAAAAGCTGCCTGCTTTTGGTATCTTGCTACAATTTTTGGGATTCTGCCAACTCAGCGCCCAGTAATTTCAATTAATAATATAGACCTAAAATTCAGGATGTGCGGGCTTGTAGATATATTTTAGTAAACAAAACACTGTGAAAAAGTTTGGGTTTTGAATTATTATTTTAGAATAACTCATATTTTAAAGCATTAGTTAAGGATTAGTAACCAATTACTTAATTATTTACAAAGCAATTACTTTTATTAAGTTCTTAATGCTAATACTTGAGTTATAGGCTCAAGTAAATCAATGCAAAATTAGAAAACATCTCATGCTATACTATCTGAAAACTATTTATTCTTTCAAATATTGTAAATTACATATTTATTAATGCTTCATTGCTGCTATAAGACAAATGTATGTTTCTTTATTGCCAAGATTTACTAATCTATAAAAGTATTTGTTTTATTAGAAACAGCAGAATTTCACAATCATTAAATAATGTCATATAGTTTACAAAATCAGCATAACTCTATAAAAAAAATCATGATGGTAATCCTACCAGAAAAAAATGAATGTATAAATTTGCAATATTGCTTACCTAAAGTTGAAATATTGTTTTTATTATTACATTGATTTGCATAATGGAAAATTTCAGCAATTAGGTTGTTAGGCATACAGTGCATCTCATTAACATGAGCCAAAAATTACATTTGGTAGTATGAGCACAGAATTTTCTCTTGGTACAGTTGTCAGTTAAATTTTAACCACAAGAAAGCTAACACCAGGGTTATTGCAGGCAAAGGAGGTTGAATGAACTATTGTACACTGAAGAAATACAGATGTGCTTGTCTTACTCACACTGTCATCAACGAGCTCAGCAGAGAAGTTTGGTTCTGCACCGGCACAGCAGCAACACAAACCTCCGTGGCTGTTCATGATGTTGATATGGACACATGGCTCTGTTGCATTTACTTGATCTCACACCTTACAGGCCTAAAGTGTGAGACAGAACCGTTGTGAGAGAGAGAGAGATAAACTTTTGATTCTTTTAACATCTTTCTTAAGGCAATACATAGAATGCCTCCCTGTACAATTACTAAACTGAATGGCTAATCTCCAAGAACTATTCCAAGGAACTATTAGTGTAAAAACTGTCCCACTGGAGTCACTGGAAATGTTGCATCTCTCTCAACAGCTCTGATGCAAGATGAAGTCAGGGTAAAATTCTCTGGAACAATCTTCTGCTGAAAGTGTCAGCACTTTATAAGTATAGTTTACCATCACTACAAATGATCTGACTGGGAAACAGTAAATCTCTGATCTCCCCTGTGTCTGTGAGCACTGCTTCACTCTCTTTGTTCCTCTGACCTGCTGCAGCTCCAGGGCTTTTGGCTCCTAAAGATAACTCCATGTAGAACATAAAGTATATACAGTAGATAGGTATATAGTGATGTTGTGACCCAATCCTAAATAAGAAATGATAAGGTTCATTATTTGTGGATTTTCTCTGAGTGTTTGAAATTATCATATTTCAGAATTTCAAAACAACCTATAATCTGCGGCCTTCAGGCCACAGCTGTATAGTTCATTCATTCATTTTCTTCTGCTTAGTCCCATTAGGGGTCGCGGGTGACTGGAGCCTATCCCAGTAAGTTTGGGCATTAGGCAGGGTACACTCTGGACAAGGGCCAGCTTGTCGCAGGGCTGACACAGAGATGAACACAGGGCTGAGATGTATAGTGTTGTTGACAAACAAACAGAAGGTGTTCCTTAAGTATGCACAATAAAATCACCTTGGACATAGTATCACTGACTCAGTTAAACAAAATGTTGCATGTGCAAGCTCCAACACTCAAACAAAAGTGACAGTCACATCAATGATGTAATAAAAAAGCCAGAAAACCTACCACCAGCAAAACTGTGTCTTAACAACATATGAAGTGTACTTCTGTTTTGGATGTCTCCTGGAGACCCCCTGGGGAGGTGTTCCAGGCATGTCCCACCTGGAGGAGACCCTATGAAATACCTCAGCACACTGTCTCTGGGTCAGCCTTGGGTTGGAGAGCTGGAGAAAGTGACAGGGGAGAGGGAAGTCTGGGCATCTCTGCTGAGACTGCTGCCTCTGTGACCTGATCCCAGATAAGCGATCGAAGATGCATGAAATTCGCAGCAGGAATAACACAATGCCAGTGCAGGTGCTGTAACTCAGCACAACAGTTGATCAAACATAAACACACAATCAGACTTAACACACAATCAACACAAACACTAACTACACTAAACTAATCAGACCCAGGACACTCCCAGAACAGTTGTGACTGGTTCCTCTGGCTATTCTATGTTTTCTATGTTTAGTACACACAGTATGTTATGGAATGTTTCATTGCAGCTGCATAGTTGGGATGTTTTACCAACATATCAAGATTTTTCTTTTTATGACAAAAAAGACGCCTATTTTGTGTTTCAATTTCACATATTTTATTTATACATAAACTTACAGAACCAAGATTTGCTGTGTGGTATGATGATGTTAAAGTCTACACACAGTGCAAATTTCATAAGAGAATGCTGTTTTGTTTTTAAGATAATAAACTTTATTCAAAATGTCAAATTTTGGTGAAGGCAGCCATCTTCTTTTTTCAATAAAAAACTAACAAAAGCCTAAATCTAGTGTCATCCACCTCAGACATGTTCAGTATACTCCATTTTAACATAAAAACATGGATGACAGCTGCATTCTGGCTCCATGTCGATGATTTCTAGAGCCCTTTTGAGATTTGGCCACCAAAAACAATATAACAAGTATCTATAAATAGATTATTTTTTAAATCTACCACTAAAGATGGTTATATAATGTATTAATCAGATAAAGAGTAGCTCCAGGTCACTTTTATTTGGCTGAATAAGCTCTCAGCAGAAAAAAGGTTGAGACCCCCTGAATACATGCTAATGGTGAGGTTAATGGCATTTTAATGACAAGTCATTTTGTTACACAACTCTTTTAGGGTAAAGGACTCAACAAATAAAGTGTGTAACAAGGAAGGGAAAGAACAATAGAGGAGAAAAATGAAGTCTTTAAGAAGGTTGTGTTCAGTGTAATAAGAATACACATAACAATGGAAGATTATGACTTTGATAGAGGCCTGTGGAGGATCAGAAAGTAGAAGTTTGGCTCAAAGACAGAAATACTAAAACTCCTAATTAGTGCTCCCATTGCTTCTTTGTTCAAGTTCCTTATGGGAATAAATTAAGC
Organism: Bostrychus sinensis; assembly: GCA_020698575.1. Taxonomy (NCBI): domain Eukaryota; kingdom Metazoa; phylum Chordata; class Actinopteri; order Gobiiformes; family Eleotridae; genus Bostrychus; species Bostrychus sinensis. The sequence continues at coordinate 24,927,063 of CM036256.1, forward strand.
TCTGTTAAGTTTTCAGATCATTTTTGAATTCCATAACAAGAAAAAACAAGGCTCAACATTAATTAGGAGTTTCAAATTAAATGAAACGGTATCAGGATGAATGACTGAAGTTACTGCCAAACAGATTCACTATTTTCTTGTTTCAGTACAGTGGCTCCTGGATCTCTTTCTTTCACAGCCATTTTCAGTAAGAATCTTGGACCTATAAATATAGTGTATCTAAGATGGGGCGGGGTTTATGCAGTACAGCTTTTCTCTGATTGGTTGCCTGTCTATCTAACCAGGTCCAGAGGCAGTTAATTAGTATCTCTGTTGTGCCCCAAGGATATAGATCAGTCACTTTATGTAAAAAAAAAAAAAAAAAAGAAAAAGAAAACATCAGGATGGCCAGGTTAGTTTGTTGTTGTTGATCCATCTGGAGTTATAGTTGGAGCTCTTATACAATAATAAAATTGAATGAAAGTAAATAATGTACTTTCTTTAAAGCTAGTTTGTAAAAAAATGGTTGGTATCATACATCATACTGTATATTGGCCCACTGTTTGTGAATTAAAACACAGCATTTGTGTCTCTTTAAACAGCGAGAAATGAACAGAAATAGATACAATAGATTTGATTAAGGAGAGTGCAATGATTAGAAGTCAGTAGATAGGAAAAAGCCCTTCAGGAGAACCACTTAGCATAGTACTGTATTGTATGTCTGCTCTTGAAACCTCTATGTATGATGAACAATATTATAGGTCAATGTATATAAATGGGAGATTTTTCTTTTCTCTCCTGCCATTTCCTCATTGATTTTCCCAGCATGACTTCAGCTAACCCTGTGCCTGATGTCAGTGATAGAGTGTGGAGGAGAGAGACAGGTTAGGTACACCTGTGGCTGCTGCTGCTGAACAAGTGTATCAGTGTCTGTGCTCTGTCCAGGCCTGTCGCTGCAGGAATGTGCCGATGAGACAATCAGGTGCAGCGGGCGCGTGGCGGCTTGCTGCAGGCTCAGATAAGGTGAGGTGGGGAGTCACTGCATCTGCTTCCTTTCAAGGAACTACAGGAACAGAACTTTTTTTTTTTTTTTTGTCTCTATTGTACAGTAGCTTTGTATTTTTCTTTCTTTCTTTCTTTAATTTGCAGTTTAACAACAAATATAACAAACAGCAATCTGCAACAACTGTCCATTCATTTTTTATACAAAAAAGTGATAACAACAACAATAATAAATAACTAAAAAATAACACACACACACAAATAACCCACAATAAAATAAATGAACAGAAAAGGAAAAAAAAAAAAGAAAAACACAGGGACTAGGCCATAAAATGTTCAAGGGTCCACTAAACAAACATACATACATACATACCATAGTCATACTATATACTCCTCATTCCTTTCCATACACAGAACAGCCAGATTTCCAGATTTCCCTTCTGTTTTCAAAAATCTGATCTTGATTTTGAAGTTTCAAAGTTATATTTTCTATGTTATATATTTTATTCACTTATTCCCTCCCTTTTGAATTAATATCATCTTGTTTTTGCCATTTCTTTGTAATTTGTTTATTAATTGCTATTCATATTATTAAAAACAGATAGGAATCTTTCATTCTTAATATTATCTGGAACTTTTCCCAACAAAAGAACCAGTGGGTCACTTTCAAATATAATATTTGTTAATCCTGCTGTAGACTCTTGCCAAAATTCTTTAATGATTTTATGTGTTTTTTTTTTTTTTTACGTATTTTTTTCTGTCTATATTGTTAGTTAGCAATCCTTAGACATGACTTTTGTCTCTTCCACACCATAGCACATAATCTGCCTTCTAGTGGGCATTTGTTTGCATATTTATTTTGGCATAGGATTTATGTCAGATGCCCTTCCTGACACAACCCTTTCTGTTTATCCAGGCTTGGGACCTTTACTTTCTATATAAAATAAGTCAGGATGTAAATAGTCTTTTCACAATACCCAGTATTAGTAGTGTTACTACTATGACTATTCAGTGGTGGAATGTAATAAAGTAAATGTTAAGCACAATTTTCAAGTATCTGCACCTTACTTAAGTGTTACTTTTAATTTTACTTCATTAATTAAAAGAAATTGAGTACTTCTTCCACCACTATTACTAACATACCTACCTAATCTTATAGTTGTGACTACTTTTGCACAAGGCTTTTCTGGTCTAAAATATCACTTCTTGAGGACAGATTTTTCCTCCTGTCCTGCTAAGAGATAACCGGTTCAGAGTGAAATGCCCCGTGAAGCTCTCCTGGCCTTGATGTGCCTAGTCTAAAGCCCATAGACGTGCCGGGACAGCCCTCTTCTGTTACACCTCTCTGCGTAGACACTGCTCCTCCTGCCTCCTCCAGTCATCTCAGAGACTTGTTTGACTATCCCGGCGTGACTCACTCGGAGGGTGGAGCGCACCCAGATTTTGTTTAGCCTGAGGAGCAAGAAAATTTCATTTCTATCAAGGAAAGGTCACAAGCGATGTAGCGGCTTCACAGGAAATGCATCAGCGCACATAATTGGATAACCTATCAGTTTTGGGGGCCACTGTGATTGAAGTGACACTATTTGCCAGTGATATTTGGTCAGTGGTATTGAGGGTGAATGAAAAATGCACAGCGCCAAGTAGCTCTTGAGCTGTACACACAAGCATCTGTTGAGTTAGCATACATCTTTTATGAGCAAAAGCGGGGATTTATAACTGCGTCTACTGTACTGGCAGTGGATAATAAGTATGGTTTATGTAAAAGTCCTCCAAATCTAGTTGTGTAGCTGATCCAAGCACTAAAAATACAAACACAATGCCACAAAAAGTTGGGACACTGTAAAAATAAATGAGATAGAAACTGATAAGTCAAGTGCAAATCTCATAAAATCATCTTTTATTCACAAAAGCACATCAACAATATATCAGGCGTTAAAACTGAGACATTTTATAATAATAGACCATTTCAAATTTGATGGAAGCAACAAATCTCAAAAAGGTCTGGACTTCGCAACAAAATGCTAGAAAAAAAAACTTTCTAACATGATGACTGCACATAAAAGAAATGTTTTATAAAGGCAGAGTTTCTATCATGTGTTAGTATTGGCTGCTCATGACCTCACCCTCAAGCCACACTGCATTAAAAAAATAGGGTCAGCCCTATGTTGCCCGATTACTATGTTCCTCATTACATATGTTCCCCAGTACCTATGTTCTCCAGTGCATGTGTTCCCTAGTACCTATGTTCCCCAGTGCCTATGTTCTCCAGTGCCTATGTTCCCCAGTACCTATGTTCCCCAGTACCTATGTTCTCTAATACCTATGTTCCCCGTTACCTATGTTCTCCAGTGCCTATGTTCTCCAGTGCCTATGTTCTCCAGTACCTATGTTCCCAAGTACCTATGTTCCTAAGTACCTATTTTCCCCTAGTGCCTATGTTCCCAAGTACCTATGTTCCTACAAACCTATGTTCCCCAGTACCTATGCTCCTTAGTACCTATGTTCCTAAGTACCTATTTTCCCCTAGTGCCTATGTTCCCAAGTACCTATGTTCCTAAAAACCTATGTTCCCCAGTACCTATGCTCCTTAGTACCTATGTTCCCCAGGATCTATGTTCCTAAGTATCTATGTTTCCTGATAGCTATGTTCCTCATTACATATGTTCCCCAGTACCTATATTCCCCGGTAACAATGTTCCTCATTATATATGTTCCTCAATACCTATGTTCCCTAGAACCTATGTTCCTAAGAATCTATGTTCCTCAGTACCTATGTTGCCTGTTCCATTTTTGAGATGTATTGTTGCCTAATTCAAAATAAAGTATTTTTAATAAATCTCATATAAATAATATGCTTTTATGAGATTCTGTTTTATTTTCCTTTTACACAGTGTCTCAGCTCTATTGTAGTTGGGTTTCCAGTTACATGTCCCATTAAAACTAATATTGCCCCATTGTTGTTTTTGCTGCCTGGCTTGTGTTAAGATGAAGTGATGCAAATAGGCACATGACCTCTAAGCTGTTTAATTTTGAGAGAGTTATGAGCCCCCTCCTGTCTCAGCCCTGCAGCTCCCTCCCACATTTAAACAACTGGAATCTGGGGTCACGCTGTGGTTATGTGCTGTTTTTACTATGGGAGACATCATAACCCTTTAGCACTTGTAAACGTAGATTAATGGTTCGATAACAGCCGCTCTTGTCTGTATTATCTCAAGGCATTTTTGTAAAGCAGCATGATTTTCCAACTAAAGGGAATATTATTTACAAGTGAAACCCAAGCGAGGCGTTTGGGGGCAGGAGGACCCCTCTGGAGCGTTCATTTTTCCAGCGTGTGTGTGTTTTTGTTGTCTAGGCTTTCCTTGGTGGCAGTGAACAAAGCGTTCTACTGTGGAGCACTTTCAGCGATTGCAGACTTGGTGTCTGTACAGGGAGTTCCTGTCCCTGGCCCAAACCCACAGACCAACAGCAGAGAAGGACAAGGTCGGCCTCGGCTTTCTCTGGCATCTGTACCCCAGCGCTGAGTCCTATTCCTCCCAGTGTCAGAGCAGCGAGAGGCAGAAAGTATTCAATAAGAAACCACACTGCTGTTTGACTGGAACCGCTGTATGTAATCCTTTTAATAAGTATGTGTCAATTCTACCAGACCCCAGGAGGTTACAGTTACAGGGCAAACTGCTGGTTCTTTTGGATTATGCAACTCAGGAACCATTATTCAAAGTTGTTTAAATTTGTTTTATTTAAAAGTTATTTTTCAGGGTGAATTATGATATCATAAATATTAAACCCATGTGATGCTCCATGTGGATCAAGACCTTTTCCATTAATTTACTTTTTTTCCCCTCTTCATTTTCCTTTCTTTTTTAAACAAGAAAACAGATAAAAATAGTCCAGGACCTTCGTGGTTATGATTAAAGGAAGAAAAAGAACAAGCTAATCTTTGGTTATGTTCAGGAAATGTAGGTGTTACTGCAAAATTTACATTCAACTATTTTTATGCCAGATGGCCTTCCTGATGACCTCTGCATTTAGCTGGGCATGAGAATGGCAACAGCAAAAGACCTTGTAGCTGAAATTTTGGCCCTTGGGGAATTGAACCCCCAGTGCATGCATAATAGGCGGGATGACAAATGAGGGGGCATAACTTGGATACAGCTTTTAGCTTATGTAATGCAAATTGCTCTATTAAATCAAATGGCTAATTATTGATACAAAAGCTAATGTTCACTTACCAAGCACTGATATTACGCACATGAAGCTGACTGGTTTCCATTCGGTTGAATCATAATTTGCCATTTTTGGAGGCTAATGCTAATTTATCAATTGAAAATGTATTGCAGTGTGCTTTATTGTACCAAAATCTGAATGTGCAGCCAAGTTGTTCACAAACTTTTAAACAATCCGATATTTAAAGGCAAGGTACATCTAGTCCTTAAACTTGTTTTCCCATGGATCATAAATCCAACTATACCTTAGTATTATTTCAGACACAAGTATGTTCCTTTAGGCCAATTTTTGTGGTTTGAATTTTTGTGAATACTCAGAGGTTAAACGTTTAACTTTCTGAATTCAGTTTAACTCTTTCCTGGCCTAACAAACTTAGCTTACAAGGCAATTATCAGAAAGAGGAATTCCAGGCTGCGCTGGCCGTGATAAGAGCGCTGTGCAGTTGTGAAGATAAAAGAGAGACACTCACTAATGAAAACACTAAAGCTCTTATCTCACACTGATAGACTGTGAAGATCCTCCCTAATCTTGGTGCTCTTACTTTGAAAAATCTTTCACTGTCGTGTTCATTTTTGGTGCCATATGTGCTCTGTCGCCTTTTCCAATAAGAGGGACTTTTTAATCATGGGAGCAATTGATTTACATGTTTCTATATTAGCTTTTTGCTGAAGATGTCAGGCAATTACTCTTGATATGGAGAAGATAGATGGGTCCAGTCACAATCAACTAATGACAGTGACAAATAAGCCACTGCTGGCAGATGTTTTGCATGTGTTTCATCAAATTAAAAAAAGGAAAATATCAAAGAGTGAGGGCAGAGGTGGAAGATGCACTGAAGTACTGTAACTTCAAAATGATACACAGATGTTTTTAAATGTAATTAAACATGTATGGAATGTAACCCATAGTACATTTGAATATATTTTTGCAATTTTACAACATTACTACTACTACCACTACTACTTCTACTACTACTAAAATGGCAGTAGTTCAGTTGGTATAGAATGTTTGGCCACTAATCTGAATTTTGGCAGTTCGAGCCTGCTACTGGCATTGCATACTTACTGTGCAAGATACTAGACCCACCTTGCTGTGGTGGTCAGAGGGGCTGTAAGCGCAGATTGGCAGCTTTCGTCATTCTGCCCCAGGGCAGCTGTGGCTATAGAAGTAGCTCGCCACCACAGTGTGGATGAGGAGTGAATGAATAATGTAATGTGAAGTGCTTTGAGTATCTAGAAAGATGCTAAATAAATCCAACACATTATTGCTACTGGTACTACAACAAGAACTTTCACTACTACTGCTTCTATTGCTGGTGATACAACTACTACCACTGCTGCCTGTTTTCTCCTGCTACTAGTGCTTCTGCAACTCCTACTATAACTACATTACTACTACCACTGCTACTCCTACTACTACAGCTACAGCTACTGTTCCTCCAAAAACAAAAACTTTTGCTACTTCTACTACTACATTACTACTACTACTTCTACTTAAACCCCTTCTACTGCTGCTGCTGCTATTACAATAACAATTAGTTATACTTGCACTTGCTGCTTCTACTAGTTTTACCACTGCTACTACTACTGCTGCTATTACTACAAAACTACTACTTCTCCTGTGACTACTACCACTGCTTCTACTATTACTGCTATTACTGCTGCTGTTACGACTACAACTACCACTAGTATTACTGCTGCTACTACTTGTACTCTTACTACTGCTGCTACTATTTTAACAATAACTACTTTTACTCTCTCAGAGATCTTTTAAAAAATCCACAAATCTTTACGTATTCAGCAAAGTATGAGTATACTTCCCACCAATTGCAAAGAGCACAGGATTTTGAAACACATGACTTTAATAGGCTCAAATGAATGATGCATGATAAAACCACACCTCAAAAGATATTAGGAATGAATGACGCAAGAGTAAATGTTAATATTCTGACGGATAGCTTACACATCCCCTCTGACAACCACCCCGGGCCTGAAGGGGGAAGTCTGGCCTTTTGCAATGCATCCATCTTGTGTCATTCCAACTAAAGATCTGTACATCACTATCTGACCCTCTCAAAGCTTCGGCAAAATTAGACAGAATGTTACCTTTGACCTCATGAGAGTTGTTTTGATCTGCACAAAACAGCAAGATCTACAATTTGTCATGAAATTTTTTTGATACGAATATGTACGTTTTGAAAGAGGCTGGTTCATTTGTATTCCAGGAGAGTTATGGCGTTCTGGCAGCTCAGCGGACCGACTGGAGGGAGATATCATTATCGAATTTACCAATGAGCTTGTGAAATGTGTGACCACTGTTTTGGGAATGAAGCTAGACGATCTGGCATGTTTTTTTTGTTTTTTTTCTTCTTCTTTTTTTTTTTTAATCCTTAAAAACAGCAGCTGGGCTTTGAAGGAACTAAACGTCCTTTTTGCCAGAATTGATGCTGTTCATATTTTCAAGCTGTCTGCCGCCTACTAGGAAGAAAATGAGGAAATCAGTGTGTTTGTGTGTGTTGTACTCTGAGCTACTTGTTTTGAAACCAACAGGCAAGCACAATTTATCCAAGTGCAATTACTCTTAAACTACTAACTGGTGCGGCCTGAGACACAGTAGATTTATTATTGCACTGCAGAATCCAATAAGTACACAAAATAAATGCACTTTTATGTTGTAGGTTGTGTTTCCACCAGAGTCTGCTGGTTTGTTTGTTGGCTAAGGTCATTCAGATTTAATTGAAATACTTATGACACTTTCAAGAAAGGCCAGTAATGGACAAAGAGTGGAAATTATTTGTTTTTGCTTTGTATCCGCAACATTATGTGGGTCCAAGAATCCTTTAGAAATTCTATACCATTGTGAGATAAGGCCAAATATATGAACTTATCTTTAATATTACAACTACAGGTCAGTAAAAGAACAGATAATTAGTTTTAGTTGTTTACCATTGTGCGTTATAGATATAGGCTTTGTAGCTCAACAGATAGAGCATTTACCCCTGAATTCCAACATCCTAAGATGGACTCTGGAGGTCTGTATTTTTTTAGTTTATATGTATTTTGTTATTTACTTGTGTTCCGAAACCCATATTGAAAAGCAAGATCAAATGGATGAATTGTTTTAGTGGATTGGATATACTTTGTGGCTCAATAAAAAGAGCATTTGCCCCTGAACTAGAAGATCCCTAGTTTGAGTCTAGAGGTCTACATTCTCCAAGTGCTTCTAGTTTGTATTTATTTAGTTATATGCTTATGTTATCTATTTCAGTACAAGTGAGAACACTTACCCAGAACCAAATGTCCTATGAACTTGGCCAACTCATTGTAATTGTTAGCATTAGCATTACCATTTACAATGATCATTACAATGATTAAATGTTTTTGCAAATTTATAGTATTTTGTCATAGACTATAGAAGAAAGTGTGCCATATATTACAATAGTTATGGTGTCAGGCAGGGCACATGAGATGATCAGTTACAGGGCTAACAATTGGAGACATACCCAACACATTTACTGTCACATTCTTTCACAATGGGCAATTTAGCCTCACCAGCTAACACGTGAACATCAGTTAGAGCAGGCTCTGAATGATAACTGTGCATATTTCTACCATGCTTACATGTTGACCCAACCTTTGACCTTTCCCATATATGTTTATCACTTCTCGCTTCATAAATTTTAATTTAACCTCCTAAGGTTTATATGGTGGTCACATGGCAGTAATTCTACTATCTGACCACCTGCAGTGTTATCTGCTAATGAAATCTAAATGCTACTTGTTGTCTTTAGAGTCACGCCTTATCCAACATTAATAGATTACCTCCACTTCTGATAAGCATTTGTAGTTAATCAGACCTTACTACAATATATTTTAATGTAACTGGCCTGATATTTGATGATTTTGGTAATTTTATTACAACCCACTTTTTTTAATAAAAACAGTTATTCTTCTGAATTATTTGGCTACAACACTAGTTTTTTTTTTTTTTTTTTTTTTTTTGGCTCAATAAATCAAGTATTTAGCCTTGAACGTAAGTACAAGATTGATTTGAGGTCTGTGCACTAAAGCTTCAGTGCCTTGGCGGATATCTGTTCTCTTTAATTCTAACCAAATAAGATTAACATTGAGACTATATTTGACCTCCCCTTGACCCACTTTTGGGTTTCTTCCCATCAGTTGGGAATCTGTTTTCTAATGCATTGTTGGCACCAATAATAAGTTATCTTGACTATGACTATATAGTAATACCAGCTTTCATAAGTAATCAAAGAAGGCACAATGGCTACCACCATGAAGGGACCTGTAGCTGTTGAAGATTTGAATGTGACATTTGAGGACGAGCAGAAAAACTAGTGAAATGCCATTGTACTAGCTAGCTTATACAATTTGATGAGTGTAAAATTAAAGTTTATTGGTGCAGTATTTATCTGTTGTTTATTCATACGCAGTAAACCTGATTTACTGTTACAAATATAACTCATGACCATATTTGACCCTTTCTCAAAAAGTACAACTCTAAGTTCCAAATAGCCAATTCCTTATCAAATTCCCAAACCCAAATGTGTAGACAACACATTACCATACATTAACATGGTAAAATTGCACTGGTCCCTTTTGAATTATGCAACACAAATGGATTTCCAAAAGCATTTCCAGTCTTTGATGTGGCGTCCCGCTGAGAGAAAAACACAACAGGCCTGCCGTTCATGATAACAATACAATTACAGGACATTATTTGCTATGGTCCTTGCTTCTTCTTCTTCTTCTTCTTCTCTTTACACATCCTGCCTTTGCAAGTGCAGACCCCCATTTGGGAGCACCCTCTGTCTGGACCACATCCGAGTCAGTAAGAGGTAATGCAGACACTGGTGTATACACCCCAGCACAGCCATGTCATTCCAGTCAAAGCTACGCCGAATACAAGTAAACAGAGTCCAGATTCTGGCCCCGGCTCACTTCAAAGCTGCTCCAGGCTGATAACAGAGAGGACCCTGGAGAGCGCCCACCCCCGCCCTGCAGAGGAGGGTGGTCGGGAGACACAGGAGGCTGATAGCGGCGCTGGTGTGAAGTGGCTTTTGACAGCACACAGCACCTGCTGCGTCTTCACTAGCCCAGACTTTCACAGCCATTTGTTGTGAATGAGCGCTTGGCTCCGACCTGGGGGGGATTAGGCTCCTGGGGTTCAAACAAGTGGTGGAAAGTCAGTACATTTACATGCAGGTATAAAAATCTGAGTTGATTTTACTGCTGTATTTTGTATATCTATTGGAGAAAAACACCTGGAAAATGCACCTATACCTATACCTATAGTTTAATCTGATGAAGTGGCAACATGTTTTGGTCAAAGCGTTGTGATTCTGTTGTGGACTGACCTCTTCTTTTCACATTTTAACTCCACAAAAACACACATTTTTTTACTGTGAAAAAGGCCAAGAAGGTCTAGCTCATGTAAACTGTAAAGTTATTGGCACCAACACCCACATTTTAAACAACTATTGGCTGACAACTAACAGAGCAATTGAGGTAAACAACATTCTGTGTGCTGTGCTTCAAAATCATGTACTAACTGTCAATATATTTTTAGTAATGCTGTACATATATAAATCTTCGCAGAACGTTTAAGTTTCTTAGCACTGTTCTAGAAAATCTCAGAATTAAATAGCTGTAGTGAAAGTTTGCAGTTGGAGCAACCATTTCTTCTGCTGTGTAACAGATTTTGATAACTTTCTGCTGCTGGCTGCCCCCACTGGCCTGGCAGGCCTTCTACAGTTTTCAACTTTAACACAGATCATCTTGATTACACTCATGGGTCAGTTATTCTGTAATGGTGTCATGTAAAGGTCCTTAAGTTTGGAGAGGCCACTGAGCATGCTCCACAGAGGGGCAGTCATTGAGTAACTCTTGTAAACAAATGTTTTTGGGCAACGCTGGCTAACTTTCTCATGTTGTTTCCATAAAAAACGCTAGTCTCCCTCAGTCTATGACGTGTTTGTATAATTCCAAATGCATTTTTTTTTTTTTTTGCCTTTATTGATAAGGCAGAGTATTGCAGGAAGTTAGGGAGAGAGTGTGGAGAGACATTTAGTAAACTTACAGAATCCGGACTCAAAGTCACAACACTGAGGCAGACTGTAGTTGCCCTGGAGCTCTACCACTGAGCCATACAGCGGGGCTCTCATATGCATTTGTGAGTAAAATGTTGTGTTGTGTTGTGTTCATGTTTTTTTTTTTTCTATTTTCCTGGTTTAATACCAGCAGCTAAACACCATTAATTCCCTCCACTTAAGGATTGCATTAGCCTGAATAAAGCACAGTAGTTCTATTCTCTCATATAATAAAAGCATTAATGTAAACAAACCGTCTCAAATGACCACTTAGCTCTGAGCAGGGGGGATTAGGCTCCTGGGGTTCAAGCAGGAGGCACGTTGTTGTTGGTAGTGGTTTAAAGTGCTGAGGTGGGAAAGGGGGGTGAGGGGGGTGTTGAGGGAGGTGTTACTCTGTGACGGGACACTCCTTCTGTCATCCCAGTGGAACATTCCAGCTGTCTGTGGCAAGGAGCGCCGCTGTAGAGACGCTGACGTGTCTGCAGAAGAAATTCCCATTGCTATGCTCATCCCCATGTCTCTTATTGACGCTAGCATCTGTGGCCAGAGGGATTTTTTAAAAACTTCAGTAGCACTGACTTTGAATTAAAATGAACCATAATTAATATTAGTGGAGGATTTGTAACTTTTGTTGCTGCCAAAATCAAAAACTGTAATTACAAGTTAATGTTTATTTGTAGTTAAAAGCTGGGTTTCAAAATGTCTATTAACTTTCATTTTTCTTTTATTTGGGAGTTATGTGAATGTTCAGCAAGACTTCTCTGCACTGATAGTTGGAATCTCTACACTCTACAGTATTATATGAAAATAAGCTGTACTTTGTAGGCTGTTAGCAATGGGTACATTTTAAATTCATATGGGGGACAGTGCAATAAGCTTTATTAAACTAAAATAAAAACGTAGACATGTAAAAACGTAGTGCATTTGAGACGATGTAAAGAGTACATCTTATAATGTGACCCTGAATGGCCTCAGAGCTGCACATGCTCTACATTCCCACATACCAGGCTTTTTCTAAACAAAAAGGTGAAGAAGGATGGAAAGGGCCCTTGCTAAAGCCATTCCACATAGATATTTACAAGTACCCAGAATTTTGATTTATGTTTCTGTTTCTATTCCTTTGAACAATGTGAACTTAGTATGTTGGTTGATAGCCTAGTTTATTTATTTATTTATTTATTTATTCATTTATTTATTTATTTTATTTTGGTGACTTTGCACACTTTGCATTGCATACTGTCGTTGTGTCCTTGGGCAAGATACTTCACCCACCTTGCCTGTGTGAATGTGTCAGTGTGACTGTGTGTTTGTGATGGCTGGAGGGGCCATAGGCACAAAATGGCAGCCACGCTTCCAGTGTGTGACTGAGGAGTGAGTGAATAATGCACCAAATTGTAAAGCAACAAACAAAGAAAAACTGCTATATAAGGCTAATGCATTATTTATTATTATTTATATTTATATTTATATATTATGCTGTCCCATTTCCTTTTGCTTTTTTGTTTACACCTTAGGCCTCCTGGAAAAGGTCAGATGTCTTAAAATTTAAAACCGTTAACATATCATTGTACAGAATTAGTGATTCTGGTGTTTATGCACAATATTGCAGTAGAATATTGTCTTTGTGATGAAATATTAAAACACTAAATCTAGAGTCTAGAGTCTCTGAGTTCAGAGCCTCATTAGCATGGTGTGATCAGTTCTGTTAAAATATGCTTTTAGGTGAAAATAACTGTTTTGCCCAAATTGAACAATAAAAGCACAGTTTGTTAATTGTTAGCCCCTGGAAGACACAGCAGTGCATTAGCTTGGGCTTGTTACTAGGGTGTGACAAGATCTTGTGGTCTTGAAATCTCACAAGATCTAAATGTCACAAAATTTTTGTGAAAGTAAAAATTGGTCTTATGATCAAGTTCAACTGCAGCATTTACAGTCACTTGAGTTTGTGGCAACACATTTGACAGTATACACTGTATGTTCTGTTAATGCATATAATACAAATAATCTTTGAGGAATTATTAAAAACAGTGTAAAAATCTCTTCGTGTGGCGTAGAATTTGTGTCTCATCACACACTTACTTGTTATACATGCAAGCAAACATTACAAACTAATAAATATTTAATGCTAACTGCTAGCACATACAAGAAGCTACATTCACATGTGTTGTCATCACATTATTAAACAGATGAAAAATGCCCTAGCTGCAAGCAGTAGAAATAAATCTACAATGCCAAAATGTACCATTTACATAGGCTACCAATGATTAGATCAAAATGTTGTACTACAGTGATGCTAGCTAATTTGTTTCTTGGCTGTTTTGGTTAGTGACAGACAAATCAGAAGAATATAAAAACATCTGAACAAAGTTAAATAAATAAATCCAGCTAATGAAATTAAAAAGATTCCCTCCAGGGCTGGTAAACTAATCTAATTAAATGCTGTAGTCCAATTTTGCGTGTTTATGTCCTGACTGCTAATAATCTAGTAATCTTTCTATCTGAACATGATCAATTTTATCTCTATCTAATAAAATCCAAATGGTGTTGCCTTCAAAGTTGTGCCTTATCCCACATGAGTCAGTGTCCCCGTGGCGTCTTATCAGCTGTGGCTCTCTCTGTGGCTCCTGACACAGCTGGAGAGGTCCCTGTGATCACTGCACTGTAAATGAGAGCAGCGGGGGCCGGGGCAGACCAGGACATCTCCCAAATACTCTGTTTATTGTGGAACAGGCACAGGAATGCACTCATCAAACAGGAGCTTTTTAGCAGCAGAGACCATCAGTGGTAAGGGCTACATAGATGTAGAGAAACTGGATTTGTCCGATTATGATTGGACATGTAAAAGTCTTTATTTTTAGCAAGTAGTACCTTGGATAAGGCGATTATTGTCAGAATATTGTGGGTTAGGGTTAGGGCAAAGACAAATCTTTTGGGTTAGTCTGCTGATTTTTGTTTTTGTTTGAAAAAAAAAAAAAAATAATAAAAAAAAAACCAGGCCGTTTGCATCTTATTTTGAATATTATGTTACAGTATGTTTATGTGCTGTCGGAAGGCACAGTTGAGTAAAAAACATGTTTTTCTGACTTTGTTGCGTTCATGTGAACAATGCAGGTTTAACCATGGATGATTTATTAGAGCTGGCTTATTTTTTCAGTGGGAACTGCTCATTGGTGCATTATGTCAGTGTTTCCCAAACTTTTTGGCTTGTGTACCCCCTGGGCTTTTTGGTATAACATGTGTACCCCCTCAGTCACATACGTGTACATTTTTCAAAAAGTGGTCATAGAAAACATCTGTGTTTATGAGTACAAAGGCATTTTATACTTTGTTATATGTTAATTCTAGGGCATGTTTTTGCTTTGAAAATCTAATTCATGATACAAAAAAGGCTTTAAAATGTCAATAAAAATAAATTAATAACAAATAAAAAATATATAAAAAACTATTTTGAATTCACTTATTTTACTATAAATTTCATGTGTAAAAAATCTTACTCTCATAATAGATTTATCTTAAGAATTACCTCAAAAACATCATTTATTTGAAAGCTTGAATAATATTGAAATAATATTTTCAGCTGTTCTCACCTCCTTTCATCAGAGACACTTGAGCCTGCTTGTTTTAAATATTTTAATATGGAAAGATCACAAATATTCTCCTATTAAATGATGAAATAATTTCAAGTACTCCCTGCAAAGTGCTCATGTACCCCTAGGGGTCCCCGTACCCCTGGTTGGGAAACACAGCATTATGTGAAAAAAGTTTCTGGCTTCCTGGCATATTTCTGCATTCTGCACTATAACCCTAGTGCATACAGTCTAGCATTTGATGTACCATGTGATTGGTTCTGACCAATAGGTGGGAAGGCAGGATAGTGCAGTGACATCATAAACAATGAAGGATATTTTGTAGCTGACAAGTCTGTGGGCCTGGTGCTGAGGGGGAGGCATGACAAACCCATCAGGTACAAGACCGTCAGCACCTGAGGGAGCACAAAACAAGGGTCAGAAGGAAGAGCAAAAGAAAAATAAGAAAAAACAAAAAAAAGTTTGGCAGACATTTGTCAAATCCATACAGTCACCATACACCCTACAGTCAGCTCAGCAGCTCCCACAAATGCATGTTCTTTGCAAATGTGGCACCATTTAAAAGAGAAATAATCAGGCCTTCCAATAGCATAAGATTTATTACCAAAAGTTACAACAAAGAAAACACAATCTACCAAAAATACAAAATTCCTTACTTTCTGTGCTTAGTTTAGATAGTAAACACTAGAAAATCCAACCAATCCAACCATTCATTTGTGGTCTATGGCAAAGATTCTTTCTGGGCCACAGGGGATCTTTTTCCACTGTCCACTGGAGAAATTGCCAGCAGGGGAGAGGGGGCAGTGCCTGGTCCACTTCTCATAATGCATCCATGAGTTTAACTTTAGTTTCTTTAAAAAGGCTAAATACTTTTAATTACCAAGAAGACATGAATGCAGCATAGTCTGAGTCTGAGCTCAGTTCTGGGGACACAAGAGTTCAGTTCTTTTAACATTTAAACTCCAGAAAGATGGTGAAGAAATCCATTTAGTTCACATCATTGTCTGACTTAGCACTGCCTGTCCCATAATAATAACAGTATTGTGGCATAGGCAGAGGAATGCAGCAATGAAACTGGATATTTACAGCAGCACAGGCTGTGATGACTTACTTGGAAAGACAAACAATCATCTTCTCTGAGGGGGGATTGTATTATTGCAGTATTTATAAGGCTCGTAATTGCAAAATATCACTTCATATAAGAAGTATGGGCTGAATTATTTTGGGCTCATCTTGCAAAACAGGAAAACACCAATAGCAATTTCTTTGTTGTGAAAAAAAATATCAGTCTCAAAGGAGCTTTTACTTCATGGCGGGCTCCACAAACATTATTTATCTGTTGTTTATCATCATCTATTGTTGCAGCCATTCTGCTTAAGTGATCGCACAAGAAAGAAATACACAGCTACAGCCGTGGTACGCTGTTCCCTCCACTCCAGTCATTAATGCAGATTGTGTTGTGCCATCACACTGTATTCATTATCCTTCCAAAAGAGCAACAAAACATCAGCGCTCATATGCAACTTCTACACAAGATGTCTGCTCCCAAGCAACAAATATTCATCTAGTGTGCATTAGCTGAATAATTCAGAGTGCCACAAAGCCTTTTTATTTGCTGATAAAAGAGAATGTTAATTACAAATCGAAATGAGGAAAGGATGCTCTAATAAATTACATTTTATCTCAGTTTAATGAGCTGTTTGAAAAACTATTCACAAAGACTTTTTCTATAGTTTCATAAGAGAACAATTGCTTATTGGCGGTTATTTATTTACTGTATCATTTTATTCAACACAAAACGTTGAGGATAGCTGCCTCCCAAGCTGATTCACTTCAAGCACGCAACTTGGCCTTCAAGACTTGAAGACTTATTGACAATGGTAAATCTATCTGAGGAATTAAACCGTAATTTATTATATAAATAGCTTTGGACTTTGCTTAGCTTTAGAAAAAAATAAGGATTTTTTAGTTTGTTTTTTTACGTAAACATTTACATTTAAAATATTGCATTGGAAATTATTTAGGAAAATTAGCTTAGGTGTGGTGTCCTGTCAGTTTGAGTTGAATTTCCGAGGGAATTGAACAAATAGTCCCAGTTTGAACTACCTCTTAATGCATTTGGATTACCACCAAAACCCATCCCATAAAAAAGGAAGGGGTTCAAAATGAATGGGTCTGGCTGGCTAGCTTGTCTCTATCTTTCACTTGCTGCATACAGTGCTTCTGTACTTTTGACTTTTCCCACCCCAGGGTTGCCACAACAAGTCACCTGCTTCCACCTGTGCAATAATTCACATATTGATTTGGCATAGATTTTACTCTGGATGCCCTTCCTGACACAAACCTCTCCAGGTTTTTGTGCTTGGGACTGGCACAAATACACAGGCTTGGAACTCTGTGCCTTTTATCACAGGATAGGACTTTTTTTTTTTGTATTAAACTCTATAAAGTGAATCTGCTGAACGAATGAGGCATTAGAATAATATGACACATTTTATGTATTGCTCTGTTGCTGTGGTAAGACTATATTTGCCTGCATAACTAATATATATGTTTTTTTAAATATTATTATTAAAATTTGCTTTGTTTTTCATTGTATTTCTAGTATACAATTAATTTAGGTGTTTGCATTTAAACATAATAGCTATGTTCTGCAGTAGAAATCAGTGAAAACTCTTATCAAGCCCAGAATCCTACCACTTTCCCCGAGCAGCATCTCAGGAGGAGTGTGTCTTGTTGGGACTTGTAGACAGAGTACAATGCCCAGAGTCTGAATAATGTGGCCGGGAGCTAGTTTATTCAAGCGCCTTTTGTTTGCACTCCATACTCACCTTTTCCCTCCTGATGATCAGATAACCAGCACTCAGCAGAAGGAAAACTCCAAACTATCCACTCATGCTGCACTGTCTGCTTCAGCTACTGTCTCAGACTGTGGGGTGAGTTCATAGCGCGTCATGGTCCAGCCTAAATACAATCGTCTGAACATTTTTGAATCTCTCAAAGCAGTGTTTTAAAGGCTTAAATGATGATGTGCAGGGCTAATGCCACTATAAGGGGCCAATGTCATGTCGAACTCCAGGGCAGGCCTTTCTCAAGCCTCCACAGTATTTAGTTTCACTATTTACCCACAGGTTTAGAGAGGTCATGCTGTGCGGTGTGTGCCCCCAACAGCTGTTTTTTAATGACACTAACTGGGACTACACACACTTTTTTAATTTTACTATTGCTGTAATCATTAAAAGTGAATAAATGCACAATGGTTAACAGATGCTGTACTGTATTGGTAGTTTAGCAAAGCTTTTTACTGGATGTCCTCATGCACCTCTCTCTTCCTTTACCCAGGCTTGGACATATTGTGGCTGAAGTTTGTGGCTCTACATCTTGGAATCAAATCCTTAACGTCCAACCCCATACCCAGGGGAACTAAATAGTTCACAAAAATGAAGCCTTAAACTAAATTACATTACAACAATTACATTGTTTTGCCAAAATAATTTACATTTATATATGATTCATACATATGATTTTCAATTCAATTCAATTTTATTTATATAGCACAGTTTCATAACAAAAGTCACCTCAAAGGGCTTCACAAACAGTTAATCAAACATAAACACACAATCAACACAAACAATAACTTACACTAAACTAAACAGACTCAGTACATCTTTGTCCTTAGACCTTCCTTCCTCCCTTCTCTGTCTTTTTTTTTTTTAATTTTTTTTTTTTTTTGCCAGTGTATGTCATTTTTTCAACTTAATACTTTCAGTCATCAGAAAATGTGGATGCTATTAAGGCTTTTTACTGCCTGTTTACCTGTGGACCCTTTGAGTCAGTAAATTTGCAGGTCAAAAATGAAACCATTCATAAACCTTGTGCTGGAAAAAAAATCTCATTGTCTTAAAGAAATAAAATGTGTACTGTGTTAATTTTTACTTTACAAAATGATTGAAAAATGGATAAGCCCCCAAATGTGTAAAACCGGCAGTGCTCAGTGTACGACTATGGGTTCTTTGTGTTTTACAGGCATTGGACATCAGTAAACCCTAGATGCTAATGTCTTATTGAACATCCTGGTACGCTTAAAACTGGTTGATATCTCTTCTCCTGTGATACTCCCCAGCCACAATTCAGTCTATTTTTGTTTCTCTTCCCTTTACCGCAGTGTTTCACATTTAACTCCGCATTTCTTAAGTACTCCATACTGTTTGCTTATGTTCTTTGTGTTCGACAGCGTGATTGCTCTTGTTTTATTTCTGTATTACTTGATTACTAACCTTTTCAAGCCTTCTGCTGATTGTGCTTTCAGGCGACTTTTTTTTCTTTTTTCTACACGTCTACGCTGCCACTGATTGGAGTTAATTTCTAAGACTCTCCTTAACTACATATAGCCACTTTAGGCTTTCGAGTAGTGCTATTTGCTGTGTGGCATAGATCCTTTTTTATACTGTTTCCGCTCAATGTTAAAGCACTTTGAATCGGCTGGTGGCCAGACCGATTTTTACCAGGCCAAGATTCATCATAATTAGGTCAGTGTGCTCGGTCTACTAGCCTCTTGGTGCCACGCATCAAAATAAAAAACATGGCCAATGCTGGGTAATAATCTCTCTGGTATTTACCGAACACTTTATCACAATCAATGCGTCTGTAAAGCATTCTCTTCTAGCTTTCTTAGCCTGTCTCCTAGTCATTTTATGATTAGTATAGATTCAGAAAGTGGAATCAATTAGGGCTAATAGCCTTTGCCTCGCCTAACCTCATCACAAGAGTTTATACGCTATAATATTTTCTATTTTCAGTCTTTGCAATGGATTTTTTTTTAAATGCCATTGACACAATGCACTTCCACAGGTAAACACTAGCATAGCACTAATTTAAATACATGGCTCGGGGAAATGGTGTGTACAATTAGAAGGCAAATCCCTATTTCAGCAATGATTACTTGTCTTTGAAAGTCTGGCTTTGTTTTTTCGGCCTTATCAAAATGCAAAAAATAATAGCAGCTCAATATGCAATTTAGACCAACCTTGTCCCTCATTAATAGCAATGGAATGAGCTCATTTGAAATTAAAGGTGGTCATCGGCAGCAAGATTCCCAGAGATAAACATTTAAGCAAGTTATAATGAAGGAAAACATCTCTGCTTATTAACAGACAGTGAACTTGTTATTTCTCATATCACTCAATCACTTTTAATATCCCGGCGTTTATGAGTTTTTGCCTTCTGATTGTGATAAGTAAAAAGTAATTATTATAATGACTGGCAACATGTTAGAGCTGGCAATGTCTGTCAAATGATATCTTCAGTGGTGCAATTTGTCTTGTATTCTTATTAAATGAGAACAACTGAACTGTTGTATTGACTGCTTTGAAAAATAGAAGTCAAAACAATATGTGTGTTCAGAAAAGGAAATGGCAATATAGCTGATTATGTGTAGCCAGACTAACTCTTTTCCTATTCTATACAAGAAGAGGTCTAGTACCTCATAGTTTGAGTTTCATTTCTACAGGCGGAACAATGACAGGGGGAGTAACCAATCAGAGAAACGAAGGGCGGGACATAAGCAGCACACTGCTGACCTGTAACCCAAACAAACATGGCGGAATGTTGATGGTTTTGCCAGAAAACATGGGAAAATGCATTATGTATATGTTTTAAGAGCAGCTCTGTACTTATTTCTGACAGCACAGCAGTAGAGGCCAGTTTTACAAAGACTTGTGGAGAAAGAATGTGGTTGTTATGTCGTGGTCTTCAGCAGAATCAACAGGTGATGAAGAAAAGCACTAAATGCAGATAATCAAGTGAGAGAAGTTATATTAGCCTCACCATCTTGGCCAAAGTTGAACAGACATTAGCTTCTGCATTTGTTAGACATCTGGCAGAGAAATGGCTGTGATTGGCCAGTTCCAATTCAGCCAAGTGGAAATGGTTTGCTGTGGCTGAATTATATATATATAATTATAATTATATAATTTATTATATACTTAAAATAAAAAATATATATATTTTTAACTTGAATATTTTTAACTTGAATTCCTTTTTTCTATTCCTTTTTATTTTTCTGCTGCATTCTTTTTATGTTAGGGGCTGCCACACCTACACAGTGGTGACTGGCAGGTTTTCAGCCAGATGCCCTTCCTGTCGCAACCAGCCACGCACAGTGACAAGCAAGTAGGCAACATCGGTGAGGTCTCACTTTGAGCAAGTTTTGACTTGTCGACCCCGCGATTGGAGGGCGAGTGCTCAACCCACTGTGCCACTGTCACTCTATTACATTATACTATTAGGTGATTAAACTTTTGTTTTTCCTAAATATGAGAAGAAGAAAAAAGCAGTTGGTGCTTTCTGAGGATCTTACTTCTCCCAAGTTGCACTACAACAAAGGTCTGGCCTTGAAAGTTTCCTTCTTTGAACTGTACTAAAAACGCATTTATGTGATTGTAAATGTCAGTAAAACATATAGGATACTCTTACCCAAGTCCTTTTAACAGTGAATGTAACCTTAGTTCAAAGAGAAAGTTTCAGAAATAAAACCACTAAAAACAGAAAACTATGACCTTGCTGTTTATGAAGCCAGAAATGATGTCTGTATTTGTAAAATTGGCAAATACACTTTTATTCATCAGGTCACATTACACTGCAAAAAATCAAAATCTACATTAGATAAAATTACTTGAATTCAGACTATTAATGTTGATTTAAGCAAAAAATAACTAGTTTAGATTTATTTAGTTATTAGGTAACTTATTACTTGATTATTTGCCTTGTTTCAAAGTATTTGCATTTTCAAGCAAAATTATCTTAACCCATGGACAGATAATTTTGCTTGAAACAAATAAAAATAGCTTGAAACAGGGAAAAAATACTTTGAAACAAGGCAAATAATCCAGTAATAAGTGACCTAATAACTAAATAAATCTAATCTAGTCAAAACTGCTCAAATCAAGATTAATAATCAGAATTTAAGTAATTTTATCTAATGTAGATATTGAAATTTTGCAGTGTAGGGTCCTATAGTTGAGAATAATAAATGGAAAATATATCGTCTGTAGTCACTTTTTAAAAACAAGCTTTGAATACGTCACTGTGGAATAAACAAGTCAGTTTGAGTAGCCTCAAAATTATATTTAACAGTTAATCTACTTAAAGTCCTCAAGTAATGGGTTTTCCAATCTAAATACTGAAACCAAAATAAGAATACTATTCACATATGAACAGGTGTCTGTGTGAACCAGGTTTTGTGGGAACAAATATCAATTTACTGTCAGTGGAAAAACTCAGTTTATAAATTTATTGTGATAGGTATGTTATCACAGTTTCTTAGCAAAGTGAAGTGTGTCTCAACCAATATATATTCATTAATATGTAAAATGGGATAGTCTTTAATCAATGCTTTGTTTTAAAGATTTAAATTTTATAAATTGCATCAATCCAAGTACTTTTTTTTTTTTTTTTTGTCTATGTTCCATTAATTTGCCACAATTTATGCCACATAAAAGTAAATCTCACAGAGACCAGACCAGATATTTATATGAAGAAAAAAAACAAATCATTGCTTTCTTGGGAAATTATTTTTTCAAATTATTTTATTCACTCACATGCAATATCTCTTAAATATATTTATTTTTGTTTCTATTAGTAGCAAGAGCCTGAAAAAGGTCAAACAGTAAGCGGACCATTCAACTTTAACAAAATAGACAACAAAAAATGTAAAATAAAATAAGGAAAAGGTTTGTCAATAATATAGTAGACCAACAGTAGAGCCCTGTGGTACTCCAAGAAAGATTATATATATGAACAGACATAAAAAATAAATACCTTGAAGCTGGAAAAGTTTGAGTCCAAGTTCAGTAATAAAGTGATGAGTCAGTGCTCAGTGCAAAGACAGGTAGTCCCACCCTGAGCTTGCTGTGCTCAAATTTAAATGAGATGATCAACCGTGTCAAAGGCAGCTCCCAGGTCTAAACGGATTAAAAATGAGCAATTTCCTGCACGCGCTTTTCAGAGAATGTCATCATCATTATTCAAATTAAAAGCAGGTTTCCCCACTTAGAGTTAGACCTACGAGTCCACTTCTCCACTTTGAAAATGACAGCCATTTACCA
This sequence comes from Bostrychus sinensis, assembly GCA_020698575.1. NCBI lineage: Eukaryota > Metazoa > Chordata > Actinopteri > Gobiiformes > Eleotridae > Bostrychus > Bostrychus sinensis. The sequence continues at coordinate 24,950,069 of CM036256.1, forward strand.
GCTCATTCAAGGAGATTAGTCCCTAACTCAGATTGCTTGATTCCACTGGCAAATTTGTCCTCATATGACTTTGTGAACATATAATTTGCCAGAAAAATCTTGCAGAAGAAAAAAAAAAAAAAAAAAAGAAAAAAAAAAAAGGCTTGTCTCTCGAGAGCTGCACGTTCTGGCTGATAAAATCCAAATAAACCGACATCTGTGTCTTCTGCAGAAATGTTGAGGTTATAGCCCGATCACCATCTGAACGTTTATACACTCACAGATCATCTTACATAATTAAAATAGAATCCAGCCTTTTCAAAACACACTGAAATGTTCAAAAGGTCATGTTTTATTGAGATGCATGCTATACCTGGGAAGTGTCAATGTTCATAATGAAGCAACTGCTGATGACAACACGAGTCATTTGAGTGGGAGTGAGAGATGAATTATGCATGTTGTAAAAAATAGTTGGCAAAGGATTCTTAACCCAAGGTCCTTTGTATGCAGGCATTAGTGGGTTGTTAAAAATAAATAAAAGATAATGAAATGAAGAATTAATGCAGCAGAAATAAATGTGAGTAGAAAGACATGACAAAATGACATATATATGTGTGAATAAAGTTGGGACACTGTGTGAAATGTAACTATAAAGTAATTGGTTTACAGATTTTATAAAACAATGTGTTATTCTTAAAAGAACGTAAAAATAACTGGTGTTGAAACTGAGATATTTTACCATTTAATGAAATATGATAATGGGAAATCTGCTCATACTACTGTGGGAATAAGTTATGTGCAATATTTAGAGACATATATATGATTTTTATAACATTTTGAACAGTGAGATGCCAAGATTTTGTGTTATGAGCAATCAAAATGTCACTTATACGTATGTGTACTTAATGCCTCATATTAGCCTGGCTACCAAGAACAGAACAGACACCTTAAGAGAATGTAGGTGAGTGGGTAAGTTAGTGTAATGTAGTCAGAGTAAGTCAAAATTAGAAGTAATCTAACGTTCATTTTTATGAACTTTTACAAATTATGAAAATCTAGACATAAATCAAAATTTGTAAAAAATGCTAAACATGTTTTGGTACTTGGGCTCACTGCTTGAACATAGATGCCTCATTAAATACCAGAGCAGCTGGATATTAGCATCTGATGTATAAAATCTTTCCAGTTTGTTCAAATGAGAATACTGTAAACAACATGCTGGTGCACTGATTGGCTAAAAACATCTAATGATAGCGAGTTTATATCTCGCTGTGCTGACCTTGCTAGATGGCGATGCGTAACAGACCATCTGACTAGTCATGTTAGCTATCTCAGTGAATGTATTAAGAAGTAACTCTACATCTGCTCCTTACAATGCACCATCAGCGTAACTGTAACTCCCCATCTCTGAGAACAAGGCCCGAATGGAGAAACCTGCTGACCGTATGAATCAAAGCATGGTTCCTTTATGACCATCAAGTGGAACAAATACAATTAGGAGTGTCCTCTGAGGTCTGATTGTCCGACAAGGGCAGCACCCCGCTCCCGCCTCCGCCTTGGCCCCTCCACATCAGAAAGAACGATGTGTGTTCCCTCTACCCAGACCGCCTGGAGGGTTCGCTGCCTGTTTATTGAGCTCTCACATCTTGTTAAAGACCATTCCCTTTCATTTTCTCTTGTCTATTCAAGTGAATGCTATATCTACTTAGCAGGCCTTTTCAGCTGGAGGTGCATATTCCTCTGATAATAGTGTTTACCTATAATTGTGTATAGAGTTCTTTGCATCTGTTTGTTGATAAATTGGATTCATGCACATTGGACAAGCTTAATTTAATCACCAGGGCGACCTGAGACGGATTTGTTTGAAGTTTCTGTTTGGGGCCCATGTATTTACCTCATTAGAGTATAGTGTTAACCTAAAGTGGTGTAAAAACGGTTTACATCAATTACATTAGGTGCTAACTTCAGCTGTCTGCAAAGGTGGGAAGAGTGTAGTGGGAAGCGTTTAGAATTCATAATCTTGGCTCGCATTTGTACAGCGCTGTGTTGTGGTCCTAATTTTTCTCTCTGCAGCTTTTGAGCATTAGGGCAAAAATAAGAGTGTTTTTACCTTCACCTTTTTACTAATCTAAGGCCAACCACAGTGGTATATTTACAGTATTTGGACAGACATTGGAAATGCCTGAAAAAATGTGCCATAACACATAGTTCCAATAAAATAAAGTTAGACTAAATTGTGTGCTCAAGTGAATGTACTATTACTTAAAGGGGCTGAATAATTCTAGAATGGCATTGCACATTTTACAACTTTTAAAAACATTATCTGACTAAAAAAACTTTCCATTAAATACTTTACTAGTGCCTCTGTCATAGTCTTTAAAAACATAAACAGTGAAAAAGAGCGGTTCACGTCCTTAAACCTTTTGTATAATGTAATTTAACTTGTCAATTTTGCATAATATAGCTCCTGTAAAGTATCTAGAAACCTTAAAACCTGTAAACCTCTAAACCTGTCAATCCCTAACAATAGTTCTGGAATGACAGCAAAAAATACTCACATACCAGTCTCCTCAGAACTGAAAAAGCTGCTTGGACAAAATGCCCTCTGAAAACAAAACTTCTTTACTGACAGCAAAAAAGGTAAAAAGTCAATCCTGAAAGAATATTTGTGGTATCCCAGGGGTGTTTAATTAAGAAAAAGATGAATTTGTATTGGTCAAGTAATGAACAGCTATGCTGCTAATTGAGTCTCACATTAATCACTCAGGGCCTAGTGTATATAAGCTTCTACTCACACAGCAGGTGACTTTAGAAAAAAATTAAATCTTTCAGATAAAGGGACAAAACATCTTCTAGAAAACAAGCTTTATCCAGATGACCTTTCTTGTTTAACCTTTTTTACTAAATCGTCAACTATGCCACTTGTTCCCAACTTTTTGGGTTTTGTGCACCCCCAGGAACTGATTCCTGGTTTGGACAAGTGGAACTGGTTTAGACCCAGCTTACTCTTAGTTTAGTTCTGGTTTTAGGCATGGTTTAGTCCCGGTTTAGTCTTAGTTTAGTCCTGGTTTGACCTGGTTTGTTGGTGATTTAGTCATAGTTTGGACCTGGCTTAACCATGGTCTAGTCCTGAGTTAGTCTTAGCTTTGTTCTGGTTTAGTCATGGTTTAGTTCTGGTTTAACCTGGTTTAGACTTGGTTTAGGCCTAGTTTAGTCCCTGTTTTGTCCTACTTTACTGTGCCATCCCTTTCTATAGTCCTAGGTTAGTCCTGATTTAGGTTTATTTTAGTTTTTGAAAGCCAAATATATAAAGGTAGAATAAATGATCAAATAACTCCACATACCCCCTGCAATGTGCCTTCATACCTCTAGGGGTGCCCGTACCCCTGGTTGGGAAACACTGAACTATGCCATAATGGGTAATATTTGGACACTGGAAAAAACAATACAAAAATAAAAACATTTACCAACACTGTACAGAAAATGACCTAGGCTAAAGCTAAAATAGACCATAGAAATTGTGTCATGAACCAATTTGAAATATGAGTCTGTGAACTTTAAAAAAAAAAAGACTAATTAGAAAAAGTTGTTTTTTAAAGAAATTGTCAAAGTAACAAACTGTTTCCTCCCACCTCGGCTGTTGTCCTGTTTGATGTTTTGCAGCTACAGTACAGATGAATGGTGTCTGACCCTCTGAATGTGGGCCATGAATGATTTTTGCTCACTTTATTAGCAGCAGCAGCACACACAGACAGATGAGCCAGTGTAGTCTTAATCAATCGCTCCATGGTCCCTTTTCTGTTGCCTCCTCTTCGGGCCGAGGTCAGCCGCCGGAGCGTCCTGTGATCACATTCAGTTGATTGTGTTTGTGGCTCAACCTCATGACCGCAGGAGTGAAGGCCGAGGAAACACACAGTTCTTTGTAAACAGGGAAGAAGACGGTGTGATGGATTGAAAGTTGTCATGAAAGGCATTCTCCTAAATTCTTCTATATCAACCTCAATCAGGCGTTCTAAGCAACTTTAAAGAAAACACAACTGCAAGAAGACCAGATTGTGCAGTCTTTTGCTGCTGTGCTGATAAAGACTTCCATGCTTAATAAGTAAAAGTATTGTTGCTTAAAAATGATATTACTCAAGTAGAAGTAAAAGTATTCCACCAAATTATGACTGTACCAATGCCAGTGCCAACATTTAGAGACATATGTTGAAACACAAACCTTTAGTCTAATTTCATGTCACCAGTGTACCAAGCCAGTGTGACTTTGACTGACGGGTGTAAAGAATCAATGACATGATCAAATTGACTGATTGACAAGTGGAGCCGCTCTTGTCACTCCTGGGCATTACTCGATGATACACATGTACTGTACTCACGTCACATACACAACAGAAAGTGAAGCCATTATTATGTGCAAAAGGCAGTGAAAATGTTTTATCTAATTCTATTGCTTACAGTAAATAGCTCATATTGCTCTTTTCCTTGCATTTTAATCTTGACAGGTCAGGCTTCTGTGCCCTGACTTTACCAGCTTACATGACTGATACAACTGAAAATCTGAAAATAATGCAAGTGTGTTTTTATCTATTATTGTGACCATTCTACCAAGTTCTCTGTAAACTAATAGGGAGCACTTGCTTTCACATATTATTTTATTTTGTTAATTTGATAACTTTTAATATTTGTGCTTGATATATTTAGTGTACTTTCTTCGGCACAAAAACATTTTGGACAATTCTCAGTTTCCAGCTTGGCATAATTGGATATTTTAATTAATTTTCCTTAAACTCTTATGCTTGTGGCAATGGTCATCTGTTCTAATGCCTTTACAAATACAAACATAAAATGGATCTGGATAAAAGTAGAGATCACCACAATATTAATAATGTTAATATTATTTTTTGTATTTTAGTGAAAAATGTACTGATGGAGACAGCCACCCACCGCAGAGTTAAAAAAAATATCACTTTCTCAATTTCCAACATGTATGTACTTACCATTAGAATTAGCCTTACCCTACAGTCACAAGATGGCTGAATTGCCACTGAAGCAGTTGCTATGGCCACTCTAGTGTTATATTTATCTCTGTGATTTTATGCTCTGTCTATTCCCGAGCATTGCCAGCAGGAAGGGAAAGACGCCTAATCCAAGCATTCTCTGCAAACTGAAAGTAACAGCTCCCCAAAAGAAGACATGTTCCATACATATACATTATTTTATTATTTTAAGTTTTAAATCATGAAATACTAATGCAAAGGTGTCAAATATGTTTTTAAATAATATGGGTTAGCATATAAGCATTAAAATGTGCGTTGATAACAAGTATGAACTCACTTACTGTATGTAGCATCAATCAGTATTTCCATCCAGTTACTTATGTAAGTGATAGCCTCTTGCACAGCCTCTTGATTTGTGAATGGAAATGAATGATTGCTGTACCACAAAAAACCTCTTTGCTTTTTCTTTATTGAACCACAGAACTCCTCAAAATGTGTAATTTTCACATTTGTCCAAATTCCTCCTTGCTTACACAACTTCTTTTCTTCAACTTGAGGCATTTTGGCTGATCTCTCCCCTCACAGAGACAGCTCTAGTTTTTTATTTTGCCCTTGGCTCCTATATGTGCAGCTCTGCTATAACATATCTGCCAAAATAAAACATATTAGGAATTCTTTGCCTTAATATAAGTCAAAAATAGAAGGAATGGGCTGCCAGGGTAAATAAATAGCCGGCAAATGTAAAGACACCACCTTAAATCTTCATTTACTTGCAGAGAACATGACAAACGGCTCAATGCAGGCTTCAGATATGTTGATTTAAACAGGCTTTGGGGACATAAAAAAATCACTTTAAACCTTATCTTAATATTTAACCACATCAATTCATTTTTATCTGAGACATGCACGGGGTACCACAGTGGTGTTCTCAGATGCAGAGTATGAACGTTCTGGGCTGGATGTCACGGTCTTCACACCTCCTCTAATGGCCGTATGCTTTTAAACAAATGAGTTGTTGCTCTTTTTCGCGGCACCTTTTCCTCCTACTATCACAACAACAGTGGATAGTAATCACTCATGCAGGAGGAACATGGTGAGAGTGTTCAATAGTGCAATTAATTGTTGGTGTAAAAAGACATCCTCTAATTGGTTCCATCTATTCACTTTTCCACAATATAAATGTTTGATAGAGAAGGTAATAATGGGGGAAGCAAGCTTTGTTCTGTGTTATGAAAGCTTTTATGGTATTAAAGATGAATCCATAAAATGCAATGAGTGATTAAGTTTTTATGAATAGTGTTTGAGCACATCTACATGCCCAATTAAAGCAAATGTATGCAATTTATTTCTTTAATAGCACTGTCACCTCCAGCAAAAAGGGTGTTGGGTTTGATTCCCAGAGCTGGCAGGGCCTTTCTGTGAGGAGTTTGCATGTTCTTCCTGTGTCTATGTAGAAAGAATGTACTTTTTTGAAATATTTTGGCATTCATAGCTCACTTTATAAAATGCATAGAATAATTTGATTCCCTATTTGCTCTTACACTATGCCGTCCTCTCTGCATGACGAACTATTTGGTCAAACAAAAATTAGCACGGTTCCAATGATTCTGGTGTAGTCTTATGAAACTTATTAACTTGCAAACTTACACCCAGAATAGAAATGATAACTTTGTAACTATGGAAACCGTCAGCGGCCTGATGACAGATACATTGCAAAAGTCATATCTGATCATTTCATATTCAGGTGTTAGCTTAAGGTGTAATAAGGAGGGCAGAAAGTGATTACTGTGCTTATTTTGACATTGGTTCTTTCTTTCTAATCGTGTCTAATCAAACATATGTTGTAAGTGTTATTATACCTAAAATTAATTTTCATTGGCCAGCAATGTGGTAAAGTTCATTGTGACAGTTTGTACTTTAAATAAGTTTTAACATGTTTTTTTCAACAATGTAACCATCTGCTACATATGGAAAGAGAATGGTGACAATATTTGTGGACAAACCCTTGAAGTACAGACCTCCGCCAAGGCATGGGAGCTCCTTACTGGATCCACACCAAAAACTATTCATTTCTTTCCTTTCCCTAGTCAGTGCATTCTGAAAGTTTATAAAGCCCAGCCTGTAACGTTTTGAGTTCTGTTTCTATCTCACAATAGTAGCAAATCCTATAAAAGTTTCATAGATCCAGACAGTGTTCTAGATTCTCAGCAAAAACAACAAGCTCTTCCTCAGTCCATAGCTGACCTTTCCGGAAAAATAAATCAAAGCTCGATCAGAACTTATTTTAGAATAAGGTTGTTCAAAGACAAACAAACAAATAAACAAACCCACATGGACAAAAAGTAGCAGAAGTCATAGTATAACTTCTGCTTTCCTTTTAGATTTTCTCTTCTGGGCTCACCACAACATTCATCTGCCTTACTAGCATGCAATGCTTATATTGATTTGGCCTAGGTTTTATGTCAGATGCCCTTTCAAATGCAGCCCTCTCTATTTATCCAGGTTTGGGACCATAAAAGCTCAAACTCAATGAAGTTTTAAAACAGGCATTTCTCACTTGGTACAAGTGCTTGACGGTCTGTCTATTTAGTATTTCGACAACTCATGAATGTGTTAAATGTGAGGGATATTGCTGAAAAATTGTGCTGATTCTAGATGAAATGAACAAACTGCTGCAGTAGAAGAGACTGAATCTGTCGGTGAGGTCTTCTGTCTTTATTATTCTGATGTTTCTAAAGAAGTACAACTTTACTGCATCTTTTATATTTAAGTACTGTGAGTCTACAATTAGGACACAGTAAAAACACATGATTTTAAACCAAAAGTCAAAATACTTTGTACTTCAAACCAACTCAGAAATTTAATGGAGTAAAAAGTATAGATACTTGCTCTAAAATGTAGTGAAGTAAAAGTAAAAGTACCCCTTGTAAAATGTACTCAAGTAAACTACAGATATATAAAAAATTTACTTAAGTAAAGTAATTAAGTACTTTTACTTCGTTACATTCTACTACTGCTACTGATGTGCAGTTAAATGCCTCTCCTTGTTAATCAGCGTCACGTGTTTAAACAGGCAAAAAAGTAAAATATTCATAAAGCACTTTATTGTGGGGCTTGGTAAAAATAGCAAGCCAAAAAAAGACCGAAATAGGGATCTTAACCCCTTTCTTCCTTGCTACATTTGGTGTGAATATGGCCTTAAAGCGTTCCATCTTACCCATTCCCCAGACTGCCATTGAACAAGTGTCTACAGACCTGTGTTTAATCCGGCATTTGCTCCCAGTTACACCTGCTTTTTGAGTGAGGTCGACCAGCCCGCAGCCACCTGGCCCTGTCCTCAGATCTGCGGCGAGCACCTGGGATAGCTCAGACATGACTCACTGCGGAGAATCTACCTACAGCGACGGCTCAGAGTCTACCAACCCAGCAAAAACAAGTGTCTGTTTGTCACAGAGCATCTTTCAGGTCAGCAGCTCTTAGGCAATAGGTTAAACGGGAAACACTCGTGCTGCAATTTCGTTAGAAAGAGTTCAGCTTTGACTGTATCCCCCAAGGCATTGCTCTCTCTTTTAGTGAGCTATCCGTCTTTGTTGCGAGTTCACGGCATATGGTAAAAGACAACTAAACATAGCCTTAGGAAGTCTGTTTAATCCTGCGTGGCAAGCGGCCCAGAATTGAAGGAGCTGTTGTCAAAGCAAATTCATTTTTTAGGTCTTTTGGCTCGAGTTAATATCTTTGACCCTATCTCGCAATGGTACAGAATCTTCTGGATCACACAGAGTTACGGGTCTTCATCAAAAACTAGTTTTTCTCACTGACCTTACCAGAAATTGTCAATAAAATCCAATCCTATTTTTATTACTTTGCTAAGAGACTAACAAACCAAACAACACTGGCAAAAACATAACCATTTTGAGTGTGGAAACAATTTTAACACTGTTTTTTGCTTTTTTTCCCCATCCCACAACAAATACCAAGTAAGTGCTATATTTTGCTGGCTTTTACTATTATGAATTGCTTTTTTGCGCTATTTCACTGTGTAAGCAGACAGTCAGCGCTGGAAAAAAGACTCTTTATTCTTCACATTGATTCAATGTTGACCAACAACCAATGGCAGCGTCCTTTATTGGAGTGTGCAGACATAAAAACGTTTAATAATAAATCACACCTTAAGGCCTTTTCCTGGATGGCGCCTATGATCTTAATAGGTTATTCAAAATTTTTCTATAAATTTTTCCTTTTAACTATGACATTTTCATTGTTTTGTACACAAACCACAGCTTGCCTCTGAAATGTTGCCACGCTTGGCCAAAGAGAGAAAGCGCTGGGTCCTCAAAGGGTGTAACAAGTGAGTGCAGATCAATATAGCTAGCATGTGTTAAATTTCAAGATTGTTTGATGTCCGGACAGGTTCACCAAGAACAGGTTGAAGCTTGATTCTGAGCTGACTCACCTCTCTCCTCTGCAGAACACAAAATGGTGCAAGGGAGATTAGACAGCATTTACTTTTGTGCAAGTTATTCCGTTTGTGGCTGTCGGATAGTTGAGAAAAGCTGCTGAGTATACAAAAGGGCTTAATACATACAGAAATCGTTTTTTTGGAGTGGTCCTATGGGGAGCTGTTGACCTACATTTACAAGATGGTAGCAGTGGACAGGAATGACAAGAACACTTTTAGGTAAAGTATGGCTGCAGATGAGGCTGGAAACAGATTTATGACTTGCCACAAAATTCCTTCTAAAAATTATGTGTTCATTTGTCTAAAGGTATTTAAGTTTTATTCATCCTCTGGGTGCCATTTTTCTGTAAAAAATTTTTTTACAACTCCAGAACCTACACTTTCTACCCCCAACTGCTGTCAACAAGAGCTTAGCATGTTTAAATATGTATATTGCAATTAAATGGTTTTGGAATTACAGTTTTTGTGTGTTTTAAGTGTTAGTTGCACAGTAAGAGATGGTTATGGTTACGGTTTTTCAGTGGTACATTATATCATTGTGCATTTGTAAAATAGACAATACTGGCAATACTTCAGAATAGTGTAAAAGTGGCCCACTTTTGCAAAGCTAATTTATTCCCTACAGCTAACTGTCAGTACACTCCAAGTTTGGAAAAGCAGACAGGAGCAATGTCAGAGAAGCTAATCCAGTTATCCACAAAATGGCCCATGCAGTCAAATCTGAGCTTCCAAGCTAGTGAGTTTATAAATGAGGATGACAATAAAGGCAAAGTCGTGATAAAATGATATAGATGTCATTTTGGGCTTAATCTGAAGCTAATGAACTGGAGAGGTTTTCTATTTACATATGAGGCAGTACTTTCAATCACACAGTGGAAGAATGTAACAGTTAGTGGAGGAAAAAATGTCAACGGAATGATCATTTTGGGTCTTTTTCCATATAAAATGTTTCATATTTGAAAACAGAATAACAGTAGGCCCAGTAATGTTGTGTAATTATAATACAATCATATAATCATGTCAGGATATTTTGCACCAAATGTCATCATCCTGTCACAATGTATGCACCTGTAAGCACTTTATCATCTAAACCCCCAGAATTCTGCTATAAAAGCTTGTCCCAAACAGGGCAGATTTGACACAAAAGATTATGAACTAATAATGGGCCAAGGTATACACTAATAATAAATAATAGTTTAAAATGGTAGCAAAAATATCCACATGGGGGGTCTATCTCCTGGGTTTAAACATTATAGGTATTATTTGGCAACCATGTTGAAAAATGCCCTCCATATTAGAATTTTGGTTCTTTTTTTCTGAAAATCTAGTGTGTAATGAATATTTCAGCCACATTTCATGCTTTCATCATCAGCTGAACAATTCTTTCATTGAGCCACTCCACTAATACATCTATGTTTTATCAAACACACAAGTTGTAGTTTTTAATGTTGTTAGTTGTTTTTTACCCGCCCTATTAACACACATTCATAGCACAAAGCTATGAATTTTAATGCTTCTGTTTGCTTTTCTAAACAAGAAGTGTGCTGACAATATTACTATGAGGAATAACCCACCTATTTAGTATCTCACCCCATTTTACAATATATTGAACTATGATAATTCACATATTTTGGCTAGTAGTTCAATAATGCTTTTAATACAGTTTCAACTTTAGTTACTGGAACCCTTTACATTATTTATATTTCCGTTCTACTTCTTCAAACATGAACAGTGCTCCACTTGTTTATGCATAAGTATTTTGTATAGAACCATGCTTCAAAAATAAAAGTTTACAGTCATTTTTAATTCGCAGCTCTCGGGCAGAGGAACAGTCATGCATTAGAGGAAATAGACTTTCTCTCATTCTCATCAATCCACTATTACCTCACATACCCTATTCTTATAAAAGTGAACTATTATGTTAAACCGCGGCCTAGGGACAGACAGTGGCTTCAAGGAGCTGTACAAAAACATCATGAAACTTTATTCATCAAAGTGTCATGAGAAAATATGAAAATATCAAAAGTCATTCAGCATCACAGTTTGGCACTGCGGATATACAATCATCTCAGTCACGCTTACATTCAGTATATAAAAATAGAAAAGCTGTTGGAAAATACATATCATTGCCAAGTGAACCGATGCACTTGAGAGCACTTGTCTTGCTGTTTGAGTGCTGGCAAACTGCTTCTAATCATTGTGCAAAAGTTTTAATAATACCACCCTATGACGTCTAAGGCTTGCACTTGTTCCCTAAGTTACAATGGCTTCTGTATTCCATTTTGATTTATTCATACATTGTCTTTCGCAAGGCATGTGCTTTTTTTTTTTTTTTTTTTTTTTTTTTTAAAGCTGATGAAAAAGTGGAAGTCTCCATGACAGCCCTTGAAAGACATTACAGTATAAACACTTGTGAGTATAAAACATTGTAGACATGCAAAACCAAAGTGCATAAGTAGCACAGGTAGGTGAGTCTATGGCAGGTACAAAGCTCCACATGTGAAAAAGAGCTTTGGTAAAAAAAAAATGGCTTTTTGGAAACATCTTTGGTACAATTTCCCTGACAGTTCTCCTGGGAATGAAAAATGAAGATAGAGGCCAAGGAGGAAAGGCACTTTTGTGAAGACAGTACATAGGCTATAGCCCTTTGGAGTTCAGTGTGCCACGCAGCAACCAGATTCCTCATGCTTGTGCAGAAGAGACATCCGAGAGAAGGTTTTGGAGCAGTTCTTGCATTGGTATTTTTTCACATCTGAGTGGGTTTGTAGGTGAGCCCTGAGGTTGGATCTGTCGGCGAATGCCCGGTTGCAGTGTGGGCACGAGAACGGCTTCTCTCCTGTCAAATAAAGAGAAGAAAAGGAGAGATGGTGAGATGTGTGTCAGAAGGCCGCACAAAGATATGACAACTGCTACAATATCAGAGTAATAGCTTTGGGCTGATGCTAGTTTTGTTTTAACACCTCATTGCTTAATTTATCCACAGAAAGTGCAGGAAGTGTCATTGTAAGATAACACTGTGATTACAAACAATACAAATGTATCAGAATTAATGTAGGCCTATGTTTTGGCCCAAGTCATTGCATGCAGTAAGAAGTACGCAATTAAAATGCTATGGACTCTTTATTGAATAAAAAAATGTATATGTTTACTGTCTGTGTTGATCACTATGGTTGGTTGTTTATTTGCGTCTTTTAAGCGCTACATATGTATTTGCATCTTGTGTTTATTGTGCGTTCATTTTTGCCTCAACTGAAATGAACTCCTGTTATTTTTAAACGTCCTGCTTAAATAAAAGTACTTTAACTCAACACTTCATCCCCAAAGGCCCTTTAGTGTTGGCTTGTGCGTCCTCGCCCCCTCACCTGTGTGCGTCCGGATGTGTCCCTGCAGCAGCCACGGTCTGGAGAACGCCTTGCCACAGATTTTGCAAACGCACGGTAACGTGTGAGTCCTGATGTGCATTTTGAGAGCTCCCAGACTGACGTACTCCTTCTCGCAGTATTTACAGCTAAAGGATTTCCTCGTTTGGGCGTCGCAGTGCAGTTGCTTGTGCTTGAGAAGTCCGGAGTACGTGGAGTAGGACTTGCTACACAAACCACATTGAAATTTCTCCGCTTCTCCCGTTAGTTTGGCGAGCTCGTCCTCGTCGCTACGCGGGCTTTCCGAACCGCTGTGGTCCTTGGAGGAGGTGTCCGAGAGCGAGGACGGGTAGCCGGAGATGGGGGAGAGGTCACTGGGTAAAGGGGACAGGGGAAGGCTGCTGGTAGTCCATACGGTGATAGGGCTGTAAGCGGCCGGGCTCAGGATCTCCGGCTGCGGGATGACAGGCAGAGGGAGGCCCCTATAGAAGTGCGGTGTGATGAAGACTGCAATCAAACAACGAGGGAGTTAACGGGGCTTTTGTTACGGGTAAAAAGTAGGCCAATAAGTTACAAAGTGCCTTAAACTTTTAAAACTTACCTGTCGGACTTTCCAGTTCACTATAATTAGGCTTTTTGGCGGAGTTTGTGTGTTTCTTAACCAAAAACGAGCGTGGCATCTTGGAAACTTTCACAAACTTTTTTTCTCTTTAGTAAAAAAATAAACTTTGCTGATTCGTGCGTAAATCCTTATTGCTCTTAAGTCCAGTGAAGTGTCATCTCTGCGTCTCTGTAGAAAACAGTGCAGCGGGTAATGTGTAAAGCTGTAAATAGTGCCTATCAGGTGCATGGGCGGGGCTTAGGACGCAAACATTTACATAGACGCGGACTTTGGGCCAATCACGGGCCGTGGGGTTTACTGCGAGCATGGAGCCTCCAGGTCTGGGACCACAGAGGCGGCTGCTCCCCGTCTGAGTCCAAATAAACAGGTGTTTGATGCCAGACCTGCGGACTGGAGCGCTGGTATGTTTTTGGAATGGGACAATAAAAGCGCTATTATGTTATGGGCTGCGAGTACAACCACATAAAATGGACTATGGCTTATGTAAATGCTACTGTATTACTTTCCCGCTTCTACTAACTCATTTAAATAACAAAATGCCTATACAGCAGGGAGACCAAACCACAGCTGTAATTATAATACCATATTTAATAGTGTTCACCATGTGCCAAGAGCTGATGCATGTAAGGGAATACTTCAAGGCCTAATCCAGGACTAAATCAGAACTAAAACCAGGTCTAGACAATCAGACAAGTGGTTCTCAAACTGGTGTACAGCCGGTTGTACACAGGCTCTATCTAGTGGTAGTCTGGCCAGCAATTCAACTTTCTAATCTTTCTATTCTAAATAACCAGTTATGATGGGACTGTTGGATCAAGCTCCACTGAAGATGGATTGGATGGGAGAGATTCCAGACCCACTTCACTTCCAGGAAAGTAAATGGGTCTGGGCTAATCTAGTGGTACATGGTTGTCTTTGAGATTTTGTAATCTGGAAAAAAGTTTTAAACATAGACAAATATCCAGAAAAACTCACTTTAAAAATAGTACTAAAATAACACTGTCTGTTTGGTCTGAGGAGGCAAATATATGCAAATATATGAATAGGAAGATAGACATGAATAAACTTAGACCTCCATTTCTCATGCTGTAAACCAGTGGTTCTCAGACTAGTGGTATGCAGGCTCTACCTAGTGGTACACAATGGTTGTCTCTCAAATTTTTTTTAAGATCATGACTTCAGAGTGCAAGCATTTGAATATTAACATTGGCAAGTGATAGCAAGGCAGCAGATACAGTTGTGGGTAAAAGCCAATAATAACCACTTAATTCATCATTACTTGAAATTAAAATATAAGACAGGCTAAGATGAGCAGGATGCCTCAACCCAGTCCCTTTTGGTTGAGACTTACAAAATCTAAGAAAGAAACTTTTGCATATGTTTTGGATGTGAACAACCAAATAAAATAATTAATTCATGAATGCATGTGTAAACTAGAAATCTTATTAAAATGGAAAGAGAGAAAAATATTTTATGAGATGATACTTAATACTATAAGTGATGCTAAAAGGGTTGACTAACATTGTTATAATATAATGCATCTAGGAGTAAACACCAGGAGTTGTCCATAAGACAACTAGAACATACCCAGATCCTTAAACAGAAGCTCAAAACCAGGACTAAACTTGACTGATGCCTCATTAATAAGCCTGTTACTATGGCACTGGATTACATAATGTCATTTTTCCAACTAAACAATAACCCATAGCTATAGCCGTTAGAATGGGGGCAACACACAGGTAGCACATTGTTTGAAATTCCATCTTTAATGCAATCACTGCTCACTGAGTCAGTGTGGCGCTGCTGATGACTGTTGTGCCATAACGCTCTGGGGACTTGATTATCCTGTACATTTGAAATGGAGCACACTGCTACCTCCACTGGCTCCTATAATAATGCTATTGTTATGACTATGAGCCCCACATATGATTCCATATTCTTCGTGTCAAAAATCATTCAGCTGCTTGGCTAAAGGAACAAGAGCAGACCAATTGTACCCAAATGTGTGCAGGGACAGCCACACATTGCCTTGGCAAGTAATGTAATAAGCCATTCTCTCTTGAAATGTAAATTTAAGTAGTAGTTTCCTTTCAAGGTCAGACATGAAGCCTTAATCTGATTTGCCCTCTTTGCTATTGCCTTGCTGCTACTGCTGGAGGAGCTGCTGAACTGGGCTGGCAGGGGGAAGCCAAAGTTAGCAGTCTACGCCCCCTTGTGTCCAAACTTCTGAGAGGAGCGTGACTTTGGAGATGAGAAGATAGAAAGGGGAGGCTTAGCTGCGCCCGTGGCCATGTGCACCTTTGATGTCCCAGAGTTCTGGTGTATTTCAGAAGAGTTTATTAATAAAAGACTGGCTAAGCTGCTTCTGAACTGGCTCTGGGTGGACAGTTGGTCTGCCTGGAGAAGAAAAAATCTTTTAAAGGGAAGCCAAATCTGTTCTTTGCTGATGATGCTTAGCCTTTGGCATTGTACTTCTATCCTCTCTCTGTTGTTTGTGGTTCTTCCAGTAATAATTCATAGAAATACATTATTAAATTTTAACTTTTTATCTCAAAACACCTACAATATTATGATTACCAATGATTTTTTATGTGAGTTAAAATGCAACAAAACATCCATACATGGTAGTCAAAACCTTCAAGTATAATTTGTAGCTTAGTTAGCGAGACCCATTTGTTTTCTTAGCAAAATTAAGTGCAACCCTTCCTATTTAAACAACACTGAGGCTTAACCTACTTATCCATCGTGACCAATCATAACAATTTATCTAAAATACAGTACGCATACTTGATTGCTTATATGTTTTTTTACAAAATGTGTCTGTTCAGTGTCTGTTTATTCTATGTGGATTGCTATCTGTATCCTGATTGGTTGTATATATTGTTTTGAGAGGTAGTTTAATCTGTATCCACTTGTTTTTGGCCAACTCATATTGACAGGAACCAGACTAATTCTTTGTAAAAAAAAAAAATAGGTTGACTGACAGGGCTAAATAATTTGAACAGCAGAAAGCTAGTGATTTCCTATAGATCCTTATCAGCCACACTGTCAAATAGCATTACAAGACTAGACAAGACAAGCTGGACAAGTGTACTTACAGGTGCTCTCCAAAATAATCAGTACCCTATATTGCTTGTTCAACCTGTTCATTTATATACCTATTCATGATATAATCCTACTAAATATTGTTAATTTGGGTTTATTACTTTAGTAGCTGGTAACTTACTATAGCTTTAGAAACAGCTGCATTAACCAAGTGCATTTTGATCTATAAATATTCAAATTACCAAGAATTTATTTACAGAAGCGCATTGTCAGTTGAGTTTAACAAATCTTTTTTCCACATGCACTCCAGCATCACATAACTAAGAGCAATGGAAAAATACTGTGTCCAAACCTCTCAGTACACAGTGCACTAGTGCTGCAGTAAATGGTAACAGAAAGGGACTAAGTAGCTGATTTGGAGCTTTCAGAACCAAAATCATGGACAGTCTATGTCCCTAATATGCTCGTGGAAAACTGTCACTAACAACCTGAAAATGGCGATAACTACCCACAGTGCACCAATGTAATGTCACCTGGCATTAACCTCATCTTTTTTCTTTCTTTTTTTTTTTCTTTAATTTTTTTTATTATTATTATTTACAATATAAATGTACAAACTCTCAGTGGAAGATATAATAATGCATTCATTACAAAGAGAACAAATACGAATAACAAACATAAACATTACAAGGCATAACGCTTGAAATATCTTCAACCAGCAGCTTACTGTCAATACATAAGTCATTTGGTAACAAATAATACATTTCACACATTCACACATTTCTTTAAAACAATATACTTGTCCATATCTTCACAAAGCAACTTTGCTTCCTTACTGGCCTATGAGTTTTTTTAGAAGCAACAGAGCTGAAAAACAGACTGTATGCCAATCTTTAAAACAGTAAGGGAGGGACTTATGTTCTGTCATTTGCATTTATGAATATGGTATTTACATTTAACAAAGTTACATATCCTGAAATTTTTTTTTTGACATATTATTTCCCTAAAAAACAGCATTTGTTTTAACTGTATTCTTAATGGGCATCTGTCATGTTTCTAACTGATAGTTATAGCATTTTTAACACTTACTTTGCATATGACCCAGCTTGCAAATGTGTTAAGCTATATCTATTATTATTATTATTTGTTATGTAATATTACATTTTGCGCACGCAACTGTTAAAAATAGAAGCTAAACTAGAAGCTTGCTAATGCAGCATGCTAATGTTTTTGCTTGCATCATTGTGTTTAGCTTGAACTGGCGCAAGTTACAAGTTTTTGTCACTAGATTACCAAATACAAAAATAAAATATATAATCAAGAAGCACGTAGTTACTGTGTGACCCAATTTGACTAAACCTGATGCTATGATGCAATGCTTTCAAAATGCATACACTGCACTTAGAAATGTTCTTCTTGTATAACTTTAAGTCTTATTTTTGGCCCTCTGTCATCCCCCAAATCCTGTGTGGAACCATGACTGTGGTGATAGTGCAGAAGTAGCTCCTGGTGGCGTGTGATTGGCTAGGTCAGCAGATATGAAAAGCGCCTTATGTCTGGGGCAAGCCTTAAGTTAATTGTACTACTTATCTTATCTGTGAAAACATAATTGCAGATCATGAATAGTCTCCCCCTTTGTGCCGGTGCAGATTAAAACCAGAAAAGGAGGGTTATCTTTGCTGAATTACTGGCGGCTAGCTGTCACGCATATTGGGGGCCCTCAATATGGCGCTAATGGGGGAGGACCGTTTCATGACTGTAGGTGAAAAACGGCATCAAAGATAATAGTCGTGAGCCATGCCGTGTTTATCAAGAAGTTCGCGGAGCATGCAGGTGAGTAACAGCCTCCCTGCAGTTTCCATGCTCCAGTGGCTGTCTGCACTGGAGGCATGTGGACACACTTACTGACAGCAGTGGAAATGGAAGGGAGGGGGTAGTACAATAAAAAAATAAATAAAAAAAATACAGAGCGCTGACTAAAATCATATCAGTAATTTTCAAAAGCAAAGGCTGTCGTAGATGAAAGAGAGAGAGAAATTAATTAGGAAAGAGAGGAAGAGAGAGCAGAGTATCGTTGGTAATGTTTTACAATGTGCTTAGTTTGGTTTGTACAAAAGATTGTGGTGTAGGTGATGGGATCCAGCTTGTGTGGACTTTATCATATTGTAGTATTTTTAGGTACTGTATATGCCACACAGTAGAGAGTATAAATAGTGTGCGTGTAACATATGGGATTCTGCTCGGGGCTCAGTGTTTGTTGTACAAAGGTCAAGTTCACATTCAGAGGTGTTCAGATGTGTTGTTGACAGAGAGGAGATAGTAATCATGTACAGTAGTAGCAGTAGTGTTTCTCAAACTGTGTTACAGGTAGCATTGGTGGTATGGGCTTCTTTTAGTGGTACTTTTGGAGTCCTGGTACATACAGTAGTTTAATTTAGAACCATTTCATTATTATGTATTTATTTTCTGGTTTAGACATGGTTTAGATCTGGTTTAGACCTAGTTTAGTCCTGATTTATTCTTGGTTTAGACCTGGTTTGGTCCTGGTATAGTCCTGGTTCAAACCTGGTTTAATGGCTTAGAGCTGGCATAGTCCTACTTTAGTCCCGGTTTATACCTGATTTAGTCCTGCTTTGCCCAGGTTTAGACCTGGTTTAGTCCTGGTTTAGAGCTGGTTTAGTCCTGGTTTAGAGCTGGTTTAGTCTAGCTTTAGCCCTGCTTTTGCTCTAATTCAATTCTGTTAGACCTGGTTTAATCTGACTTTGGTTTAGTCCTGTAGCCTATATTTATTTAAATGGAGGGTTTAGTTCTTCTAATTCAATATTGGTTGAGTAAGTAACAAATACATGATGTAAATCTTTTGTATGAAGTATTAGCCTACTAACTAGTGTTTTTTAGTGAGGCATCTTGGTTGCTAGGGAACCTCAACATGGAGAAGCATAATGAATGGGGTGAATGGCCTCTGTCCAGGTTTGACTGAAATGATCATCCTTTCTTTCCAATCCTTTTGTACTGAAAAATGTTGTTGATAAACAGGCAGATTGATCAAATCTAACAAAATTGCAAAATCTGTAAAAAAAAAAATAGTTCACTCCTTCCTTTCATCCATCCAAGAAAACATAGGGGCCTGCCTGCTTTTATTTAGTATTTAACAATAAAAATAAATGAGGTGCCTTGGTGGTTGGCCTGGTAGAGCACATACCACAGGTGAGTGACCTGCCCTGTCCATCTCTACTGTCTCTGCTGAATAAATGTTAAAAGTAATAAACCAATTTGCCACAACAAAATACCAATGTTGCCAACATTTCTAATGTGCTTAACATTTAACAAATTTTTGCTTAATACTTGATGAAACAGTATGAAACAGTTTCTTTGGTTAAAAACACTGAACATTTAAAACCCAGCTTACTCATGTTTTAGTGGTTTTGTGTTAGATAGTGCTAGTTTTCCAGACCAGAATTTAGCTGTTAGTTAAGGACAAGTAGTTCAGTCCAGGGTTCATCCTTGATCCGGTCCTGCTTCTGCCCACATTAGTCCTCGTTTTGTCCTTTTTTATGTTTCCACTACTCCCTCATAACTGAGTCTGACTTAGCTTTATTTGGCGCTTGATCACAAATTAGCCCAAGCGCTGCTGCTGTTGTAAAGTAATGTACGACACAGCCATTTATCATCTCCTGATCAGAGGGGCCCGAAAGCCCAATAACAGCTGTGGGCCGATCCATCAGGACGGCGTGTTAACCAGTCTCCGGTCCACAGCATTTTGACCCCTAATTAAGCAGGCCCTTCAAAAATAAAAGACTCTCCATACAACTGCCTGTGTGACTCAGTGCCGCCGCCGTCACGCTGTTCAGGTTGGACAACATGAGAGTGGACGTGTGTCATGTGGAGAGGAGGATGAGGATGTTCAGCGGTGGCAGGATGAAGAGCAGCGCACCTGGGCCACATGGGCGCAGCTGCTGCACAAACGAAGCAAGCGGTGAGCATTGTTAGGCTGCAGTTATACAATGTGTTAAGATATTCTGCAAACCATTTTAAAATGTCCTCTTCTGCAGTTTATAAATAATCAGAGGCAAAAGAGGATTAAACTGGATTAAAAAGTACTACACTAATACTGATTTAATGACTAAAGTAAGAATCATTGAAAACTGACTTAACCAGGTCTATTTCAAACCAAGATGATGCATTAATTTTGTTATGCTTTTTTTTTTTTTCGTTGATAACAGCAAGGGCTTTCTATGGGCCTGAAGTGTACATCATGGACAAAAATATTGGTCTGTAAGAAATCCAAGTATTAATATCAGTAGAAGACCAAATTAACCTTTTCAGATTAGCCAAAGGTAAATTTAGGTTAAAGTCTTTATAACCAAGAGTAAAAATTAGCTAAACTTAGACCATGACAACACCAAGGATTAAGCTAAACCCATGACTCAGTTAGGACTCAAATACAGGCTATATATTCACTAAACCAGGACCAAATCCAGAAGAAAAGCCATAATAAACCAGTATTAAAAATCAGGACTAAAGATAGACAAACCCTGGTCTCCTATCATAAGAGAACTATCCTAGGACCAAGACACATGTATCATTACACTGGCACCAAATCATGACTTAAGAGAAAGCCTATGAGAAAATAAAGTCTAAATCGTTTGCAAGTAACCAGGATTAAACCATTCAGTGTAGAAAAGACTCTAAAACAAACAAACCAGTCATAATTGGCTTTAATCAGGACTACTTTGTAAACTTGCAGCACTATATTAGACTAATGCTGGAGCAACCCAAGTTTAAATAAGCAAAACTAACCAGAGCAACTAAATTCAAGCCTAAACCAGAACTAAAAACTAGACTAAATCTTGAACAAATCTCGACAAAGGTGGACTAAGATGCAAATCTGAGAAAAAAATACAGTCTGAAAGCAAAACCAAGACTTCACTTCAGAATAAAACCACAACTAAACCAAGAAAAACAGGACCAAATCAGGATAAAAGCCATAATAAAATGTTGCAGGTCTAAACCAGGCTATCCATTGGCTGACATTCAAGTCTCTGTATCTCCAAAAACTGCCCATTTTACAGTCTGGCTGACATGCCTGTCTCTGCAGCAGATACTGTAGTGGGATGCTCTATTTGAGGAGTCAAGAGACATCTTTTTTTTCTTCTTCTTTTTTCTCCCCCCTTTTTTTAGTGCAGGTGTTACTGTATCGTACGAGACAACGAGAGTTCCTTGAAACCCGAAGTAGTATCATGCAATATTTATAGAAACGGAGTTGTGCGCGGGAGCCTTGGGTAAACGGAGTCGATTGACGCGCGTGTTAAAGCAGCCGCATGTGATTTCCAGCTTCAGTCATTTTGGCAGCGAGATGCGAAAGAGAGGAGAGAAAGAGAGGGAGAGAGAGAGAGAAACAGAGCCAGAGCCAGAAAGCGAAGGACGAGGATAGACGTACGCAAGCCAGAGTCAGCCAGCAAAGGGGCTATAGAGCTGTGAAACCAGACCCAAAGCCAGCCATGTCGACCGCTAAGGAACCGGCGCTTGCGTGAGGATTATGGACACATCATCACCATCCCCTTTGCAAGTCCGTGGCTTTCAATCTGCGCTCCGTATTTTCCTCTGTTGAGCTTTTGGCTACACACACACACACCGCTACAGTATAGTGGACCAGGATGCCGTGTGGGCGATGCTGCTGCCACAAGGGATACATTGTGAATTCGCAGAGATGTTTTAGCCAGCGTTGCATGCATTAAATAAGTAAATAAATTTTAAAAATCGCCACATGTGAATATAAAAGCAAAGAAGGAATCTACAGGGACGTCGCCACCTGTTACTAGAAAAGCAGGTAAGCATAATCTCGTCTCCTTTACACAGTGCGTGACATGACGAACGCAGGTAGTTCATTAAAATGGCAAACAGTGAGAAGTCGACACGTTAATCTACTGAAATGGCACTTTTGTTTGCGTTATTCGTACTTGCCCTGCACGCTGAGATTTATGTCCCACTTGCTTTGCGTCTTTATGATGCAACGCACAATAAACCGTCTCACCGTTTCAACTCCAAACATTTTATTCTAACATCTTGAGGCTTAAATACTGTTTCCAAAAAATTGCAGGGTGTATGTTTGCACTCCCTTCAGTGTAGGTACAAGCAGCCAGCAGCTCCCTATATAAGCCAGTGCAGTGGTTAAGGGATCTCTTATCTCTACAGCACTCCTCTGAAGAATGACTTTAAAAAACAAATTGACTATTTTAGAAGCCAAAGCAATTCACATTGTCTGTCTTCTGTGGCATCTCCATCAAGGAAAAAAAACAACAACCAAACATCCAGTGCAGGAGTAATGCAGATCCTTCTCTTGTGGTTTATTAGCCACTCAGAAAGCCAAAGAATCCTCTTGTGTTGGGGAGAATTTATATACAAGTTGAAGTATAGGAAGGAAAGGGCTTGTTTTTCCTCATTATAGGGACCAAGGTGACAGCTAGAGTGCATCTAAGAAAACCCACGGAGATGCTGGAAATCATTTTGGTTTCTCGAAGGCAAGAGGAAAGAACAGTGAGGCGTGCTGCGTTGAGATTTAGACGGTCACAGGTCAAGAACAATCTGTTTGATGCACTGGGGGGTCTCACTTCCAACTAGCAGAAAGACATTGACTATACCCTGGCAGTAACACGCACACACACACACACACACACACACACACCCACACACACACACACACACACACACACACACACACACACACACACATATATACATCCACCATCCCCCCATTTTCTGGATTTATGTCCTAAATCAAAGTTGGCTTTTTAGTGCTGTACAGTGACATGGCTCTAACTGGCAGGGAAACCAGGCCGGGGACTGAAATAGTGTCAGTCACGTCTGGATACTGACAGTACTGGGCAAAAAGTCTTAGGCAGGTTTTTAAGAAAGACTGTGAGGAAAGAAAAACATTAATGCGGTCCCTATCCACAATGGTAAAGATATAGCCCCTATATCTTGAAGATTAAAGATGTTCTAGTTCAGGGGTAAATGCTCTGTCCGTTGAAAACCCTTATATCTCACAATGTTGATAACTAGGACTGTAACGATATGATACGTATTGATTAGAATTGAGAAAGAACAATATTGGCTCATTTAGAATGATACGATTCAATACAATTCAACACTTTTATATTGATACTACAGCCACCTTTTGTCAAAATTCATAAAAATGTAGTCAACTAGCATCACAGCCAGAGTTGATTATGTCCTGCAGACAGAGAGTGATGCACAGCTGACTATTCATTTATTCAACCTTTATTTAAATCTCGAAAAAGTCATTAAGGGTAAGCCTCATTTTCAATGATGTCGAGAGTACAAAACATGACATAGAAGACAGCAGACAACAACAAAGACACATAAATATAACATTTAATTTCTTTAAAATGCAAAAATTATATCCAAAAAGACACATCTGGTTTTATATAAAACATGCAGATTTCTAATATTGATATTTCTGAAATTATCTATAGATTTTCCATGTGTATTGATATACACTTGCTAGCAAACAATACAATTTGATACAAGGTAATGTGTATTGATATAGTTGAATCATAGGAAGAAAAAAATCAATACATTGATTTAGTTACTGTATTGTTACACCCTTAGTAATAATCTACTAAATTATAGTTCATGAAGTTAGTATTAGGGCTGCACAATATATCACAGATTTATCATTATCGTGATATCAGAAAACACAGTATCTATTTCATAAGAAACTAAATGTATTACAATAATGTTTAGGTTTTCCATCCGACAGAAATTTACATTGTCAAAATAATTTTCTTACCAGAGCCTCTTTTTAAACCAATCTTGGTCACCTCTAGAACAGCATAGCACATTTCACAACCTGACTAAAATGGAACATTTTCAATAAATACTTTACTGGTGTTATACAGAAACAGGTGAAGAGATCAGTAGAGTGCAGCAGAACAGAAACAGATTTTAAAAAAAAACTGTTTACTTCCTTAAACTTTTTGCATGTTGCCATTTTACTACAAATTTAAAATTAGCTGTGAGGAATCAATGGAAAGAGAGCTGTGTGCTGTTTTTTGGATAAATGAATGAGAGCAGACTGGCTGTAGAGGGCTTGTTGATTGGTCAGTGCTTCCTGAAGTGGGAGGGTCTATGTGGGGGGCGGGAGTAAGTAGGAAAGGATAAAATGGGGAAAGTAGGAAGGGTGAAGCATCTTCTTAAAAACAAACCTTGTCCAGATGATCTTTTTGTTTGAAAAATGTTTTTACTGAATCCTCCTGGATGAATGAACCTACACAGACGGTGGAACAAGCCATTTGGAGCTAACAGAAAGACAGTGCCAGAGAATGCAGGATTACTCAAACATGCATGTGACTGTGTGCCACAGTTTTCAAAGCACTTATTGTCAAAATACTATATCAAAATATCCTCAATATTCAGCATGTTGCATGTTTTTCAAATATCTTCCAGCCTTATTTGTATCTGCAGTTTGTATCTCAAAATGGTACAGAATTCCTTAAACTGGAATTAAATTATGATCTGTGTCAACACCAAAATTAATAATCTTATCCTTGGTCCATTACTGACCTTTTCTTGAAATTTTCATGTCAAAAACACTGTTTGAAATTCTGTATTTATTAAAGCACTCTTAGTTAACAGCATTTTTTTTTCACACCTCACTAAAACTTGTGCACAGTACTGTATGTCAGCCGGCTCGAGAATTGCTTTCTGTGGCGAGGGCATCCATCACGGTGTGGAAACAGTGTCGAGTCTGCACAACAATGCCGGATTCTGCCACTTAATCTCTTCGACTTAAGGTGATCAATAATCTTCCCTGTTACTGGCAGATGAATCCCACTGGATCATTTAAATATGGGGAATAGTTAAACGTCTTAATGGCTCTAAGTGCGGGGGGATCCGAAGGCGTTTCTAGAAGCAGTCGAATGTACACATTATCATCATCAATTATGTATGTGTGCGGAGTGTGGTCTCTCCCTTGGCGACAACATTAGCGTAAAATGAAACAGCTACTCTGAGTATCCTGGTGGTAAACATCAAATTTTTACCTCTAGCCTGGTTTGTGAGACTATTTGCAAGATAAAAAAGTAAAAAAAAAAGTAATAGGGTCTGTACCATTGCGAGATAGAACCAAAGACACTTAAGTCTAGCCAGAAGGAGCCACTAAATGAATCAATGATTATTTTTTGGAGTGAATGTGAATCACCAAATGGATTCTTTACCATTGTAAGATATAATGGTGTTTTGGCTCAGTGAGTATAGTTTTTAGTTCAGGAACTAGTGATTTTTTAGTTCCTGAACTAGAAAATCACTGGTTTAAGTCCAGGTCTTGCCACAAGAGGTCAGAAATGGACCAAGGGGTTACTTTTTTATGTCATATGAGTTCTTTGTGGCTCATTGGGTATAGCATTTACCCCTGAACTAGAAGGTCAGATCTGGGCACTTTATCTTTACTGTTGCAGGACAGGACCAATGCCTTGATCAGTAGATACAGCATTTATCCCTGAACTAGAAAATGCCTAGCTGAAGTTTAGGTTTGGGGACTATAACATTGCCATTGCAGAATATTACCAATGCCTTGATGAGTGGATACAGCATTTACCCCTGAACTAGAAGATGCCTGACCAAAATCCAGGTCTGGGCATTATATCTTTACCGTTATCATACAGGGTCAGTGCCTTGGTGAAGTTCTGCGTTCTCCAAGAGTGTCTAGTATTGTATTTTTAGATGATAAAAAGGATTGATGCACCATAAGGCTGTACAACAGAGGAGAGACGATATAGAGATGAAACTGACGCTAGGATTTTTCCGAGTTAGATTCACTGAGGGGCAAATTGAAATTCATTAAAAGCCCATAATAATAATCTGCTATAGATTTGGGTGTTATAAAGCCTCATGGCGGTGAGGATAAATGAACTGTGGAACTCTAGCCTGCATTGTATTAATCCTAGATGTGCGCTGGCCGACTCTAATAGAAAACTATGTAGGTGATGATCAACTTTGTAGCTTCCATACCATGTTTTATCTAAAATTTTTGCCAATGTCAAGTTCCCTGGCCAATCAGGTTATGATTTCTGCCAGTGTTGGTTTATTTCTTAAACCTTTAGTCATATAACTGAAAATGTAATAGTTGAATTCCAATGAAAATTTCAGGAAAGGTCCATAATGAGCCAAGGAAAAAAGTAAAGCATTATATACCACTGCAATAAGCTGACACAAAGATACTAACTCCATCCACAAGGGGTCAGTAAAGCAACAAATGATTAGTTTTAGTTGATACTTTAACATTGTGAGATACTTTGAGGCATTTACCCTTGAACTACCAGATCAGGCACTTTATCTTTACCATTGTGAGATAGGGCTAATGCCTTGTCTGTGCTTTCCGAGTTCATCTAGATTAGAATTGTATTTTTCTTTGCTATATCAAGCTACAGAATGTTATAAAGGCATGTACATTTAACTGCTACATAAAAGAATTGTTTGGCAGCATAGCGCAAAGAAGAAAATATCTCCATGTACATTCTGTAGCCGTGGTCCAGTCCAGTTTGTTTTCCAAAGGAGTTCCTGGGTATTTAATAAGCGAATATCATTTCTGCACATATCAGTTTCAGCACCACTGTTGTTCACAGACTTTTAAATATTTAATCAGCAGACACTGACAGGCTTTCTTTGTTGCCTTAAAACAGATTTTAAAAGAAGGCAGCTAATCTTTTCCTCAATACAGCAACAGTGTGCAAAATAAATAACAAACAAAGCAAAAGATCAAATTCTCATGTTGCTTTTTTTAAACAATTTTGACCACAAAAAAGAGATTATTGTTCATAAAGTGTGTTGAAGAGGAAGATGGCATCAAAATTAGTATAATTCTGTTGTTTTTTTTTTTTGTTTGTTTGTTTGTTTGTTTGTTTGTTTTTGGCAAATAAGAGCATGTGAACAACTATGGCAGCCCTGCAGGGACATGCTTTTTTTTTTTTTTTTTTAAACAAACCCAGTGTGAATTAAGTTAAAAAACACAAACAAAATGTACTTATTTCTGTAAAATTGTGTTACTTCTCCAGCTGTGCTTAGTTTGTCCATTCTAAAAAATAAGTAATAGAACTTTTTTTTTTTTTTACACTGGGTCGTGTACATCTTTAAATATCTCAAAATACATTGATTACACTATGATTTTGGTTCAGTTTTTACACAATGCAACTGTTATTGTGATGTTATTGTTTTTTTTTTCCAAGCTACCTTTGCAATATATTCAACACTGTGAGTAGGCTACAATAAAAAAAAAAACTTACCTGTGTTGCACCAGCCACACTATGTGACTTGAAAGGCATCATCATTTTTGAAGGATTTTGACAGCAGCAGAAATACTGCATACTCACTTGGGAATAGGTGTATCTGAACATGTCTGTGTATAAGATCAGTCAGACGTCTTAGTGTGGCTCAGTATGTGCTGCCATGTTAGATGTTTATATGGTTGGGTATGGTGTTGGTTGGAATGCATTAATGAAAAACGGGGTTCTTCCTTTATTATGTTGTTATCAAAATGGCTTTGGGCAGGACAGTATTTTGAGGATTTTGAGTTTGTGGATATTTGGTAATGTCTCTTTATTGTTGCATTTTGAGAACAAAGAGGAGTTTGAACCACCTCTGAAAGCAATGGATACATAGACATAGACAGAGGCAACCAATCAGAATTCAGTGTACAGTACCAACGTGTATGAAGATTAAACTGCCTCTGTGTTGATGCATTTTGAAAAATTTACAGATGATCGGAGAAGCTAAGACTTACATAAAACCTGGCTCATTTTAGATAAAGTTAGATTTGTTCAGAAAGGTGTGACATTAACGACAATGTGTTTGAATAGGAGGACTTGCAGACACAATTTAACCTAGTTCAAAAAGTGAATGAGTAGCTATCAGGTTAGTTCTTAATCTTTCTTCAATCTTATTGAACTATAAAAGTAAATAAATGAACATATGTTTGTTATTTTGACTGTTAGGGTCTAATGCTTTGCTACTTTAGCTACTTTTTGGCATTTATTTTAATAACAGCTATAAAACCTGATCAATCTGCCACCTCAAAATACTACTATGACATCAGACTGAAATTTGGAGCTTACCTTAAACTTCTAGAGCTGAGTTTAGCCTTAGACCGATGCAAACCAGCAATTATCTCTGCCTTGTTAAACATTACGTCTTTCATAATCCATTTTCATCTATGTTTTACTTAGCTTCCCTTGGCTTTTCTTTTTACGTTTTTCTTTTATCACTGTTTCTCTGTATATCTAGATATATCTAGCGCCAAAATAGAGACTTTCTCTGACTTTCCCATCCAATAGGAATGTCTCTTACTGGAGTGTGCCAGTAGATTGAAATCCTTAATAATAAAATCCATGTTAATACAGCTCATATGACATCCTAAAGTATTCATTTTTCTATTCTATTTCTATTACAATATACTAAGATAATAAGCAAGCTTGATTGATCTCTTTTATTTGGAACATGTGTAAGAGCAGTATGTCACACAACTGCAGACAAGTAGTCATAATAAAAAAGAATAAAAAATAAAAAAGTACAAAATAATCTTTAATGACGAATGTTTGAAAAGGAGTAGGAAGAAGTGAAACTTATTAAATCCCAGCCCCCATTCTCACACACCCTTAACCAATACTACAGATACCTTACTGTTAACAGATCTGTTCATTTCAGTGTTAACCACTGTTGACATTATGTTACATGCGAGCCTACTCAGATCTGACGGCTTTGTTAAATTCATAAATCAAATATAAAACCAACACAGATTCATTTATACTGCCAATACAGTACGCTGGGTGGTATATTCCTGTTTCACATATTGTATATTATATTGTATACCTCTTCATAATATGTAACGTAATTAGTATACAATACGATATATCATGACAACAACAACAATGCTATAGTGCAATAAGTATTACAGTATATATTACTTCCAAATATATTTTAACACATCCATTTACAGTTCAAATATAGAGTATCTCAAATATGATCTGCTATTCTATGGAATAACACTAACACTACTAATATACTCCATCTACTTATATTATCAAAAGAGGTGACTTACATATCCCAGATGTGCACATAATATATATTATTTACTGTCTGTTGTTAGTTTTTGTTAGATTCAGATCCACTAATGTACAATATAGCATGCAATAGGGTTACATTTACATGCCATATATAGTACTGTATATCCTGTCTAATTGTAGTTTATATTAGGTCCATATGCGATACAACTATAATATTTATATATCTCTATATATATATCTAAAGATGATTACACAGGTTTCCACCGATCAAAGGTAGAAAAAAGTCAGTAGTTCAATTTAAGTATTGCTTTAAATGACACTCTCAGCCTAAAACCTCACACATATAGTAGGCAGACAAATGGCTGAAGAGTATAAAAGGTGAAAATTGCTCCGTGATGTAGCACCTTTCAAAATATCTAATCACTAAATCACCCTGCGCTTTAACCTTTTTCTCAGCTATTGTTCCATCTAAAGGGCAGCAGGGGCAGGCTACAGTGTGTCACCATAGTGCTGGACATCTTCATTAGGATCTGGTCCAGAGCTTTCCGACCTCAGCGAGGCAGAGAAATGCATCACACCCGTTGTGTTTCTGCCTTTTATATATAACTGTGTGTGGCCGACCATTTATACAAACTGCTCCAGATGTTCAAATGGCAGAGTAGGTGCTGTATGCTTTTATTGTGGCTTGATATATGAGTAGAAGAAGAAGAAGAAAAAAAAAAAAAAACGTGCTGGAAAAATATTAGTGTTTGCTATGGTTGGTGTCATGCAACAAGAAAATCATTAGGCTGGTCTAGTGCAGATGATGGCTAATGAAGTGCATGCATGGAGAACTCTAAGGGCCAGCCAAGACACAGGACACAACTCATTTATATGCTCCTCATATAGCCGCCCATCTGATTTAGAGGTGGAGGCATGCAACATGGAGCCAAGCGCTGGGGGGTAGAAGTGTCCAGGGAGCTATAAGGAGCTGTGAGATTATGCTGGAGATGGAGGCGAGACCACACTGACCAAGACCGATCCGTGACTCACGCTGAGATACCAACGACATCAGTGCTTCTAAATAAAAAGAGATACCAAGACATTTCATTAATTAGTTTAATCTTAAAAGAGTGGCAAACACATGTGGTTGTGTTTTTACCTAGGCTAATTTGTTTGTTTGTCTGTTTGCAAGAAAACAAAAATAATGGTTTAATTTGGATAGAACTTTCAGGATAGATCAATAATGAGCCAAGGATCAAACTATTCATTCAGGAGCAATTGTTTTACAGATACATTCTCCTCCATATTGTCATAAGAAAAAAATCGATTTCCATCATTATGTGTTGTCTTCAGTGAAATTATATTGTGCCTTTTAAAATTGTCTTGCTAAACTTGTCTGATGGTTCAGTTCAACAGTTTAATAAAGTGAGTAGAGAGAGCAGTTGCGACAAGACCAGTGAACATGCAAATGCAACAGAAAATTGCCTGCTCTTGTACTGAAGTGTACTGCAGCAAAAATAATTTGTTGTTGTCCTATCATAAAGTGATTCATGATAATACAACTCAGCTTGACATAGAATGCTCACAAGTGATAAATCTTCATACATAAAGATATTTTTCCTCAGAAAGCATTTTTGTATTTTTATTTAGTCGCATGGTTGAGATCAGCAGCAGCCCATGGCAGTGGAGGCTCAGCACTAAGTAGAAGGGCACTGATTAGATGTGTGTCGAACTGTTAGGGCTGTAGTCGATCAAAGAAATTGTTATTCAACTGAAGTTATGCCCAGTACAGCTATTAATTGTCCAAAATTGACCAAAGGATATGTGGGGGATTTACCAGAGACACAAACAAGTGACTTCACTTGAATCATTTGGAAAAGACAGCTTTAAAATTTATTGTTATCTAAAATCATCTATTATATCTTAAATCTGATGAAAAATAAAAGTTATCAAACAATGAATTAGATCAGCTTTATTGATGCAAAAAGTTCATGCGACTAATCCACCATCAATAAAATTTTAGTCGACCAAGACCTCACTGAGTGATTAATCAACTAAGCAACCAGAGTCTGTGCTACTTGCAGCACTGCATGCTGCAAGTATTCTAGTGCTAGGAATTTTGGTTCATTTCAGTGAGCCAGATCATTTGGTTTGGCTCACCAAAAGATCCAGCTCTTTTGGTTCACAAATGGTTCTTCTTTTTACCACCTATACCTTTAATATTTCAGCCATATTTAGCACAGTTTTGACTAATGAGTTGTATTGTGTACTCAAATATAGGCTAACTCAAATTCATGGATTGTAATGAAGTATTCAAAAGTTTTGATGCTCTGAAACTACCCCATGAACTGACTGACTTACAAAACCACTTTACTACACATAGCATATAAACA
Organism: Bostrychus sinensis; assembly: GCA_020698575.1. Lineage (NCBI taxonomy): Eukaryota > Metazoa > Chordata > Actinopteri > Gobiiformes > Eleotridae > Bostrychus > Bostrychus sinensis. The sequence goes on from CM036256.1 coordinate 24,981,984, forward strand.
CATCCATAATTAAACATAAAAATAAAAAAGGACAGACTTTTTTACACACACCCCTACCAAAAAGCAGGGCTTTATTCAGTAATAAACTCAACTAATTAACTCAAAAAACCTTATCATAAATATATTACCTAATAAAAAATGTACTGCAATGTGCATTGTGCAAAACAGAAGCACCAAACAGCTTTGTGTGTCTCTGAACCATCCATCATCAGCTATCTAACTGAAACGTTTAAGACCAACCCATCACTAAAGTATTCAGCTTACTGCAATTAAGGTCAGAAAGACTGAATACTGGAAAATACAACAAATGTAGCATATACAGTGTGATAAGAGGAATATTACTGCAATTTTTTAGGTATTTATTAGTTTTTTATTACCGGAACCTTGTACATTAATTCACATTTCTGTAAGTGCCCCATAATTAGCTAAAACACTATTTTTCATCTGCAGTCTCCGGACTGATGTTTATGGTGTCACCCTAAAAAATAAGACAAGATTGTACACATACAATACTATTTACAAAAGACATAAATGTACACATATTAAAGCACAGACAAGTGTTAAACTGGTGTTATAAAGCACCATCATCCACACACACTGTACATTAGTAAAGTTAGTAAAAATACATAGAACATGATGGCCTTGTACTGACAGAAAGGAGCAGAAGAGAGAAGAGAAAGGACAAAAACACGTTAGTGTTGGCAGTTCTGATTATCAATGAGCCAGTACTTTTCATTTTAAATACATTATAGGATGCCGCTTCTCTGATGTTAAATGGACTACAGTTCCACTGGCCAAATGCACTTTTTCTAAGTGGAACAATGCAGTCCCCTCTGGCTGCACCTCTAGTGACACTGTACAATGATGTTCTAATGTTAACAAACTGCCTGAGAGGAGGAGAAGACAAGCCATGAATAATTTTAAACATTAAACATCATTTTGAATATTTGATCAAATTGTCCTGGCTTAAAAGTTTGTACTTTTTAATATTGAGCAGTGGTGATAATGAATTCATTTCTTATCAAGTATTTTTATTGTTCATTTGTAGAGAGACTGTAATGGTTTCAGTGTAGTGATGTTTGCTTGTGACCATGTAGTTAGGCAGTATGTGATATGTGACAGTGCATATAAACTTTGGCAGCATCTGATGACAACTGCGGCCTGGATATAACGGAAATATACAATAAGTTGTGCTTCTGTGAGATTCTCTATCCCTCAGTCAGCATGCTGCAGGGTTTCACTAAAAGTCATGCTCCACAGTTGTAACTGAATGGAGCGGCTATGGTACCCTTATTTGGGACATTTGACCTCTTTTGACAATGGGAACGTTCTTCTACTGACCACATCCACTCCTGTGAAAGTGAGGCTTAAGCTACAGGTACAAACTACCTTATGCCAAATGATTTATGACTCTGCAACACTGTTTGACGTATAGAAGTGGAAAAAAAACCCAAACAGATAAGTACATGTGCTTCTGTGTTGAGGCCATGCAGTTATTCCTTTGCTTTCTATAGCCTGGGCTGGACAATTTTAGGTCACATTTGATTAATGCTGAGAGCGAGCGTGTTCGTTAAGCACCGCTGCCTTGACAGCACACTACAGGAGCGGCTCAACCTTGATGGAAACCACACTGTAAATTGCATTATTGCTTTTCCTTTTTTAGCATTTCATTCAACTTGTGTATAGTAAAATAGCCCTGAGTGGTAATTAACCCATTTCCCATTTTTGCTTATGGCAGCAGGAAGCCATCATGCTCTCAGTAAACAGTGGGGAAATGCTTCGCCAGTTGAGCGTGCAAAGGCAAACACGTGGTTAGAGTTTAGGCTCAGCTGGAGACGCTAACAAAGTAGAAGCACTTCGAGGAATACATTCAGGAGTCCTAGATTTGACCCTTTTATCTCCTATAGGAATTTAGAAACGCATTTAAATTCCTCGGATAGTAATGTTACGCAGTTATGGCTCATAAATAATGTCATAGCAATTTGTATGTTTTAAGAGCTGAATATTTCCCAGCTTTATAATACGTTGTGGTATTAACAGATGTGTGCCTGGATGGTGCCGCCTGTAGCCATGAGCAGTGTGCTGAGCCGCCTAATCCTTTCATGTACTCGGCTCTCAGCAGTGAAGCCTTTTGCACGCCTTGAACTCTTCCCCTGGTTACACCCGATACAATGCATTTCTGAAGCACAAAAACGCATATTCTTGTGTAATAATAAATTAATTACCTCCTCATTATGATCATAGGATTAATAAATGTAGTGTAGAGGCAGTGGACATTTTTCACATCTCATTAACATGTGTTTAACATTGCCATGTGCATGATCCAGATGTCTACAGGTTTCATTCTTAGAATACATGCTAATTATGATGCAGTGGGTAAAAAAAAGAAAAAAAAAACATGCAGCAGGTTCTGTTCACTCTTTCTGATGATGGTTGTATGATTGAATTCATGCCAAAGTCCACTCATGCATAAGAAATCCATGGAAACTGGTGTGAGGCGCTGAGGGGAAATCAAGATTTGAATAGAATTCTGAGAAAATGTTAGGTGGATTATAAAATTAAATTAAATTTTGATTTTGTAACTCAAATTAATCGTAGGTTTTCAAAATATTAATTCATCTTTTCCATCATTAGTTCCATTTAGAGGTTGCAAGGGGCTGGGTCTTATCCCAGAGGGGGTACACCACAATGGCCAGTTAGTTGCAGGGCTAACACTTGACAAACATTTATTCTACACATGCATGTTGTTGGTGGTGAGAGGAAGTCAAAAAGCTCAAGGTAATGGTAAAATATAAATAAAAATAGACCATAAACAACATATCAGGAGCTGAAATAGACATGTTAGCAGGGACAGCTGATGTCAGTGGGCTAGGTGGACTAAGCCCTCCCTCTTATTTTCAAAGACAAAACATACTTAGTTTTTGTAGTAAATCAATATATCATTTTTTAATAATCTTATATGTGTCTTATATGAGATTCTAATTTTGTTTTGTATTGTTATTGTTTTTTGTTTTAAAATAAACCAATACTGCTGCAAAGAATGGAAAAGGAGCTATTTTTAATTAGCCCGAGAACCACATGATTGACAGGAGAGAGACCCGCCCCCGCTCCTATATACAGCATTAGGGGCTAACATTTTTTGCATAGAGATCTCGATTTGGCCAATCACAGAGCTTGTCTGATTTAGTTTATAATTGTTGCCTAGTACCTTGAATTTATGTGCAGTCGTTTGCGTGAGAACTTTGCATTAAATAATATTTTCTTAGTGTGGAAGTTGAGCAGTTGCTGTCTATGGCCTGGTGTTGATGCTGAGTAGTCACCACTAGCTGTCACTGCATTTTAGTATTTAAACATGTATTTTGAGTTTGATGGCAGCCACAAAATGTTGGTCCAGGGTCAACAAAAAACTCCAGTTAAGTGGTACTAATAAAAACAGCTGGATGATTATTTAGCTGCAAATTAGGTTAATTTGTAACAGGTATGAGATTAGTAAATCACTGCATTTTTGATATTGACATTTTACACACCCTCCTAGCTTTTGTGGAACAGATATTGTGATGTTGTGTATATGTAGTGCTGCAGTTTGAATATTGGCTGTCGGCGTGTACAAGCAGCTATGTAATAACAGGTCATGGTTCATTTCTCATTGATTTTAACATGGTAATAGTGAAGATATCTGTTTGTTTTCTTATCCGTTTATGGGTCCCCTTTTGAGGCTTAGTTTAGACAAGGCAGGAATATACCACAACCAAATGTAAGGATCAAACTGTAATTCAAGAGTGCTAACTACTCTGCCACCTCCTCAGCTTATAGATGTATGCCACTCTTTTCCTCTGGTTCATACAGCACAGTCACTACTGCAGCACATCGCTCCTAATGTAAATACCAGAGCTGTCATAACCTGTAAGCTGTCTCAGGAGGTGGAGGCAGTGGGTGGCCCATCATTGATTTAACAACTATTAGATCCTCCAGACACTTTGACTTTGGCTTAAACAGACAGGTGTTTTTTTTTTTGTTGTTGGTTTTTTTTTACTTCTATTTGAAGAAACTATAAGTTAAAAGCATCAATCACAAAAACTAACATGACATCAGATTGAAGTTAAAGCTTAAACATATTGCCCTAAGTGCAGCATAAGAGCGCTGCTATCTCACACTCAGTTTTAATTTTTTCAATTTAGATTTTTGTTTTTCTCTGTGTTTTTATTTGCAGCCATTATTCAGTGTCAAATAGTTTAGACCAATATGTGTGAGTTATTAGAATATGCAAACATGAAAGTGGCTGAGTTTGGGCTATGATTACTTCATTATTTCTACCTTAGAATGGAGGATAAAGCGGTGGATTATTTTCTGGAAAAATTCTGGAAACTTACCATTGAAAGTTAAGCTTGGAAATTTTGGAAATATGGATTTTTTGTTTGTTTGTTTGTTTGTTTAACAATAAAACATGTATTTTGAGTAGAATATTAATGTGCCCTCCAATTCAAATGAACCACCCCTTCCTTCAAAAAGGACCCATTCAACATGTAAAACAATTGCCTATTTAAAATAATTCCTTCTTAGCTTCTTGAGCCGAACTTCTGTAAGTTTTGCAAAGTCGCTGAACCTTTTCAGGTCTCAGCAGCTTCATCCTGGGCCTAAACCTCATCCTCCATCTGCACTCTCTAAACATCAGCTCCTCCTCCTTGCCCTTATCAAGACCCAGGTGGTCAGATATGTGACTGAATTATAGACCCTTAGAGGAATAGTATAGATTTTCAAGTGTATGTGCATAAAATACACTTGGTTCTTATGCTGCTGTATATTTCCCCTGCCTTTAGTTGTGTTAAATCCCAATTTGTTCCCATTAATTCCCATATATCCCTGTTATTCCCGATGGCCAAAAAAATCCTTCTGGAAAATTGTCTATTCAACAAAAGACATAAACAGAGGAAGCTAACTGAAATACAGATACATATTGGCAATCCATTCATGCAGTGATAAATAAGACAATTGGAATGTGTCTAGTTTTGCTGTGCCATGTGGTCTAACTGTGGGGCCAAATTTTAACCCTGATCCTAATGTTTTCTAAGTTATTTTATCACAACTTTAATGGCTCATGTTCTTTAAAATCAGTTTCACCATTTCATGTAATGGATTTTGTTTTTCAAATAAGCTGATCAGTGAAGCTATATACAAATCCAGCCACAGAAGGTCATAAGCCAGTGTACTAGCCTATTTGTGCCAGGATAAACAGAGTGGGTTATGTCAGAAATGGCATCCAGTTTAAAACCTATGCCATGTTAAATATGCAAATCACTGCACGTTTGCTGATGATTGAAGCTATTTATAACATCTTCATGACCCTGTTTTGAGTTCTGTCCCAGCTGTTAGGAATCCCTCCTATGGATTATGACAGCAGTTGTCTTAGCATTTTTTTTTTCTTTGCACTTTTTGCAATTTTTGGAGATTTTTTTTTTACTCACAGTATCTCTTTGTCTGTATAGAAGTAGAATATTTAAGATGATGCCTGTAGATTTAAGTTGGCACATACCTGATATCCAGGGGCCTTTTTCTGCCAAAAGCATACATCATCGTCAGGAAGGTCATGAGCCCAGCCTGTAAATGTGCCCATCACTAATTTACTCCTGTGACTATCATTCATAAGCATCTGGCTCCAAGGGCTTCACCGGGGATCAGGTATTGACTGACCGGGGGTAATGAAAGATTTTATTTTTTGACAAATGCTTTGAAAAGAATGAGAAATAATGATAAGATACTCTGCCATATTGACTGAACAATCGATCTCTGACAATGGAAAGAAAATAAGTACAATGTGGCACCTTGAGTGACGCACAATAGAGGCCATGTTGAGGGAAATGGAGCATGGCAGCTTTCAAAATCTGTATGTCTTCCCAAATATATGGGCTTTTATATTTGACAAATACAGTTGCTGTTTGGTGGACTAAGTATTCAAGAGATGGATCCACTAATGTATAAATAGGGATTTTATAGCACGAGTAGAAAAGGCTTGTAACAGACCATAAATGGGAACTTCACAGACTTGCAATTGCCTCATTTAAATGCCGGATGTTCTGCTTTGATTTCTTTTCAAATATTGTACCAGTATATGTACCATTTACGCTAAGTGCTTGAACCCAGAGGAATAAAAACTGTCTCGCTCATACTGCAGGCTGTACACAATAGGCGTTCACATTAGGATACCCATGTATTTGAAGTTGACAAGAGTTATACTGCTTTTTGCTCATTCAAAAAGTTTGTGGCAACAATAAAGAAAGCAATGCCCCACTTTGTCAATGTGCTACATAGTGCTGTCATTAGGTAACATTGGCCTATATGGATGATGGAAAACAATTTCTGTCTAAGCCAATGTTATAGCAACTCTTACTTCCTCTCAGAACGTTTATTTGAACTTTTTAAACTTATAATAGCTATATCTTGTTATACCACATATTTTAAAGGGGATATATTATGCTTTTATTTATATTTTTAAATCGATCTTGGTCACGTCTAGAAGAGTATTCCATGTGTACAACCTTTACAAACATTATGTGACTAAAAGAAAACATTTCCAATAATTCCTTTACTACTGCCAAAAAGAAACAAGTAAAGAGACCAGCAGAGGGCAGCAGAGTGTAGCTCTGTTGCACTCTTTTGAACATAATCAAAGAAAACAACTTTTTACTTCCTTATATTTTTTTGTATGAAGCCATTTTACTACAAAATAAAAAATAGCTGTGAGGAATCAGTGGCAACAGAGCTGTACACTGTTTTTGGATAAATGAATGAGAGCAGACTGGATGTGGAGGGCTTGTTGATTGGTCAGTGCTACCTAGAGTGGGCAGGGGTTTGTGGAAAAGCCGGAGCATTCCGAGGCCTCAGAAACTCAAGGCCATTGACTACAGACTCATGATTACTTTAACATGAGTTAATGAAACAAAACACAAGTTAATTGCAGGTTATTTGCAGTTGCAGGTGTGTTTTGATGAGGGAACGTGATAAAAAAAAAAGCTAAAAAAAAAAAAGAAAAAGATTTTCCATAACCAGCAATCAGTAATCAGGCCATTATTCAGGGTTTACCCCGCCTCTGGTCTTTAGTAATTATAACGGAAGTAATCTGTAAAAGATAAATTTATTGATGAACACTGATAGAAAATCAAATAATCCAAAATACTGCATGGTAATTCTTTATTAAAAAAATAAACAATGTTTATAAAAACATAGTTCATGAGCATTCTTTTTCTTGAATGGTGCAATATTGAATGGATATTTGAGCAATTTTGACCAGATGACACTTGGTTAGGATACTTATTAAAAATACCCATTAAAAGTACATTGAGTATTCAAATTGTGTTAAACCAAGCCAATTGGCTTTCTTGTAATGCCTTCGCACATACATTGGACTTCTTAAGAAAAAGTGTTCAAATAAGATAAGAAAACCTTTATTTGTCCCACAGACTGGAAACTACCTTGTTGCAACCGCAGAAGTACAGTAAGAGCAACATTAACAATAAGTAACACTAAACAAACAAAAATATAAAACCAGGAAATAGCAAGAGACCAACCTGGGCAAAAAGTAAATGAAAACCTTTGCAAAAACAAAATAAACCTAAATATGTACTGTATATTGATATGAACAAATAGTAGTAAAAAGTTTAAATTGCTAATTGTAATATATAGTAGGTTAATTGCACAGGTGGATTATATGTGAATATATTGCAGATAGTTGAGAGTAGAAAAAATAGTGAAAGTTTAAAATAAAATCACAAATATTAACCTAGCACATCATAAAGTGGAAAATTACCAAGCCAAATAAACTAATAGTAGTACAGTTCAGAGTTCCCTGCACAGGTGTAACTGTGGCTGGTTAGTACATCCTTTTAGTTTTGTCAAAAATAGCCATAATGTACAGTCAACTTTGACTCCACTGTGTTGTGAAATCCTAATGACAGAGCTGTGTGAGGGCTAATGTTGCTTTTATGTTCAGAGCAGCCAGAAAATTACTTTGCAGACAATTTATCTCCAGATATTAAAGTCATATTACCTCTGTTTGCTTAGTGCCAGTAACCTGACAAAAAGACAAACAGCATAGCATCCGTGTGAGGCTTACCTGTTCAGTTTAGTGCTTAGATAAAACTCAACTGAAACGGCTAATGGGGGCTCGCAGGTTGTTGGCTTGTTGCAGCATTGCTAGTGATGTTTGGTGTTGGCATTGAGTACTTGAAGAAAAATAGCTTCCAAATTATGAGATATTTCTACTAACTCTTCAAAATGCAAAACAGCAAATCGCATTGCAGCAGCTTGAGACATTTAGACATACAAACAAATTTGCTGACGGTGAACCAGAATACAGAAGAAACATCATTTAAGAGACTATGAATGTGGCATGGATGTTGGTGCCAGACAGGCTTGTTTCTGTTTCAGAAACTGGCCATCCCTGGATGCATCGTTCAATGCCAGAGCTCAGAGGAGAATGGCCAGATCAAGATCGATCAAGATGATAAAAAGGCAACAGACCCGCTGCTTACTGGATAAATTCTAGTTTTAGGGTTATTCTCTGTAAACCTTGGATATTGTTTGTGTGTGAAATTCCTAGTAGGTCAGCTGTTTCTGAAATACTCAGAAGCAGCATGTCTGCCACCAACGGCCATGGCACATTCAAAGTCACTCAAATCCCATTTCCTTCCTTCTTCTGTCGCTTGTTTTGAACTTCAGCTGGATGGATTTGATTTTTACATTTAGAAACATATGAACAGGTGTATCTGATACTGTCTTTGGTTGGTCTTTGCATTCACCAATGAAGCTTGGTTGATTAGTGGCAAAAATTGTAAAAACAGAATATCACCCATTAGCTCCTCTTCCACTGGATAATTAGGACTGTTGTTTTTCCCCGTGTTCACTCACATGAGAGTAAAGCTAAGTAAAATCTTTGTGTTTAAATGTCAGTTAAAGGTCGGTAGAAATTTGACATTTTTCACAAAAAGCATTTACTAATCTGCAGATGAAGTGGAAATAATTACAGGTTGCAGCCCTACAGCAAACCAGTCAATATGAAAAATAATGGATAGTTTTTACCCTAGAACCAAAGGACAAAGAGTAGAAGTGGTGTGGTCTGCCGGTTATAGCAATATTCATTTTCTTCTTAGCTAGCTCACAGGCTGATGTCTTTTGGGACGCCTTAATATTTGAATAACACATCATCCTCTATCATCACATGTCAAATTAAAAGACATGCTCGCAGGCACCATATGTTCTAGGTCAGAGAACAAGTGAGCGTACAGTAAGTGAAACCCATCTCAATTTTCTAGCGCTAAAACTACATTTATCGGAGCGGTGTGCCGACATCTGCTCCACCTGCTCCACCTGCTCCACCTGCTCCACCTGCTCCACCTGCTCGGAGTAGCAACCATTCATCATCCAGAATGGGCTACAGATGTCCTAAGGTCTGAGGGACGAGAGATGTCACGTTTGCAATCCACACACCTTCCAGGCAATCTGACTGTCTGTCTGCTTTCGTGGACCAGCCATTGTGTCCAAGACATAATTTGAAAAACATGGCTTGGCAAAATGTGTGGACTGAAAATATCTCAATATCAGAGAGTAGCGCTGACTAAACTTAAAGAGGACAAAAGGTTCTGAGTATTTAATCTTCAAAGAAAATGTTTTTCTATCTGTGTCATCTTTAAAGCAATTATGTGTATTTTGGTACTGCTCCTTAAATTCTGGTTTTATGTCTATCCAACTTTGTTTATAAAATGACTAAGTCATTTCTTTTTAATTAAACTTGAAAATTACATTACATTTACAATGAAAGTTTAAGAAAATAAAGGTAATTAAAAGTCTAAATTAGTAAAATCTTTTTTTGTGTGTGTGACAAAGGTGGTGGTGGTACAGGAACTTCACAACCAGAAACCCATGGATTAAGCTACTGTATGTTTGGGTACATACTAGTAGTTGTAGTTTGAAGTAGTAGGAGCAGTTGTTAGTAGTAGTACTAGCAAAAGTAGTAGTAATAGTAGTTAATATTTGTAGAAACAGTGGTAGTATTTTTTTGTGCTTAATTCAACTTTACATTCATATAGCTACTTAATATTATTTTAAACAAACAGCACTTGTTGTATCAAGTCCACTCACCTTAGTTACATTACCTCCTCCCACTCATTGAGCCGCTGGTAACTGAGTTGATCTCCTTCACTCACTCTAAGAAGCCTGCACTCACTCATTTTTGATATATGGCAGCCTATGTGTGTTATTTTCACCTCCCACCATATTAATTAATGTGTCAAACTGATATTCTGGTTAGTGCATTCTTACCAACACTCATGGGTGTACAGCAAGTCCTCTGAGCCATACCTACAATAATACTTTTTAGTTTTTTACAGTACTTTAACCTGCAATAGATAGTAGTGATACAAGCAGTAGTAGCAGTGGTGGCAGCTGATTTTGCTCTGCAATTAAATAATAACTTTCAAAAGCAATTTGAACTTAAAAGTAGAAATGCACCATCTTTTGACTTTTACTCCAGACTTTTATTTATTACTTCTATTTCATCTTCTTTTTCCTTAAGCTTTTCCCTTCTGGAGTCACCACAGAACATTGTCTTCCTCCTAATGTGTAGTGATTTGCATATTTTTTTGTTGAATTGTTGATTGAATAGTTTTTTGTTTGTTTGTTTGTTTTGGCAAAGCCCTCTTCATTTATCTGGGCTTGGGACTGGCACAAGGAGCCTCTGACCCCCTCATGTCTGGTTTCAGTACTTACACCTTATCTAAACATCTTAAATTGCATATATTGAGATAAAACTTAAAAGTACTGGAAGTAGCATGCGCTCGTACTGGTTTAAAAACTTCTGCATGTACAGATTGGCCTCTGTGGCAACCAGAGCATGGAGCTCTCTCCGCTCCTCTGATTGGACGTCAGCAATGTGAGGGTTTAGGAACCAAAACAAAAATGTAAACATAAACAACTTGAGCATTATATAAAATATTTTTTAAATTGTGAATAAATCAACTGTACCATTGCTATCAGTAAAACTAATATTTGATATAAACCTCATATCTGGGGACACCTGTGGGTAATTTTTATGAAGTATTAAAAAATATATACTGCTCATAGCACCTTTAAGTATCATACATCTTGCAGCCAATTGAACCACACAGTCTGCTTTCATGGACCAGCCATTGTGTCAAAGACATTACTTGAAAGACATGGCTTGGCAAATTGTGCGGGCTGAAAATATCTGATGGTGTAGAGGTTCGGAGAGTAGCGCTGACTCGACTTAAAGAGGACAAAAGGTTCTGAGTATTTAATCTTCAGAGAACTGGGAGCACAAAAACACGTCTCACAAGGGCAGTGGCCAAGACAAAGTGCTCATCTCAGCGCCGTGCACATTATTCAGGTGGCCACCGCTGACATTCATTTTGAAAAAATGTCTACAAATGATGTCGGGATTTCACTTTCATTCATTACACAGAGATGACTGGACATGGATGAGTCAGAGTAGAAGTGTAGGAGCAGTGAAATAGGAATCATAATGTGGAAACATTCACCAAGTCAAGAAGTGGATTCAGTGGGTTTTGGAAAATACCATACTTGTCATTTTTATGGGTAATAACATTTGTGTTGTACAAGTGTGAGATTGGTCCTGGTGTAAAGGTGTTGGTTTTGGTCTAAAGGCAGTTCTCAAGATGTCTTGCTGAAGTCTTTTCACTGGATTATTTTTTACACCTTGAACACTTTGGACTCCTTGTAAATAAAGGAAACAAATTTGCACATTTGTTAAAATCTGTATTTGGACTGATTGGATAACCTTCGTTTAAAATGGACATCTTCTATTCACTTTATGTAGTAAGAAAATGCTGAAAGGAGTTCATAGTTCATCACTGTTAGTGATATACTGTTTATAGCCCTTTAGTGTTCTGGCAGACTTGTGCAGGTGTTGAAAGTTGTGTGGAAAATGCACATTATTTTGTTGTTCTTGATGTGGCTAACGTGTGGACTGTGACAGGTGAGCCAATGAATCTGGTTGTGGGCTCTGTCCTTTTGGCAGTTCTTCCAGAGTTGCCACAGAAAATCTCATACATGGAGTAATTTGCATATTGAGATAGTTTTTATGTCAGATGCCCTTACTGATACAAACCTCTCCATTCAGGCTTGTGACCAGCACAAAAAGTATACTGGCTCGTGACTTGCTAAAAGGTTTTACCTCAGACATGCACCTTTTCAGACATTTTAGTTACCTCTTTTATTGCTATTTATTCATACATTGTCTGTGATGACTCTCACTCATCCAGGGTAATTGCATCGCAACAAAAGGTTCAAAGGCATCTGGACTTGATTTTTAAAGTTGAAGACTTTTCACCTCTTATCCAAGAGGCTTTCTCAGTTCTGAAATTGAACTGGTAAGAGAGATGGTTTATATGCTCCTAGGAAGGAGCTGAAACTAAATTCTATTGGTCAGGGCAACCATGAATAGCCTGAGTGGTTTCGGGTCATTAGGAGTCCTTTGTTCTCAGCTGAGTCATTAACCCTCCTCAGCCTAGTCAGCTCCTTCAGATGTTAATGACCTGAGTGAAACTGGTTTGTTTTGTTTGGGTTTCAGGAGACTGTTGTAAACAGATGAAAGGTTGCATCTGAGACCACCCTTTCTGTTAAGAGAAGGTTTATCTTTTTTGACAAAGATTGCTTCTTTCACTCCTCGCTTAAACCATCCTTTCTCTCTGGCTAAGATTTGGACATCACTGTCCTCAAAGGAGTGGTTTGTTGCCTTCAGGTGGAGGTGTACTGCAGATTCTGGTCCACTGGAGTTGGCCCTGCGGTGCTGGTATAACCGTTTGTGCAGAGGTTCTTTGGTTTCTCCAAATGGAGAACTCAGCATTGCTCTGTTTGTAACTGGGAATTATTTCAAACTGGGAAGGTTTGAAATAATTCCTTTGGACTCCTAACAACCCGAAACCACTCAGGCTATTCATAGTCTCCTGAACCAATAGAATTCAGTTTCAGGTCTAAACTCCTCCTTCCTCGGAGCATATAAACCAGCTCTCTTACCAGTTCAATTTCAGAATTGAGACAGGTGAAATGTCTTCAACATTAAAAATCAAGTCCAGATGACTGCCTTTGAACCTTTTGTTGTGTTATTTATGCAATGTTTGTTTGTTTTTTAGCCTTTTAGTGTTTCTTTTTTTTAGGATGTGTCCATGTGTTTTTTTCTGCGCCTGTGTTTCTGTGTCTTGTCTGTTTAAATGTTGACAGTGCACTTTCAGTTCCTTGCAACTGTTTTTCCTATGTGGTTTTATACTGAAAATGGCAAATAAACTAAACTGAACTCCACTGTCCTGTATGTAACAAAATTTGAGACCAAATTTGTTAAATCAAAAATACTTCTCCAGTTACAAAAAGGTTGCGTTAAACCTTTGTGACCCAGCCCCGGATAAACAGTGGAATATGGATGGATGGAGAGATGTTGAAAACAGCAGACCTTATAATAACGTTTTTTTGTGATAAAATGAGTACTCTAGATTTAGGAGACTTGCTTTTACATACAGCATGTGCATTTGTTACTTTTATACATGTACTCAATAACTCTTAAATTGCACATACTGGAATCCATTGAATACAAAGTGTTATTGTCATCTTGTGTTTGGCCAAAAAATTCTTGATTTTGGGTTGATTACAATGCACTGCCATCACACCATTTCCAAAACACTTTAAAATTCATATTAGTATTAACACTTGCAAATTTTACCCACTTAACAAGGTGAACAGATAATTATGTTACATCCCATTATCATGTTATTCACTTCACTCATCATAATGGATGAAGCTAATAAATGTGTATGAACTGTTGCCATTATATTAAGCACATTTAAATCACTAATTATTGGCAGCGCATTATGAAGGCAAAACCCATTTTCCACATCAAATACTGTATGGAATACCAATAATCCTACTAATGCGGCATATGGGATTCCTACACCGATCGGGCATAACATCATGACCACTGACTGGTGAAGTGATAAACTGATTATCTCTTCATCATAGCATGTGTTACTGGATGAGATACTTTAAGCAGCAAGTGAACATTTTGTCCTCAGAGTTAATGTGTTAGAAGCTGGAAAAATGAGCAAGGATTGGGTCTTGGGTCAGAGCATCTCCAAAACTGCAGCTCTTGTGGAACATTCCTGGTCTGCAGTGGTCAGTATCTGTCAAAAGAGGCCAAAGGAAGGGTGATGCAGGCTGGTTCTGACAGTTTCTTTCATATAGGGCTGCATATTAGGCCAGTGATGATAACCCAAATCATTATGACCACCAATAGTAGGCAGGTGGTCATAATGTTATGCCTGATCTGTTACTAATCTGTCACATCAAAATCCTGTCTGTAACAATGCTAATGATATATTTTATTTCTATCACATTATTCACTTCTTGTCACTTATGTAAACAAATTATTTCCAAGCCAATAACCACAAAATACTCATTCAACTGTAGATTAATTTACTTTCACACTGAACTGTACATCTTGTTCTCTTATCAAGGTGCTATCTTTGTACTGCTTGCTTTGTAATATGCATGAAACAAATGACTTTGTTAGGTGCTTAGGTGTTAGGTGCATGCGTGGTACAATACCTCGCTATATGATCACACTGAACTCAAAGCCTTTTAAATTTGTGATATTTCAAAGGCCGCGGTATCATTTGATACGCACGGTCACTTCCCTTGGTTCTTCATGTCGTTAAAGCCGCTCTGAATGTATAATCACAAGTCATTGATTTATGGATGAAATATAGGCTGAATTGCAGATATAGCATACGCCTCAACAAAACAGTGGCATTGATCCAACAATATCATCTAACCAGGAGGATTTCTCAAGGGTGTGCTGTAGACTGCAACTTGATTTTTGCATCGTTGTGAGTCATTTGGGCTTGGCGTGCAGAACAAGAAGATGGAAGAATGTGAGTTAATTACATTTTGGCAGATGTGCACACAAAGCCACAGGTTTTTTTTTAGAAGTGATCTCCTGGCAGCCACAGCTTTTGGATGCAATTTGTTTTATTTATTTATTTTTCTAACTTGAAATAAAGCTGTGAATTGCTTTCCAACATGCAGTACATGCTGGAGTTTTACACTCATCTGGGTTTGCTGGCACCAAGAAAATACATCATTTCCACCGTAGTCAGATGTGTTTAATAGTGTTGTAGTACAAGAGTGAAAACAAGTTTCTGAAGTTGGGAAATTCAGAAGAGAATATTTATTATAAAATTTATTACCTCCGTCAAGGTGGGGGCTATGTTTTCTGCGGCGTTGGCTTGTCTGTCTGTTTGTTTGTTAGCAACATAATTCAAAAAGTTATGGACGGATTTGGATGAAAATTTCAGCAAATGGAATAAGGAAAAGAGAAATTTTTGTCTTTTCTGATAGCCGATTGGTTCATAAGTCACACACACTTTTCCACCTGATCAAAACATTTGGAAGTTCTTGGCATCATGCAGCTAATACAGAGCAATACATGATGTACAGCAGGAGCGGAGTAAACCAGTGTGTTTATGATTCTCCAAATTGAAATTCAAGCAGACATCAGTTGTAGCAGAGGTGAAGCAGTCAGAGATGCTATGGTGGACTTTATAAGAAGAGACGGCCAACCACCAGTAAGAAACAATAGCAACTTCTAGATATGTTTGGGAGATGATGACAGGACGGGGGGGGACATTAGTTTAACTTTTGCTCAATCATTTGTCTGTATAGGTGGTTCTTGTTGTTTTGGGGTTGGGCTGATGCGCTAAGTGTAGCACCTTACTCAGCACTGCTGTGCCCAGCATCACAGCCCTGAACGCAGAGAATGCAGAGGGAGTCCGCTGGTCTGGGACTGTGCTCAATAACATGCCATCTATACTGATGATGGAAATAGATATTGATATTAGCTTGAAGTTAGCATACATAGCAATCTTGTTAGGGCATGGGGTTGGTAACTGGTTGAGCTGCTGGGCCTTTAGGGGTTTATCTCAGGTGAGTGACCCGATGGCTTGGTGGAGGTCTGCGCTCTCTGAGTGCTTCTAGTTATTACTTGGTTTTGTGTGGGGCGCAGCTATACAGTAGGAGAACTAGTCTCAAAATGCTGGCCAAGACTACCACTAATTTGTCAACATCATTATTCTAAATGTCTTTTATTTTGAAAAGCAATCAAAAACATCAGCCATTAGTCATTTTCAATACTTTTTAAAATACATACAAGTTACATTTATTACCAAACTAGCCACCTGTTCATCACTGGGGTGATATTGGACTTGACTTGTAGCAAAAAGAAATGTATTTTTGCTGACTCGATACCAATCCTGATATTGACTCCTCCTTCTTTCATGGTTAGGTCTACATCAATGCTGATCTTTCATACAAGGGAAGCTCATAACATTTAAACCTGGGCTAACTAACAGGATAGTTTCCCTACAACATTGATATTGAATGAACAAACAAACTAACTAACTAACAAACTTAAAGAAGATGCAACAGCACTGTGTTTAGTTTTGTTTCTTTAGAGTGTAATATGTACAAACAGTGAAAATGAGGTAAATCACTTTGCATATGCTGAGCATCCAGGGGTGGGACAATTTTGGCTCATTTATCCAATCAGTGTCTTGCTTTTTTATTTAAAAAAAAATCTCCAAGCAGTCCCATAGAGATCCATTGAAGCTCAGCATCAATAAGGATTTACACAGCATTTAAGCTGCTCTGAAGTGAGAGGAGGGTCGCGTCTGAGAACCAGACTAAACAGCTGATTAATGAATGAAATTAAATGCATTCTAGCCACTTTTAATGTAACTTAATATCTAATTTTAATGAAATGCAACAGGGCATATTTCACCATTTATTGTATGAAATTTTAGGGGAAGTTTTGCTTCTCTTGTTGCCAGTGAGCAATTGCCCCTGTTCTACATGATGTTAGAAAAACTATTATTTGATTCCAGGTATGGGCAGTGGAAGAGGTCTATGCTCTCTGGGGGCCCTCTAGTTTTGATATTTCCTCTTTATTTGTAATTTTCATGAAAAAAAAAACTTGCTAAAGCCCTTTCTAAGAGACTATCCACAATGTGTTTGAGAACAAACTGAAACAAAACGATATAACCTTTCTCTGATTGTGTAAAATAGGAGTGTCCAAGCCTTGGTCCAGAGGCCAAATGAAGCCAATGGACCATTTTTCATTTGCCCTCAGGCTTCCTTCTCAATTGGCCCAAACTGAGAAGGTAGTAGTTTTACTGCATGGTAAAAAGCTTCATGTGTCTCTATGCAGTGAATAGTAACTTTCTATAATCCAACTTTTCAATATGTGCATGTCTTTTACCTCTTCTTCTACCAGAGTGATCTCTGCAGCTGCAGCCTCTTAGAGACACAGATAAAGATTGCAATGTGTAGCCAGGTCTCAGTTATTATTCACACAGCAGTTATGTATGGAGTTCTTTCTAGATATCAATAGGAACCTTGTAAATCCAGGTGGTTGATCCTACCCGGTATTTATCTGTAGTACTGTAGTTGCCCTTTTCAAAGGCTTTCTGTGAACTTAAGTAGTTCTCTACAACACCTTATCTGACATGTCACATGACAACTGGGCTGATTTGAGCACAATTCTGTTTTTTGGACAATTATGGAGATGTGGCCACTCCTGAGCAATTATCCATCTCTGACTCAGATGTTGTGTGAACAGTAATTTTTCCCTAACTGTTCTGATCTGGTTGTCGACATATTGCACCAATCCTCTAAATAATCTCAAAGGAAGTGTGTGTGTGTGTGTGTGTGTGTGTGTGTGTGTGTGTGTGTGTGTGTGTGTGTGTGTGTGTGTGTGTGGTAACTGCCACCTGACTTCAAAATTCTGTATTATTTTAAAATCCTGTTGTGTGGGCCAGTCTTTTGTCTTGGCTTTGTGAGTGTGGTCTTGTCTACAACACTGGTACTCAGTCAACATTATTCAGCCCTGTTCTTTGTTATCATTGAAAATGTCTTGTTTTTTCAGATCTCCCACTTCTAACAATAAAGCAGATGTCAGACTTCAAAGCCCATCACAATGATACCTTAGCTGGCCTGACTGCGGGGGACCTCTGGGAGTGAAGCGTCGCTGTAGGATAGCCTCATTCTGCTCTTCAGCTCCCGGCCCACTGGGAATGGTCCTGTCCTGGCTCTGGAGGGGGTAACGGCAGCCAACACGTGTATCTCTGACAGCCATGATGTGGGGAGGCCCTCTGCTAGAACGGCTGAGTACAGGGATCGCTTCAGTCCTCCATGGCTAGATCTCCACCCACGCAGAGACGCTGAGGTGAGTGTCCCAACTTCCCAAGCTTCTACCCCTTCAAACATGGTCGTCGCAGGGAGTCAAGTGGCAGTCTTGTCTGATTAAAAGTGAGCCGACATGAAAATAAGGATTCGTAAGAGATAAGCCAGAGACAACCTGTGTAATTGGCTGTACAGAGTGACACTGAGTGGTAAAAGTGTTATACTGTAGATGTTCTACATGTGAAGCCTTATTCCAATTTTGCCATCACCAAAGAATAACTAATTAGATGTGGCAAAATTGCGTATACGTTGCACAGAGTGACAGGATAATGATATATATATGGCATATTTCATATCCATAGCTTAATGTTCTGTCATAGTGTGTTAGTTTAATGTGTTAGTTGGATGAACCCAAGGTTAAACCCTTAGCTGCTGTTGCCTCAATGCGCTTGGCATCTGAATGTATCAAATTGGAGTTTTTAGTAAATTAAAATAGTAGCCTACAGTGACATGAATACCAGAAAGCCTAGAACGTCTCAGGGGCTTAATTGAAAGAAAATCAAGGTAACCAAAGGGAGAAATCGTATTAAGAAATGACTTAGCAAATAAATAAATAAATAAATAAAAATAAAAAATACAGTAGGCCTATTAATCCCCATTTATATGTGTAATAGTATGCATATCAGAGCAAAGTAAAAATATTTGACACTGGCCATTATATTTCTTATTTATTTAATCTTCTTTATTATACAACAAGCAAAAATAAGTATTGTTATATTAAAGACTGGGAAGAGAAATTTTTGTGTTCACCACCATTAAAAATGTATGTACTTGTTTTTGTAATAGGCCCACATCAAAAGGCCTACATAAAAATAATATAATGCTCTATTTTAGGGTTTTTACGTTATTTTACATTTATTTATTTATTTATTTTATTGTTATTTTTTTATCCATGGGTTATTTTTGAGCATGCCTTGCAGGCAGCCATAGGTCTAACAGACACTGTGTTAAGACCCCTGATTTACTGTGAACAAGGTAGCAGTATTAGCACCAGTGTTAGCCAGTAAAATAAACAAAACTAGCAGTCTATCATGTTCACATGCATAGTAAGGAAGAAAATGAAGTCAGTTATTGTCAGTTAGTGATTCTAACATTGTTGCTCACAAATATTTAAGCTAGTGTCTTTTTTTTATGCTTGATGCTAACTGCTAATACATCAAACTTCCTATAAAAAAAACATCCTAAAGAGACATGGTGATGGGACATGGTAGGTACATTTGTGTAACTTTTAATGCTACCTTAATTGAACTTGCAGCTTTCAAACTTGATGCTAACAGCTGTGAACATCAAAGTAAACACATATGCTAAGCATATTGGGAATAGTTGTGTATTCTTAATTTAGAAACATGCCGCTGGTACATAAAAATAAAAGGCACAGGCTTGTCCTATCCATAATTCAATAGCTTCAATATCTCTTTCTTTGCTTTTGAATAAATTCTAATTAGCCTTTTTGTATTTTGGTAGAATTTCCTTGTTATTTTCAACATTAATCAATTATGACTTGCTCCTCTTTAATGAACCAAATTGAATAAAAGAATGTTATAAACCACAGGGCATAACATTGAACTATTGCTTTTGAGTTTTTGGCCCCTTTCTCCTGAGGCGCAGGATATCTAACTGTTCATTTCTGGCACACTGGCTTGGATATTGAAACATTTATTAGGATACCTGGGCTCTCACCTTTGTTAATGAATTATTCATTACTGCTTAATGCTCTTCGGTTTTCTCCAAAGATTGCAGCATAGAGGTTTTTTTCTGTTCCAATTGAAATGCATTTGAACGAAGAATCCATTTCACTCCATTGTCTAAGTTGCGTGCGAGATTAGGCTGTGCTATAATGGGAATAGACGCCGCACTAACGGTGCCAGTTGAAATTCTCTGTACCATTCTACTGCGAAAAGACAGCTGTGTCATTATGTATTTTCTTCCCCAGTCTAACTCAATCTTGTTTTTTCTCCTTTGCAGTATCCCTCACTGCATTGTAGCACATGGATTTCAAGACTTCAAATGAAGAGGTTGGTGTGATCTGATCGATGTGACAGAGAATAGAAATAATTATTGGAAGTGCCAGGACCATTGTCACATGTCTAGAATGCACCTACACACCACATAGGGGAAAAAGTCTCAAAGCCTATGGATACAGACTTTTTCAGAGGTGGAAAGTAACTAGATACTTTTACTGAAGTAATTTAATTGGCACATATGTACTTTCTGAGTACTTACTACTTAAGTACAGATTTGAAGTAGGCTACTTCCATCTCTGCCTTTTTTTCTATAGCTCTGCATGAGGTTGTCTGTTAAGTCATGTACACACTCTCACAGGAGACAACGATGACATCTACATGCACATACGAATACTTGTTATTCTGCAGTGATAATATACCTATTTATATGCAACAGTGCTTATTTCTATTCATAATACGGCCTCAGGTATACATCCATCAAATTCACTCACATATCTCTATACAAAGCAGGCTTTAGATGTAGCTTTTTTGCATCAAAATGGAATATTTATTTACATTGGTGGTGAGTCATTGAAGCTTGTCGATGTTTCATAAATGTTTTCTATGTTATTCCTTTGCCTCCATGCATCATAACACACTTGAAATAATCATAACAAAACACTGTAAAGCCTAAATAACAATGCAACACAGGATTGTGGAATAGACTGTATTTTATGTATAACATGAAACAATAGCAGTCTGCCATTGCACACCACCCACATGCTATGAACATGAATATGCTTTAAATATAAAATAAAGGTCAGGTCTTTAAGTGAATCTGCACGTTTAGTACTGCTGCAAAATGTGTTATGCTTTCCATTGTAAGTTGTTTTCCTTATCATTAGGTGTAAAAAAGCAAGCCACAGTGCCCATACATACTGTTTATAAATATTTTCTGTGAATGATTACTTTATGCCTAATTACACATATTCAGAGTTAGGGTTTCCATGGAAATGTTTATAGACATAATTAGCCTCATGCTCTGTGATGCTCATCAGTGAGTAAAAGTCAAATACAGATTGTTTTCGATGAACTTTATCCACCTGTCATAAAATTATGTGAGATGTATTGGCTGAGAGCTCCACAATCAAAACATCCTATATATAAACAAAGGAGCAAAATAGAAGTTTGTTCATATATGCATTGACTCCAACAATGTTTTAAAGGGCCATTAGGTTGAATAAAACTTCTATTTTGTGGGGATTGTTGTATTTTATCAAGAACTATTTGGATGCTTTGTTGAAATCTGTTGTGTAGCCCCTGCTACAATAACAGGACCTGTTATAGTGCAAGCTCAACAAACAAACATGACATAATTATAATGTTAACAACATGCTGTTCTGATTGGCTCAAAAGTACCTGGTTTATCCAAACACCTGAAAGGTATAGATTCAAACATAATTGAAGCTGCAGACTTGGAGCCTGCACTCTTAGAACTGCAGTGTCAGCATTGATGGCTTAGTGGTTAGCACTCTTGCCTGGGTTCAATTCCCGGACCATGTGGGGCCTTTCTGTGTGGAGTTTACATGTTCTCCCTGTGTCTGGGCGAGATTTCTCTGAGTGTTTCCTAGCCTGGCCTGACAGACAAACTCTTTTCCTGTTCTATACAAAGAACTTAGTCTGGTACCTCTTCAGTAAAATTTTGTTTCTGAGGTGGAACAATGACGGTGGAGTAAGCAATCAGAGAAACAAAGGACAGGACATAAGCTGTGCACTGCTGACCCAAACAAACATGGATTCCTGCTCTTTTTCATAAAACACCAGAATATGGCGTATTTAGAGCAGCTTTGTACTTATTTTTGAATGGGGAAAGCAGAAGAAGTCAGTTGTACAAAGATTTGTTGAAAAAGTTTGTTACATCGAAAGTCAACCAGACTTAACTGTTGTTAAAATGGCAACAAGATGAAGAAAAAAAATCCCACAGAGAACTGAACAATAACGCGGACTTCAGCAGAACCAACAGGTGATGAAGAAAAGCACTAAAGCACTAAATTAAATCAAGTCAGAGAAGTTTTTAAATTAGCTTGGTAGCTAGTGCTACCTCAGTTAGCTCTTCTGCTTTTGTAAGACGCGCTGCAGATAAACGACTGTGACTGGCCATTTCCAAATTGAATCGGAGAAATGCGCCACCCTGAGAGGGGAACCAGACTGTCCTGCTTGTGAAAAGTAACCGGTTTCCCCTATCAGCCTAAAACATGCACAATAGGCTTTTCCTCCAGCTAGGTACTCCTGACCAGGATCTTGACTCAACACCTGAAGAAGGGTCCCCAGGCTCTGCACCGTAGCAGGCCACTGCTCCTGACAGGTTGCACTAGTGGCATTGACGGATGGGTCAAATGCAGAGAACAAATTTCCTATTGGGGACAATAAAGTATACCTTAACCTTATGACTGCACTCTCAGGACCATCATAGCTACATGCTTAAAAATAATATTCACTTCCTCCTGGCTATGGTTAAGGTCAGGGTAGGGGCTAGATTAATGGAGATAATTTTACTTTTCTAAAGTTAAGGAGGACCACAAACACACTGCCTCTAACTGTCTGACACCTATAGACGATATCCGGTTTAATTCGTTGTTCTTCTCACGTACTTTTCTTCACTCTGCAACACATTGAACTTTCTGAAAGCTCATTATCCCCAACAAAGACCCAAACCACCTCACACTCAACCAAGCACCCTCCATTCTCTTATTCTGTATCAGGTTGTGGCCTAGTCAAGTGCTTGATAGGCATTGATTATCAAGAATTTAATTATCAAAGCATTATGTCTTTCTCTTGCAATAAATAGACAGTCCTGGGAGTGCATGCTCCATCTCTGCAGCTTTATGCTACTCCTTCCAAATGGTTTTGTTATACAGGCCATCTGGCTAGTCGAGTTATCAAAATAGTGCCCATAGTTTATGCTGCAAAACAGTAAGGACTATTTCAGTTGAATAGATAGCACAGCAAACCAACTGTGTCAGAAAAGAGCTACTAGAAAATTGAATGAACAGAAATCCAATTGTTCTTAATGAAGCAATTACTACTGACATGTTGGTGTTTACACAGTTTAATGTGAACATGTTTTCTTCTTTGGGAAATTAGTCCCATGAACACAGATTGCCCTTTTCTTATATTTTGCCTTCCAAGACCCATAGGAAATAATGTAATTTAACCAGTGATGGAATATGCAATTTACCTGGCATGTATCACATAAATTGACTGCAGGAATATTAGTGAAGTATCCTATTAGTATGCATGTAGACATCAACACTGAGTGGTGCCAGTAGTGGAGAGAAGCTTTGGGAATACAACCAAATGGGTTCAGGGAGGAGGACAATTAGGTACAATGCACATATTACAACGGGTCAAACGTGGCTCTGACCCATTTCTGTACATTTACTGGCCTAATTTTACTTTCCTAATGACTGTTGCAGCTTCATATTTCATCATATAGCATAAATTAATTTATCATGTTGCATTTGCTGGTGCCGTTGTGTCTTACCTCATTAGGGCTCATACATACTATGCTCAATAAAATCGGCTGGGCTTCAAGTCTGACCTGCACTGTCTCCAAGAATAGCAGGAGCACGCAATGCTCTTGTTAAGTGATGAGTGGCGTATCCCGGGCGACAGGGATGCTGACATTGGTGGCTTGTTTCTCTTATTAGCAGTCTCGTCAGGTGAAGGTGGCTCTTTTATTCCCAGCCTTTTAAGTCAAGGACAGGCGAGGCATTGCAATTAACCAGGGAGGTGAAGGATTCGCCAAATGCAAATTTATGCGGATTAGCACATTTTGAATGGCTCATTGGAAAGTCCTTACACTTCACCCATAAGAGGGTTTGCATTATTCCAGCCACTTAATTTTACAGGTTTTTAATTTGTCATCAATGGTGGTAGTGGGTGCTGGGATTAAATAAGATGATATCTTATTCATGATTTGATGCAAACATAACAGCCCTTGTGGAATCAGTGCTGTAAATGTCAAGCTTGTGGATATTTCAACAAATATTAGCATTAACAAAAAAGGTGCTGAATATACTGCCACTGGATACATTAAACAACAAAAAAGTGTGGGCCCATTTAGAACCAAAACGTAAATATAAGCACAATACAATGAGATATTATAAATTCATTCTGAATTTGATCACAGAAACACATCTTAAAAAGTTGAGACAGGGGCAACAAAAGGCAAAAAAAAAAAAAAAAAATGACTGATGCTGGGAATTGCTATGAAGGGAAAGGTTTTCAGACCAATTTCACATAGACAAGAAAATTGTTGCAAAGTAAATAGCTGGTCAGACTGATGTTAGTATGATGAATGTGGTTGGTAAGCTAATAGACAACAAATGACAATGAGGCAACCGTTGACTAAAAATAACAAACAAGCCTGTAAATTGGTGATTCAGAATTCCCCATATGTGAGCCAAGGGTTGCTAGTGAGTGTGTGTCTCAACCTTGCAACTAACTGGCCATTGTCCTGGCTGTACCCCACTTCACATCCATAGTTTCTGGGATAGGCTCTGTCAGTGTTCCTCTACAGAAAGAAGTAGGAAAAAAGAATCAATTGCCACAATATCATACAACCAATCAGAGAAATTAAGTTTATATAAAGTTCACTTCCCTTTAGATATTTGCGGAAATGGCTGTACAGTAAAGGAATTCTACATCCATTTTACATAGGGGGAAATACGCACAGACACAGACATGAGATTGTAAGTTAACCATTCCATGTCATTATAGTAATATTTCGGCTTCAAATAAGTTGCACATTAAAATTATATTCAACCTCCTCACGACCCACTATTTGGTCACGACCCACTGGTTGAGAATCACTACTCTACTTCTACTGCCTTTTCCTCATTGCCCTTGGGGATGCAGCTCTGTTGTGATCCTTGTTAGATTTTCTACTCATTATTTGAATCCATAAATCACAACCTAAATGTCAAGCATGTGCAAATTTGCCCAAATATTAGCATTTACAAAAAGGTAGCTTGAAAAATAGCATCTCTAAGTGCTGCATTGTCATTTTCACCCACAACAAGTACATCCTCGGTGACATTTCATTCCATATCCAGTTCATTTAGCCGTGATTAATGATTTCATCTCTCTGTCCGTAGACAAAGACTGGGATTTATTTGATGCAAGAAGGTAATGAGGAGCCGTTTAATATTCGACTACACTTGGCCAAGGATATTCTGACCATTCAAGAGCAAGATGTCATCTGCGTGTCAGGAGAGCCCTTTTATTCCAGTGTAAGTAACTCGTCTGCCTCGTAATGACGCCAACACAATACTTCTGCCATGGGTAAGGGAGTACATCGGCTGGTCATAAATCAAGCACACCAGTTTAATAGCGTTCGACCTGCTTAATCAGGTTGTATAAAGACTAATCCTCAGGTCACAACTTTCTCTCCACATTATCAATGTTACTCCTAATAAATCTCAGCTAATGCCAGAGTCCATGACCTTTCACTAAATGGCATTATTCATCAGTTTACCAGCTGAAAATCTTAAAGGAGAAACAGGGGAAAGAACTAGGTCCTTCGATACACTGTAACTAATTAACCAAACGGAGAATGACACTGTTATGCTAATGTAACCTTAGCAGCTCATGGTGTGGAATTCCAAGTGTAGCTAAAGCAAAGGGATCACTGTTTAATTGAGCTACTATTGGCTTAGTAATAAGGAAGAGTGAGAATGTCATATGATCAACTGCACAGAAACAGTGAAGTAACACCTGGCAATGGCATAGATATATAAATGGACCAATGCACTATAAAGTCGACCATGTATTTGTAAGCCTATAAAGCCTGTAAAAGAGTTGTTACTTATCTACTATACAATCAGAAATGAACTTTTATTTTATATCATTTATTATCAATTAAAGAGATTCATATTCTCCTAAGACACCCCTGCTGCCAATCTACCTCACTATAGCCCTCAAATGAGAGGAGAATGTTATGTGATTTTACTTTAAAAAAGCTGGACTTTGTTATAAATAGATATAATACTATAATGTGATAATGAGATGATTGGTTGCAAATGGTAAAGTTAAATGTAAAACTATAAGATATAAAATGTACCAATAGGCTAAAGCATATAATGGACAATTACTGAAGCCTTAATTCCACTGTAAAACAATGCTGTGACCACTCCAAGTTTTAAGGTCTCCTATTATGTTAAATCCTCTTTAATGAGCATTTTTACCATGCTGTAATGTTTAATGTTGTCTACTCCTACTGTATGCTGAGGCGCAGATAGTCTCAAGAGCTGAAAACGCTCAGTCTCACTACTCTACACCAGACTCATTGTGAGACTCATTTTAGCACTTAAACCATGACCACAGTTAGCAGCTTCTTTACCGATTATCTGTTAGCTTCAGGTTGCTAATAGCCAAAAAAATTACCCATTTTATCATGCTTTGTCCTGTTCCCATTGTTCGGTACAAGCGTTTGGAGATTCTCCTCTTATGTCTGAACTCAAATCCTCCCAACTTTGTTCATGTGTGAATTAAAAAGGAGAGGCAGTAGTGTCTTTAGATGGCTTTTGTAAGAGAAAGGCCTCAGCCCTGCAGCTCTTCACAGCTGTTTGTTGATATAAACTACAGTGTCTGCAATAGGCTCTGAGCTGACAGGGTAAAGTGGGTGGGGCCAACAGGGCTTTAAAGTGCCAGGCACCTGATCCAAGCGTTTTCGGCAAAGTGATAGAAACAGCTACCCAGAAGATGTTTTCAATACATTATTTTAGATTATAAAACATGAAATGTTGATGCAAGAATGTTCACATTTATTTTTCAAAAATCTTGAAAAAAGCATAATATGGGCTTTTTAAGAGATTAACATCCAGTGAGTTGTCCTTCAAAGCATAGACAAATAAAAGAGTAACATCAAATGGCTGCCCAAATCACATCCATCTTCAAATGTGAAAGAATCTGTTCACATAACATTGTACGATATGAATATGGTTATTATTAAACTAATGAACTTGATTGGCCAGAAAAAGTTGTCACCGAGAGCTAACTATATGCCTTTTTATTCATTATCATTTTGATTAAATTACAATTGCTTTGACAGATTGGCCGATGTTGAGAGATAGAGAGATAGAAAGACAGACATGGGATATTTAAATATTGGTTCAAAGATCAACGTAATTTTAGCTCAACAGAATTTTTAGATTTAATTTGTGGGTTACATTTGACTCATTGATTCATCATTAATTTGACAACCACAATGAGATTAATTGTAAGAGCTTTGAATGTTACTTTGATGGATGTGGATTTAATATAAGAATAATGAGGTGTAACTATGTCTTCCTCTGATTGAATAGCAGTGTTTTATGAGCTTTCACTTGAGGAATCTTATGACAGACATCCCCACTTTTCTTTTTCAGGAGAGGACAGTGACGATCCGGAGGCAGACCATTGGTGGCTTTGGCTTGAGCATCAAGGTAATTTAGATCTCCTACGATTAGCCCCGCTGCTGCCGACTCCGCTAAATGAAGTTTGAACAAGCCTTATCGATCATTTTCTTGTCAAACATACCAGTAGTTGTGGCGCGGCGGAATTGATTTGCTCTCAAATATCTCTTGTCTTTGATATCGCTCCAGTTTAATTGCTCTGTTTGCAGGGTGGAGCCGAGCACAAAATCCCCGTTGTGATATCGAAAATATCAAAGGAACAAAAAGGTATATTTTGTTGACATAGATTTTTCTTCACAGGTATCTTTTTTTTCCATTCATGGGATTTTTTTTTTCTGTCTGTTTGCAGCCGAACTCTCCGGGCTACTTTTCATTGGAGACGGTATCCTTCAGGTAGAAATGCCACAAGTTGTAGATCAGCAAAATATTTTAATAATTCATGCCACATATATTCACAAGCCTCAGGTAAATGTCATTGTCGGAGTGATTTGTTACTGTCATAGCAGAAGGATGTCCTTATTTAACTCCAGACATTTATAAACTCGGTATGCCATAGAAGTTATTTTGCTTGTCTCATTAATCACTTGTGGAGGATGGAGCTGCGTTGATACCGTGCCAAACCGTATTATTTAAACTAACCCCGTTACTGTTGTTTGCAGATAAATGGAATAAACGTTCGAAGCTATCGCCATGAGGAAGTGGTAAGTTGTCAGCTCGTATCTCATATTTTCTTACAACAACTACTTCTGCGCCTTATCTGGACCGGCTGTGATTTGAATCTGTTTGACACACGTGGCATGTAAAAGATATATTTTTTTCACGTTGAAAGGACTGTGAGAGTATTTGTACAGAGAGCTGACTTAGTGCCTTATCTGTTGCCTTCTTAACATAGACAGGGGCTACATCGTGTATCATTGTGAGGAAATGTGGTAATGGGAATGTAATGGTGTCTTCTAGGTGCAGGTTTTAAGGAATGCAGGAGAGGAAGTGACTCTGACGGTATCGTTTTTGAAGAAGACGCCAGCCTTTCTCAAGCTGCCGCTGTGTGAAGACTGCACATGTGAGATATTTATGGAAAGATGCGATAGGCTGTTAGGGCAACACTGATTGGCCCAAAAGACTGAGATATGGGGTAGAGTCAGACAGTGTGGTACCTGACACCATGACAGTAATATTTGCATATGAGAATTTGCTTATATGGAAGTTATGTGTTTTTTCCCCTGATTTTGGATGAAAAGCTGTTAAATCAATGAATAACATATTGCAATAAGAATCTCATAAGACTAACTAACTAACTAACCTTATTTTCAATAAACCATTGACAATATATCAGTTGTTGAAAGTGAGATAATTTACCATTTTATGAAAAATAATAGCTTATTTTTAATTTTAATGGCAGCAACATATCTCAAAAAGGTTGTAATGAGGCAACAAAAAGTGGAAAATATAAATTTGGTTAATTGAAAACATTTGTGAAAGATAAATATTTTAGCACTGGGCAGTCTTTTGTCAGTTTTGATCTTCAAGTGACGTGGCATTAAAAACAGGTATGATTCTGTACTGGACATCACTGCATGGCGTCAGGAACACTTTCAGAGGTCACTGTCTGTAAACACAGTTCACACAGTGCAAGTTAAAGCTGTGTCATGCAGAAGAAGTCGTATATGAATGATCCTGAAGTACAATTTAGTCTTATGGGGGCTAAGATCATTGGATTAAGGTAAAATGACCATCCATACATGGTCAGATGAATCACAAATGGAAAAAGTCAAACCCAGGACACTAGTGTTTAATGAGGCAGAGATAATTGCAAGGTCACATTGGAGTAACACTGAACTCAAAGCTAAAAGTAAACTTTACTTGTGGGGTTGAGGGGTTGGGGAAAGAAAAGAAAGAAAGAAAGAAAGAAAGAAAGAAAATATTGCAGCTTTAGTATGCTTTACAAAACACAACAGAAGACATGGCAGAGGCATGGCTTGCTGAAGGTTGCATCAATAATTGGTCCTTTCACAAGTGAGTCAATATTCCACTGCTCTAGTTCATCTCAAGTACACTGGTTGTTGGGTTGTTTAAGTAGGTGCAGTGAGACTGCCAAAGCCTTCATGTACTTTTTCATAGCCCTCATGTGTGTTACTTCATCAATGATGTATTTGTTCAATATCTACGTAGTGATGCACATTTAATGGTGATGTAGGTTTAGCTGTATTGTGATGTGCTCCTCAGGCAGTTCATACTTTTACAGTCCTAAATAATCCATGTATTACTCTGGCTCTTCCATGTTGTGTTATGGAGGTCATTATAGGCCTTCTGTGTTCATCAATGCAAAACATCACCCTAATTTTTAGGTTTAGCTTCAGTTTAGCATCACAACAGTTCTATACCAACCCATTAACAGTCAACAGGCATTTGCAAAAAAAAAAAAAAAAAAAAAAAAATGTAGAAATCATAATCATAAGTCATATATTTACAGTTTCCATTTATTTATTTATTTATTTATTTATTTTTTAACACAAGATAAGCCCAGTTCCAAACCCAGATAAATGGAGAGAGGTGCCAAGAACCAAAGGTGCCAAAGTACTCATGTAAATGTGATGGAAGTATTTTTTAATATCATTGTAACATTGTGACAGAAGTATTATATTTTTGGTCTGCAATATTCACTTCTGATATATTACGAGAACACCTCTTAACAGTTTATAAGATAAAAATGAATTCACTGGTTTGCTATAGCAAACCACTGAATTCATTTTTATCTTTAATTTGACATGAAATTTGGAATTAGCAAATGTGTTTAATCTGATCACGTGTGAAGGCCACAAGAAAATAGTGAAGAGAATAGTTAGAATTGTAAGAATAAAAGATAAAAGACTTCAAAACAGACCATGTATTCATAAAATACACATAGAAAAACCAGGCCCAAAGCTACGTTTTCAAAGCGCCTTGAAATTCACCAGTGAACACTTTGAGTTGCAGCTGTTGTCATTTGAAAGCATTATTATTGGTCTCTGAAGATCTAAGGAGTTCCAAAGCCTCTCCTATTATATCGAGAAAACAGACTATGGAGATAGTTCTTTAAGACGTTGGCTAAATCAATAATGACACAAATACAGACAATTCAAAACAATTTACCAATACTTTACTAACAATTTCCCAAGTTTCCTTAAATTGTCTGAGTTAAAAAAGGCTGTGCATTCTGTCCATGACTGTCATTGGACCATTTATAATGACATAATATAGATTAGAGTGGGCAAACTTGTATAGAGTAATTGTATTATATGAGGAACGTGGAGCATTTTATGATGTTATACTTTATTTTGGTTCAGATTTTTAGAAACCACACAATACTACATTGTTTTGAACGATCATTACCAGACTGAACTAAGACTGAAAGTTTTTGAAGTGCTTCTGCAAAGATCGAACACATGCTTGATTAAGGCCTCCAGACCTAGCATGAAAAAACGTAATCAACTCTAATGTGGCCAGCTTAAATTCAAGTTGTGAATGAGCCTACCATTTTGACCTCTATAGACTATGTATCTTTTCCAGTCAAATGCTGCATGGCTCTTCTTAATGTGGAATATTAGGAATATGGAAGACATGGGCAGAATGATGTCAATGTAATGAAGTAATTAGAAGTTTAATTACTTTTAATGAATTGCCCAGCTCTAATTAGAGACCCATATAAGAGCCATAATGATTTTCAAAATTACTTTCTTGCATTTGGATAATGTATATTGCGTAGGTTATGAGAAGCTAAATGTAAATGAGTCATACAGACACAATGGTTTTAAATGCAAGGTTTGAATGAGACCTAAGATGCTGTACATTTTCTATATTTTGGACTTCTGTTAACATTATAATTTTATCACCTCTTCCAAGTAGGTTATGTTTTTACCAGTGTTGGTTTGATGATTGGATAGATGATTATTAGCAACATAACGCAAAAAGTAATTGTCAGATTTTGATGAAATTTATTATTTTATTGGTCCTGATTTGGAAAAGTCTGCATCCAGGAATTTTTTAAAGCATTCTGTACCATTGTAAGATAGGGTGAAAGATACTAAGTCCAGCTACAAGGGGTTAGTAAAGCAATAAATGGTTCATTTTATTGGATCCTTTACCATCATAGCTTAATGGATCGAGCATTTACCCCCTGAACTAGAAGATCCTTGATCTGATTCCTGGTCTATAACATTGTGAGATAGGGCTAATGTCTTCTGAGGTCTGTGCTTTCCGAATGCTTCAAGTTTTTGTAATATTATGACGGAAATTATTATTAAACATTATCATTAATTTTTATCAGATTTATTCAGACTTTTTCGTTAGTATGCCCCAAATTGTGTGTCAGGAAAAGCTCAATAATTAACCTGTCTGTATTTTCTGGTTGTCTTGGAGACTTTCCCCAAAGAGACATGCTGTCAAAACATAAATTATATTGGCCTCATGTTTTGGACTTGAAAGACACCCAAAAAGACTGTGTTTTGCAAAGAGATAAAAAAGATGTGAGTCAGTGTGGCTCAATTGATTGTAACAGAGGGAAGATTCCGCCCCTCATCAGACATGAAAGCCTTTGTGAGAGCCCACACAAATGTAGGCCAGGTCTGACATGACTGAATACAAATTGGCACAGAGCACACAGAAGGGACTGTCGTATATGACATGTTGTTTTAGCTGGAGACACCTGAAGATATTGAGGTCTTTGAGTGAACATGATGTGATTGACTCGTTGGGTGATCTTCCAGGTATTCCTAGTGACCAGAGCAGTGGAACGTCCTCTCCTCTGTGTGACAGTGGCCTGCACTTGAACTACCATCCCAACAACACGGTAATGTTTCTCTACTTTTTACATGTCTGTTCCTCTTAAAGCAACACTGTGCAGCTTTTCATCTTAAAGGTCCCAAATTATACTAAATTGACATGTGAAATAAGGAAGTAGGAAATTAGGAAGTGTCTTTAAAGCCCATACACCTTTATCTGACTTGCTCTGATCATTTCAGCGCTTAAACTGGCATCATTACAAAGCAGTCAGCAAATTTATCTGTTAGTGTCATGTTGCAAATAGCTGTGCTAATTAGCCGTTTTTTGCTCTCTGTATTCCACACCACTGCCTGCAGTGGGCAACAGACACCTAATCCAAGCAATGTCTGCAAAGATAAAGTATCATCTCTACAAAAGCAGGACATTTTCTATACATAGACATTATTTTAAGTTATTAAACATGAAATACTAATGCAAAGGTGTCCAAAATTATTCATAAAGCCTGAAAAAAACATAGTATGACTTAAAAAACTACACACTGGGAAATAAAAGAAATTACAATAACAGCATTAGCATTAATTATATCCTAATAGCTGGGCATGACAAACTCTACCGTTTCAATGATCTGTAAATTTCTTTCAGTATCACTGTGATACTATTGCCTGGAAAATCCAGACTGATATGTCTCTGTGTTATTCTACAGAGAAATATCAGTCTGGTCACCACGCCGTCCGCAGTGGTTTACTCAAATCCAAACCGTACCGTGCATTTTGATTGGTTTATTTAAGTCACGTGTTCTTTGCGAGCAGCGTCACTCGTACGCGTCTCCTCGCCGACAACAATCAAGATGGCGCACCGAGGAGCCGAGAGTTTGTTTCATTCAGTGGTATGGTACGGTAATGTTGAAATAACTCCCTCGTTCCTCCCTCGTGGCTTCACTACTTCGTTTGTTTACTTTCTCACTTTCTTGTCGCTTTGTTAACGTCACGTCTGCCATTTTCTGATTGGCTAACTCCGCTGTCCGTTAATTCGGGTTTGCTCCGCCCTAGAAATCGAATTGATTCTAAGGCGACCAGACTTATCTGCTGGTACAGCGGTGAGTCTGGAATTTCCAGGCAAGTGATACTACTGATTGCTGTATAATTAGTAAACAGGTACATAGCTCATCTTAATCTATGAATATTAAAAACTGGCATGTCTTGGGCAGGATTCTGCCATGTAATTATGCAATTGGTGCTTCAGATACTTTTGATGAATTGCCCAGCCTACTATGATTAGAGGCCACTGGAAACAAAATTAACGTCAAGCCCCCATTGGTTGTCTTACACCACGACAATGATGAATAACTGGCTATTCATATAGAGACAGTTGGTGCAAGTCAGAGCTAATGCTAAAAGTTCAAAGATCAAAACTTCCATGCAGTGCTTTACAGTGGCATTTGATTGGGTAGAGGTGAAGCACGTACCTGTCTGAGCACCTCCAGACACAGCACAGAGACTGCAGCTCTTACCAAGTCCGAAATATCCGAGGTGTAAAAAAGTCTTTGTAAAGAGCTCTTCACACTTGTGCAGGACACGCTGTCTTGTTCGTCGTGGCCCACGTCCCCAGGGCTGCGCTGGGAGAAGAGATGGGTGGACTTGCGCCTCATCCCGCTGCTGCACTCCCGCCTGTCCCAGTACATGCCCGGCTCTGACGTCTGCAGGTGAGTCCACTGAGGCTCGGAATAGTTTGTCCTTCAACCAAGCAGTGCTAAGTCAACTTGTTTTGTTGAAGGCGAGGCTTTCAAATAGCACAGTAAAGAGAAACAGCCTTATGTTACACATACTTGAAAATAAAAGCTTAAATATTTTTAATATGTTAAAGTAGGTACAGACATTTTTGTGGACACAATCTGCTTGTTAGTAGATTGAGATTGTTGAAAGAGAAATGACTTTATCCAATATTCATCCATCCAATTATGTTCTATCACCACACATAAGCCTGACTACTTTGGGTCTAAAGCAGGGGTACACCCTGGCCTATAGCCAGTTTTTTGCAGGGCTGACAAAGACATACACTGAACAATCATTCAATCTGACATTCATTCACTATGTACAGTTTAGGTTCACCAACTCATACATGCATGTCTTTAGACAGTGGGACAAAGCTGGTGGGAATTCCTGCTAACATGGGGTGGACAGAAATGTATTCAGGAAAGTGTATAAACATAGTGTCATCTGAGTACTTTTTTTTAGATGATCAGTCCTTCTGTACACACTGTACTATATACACTATAGTGGCAAAAGTATTTGCTCACCTGCCTTCACACGCATATGAACTTAATCCATAGGGTTTAATATGACGTTGGCCCATCCTTAGCAGCTTCAACTCTTCTGGGAAGGCTTTCCACAAGATTGTTTATGGGTGTGTGTTTATGGGAATTTTTGACCATTCTTCCAGAAGTGCATTTGTGAGGTCAGACACTGATGTTGTACGAGAAGGCCTGGCTCACAGTCTTCGCTCTAATTCATCCCAAAGGTGTTCTATTGGGTTGGGGTCAGGACTCTGTGCAGGCCAGTCAAGTTCTTCCACACCAAAGTCACTCATCTATGTCTTTATGGACCGTGCTTAGTGCACTGGTGCGCAGTCATGTTGGAACAGGAAGTGGCCAGCTACAAACTTTTCCACAAAGTTTTCCTCAAAGCTGCATGCCCAGGTGCTTGATTTTATACACCTGTGGCCATGGAAGTGAGTGGAACACCTGAATTCAGTTATTTGGGGGGTGAGTGAATACTTTTGGCAATATCATGTATTTAGATGTATTTAGTATTTATTTATGGTATAAATATCATTTTTATGGAAATTGTCTTGGCTACATTAATCAAAAACATCAATTTTGAAACAACATTAATAACACTGTAACAGTTAACATATCATTAACATCCAAGATAAGTACTGTATATACAGATGAATGTAATTTATTCTACATCTTTAATTCTACAAATTACTAAGGGTAAACTCCAAAAAACAGAGAAATACAAATAGACTTCTTACATAAGCTTCAACATAATGCACAGTGCAGCTCTCAAATATAGAATGTGTAACATATTGCATATTTTAATAACTTTGCTATTCTGTAAATATCTAGCCAATAGTGCCAGAATTACTGCTGTTTGTTCAGTGCGATACTTGCACAACAGAATCGGTGCAATTTAGTTCTGAATTATTTTTAATTGTAATGTGATTTGGTTTTTTGTTTATTTTTTCTTTTGTGCTTAAATGAAAACATCTCAGCATCCTCTTTGGAACAAAAGTATTGATGGCGTATCTGAAAAAGTGCCATGCAGAATATTTTGCTGTCCATTTGAACAACCACAAGCACATTTTACAAGGCGCACAAACACTTTCTACAAAGGAGGGGAGGATGTGGGTTATAGAAAAAAAAGTTTATTTGCTTGTCCTGGGTTCATCTTGTAAAAATAGCTGCATCTCAGAGGAAAGGAAAAGTTTTGAAAGTTTTAAAATACAATATTTGTCTTTCATATGATAATGTTCTTCGACCCTACACAAAACAGTAAAACAGCATTTGAAAAGATGACACAGTAAGCAATTGTAAGCCTCTCGTGGGAGCGATTTGTCACAATAAAAACATTCCAAAGCTCTTGCGGCTAAATCCTGTCTCCATCTTTTGCTTTCTTGTTGTTCTTAGAAAAAATGCCTTCCAGGTCATAGCAGTGGATGGTGTGTGCAGCGGAGTCGTCCAGTTTTCCACCACGGAGGACTGCTTGGACTGGCTACAGGCAATCGCCAACAACATCTCCAATCTCACCAAGCACAATGTGAGTTTTTACATCATACTATTGACTTGTTTTCTCTATGTAGATGTCCATTTCTGTTTAGTATGTGTCTTTTTATTATTTCACAGCACAGACTTTAGGTGGGATGTTAAAACAGCAGTATGGTACAAGTTTGTGTCCACATTACCACAAGCTTTCTGAAATATTGCATTATATAAAGAAATATACTTCTTATATCATTTATGGAACCAGTATACAGCTACACCTAAAATAGCAAATGTTGGCAATTACATAGTGTTTTTCTACCTGTATAGGCACTTAAAGCCCTTTACCTCAAGCCTTCATTCACCCATTCACACGCATAAGCACAAGCACTCAGGATTCAGTGAGTTCAGCGTCTTGCCTGTGGACACTTCAGGTTATTAGACTGCTCTCTCTACTTGTTAAGCCCATGTCACCACTCCAGCCTCTCACAGTGTTAGATTAGCCTCTCCTTTTCTCTAAACAATGGTGACGCATCTAGGTGCCCATTTTAGATCTTATTCAAAAACACAATTTGTATGACAGAACACAGAGTGCTCTCACAAACAGCTCAGTAAAAGTAATCCCTACAGTGCTATACCAACTTATACTCCACACTTTCTTGTGTCCAGTGTTATTTCTAGTATGTGAAAAGTATGTATGTGTAAATCATATAGAGCTGCATAATTTGTTTGCAATACATTCCATTCATCAACATACCATACTATTTTTTATGACTATTCCATACAAATGCTGCATTCATGTGGTCCTCGGTGGAGTTTAGATTTTTAGATTGTCTGCTCGAGCCCAAACCAAACCCAGCCTGAGGTTTGTGCCATGTCGGGCCAAGAATTTCCCACTGTGCTCATGTGAATAAAAGCTTGTGGCCGATGCGCTGTTTGTGAACGAGCCCTCGGAGCGAATAGGTTTACCTGCGTTCGTAGAGGCAGTGAATGGGGCTGATTAGTTGCTCCAGGCTCAAAATGTAGAGCCATATTAATGTGCAGTACAGCAGTAAAGCCCAAAATCTTCAGTGAAAGACGGAGAAGTCATCTGTGTGCCGCGCTGCTTCAGTAAACAAAGAGTGAAGGGAGCAAAGAGAGTTAACCCTGGAGGACAAACACCTTCAGTCCTGGAGAGAACTATGGTTCACCCCTGTGTCCCCCTACAG
Source organism: Bostrychus sinensis (assembly GCA_020698575.1). Lineage (NCBI taxonomy): Eukaryota > Metazoa > Chordata > Actinopteri > Gobiiformes > Eleotridae > Bostrychus > Bostrychus sinensis. The sequence goes on from CM036256.1 coordinate 25,019,422, forward strand.
TTAGGTGACAAAAGCAGGGAAGATTAGCACATGTATTTAGCCATGGCAGGCAGCACATATGCTGTCAATCAAAGAACTTGGGATTGTGTGTATAAACATCAGTGGAGTGTGCGCGGGCTCGGGTTGGGCCCATAATAACAGGTAATGGTTCAGGTTGGGTTTGGACAGAGTGTGAATGGGCTTGGTTCAGTCAGTCTGGATTTTTTGGGCCTGATTTAACCTCTAGTCTTTGGATTATCATCTTTCCAAGTTCTGAGTTTTCATTTTTCTGACTTGTTTATGTTTATGTTGGGATATTTATGTCTAGGGATACACGATAATATCGGTATCCAATATCCGATAATTATCGGGCGGATAATTGGCAATGACAACATGCAGATAGTTCAGATAATTAAAAATTCAATCGATAATAAAACAAGATAGGATAATAATAAACCCATGTGGTTTTCTCATTGACGTTTCCCAGTCTGTGAGTTTTCCCCAGCCTCGCCCCTACTGTAGACTGCTGTCAGCCTGGGACAGTCGAGATGTCCCCCTGTGCAGGGTTTCTGTACGGTGTCCATTGAAGAAAGACAGTTTCTGCATGTTCTGTAGCGGTTATATGAAAAGGGAAGGGGGCTCCTAGCTTTTCACATCATATATTTTAAGTCTCCTGAAACGTTAGCAGTACGAAGATGTGCGAAGAATACAGAGCAGCCCGCCCCGCTGTCTTCAGTCGAACACAATTACAGCGGTGAGCGGCATATGTCGCCACTTCAAAAGTTTACCACATGTTAACAGAGTCATTTTCATAAAAGGTAAAATGTTGTCTGTTAATATTCAACAAAATGAAAGAACGATAGACCCGGACTTTGTGTGGAGGGAGGAGTTTTCCAACCCTTCTCTCATCTAATGAGGCTGGTCACATGCCCCACTACTGTTTAGCTCGGGGTCCTCTCTCACACAGAGCAGAGAACAGGCTCGTATCAGTCCAACGCAGAAGTGAGAGGCTTTGTGTCGGACGCGACTCTTTCCTGCGCAAACTTTATATTAATTCACAGGTTTTAGCGCTTCTTTCACAGCCTGGGTCTCATGTTTACAGAGCAGAGCATCCTGTGGTCAACCTCGTCTGATTGGACATTCTCCAGTAAGCCATGCTTCTTTGCCCTTGTGAGAATCAAGAACACATGGGGTAAAGAACAACTGACCTGCAACTAAGTTGTTAGAAAATTTCTTTATCTGTATATTAATATTAAAAAATAATTACAACAACAATAATAATAGCAAAAAAGGCACTGGGCACAGAGATAAGCAATGTGTGACTACTGACACATTACCAGGTCACTGTGGGATATGGTCTACAGTGTGAGTGTAAGTTATTGTGCTTATGAGAAGGCTGGATACCCATACTGAGTCAAAATAAATAATAAAAAAATGTTTACACTATATTCATACATTTGTCAAATGTATTTCAGGTTTTATAAGTAAGATCAGGGTTAAAGAAGTTTGGTAAGAGCTACACTGTTAAATTATTTTGTACTACTCACAAAATCAGGTTGAGTTAGCAAAAAATTTGTTACAAAATCTTATATAAGAATTATTGAGTTCATTATCGGTATTGGTTGCAAGAAGCTGCAAATTATCGGTTTTTGGTATCGGTTCCAAAAATGCATTATCATGCATGTTACCATAAGTTGACCAACTGTGTAACTGGGCAGTTATGATATAGTTATGATATAAATAATACAGCTAACTAGTCAGATTTAGTGAGCCAGAGCCACTTCACTAAGAAAGTAAATTGGTCTGACTTGCCAGCCTAACAACCTGTTCTAGTCATTTTAAATACTGATGTGATCCCTAAAATTGTTTCAAATATTTTAGAGTAACTACATACAGTCATCTTTGTATCAGAATTTATTATCAAGGATCCTATGTAAAATTGGTAGCACAAGTCTCAATTCTTCAACCATTAACTTATACTCAATTTCCCTAGATTCCTATTCCCATGGGAGATGTTATTCTTTCTCTATAGGTATATGTCTGTATTTTGAGTGCCATTATGTAAACTGATAAGACAGCGCTTTAGGCCTTTAATGCCACCATTTTTCAATTTATGCTTCGTCTAACTGCCTCTTTGGTATTTTCACAGCATTAGAGAGACATGCTAATGACTTTTCACACCGTCGTTAACACACACATTTATGTCTAAAAGCCTAACGTTATACTGTAACACCAGCAGCCTTTGTACATGTGCTCTGTATTGTAGCTACTATTCATCATAATAAATTATATAGTAATGATACCAGGCGGCGAAAAGAAAACAGCAAATAACAACACCATTACTGTGTGCATATTCTCTAGTTCTACCTCAAGTGATGTAGTGAAGTGGGTTTCCGCATGGGTGATGATGCTCAGCAGGGAAGTCAGAAGCAAATGCACCTAACAAGCGCCATCACATGTGCTAGACCATATTGTACTTGACAATGCTGACACGTTTCCCCGCACATATAGGTGAATTTTTCCGATGTTTAGGATAATTCTACTGCATTATGGGCCCCCCCAGGGAATAATGGATCTTGACAGTTGTGTAGGATATCCACATGTGACATGGATCCAAGAAGGAGAGAGTGGAGGGGAAAAAAAGTTGGTTTCGTAATTATGTTGTGTGCATTGAGGCAGGCTTTGCGTGTGAGAGTGCCTGGGGAATAATAGAATAGTGGTTAATTGGAGTGCTAAAGCTAACGCCGATGACTCACTGCTACAATAGCTTCCACAATTCAAAGGCACTTTTCTGTCAGCATTCATGGCATTTAGAGAGGGGGTAATGTGGACGCTTATAGGGATTATTCATCTCTATTGAAGGACACAGAGCCGAGTGTAATGATAACCCATAAATTGTATTTATTAGTTCTCTAAAGACTAGGTTTAAGTGTTTTTTCATGTGGGAGAAGAATATACTATTTTACAGCAGGTTTTATATGTCGTATAAATTACAGCTCTATTGCAGTTATTGTAACTGTGTCAAAGCTTAGTCTAATAATCCGAGATCAAAATGGGAAAATAAGTTGCTGGAGCCATGAAAATGGGCCAAACTAGACAATTACAGGGGTTCTAAGAACCAACATCAAACACTGATCAATACCTGGATTAAAATGTATGAAGTAATCCACAGTATAGGTCAGTGGTCTGGGCTAGAAAGTAGGAGCTGCTCCATGTCCTCCTTGAGTAAATTCCAAGCTTCCTCTGACTGTCCAATATCATGCATGTATAGTGTGCTTGGTGAATCTGAATTGCCCATAGTGAATGAATGTGAGAGTGAATGGCTGTCAGTGTGTGCCATGTCAGTGTCAACTGACTAACTCAGCATTGTCCAGGGCTTCAGGGTGTACCCCCAATAGAAGGGAGAAAAAGCTTCCTACTTCCTAGACTTCTAAGTCTGCAGACTCCATTTCTTTGGTCCTCTCCACACTGATGCAGAGATAGTTCATCTTGCAACAACTCAAAACTAGATTTTCCTCTTACTGTGTGTGTCATCTGCAAACATCTTAATATCTTGAGTACTCTGCAGAATAATCAGATGGAAGCAGCATGTACACAGTTATAGTTGTTTCTAATTTTATCCATTACGCAATGCATCCTACAGACACACTTGTACTTCAATTTACTGCTAGCCATAGGTCCTTAACATTTTATTTACCTCTCTGTTTACTGCAGCACAGAATCCTTAGGGGACAAATAAAGTGACACATTGGTTAATTGATTATACTGTGCGTTAGTATAACTCCCACTACAGCATTAAAACAACTATAAACAGTAACAAAGAAAACATTAACTGCTACAACTCACTGGATGCTTTGTACCAGTGTGTTCCCTGGATATTTCCTAGTCAGATTTAAAAACTAAAATAAGAGGATTAATGAGCTTGAGCTACCAAAGAGAAACTCCTAATGAGGTACACAGTTATCTGAAAGCACTTAGATATTGTATTTTTGAACACAAAGTAGTGCAGATTGTTCCACCTCTATGTCCCCTCTAGCCTGCGCTCATCACAAGCAGACCTTATTATGACCATGGTGGCCTTGTGTAGCAGACCTGGCTTTCTGTTATTGTCAACCACGCTTGTTTCTTTGTAGCACAGTGTTCGGCTTGAGATCAGAAAGCACATCAATACAACACTGTACACAAAGCTTACTTTTAAATGAAATATTGACTTCGGCCCAACTTCAACAACCCAAACTCTTAAATGCCACTTTTGCTGAGAGGAAAAGTACATCAACTTCTAGGAGTATTTCTGACTTAGCTTTAGCGAGCACATTGGGTATTGTGGATATTGTGTGTGCTGGGGCCTCAGCAAAATAATAAAAAAATACTAAATCTAAAGAAGTACAACAGGGAGCACTCAGGCTTGCCGAATCTGCTATGCTTTATGTATGCTGTCAAGTTTGGTTTCCAGGAGGCAGTAAACAGACATAAAACAAACTACCTCTGAATTCAAGTGAATAACATGCAACCAATCAGAAGTTGGCACCCAGAACTATCATGCGCAGAACTGCAAATTGACACACATTTAACTGATCAGACAAATAATAATAATTAAATTACTCTTATTTCACTTTTCTAGACACTCAAAGTCACTTTACAATTTGGTGCATTATTCATTCACTCCACAGTCACACTCAGTAGTAGTGAGCTACTTTTCTAGCCACAGCTGCCCTGGGGCAGACTGACGGAAGCCCCACTACCAAACAGTCACACTGACACATATATACAGGCAAGGTGGGTGTCGTGTCTTGCTCAAGGATGCAACAACAGTATGGAATGTCAGTAGCAGGGATTGAACTGCCAACCTTCAGGTTAGTGGACTATACTGACTGAGCCACTGCCGCCCCAAAACACTGGCTTGTGAGCACTTTTGGCTGGATTAGTTCAAGACTTGTTGAATTTGAAATGGGTTGTTTTAAACAACAGTAGTGCATTGTGATTTGCTGCCATACAAAAAAGTACCTCCCACAAGTACCATTTGCTGTAACACATGCTGCTTGTTCTTAAAGTTGAATGATTCAGGAGAGAAGTTGTGAACACCCATAAAGGTTGGCTGATGGTCGAGGCTATGACTGTCCATAAACCTGTTGATGATAAAATGTACTGCGAACACATTATGTAGGCAAGAGTGTATTTGGTTTTAACAACTCCCACTCCAAGCTCAGGATGCTCAGACTGTCTCCCTAAGTGAATGTCTCTGTGAAGAAATTAGGTGAAGTGTGAGTCATGAATGAGTCATTGGCTTTTTGTTTAGGTGTGGTGCTCTCTCCAGCTCCCTAAGACTGATTTAGTGCTGATCTAGTTGTGTGACAGTTTTCAGTTGCTGTTCTCTTGCTTACCTGTCAATTTCTGTTTCTATTGCAGGTTACTATGCAGTTAGTGATGCCATTTCCTCATCTGTTTTAAGCAGGTATCATTCTGGTGACCAGCAAAGATCCTTGCATCATATCCTACATTTAGGATATGGAGTACTATAATATTTTTTTGCTGTGTAATATCCAGTAATACTAAAAATATTAATTCATCTTATACCGTTTATCCTTATCCTTTACTAGATCGAGTCAGTCAGAGTTAATGCAGCAGTTGCTCTCTCCACATAGTGAACTGAATAGCAAGTTTATTCTTTCTAAGCATTATTTTAGTGGTTTTCCAGCCTGGGCAGCCAGACTCATTCTTAGTTAGTCTTAGTAAAATGAAGTGGGTCTGGAACCCTCACATCCAAGATCTCATCTCAAAAACACTGCTTCAAATACTCAATATGATTGGATGTAAGCCACAAATTTGATGTATCACAAAGATATCCCAAAAATTAAGAAGGTGCCATCTCCAAGAACCCTGTCATATTACTTTCAGCCAATAGGTGGAGTAATGAGCAACAGCAGCTAGTCTTTCTCTACCACATAGTGAATAAAATTAGCTCTACATAACAAACCATGTCTAGATGACTTGCTTTTAACCTCTGCATAGCCAGCCAGATCCCATCTTTAGCTTAGTGAAGTGGGTCTAAAAGCCCTCGCATTCAAGCCTACCTGGCTGGTCATAAATGTTTATTTAAAAATTGGTCATTGCTTATGTTGCAGCTGCCTCCTGAGTTTTGATTGGTTCTATCCAGTTCAAAATGGACCAGACTCATTTGCATTGATTAGACAAAAAACACAATGGCTTGCCAAGGTTCCCTGCTTTAAATTACAGATACTTGAACAGGACATTTTTTGACTAGATATGATGCCTTAGAATCATCATCATCTAAGTAATCATATAATTGGAACACTACACAGCAGCCACTTAGCTCACCTCTGAATGTAAAATGAAAGCCAACACACTTTGATTAAAGGTATATTTTGTGACTCAACGCCAGATGCCATCAACAAAAACAGTCGCTGAAATGTGGAGTGATTGCTCTATTGTAGCCGGTGCCAATTTGTCTGTTTGTGCTATTGTATAACTCTGCTAACTGGGCCAAAATGACTGTTATTGTCACTGGGCTCTAAATTTAGAGCCCACTTAAACTGATATTGATTTGTTTTCTGCTAGAATCTGTTGTTGTCGCACCTGTCCGCACCAGCAGAAAAACACCGGCTCCACTCAATAGACCAGATATAGTTCAGTAGAAGTGGCCTTGAAATGTGTACTTAGTTTTTTTGCAAAGCAGAGAGACTGAGAGACCTATTACTGGCTGAGCACTGGGTCTTTTTAAAATCAAGATGTATCTCTTAAGTCAGTATTTTATCACGATTATCTATTTATATGCTAATATGTTTGGAAGTAAGACTATATAATTTATTGAAGGCATTTATCTAAGTCTATTTGAATCCCTAAAAATAACCTTGACTGAATAAGTAAACGCTCTCTTAAAAGCAGTGCCTAATACTTGTGTTTTGTAAGTTAGTAAAACAAGTCTCGTGATAACTGTAATATTTTTTATTACATATTGCATGGTTTTCTCATATTGTGCAGCCCTAATTACCTCCTCCAAATGGGGTTATGTTTTGCTATGTTTGACCCTGGGTGGTTTGTTTTGTAGATTGTTTACAAAATAATTCAGAAAGTAAATGGTCAGATATTGTCAGGTAAGGTCTGTAATAGGTCACAGAGGAAATGAATGGGTTTTTGGTGTGGATCCAGGAATTTGTAAAAGGTCTGTGGGGCATTGAGAGATGGTGCCAGAAATTCTAAGTGATGGTCAGTTAAAGAACAAATGATTAGTGGGTTACACTTTAGAATAACTCACCCCTATTAAGCCATAATAAAAACAGTAATAAATGTGTAATAAATTAATGAATAAACGTTAACTATTTATTTTACCCTACACTTGATATAGTGTAACTAGAGTGTACCACACAGTATAACAAACTGTAATAACTTGTACTTATGCTGTACTTACAAAGTGGAATTTTGTGTACTTACAGTTTATAGATACAAAAGTAATAAAAATACTTCTTACAGTACTCTGCCAAAAAGCATTTTGCTTCTGCAGAAACAAGAAAAAAAAAGTGCAGTGACTACTTTACTATGTACTTTGGTAGAGTAGTGTTACACTTGTACCTAGAAAGTGTACAACATAGTTACATGATCTTACAGTTTGTTACAGCACATACACTGTTTACAGATATTGAATTTAAGTTTATAACTTTATATGCATTAATTTACATGAGCTGATTGCTCAACAATTAAACATTTATAACAATAACTCAATGGTATTCATTAATGCTGAAGTAATGCTAAATCAATATCAATTAATTGGTTACTAATGCATAACTGATTCTTAACTAACGCTTTAAAGTTATTTTAAAGTGTTACTGATTATTTTTAATTGATTTTTTTACAGTGAGCTATAAGGACTTTCTGGCTCACTACTTGTTGAAGTCCAGGTCTGGGCACTGTAGCTTTACCATTGTGTGATAGTTCCAGTGTTGGCAGAGAGTGATTGTAGTTCCTTATTACTTTGCATCTAGTATTGTAAGACATGCCAATCTAATTATATGCTTATACATTTGAAACTGAGACAAAACGACTGAGGACACACACCACAGTCCCATCCTTGATTTAAAAAGTGCCTATTACTTGTATGTGTATGGTGGAAGCTGCTCCATGATGCGTTTAGCACAATTCAAAGATTTTTTTGTCATTTCTGCGTGGGTTGTAGCTGTGACTATAGCCACAGTGAGCGGTCACACCAGCCCACACAGGTATATCATACCCTGACAGCTACGCTTCCCCTGCAGCTCCTCAAAGTCTCAGTTGCAGCTCAAACTTGTTCCCACGTCAATAGGACTAAGACAGGAGCTTGTGTCTTAATTTAGCAAAGCCCTGCTGTAGTATATCACAGGTCTAGTTTAAATTAGGGAGGACGGATACCTGTGATCGGGCCAGAACGATTTAATTTAAAGCTCCACTGCGCTCTCACTAGTTAGCTCAATATGGAGAGAGACAATGCATTTGTCCAAATAGATTTTTTTAGGAACAGCCCGGGGACCTGCTGGAAATGACTATCCGTCTCATTTGGTAATTTGCATACACTGATTAAATAATGTGGCCCTAACAGTTTTCCATTTTTCTGGATAACTAGAACAAGCTAGCATTAATTCGTCATCATGGCGGGCTTGTAGTAGCTGGTTCCATTTATTTTTGGAATAAATTGTACTGAAAAGATTTGATTTCCAGAAATATTGTAGAAATTCTTTTACTCAGCAAACAACATTGAGACTAAAATGGTATGGGTCACAGCTTTTCCATATAGATGAGTTAAATACTCCACTTAATCTCAGAGCTCAAAAGGCCTGCTCTTTTAAATGGCCAACAGATACCTAAACAGTTATTAATGGTCTCTATAAAAGACAGTATTAAAAATAGTATTAAATAAAGAAAGAAATAAATTCAGGCTATTATCTGCTAATGCTAAATGTACCGCATGATCATTATAGTGCAGCTCGGGATAAACATAAAAGCTTCAGCCTGAGTGAAATTGCAGTGAATTTATTCTTAAATCAAGCTGAGTCTGACAACCTTTCCAGGCCAGTGTCTGTCAAATTCCTTTGCACACCTCACTCTGCTTTATGGGCTCACAGACCATCAACCAAAGCTGAGAGAGTGGAATAAAGTTACCCAACTGCACTGTGGAAAAATTGGTGGAGAGCAAGACAGTAAGACCATACTTTGTGCTGGTACTTGATACCCAAATTAGTACCATGTGAGTTTTGATATATTCTGATGTGCCCATAACTAGCTGCAACTTTAAATTGTAATCTTTTGGTAAATAGAGCCAAAGCTAAAGTTTTAGCAAAACTTGAAAAAAGCTGACTTTAATACAAATGACATTGGCCATATTTCTCCATATGTGATTATTTTTTTTATCTTTATAGAAACACAAGCTTTCTGTACATTTATAGTTTGAGTTTGTTGCACAATATAAAAAAAAAGATTTTAGAGAAGGCTTCACAACAAAGAAAACAAGCCTGGCCTTCATTTGTTGAAAGAGAATGGCTCTGATGTCACTTAGATTGACAACAATGTCTTTTGGGAGACATGCACCCAATTGTAACCAATTATTTAAAATGGATTTTTCATGTTTGAAAGAGGACGCTTTATTTCTGTATATATCAGTCTTTGAATAATTGCATGTGCTCAGAGGCAGTTTAATTTGTGCCCACTGATTCCATCTTCTGAGCTCAAATCCACAGAGACCAGATTAATTCTTTGTAAAAGTTTAAAAGCCGGCCCAATCTACAAATCCACAGCACAGAACTTCACTTTACATTCCCATTTTTCTATTTTCACAAAAGCTGCAAATGAATAGCTGACACCAATCACATGATTACTGTAAATTGCCATAATGTAATTTTATTCAGTAATTATTCTGACAATGCAAACTGCTGGAGAGTGGTATTAAATAGAAAACTGTCATTGTTGTGAGCTGCCATGGTTCTGTAACTACTTGCCCATCATAACAATCAGTGACTTTTAGTGTGTAGCATTTAGCTTGTAGCACTAACTCCTCTTATGCTTAAAACAGCCAGTGTTTGCTAATCTTTTGCTGTCTGCTTAAGTTATGACGCCCATGTTGTTCACAGACACTAAGGCTAAGTTTTGTTTTTTTGTGTGTGTTTGTTTCACAGGTGAAGAAGATAAACCGAAATTTTCCAGTGAACCAGCAGGTAAGAGGTTCCCCCAAGCTTTCACTGTGTGTTCAGTTTTTGTTTGTAGTACAAGACTTTTTTATCCTTATCACAGTTGACTGTAACCAGCTTAGTCAGTTTGTCAGAAAAAAGACTCCTATTACCAACTATTGCAACATGAATGGACTGTTTGCATCACTTCAGTCCATCCACTGAGGAACGATCGGGTAATAACTTGTGTCAGTCCAAACATTTCTTCTCTTTTGTTGCCCTTTTATTTGCTTGCTAATATTGAATTAAGTTAACACGACAATTTATTCACGAAAATGTAACTGAATGAGAAATGTGTCCTGAATCTTTCACTCTTCTATTCCCTCAATAACCGTTTAAAGCAAGCTAACATTTTTTTGTGATGATGAAGTGTCTGTAGTATGACTGCAATCTTTTCACACAATTGCAATAGAAGCTTTGTTCTTTTTGTGCTTGTTCCCATAGGTCTAACATGTGTTACCTTTGATGAATTTTCAATGACATCCATATATATTTTGCTCATTTGGCAGATCATCTATATGGGCTGGGTGGACGAGAAGGAGCAGGACTCCGTTCAAGATCGAATGTACTCACCAAAGTTCCTCGCTCTTAGAGGATCCTCACTCTTCAAGTTTACGGCACCTCCTGTAAGTTTGTTTTAAGATTGTTGTGAATTTTGTATAGTTGGTACTAAATTGGATCACCTGGAAGGATGCACTGTTGTGAGTGGTTGTTACAAGCAGCTAATGCTCAGTCCTGATGGTGGACTCACACCAAAAGCAACAAAATCTCTTTCCTAAGCTCAGTCCGCTCTTCTCGTGTCGCCAGTCGGGAGGGCGGGAGGTTTCAAACGTGACTTTTGTGTCTGAACCAATTCCTCTTCAGTGTCTGTCAAATCTTGTTCCGTGATTGGTGGTTACTTCGGTGATGTTGCTCCACATTTGCATAAAGTTGACTTCAGTTCAACTCAAACCTATGCTCTGGTCGCTTGATCCACGTCGCTCGGGGCGTTTGATACGCTTGTCACCTCCACACGCTACCTGGAATAGGAAATGAATGGTCGCTGTTCGCTTCAGTTGCTCGGGTCACTGTTGGTGTGAGTCTACCATCATTGTTCAAGCCAAAGTCTAAGTCTGAGTCACTAAATACTGGTCCAATTGGAGTATGAGTCAAATCATTAACACCTGAAGTGGGAGTCCCTGTCCAAGTTCAAGTTCCCCAAAAAATTCAAATTGAATTGAGTTTTCTTAGTTTGAGGTGCAGGTCTAAGTTAAGTCCAAATGAATTGAAAGTCAACTCAAATTTATTTATAAAGCACATTTAAAAACAGCCAGAGCTGACCAAAGTGCTGTACAGACAGAATAGGACAAAATACAATAAAATACAACACAGCATAAAGCAATAAAATGATGAAACAATTAAAAGACTAAAGTGGATGAAAATAGGATAAAGTTGTCTCTGTCTAACTAGAGCCAAACACCAACCAAAAAAGATGCGTCTCTTAGTAAAGATAAAGTGCTGTAGTGACTGTGCTATTCTGATGTGCAAAGGCAACTATTCCACCTACAAACTACAAGAAAAGGCTCTGTCTCCTCTGGTCCTTAGCGTGGTCCTGGGCACAGCCAGGAGGCACTGGTCACAAGATGGAGATGGGCTGTTGCATTCTGTACTCCCTGAAGGCAGCTAAGTTGAGACTGATCAATGCCAGCATACAAGGAGTTACAGTAGTTGAGCTGCGAGGTCACAAAGGCATGGATTGTGTTTTCAAAATTGTGTTGTGCAAAATAAGGTTTGACTTTGCCCAGAATTCTCAGGTGTAGGGGTATAATGATACAGTAACTATATCAATGTATCAACTTTTTTTTCTTCGATACAATTACATTACCTTGTTTCATCTCATATTGTTTGCTAGGAAGTGTATATTGATATACATGGAATATTGAATAATAATATCAGAAATATCAATGTTAGAAATTTGCATGTTAAAATAAAACCAGATAGGGCTTTTTGAATGTAATTTTTGTGTTTTTAATGACATAAAATATTATATTCAACTTTCCTTCTCTGTCCGTCTACTGGACATAATCAGTCCCAGCCGCAATGTTACCTTTGAGAGTAAACTTTTATGATTTTTGGCAAAAATTTGCTGTATCGATTATCGATATGAAGGTGTTGAATCGTATCGAATCGTATCGTTCCAAATTAGCCATTATTGTTCTTGAACTGTATCGAAACAATTTTAATCAATATGTATCATATTGTTGCAAAAACGTATCATTACAGCCCTGCTCAGATGATAAAAACATAATTTAAGAACAGAGCTTATTTGCATGTCAAATTTAAAATTGCTGTCAAAAATAAAACCAAGAGGTCCTAGTACGAGTGTCAGAAAATCGAGTCAAAGTCCAGAGCTCAAGTACTGAATCTCTCTTTTGAAAACCATGCCATAAATGTATATTAGTATGTAGTGCTATTCAGAATGAGTACACCAGAGGGACAGCTCATGTGGGGTGTTCTGGAAACAAAGTCAGAGGCCAGATTGAGATGGTTTGGACATGGAATAGTTAATAAAATAATTAGAAGGAAAAGTTGATATATTGGTAAAATGATGCTAAGTTTAGAGCATTCAGTTTAGTTCACATTTAAGCATGTGATGGAGCATTACCACAAGGAATCACATGGCTTTCAGGACATATCTGTAAAGGTCTAAACTACAGGTTTAGCACAATTTATACATATTAGGATCCATTAGAGATGGGATATTTTATTCACTGTGCAGATGTGAGGTATTTACAACACCAGAAAAGGTGAATAAACTACTATTGGTATGTTTAGTGTCAGGGCTTGACAATAACACTAGCCAACTGGCCAAATGAAGGTAGATTTTTGTTGTGGCTAGTAAAACCCTGACTCTCACTAGCCACTTTGACCGGTTGAATTCTATGCACCTTTATCTTAACTTTAGACGTTAGTCCGGAATTTATGCTGCTCTGCTTTAGTGTACACCATTAATATAGTAATTATTCATGATTAAAGAAAGTATATATTAATTTAAACAAAAAAACATGTTTTAGATGTGACACCACATATATCGAGACACAATTTATTCTGCATATAGGTAAGCTCATTTTTAATATTTAATCCCTCTCCATACATGGAAATCAAATTTTTTAAGCATATACTATAAAACATACACAACCACTTAGCTAATTGTGACTAGTAAAAACACTATTTGGCAAGTAACTTCAGACAAAGACTAGCTAGTGGCCAGTGAGCACAAAAGTAAATGTCAAGCCCTGTTTAGTGTGCCTATAAAGTACATATATTAAATTGCAGCATTGAACATTGAAGTGCAAAAGAAAAAAAAATAAATGTAGAAAAAAGTAGTCCTTGTACATTCTTGCTTTGGCTGAGTCAGGCGTGCGAGGAAAAGGCAAAGCATATGAAGGCTGCCAAAGCGTGTTGTATCTTCACTAAAACATCAAGATATGATCTGTCTTGAATACTTTTGAGGTTATTGCACCTTTAGTCAGACTTTTAGATTTCTTGCCTGTGTAGAATGCATTAATGATTTAAGCTCTTACCATTTTTACACATAGACGAGACCCTGGGCCTGATCTTTCACAGGCTGTCTTGGATACTGTTCACTGTATAGAAAAGTCTGCCTGGCCTCAACAAACTCCTTCATCTCTTCACTCACACATACATTAGTAGTCTTTGTTTCCTCCCTTCTTCTCACACTGTATTGTATCGAAACGCAGAAAGACATGAATACATAATGAGGATGCAGAGGATAGGGTTATATATTGGGAACAGCCAAAGAGAAAAATAAATGTTTATATACTAATATTTACAAAACCTTGTTCCATATTCATTATGCTGTGTGTATTTTGGTACAGCCCCATTTTCTAATTTGTTAAATGCAAATATAAACTTGTAACATGACATCGAGATCCCAGTGTTACACAGATTGATGGGCTTCCACATCAAAGACTATTATTATTCTGGATCCATCAGCTCATGGTAAACAACACAGCAGTTTACATACATGAGCAGAATTTGAGGTAATGAAGTATTTTAACAGGACCTGAGTTTCATATGGTGACACAGATCAAAACAACCAATCACCTCAGTGTAGAGTTTACACTATTCCACCAGTTAATCCATCCACCATTTTTCTTAGCCAGAGCTTTCTGGAGGGTAAAAAATAGGAAGCTGCTCGCTCATAATCATTTGCGGCGCATCGATCTCCTTGCAGATTGATGAAGATCATTAAAAGTGTTTACATTCTGCCAGCCACTTAAATGATTATGACAAGAGGGATAAGCTGTCCGTGCCACTAGAGATGGCAAGAGATTGATGGAAAACTCAAATCGCCTTGTGCCGTTACAAATGGAAAATGCTAATTCTGCGAGTGGCTAGTGGAACATGTCATGACGAGCCTGCTAATAACTGAAGACTGTGAGACTTTAGCTTCATTTATCAATATGTGTAACTCAGCTCAAATGTATTCCTATAGCCAGGTATTCTGCAGCTCCATACCATCACCATTACTTTTAGGGACCATTGTTCTGTTTCCAGACTTTGAAGAATTCAGTGTCATTATTAAATAAAGGCATGCATGACTGACTGTGTGACACTTGCAGGTGACGACATGGGACTGGACCAGAGCAGAAAAGAGCTTCACGGTCTATGAGATTATGTGCAAGATTCTGAAGGTAAGGACTTCAGTTTCCATGGCTCTAAAGCGATTGATTTGAAGGTTCAGGGTCACATTGGATTGATTTCCTGTCCCTGTTCATTATTTGCAAAGTCATAAATTAACGTAAAAGGTCTTCAATTGTAAGAACACACAGCTGTACTGTTACCTGTCGTCATTGCAAGCACAGGTTTCTGCAATATGACAATGCAAAACACAAGAAATGCATTAAAAAGAAGAAGAGTGCCATTTAGTCAAAAGCAAGTCTGATGGTGGAAAACAGAAAGTTTCAACTCGTATAACCCCATCTTGTGTTGGACATAGTGAATAATGCATAAATTGCATTTCATAAGTGTACTTATCAGACTTTAATTGCAGCTGGAGGATTGACTTCTAGGTAAGCGTTTTTTAGGTCAGATTCTAGTCAAATTCCAAAGAACCTAAGACTGTTCACATCCTTTAATTTTTATGTTAAAAACTGTGTTAAAGTGATAATTTTTTAATATGAACAATATCTGGTTATAATAAACGTTTAGAGATAATAATAGTACATTAAATAATAGTATATAGGAGTACTTAAATAAATATTATATTTAGTATCCATTTTTTATTTGAATGGTCATGATTATAATCTATATATAGCAACTCTTATATTTAGAATAATAATTTTGATGTGCCTGGTCATACCTGGTCAGCCTCAGCCTCATTAACCTACTAATCCCTAAAAACATGTATTTTTTGTCACTCCATTATCCTGTTTTAAGGTTTAAAAAGCAACTGAACCCTAAACCACTTTTTTAGTTGATCAGCTTTACAAACCGGGCTATAGTGGTGCATCTCTAGTACTGCCCTCCCAGGTTCAAACGGTGGGTACTTCTGCTCAATAGTTGCAGGTAGACAAGTGTGACATTGTATTTTACCTTGTTACCGCACCTGTGCCACGTGTCTCTTCCCATGGCCGCATGATTTTCTGGGACTCGGCAACCCTGTTGTGGAGGCCGTCCATGACAGTGCTCTAACAGCTGTCAGTCACAGGACCAGGACTCGCTCCACTCTCAGTTCTCCCTTCTGTGTCTGCCTGGTTTCTGCCCACTTTTTGAGCAGTTTTCAGTCTGTGGCAGTAGGCGGAGTAAGGCCTGGACCAAGGTTGAATTGCTCTTTAAGTGAGCACCAGCTAAAAAGAGACGACAACAGCACTGCTTAAGTCAGCCTCTCCTTGGTCTCCATTAACACTACAATTAAATTATGGAAAAGTGTCATGCTCCAGTCATGTTGTCCTTGAAAACATTTTTCCTGAGCTGAAAAATGTCCATGCTAATGTCAGTAAAAGAACTAACTTTGGTTAAAATTGTCTGGCCATCATTTTGACTTGATGTAAAACTCTTTAACAACATGGCATTGATTTGCCAAAATACATACATTTGCCTAAATATGTACATTAACACAATTAGTTTTTGCATGTTCTTCCCGTTTCCTCTGGGTGGTCCAGTTTTGCACATCAACCTAAAACAATCACAATGGGCTAATCCTTCAGCTGCTGACCAGGATCCTGGCTCAAGATCTGTAAAAGGGTCCCTGGGCACTGAACTGTGGTCACCCACTGCTCGTGACAGGTCTCCCCAGCGGCATTGAAAGGAGGGTCTGAGGGACAGTATACCTTAACCTTACCTTAACATTAACACACATGAATGTGACCAAGACTTGTTTGAAAAGTAATTGATTGATTGCATTTACACTATAGCAGTTGGTTACATTAGGTCAATTTCAGTCAGTAACATTAAAAGCACATGAATGTAACAAATTTGGAATAAAAGCTCCAAACAATACATACAAACTATTCAAGGCACACTTGAAGAAGCATCTCTGATGTTATATTTTATATGTCTACTTTATGTATTTTAGGGTGAAGCCAAAATGATGACCCACATTTCAATCCTCACTCAAATAAAAGTAATATTATCGCTACCTCAAAATTACTCAAGTAGTAATAAAAGTTAAAAAAAAGTGAAAATTGTAAAAGTGACGTGAACTTTACTCTAGTGTCAAGCATAGTGTTTTGCAATTGCACAACAAAATCCACTACTAGTGCAGCTGTCCTGCTGCAAGTTTATTTACTTAAGTATTTATGTAAATGTATGAGTTACTCAAGGTACAAGTCAGAAAATGTTCTACTTCATGACCACATCACTATCAACTATTTCTGAATAATCAAAAGGACCTTTAATTTGTTCTTGCCCAACCAATACTACGGTAATGATTATAGTGGTATGTCTATGACAAACTGTGACATAGACATTGGCTACTTGCTGTAAGATAGAGACATACAGTGACCTTCCATTTCCATTACTGTTGCACTGTGGTATAACCATAATAATGTTCATTGCATTCACATATCATTTGAAGCTTGCAGATCTGTGCATTATCCCATATGTGTACTTGAAGCCACACTTCTCCACTCCCTACATCTGCTTAGCCCTAATGGAACTATTACTATATAGTATGCAGCACTATCTGCATACTGCTGTGTCTATTCTGTGTAATTTCCATGCCGCTTTCTCTGTCCTCTCTCAGGATAACGACCTGGTGGACAAGAGGCGCCACTGTTTCAGTGTGCAGACAGAGACTGGCGAGGATATGTTCTTCAGTGTGGAACTGGAGTGCGAGCTGCTCATCTGGGAGAAGGCCTTTCAGATGGCCACTTTCCTGGAGGTGGAGAGGATACAGGTCTGAGCATGTGGTGAATGGTGATGTTTTTAATCTCTCGTGTCGTTCCGGCTCACTCATCCTGCTACATAGATTGATAATGCCCGTATGACACAGTGTACCTGTTTAAGTCCAGGTGGATAACATCTTGTTCCTGTGTTCTCCAGTGTAAAACATACGCGTGCATCATGGAGAGCCACCTGATGGGCCTCACAATAGACTTCAGCATGGGCTTTGTCTGCTTTGACGCTGCTTCAAAGGTCAGTGAAGGGCGATGTTGTTGTTGTAGGTCTAGTTGACACCAGATGAAAGAGAACAAAATAAACTAATATTTTCCCTAGAACATTGTAAAAAATACTTCAACACCACACTATAAAAGCTTTGTTTTACAATGGCTGGTACAATACAGGTTTGGTCACACAAATAACCCTTAGAGTTGAATTTCTTTGTAAGATGTAAACATAAAGATGTTCTAAAAATGTGGATCTATTGCCATTAATATAAAGACGTGAGTAAATCCTTGTGTGTCGCAGTACAAGCCTATCTCCTATATGTCTCCAATAAACAATAGGTTGTTAATAGTTCATTCCCAGCTTTCTAAACACTTTAGGGGTTCAGGTTGCCTTAGAAGTGCTTGTTTTCTATGCAATGCACACATTAAATGCAGTTCACAAAGCCAGAGTTATTAAACGCTTATATACTGAATGTGCAGGACATATAGAGAAACCAGAATGCTTTTTCTCTGTAACCTCAGTGTTACAATAAATTAAATAAAAATAGAATGAGAAGGCAGGAGTTCAGAGGAGATAGCACTCATGCCACAGCAAGGAGGTTGTAGGTTTCCCTTGGCTTCTTTCCACTGTACATTACCATTTCCCATATAAATATAAGTGTGAATGATTGATTGAAAGTTGAAAGTGTTAGCTCTGTGACCAACTGGTCATTGTCCAGTGTATACCCCACCTCAGGCCCATCGTTGCTGATATAAGCTTCAGTCACTCTGCAACCTCTAATGGGACTATGCAAAAGATAAATAATTAATAAAAACACATTAAAAGTCATGTAAAAATGATTATAAAGTCAATCAAACATATGTGCAAGAACAGCAGCAGCGTCTTCTTTTGGAAAGCAGTATGGTACACTTTTTAAAGACTTTTCAGCCCTTCTTGGGAATAAAGATTAACTTGTACTGACCCAATTTGTATATCAACACTCTAGCCAAAATGCATTGAAGTTAGCCAACTCATGACCTGACATAAACTCTCCAGTGTGAAAATAGCATGTTCATCTTCATTAGAGTGACTAATTAATTTAGGAAATATAGCTGAATTGTTTTTAAGTGTTGCCATATTTGCAGTCTACATTATGTAAGGTGATGACAGCTATAAGGAAGATATAAGTGGTAAACTAATAATTAGTCAGACTGTTGTTGTTGCACACTCATTACAGAGAAAAACCTATGAAGTTATCTTCAATGTCACAACATATAAGAAAATGTCTGTTTTTTCTAACTTTTAAAAAAGTTTTGCAGAAGCCTGAGGAAAAACTTGTTTATAAAGAAATCTCTGTACATGCACACTTGGCCTCAGCACAGATGTCAAACTGAAAAAATACTTGAGTTGATGCAGAAAACATTTTTACTAAGATGCAAGGATACTGTCCACAAGATGTATTAGTCCCTTAAATAATGGCTGCTTTACAGTTAACAAAAAAGGCATTGTTACAAAACACTGAGAGCTTGCATCTATAGTTAATGCACAACTGCCAAGTGGAGCCTACTTCAAAAACCCTTTCTATTTCAAAGGATAGTTCAGTATTTTGTAGTTCTATCAGATACTTGTGGATAGATAATTGATTCCCTAGATAGTTGTAAGCACACTCCCAGTTTGGAAATGCAAAGTGGAGCAAGGTCACAAAGATCAAAATAGCTGTAAATGGAGCCAGTAAAATCTGATTATAAATGCTGATGTCAATATCCATTTAAATGTGTGGTCTACAGGGGATTGTCCACTAAATATGTTGTTGGGAAGTGACCAATATTTTGGATCAGGTATGAGCCATATTGCTTGCACTCTATAAAGAATAATAGATGTATGATATACAAAGGCATTATATTTTCTTTGTAATAAACACTTGCACAAAAAGTATTGGTTATTAAAATATACTATTATTAATTAAACTGCATTCACCTACTATATTAACAGATCTACAACAGACAATCAACCAGGTCATTTGGAAAAAAGGTTTTTTGTCAGATGCCCTTCCTGAAGCAGAATCCTTTATCCGGGCCTGGTACTGGCACAATGGTTCACAATGGCACAATTGTGGCAATTGGCTGGTCTTTTCCCCTGGGGGGGCAACATGACAGTTGCGGAAACTAACCACTTTGCCAGCAGGGAGTCCACACAGTCCATGCAAAATATTCAGTACAGTTTTTTAAATATAATTTCCTTCCTATTTTATCTTTTTGTTATTTTGCCATATGTTCCAAATGATATAATTGTATTAAGGGAATCATTTTACTTTTAAAAAGTTATGTCACATAATATTTGAGGGCCAGTTATGACATTAAAATAATCACTGCTTCTCCAGTGCATACAATTTTAACTCATCATAGCTGATAGCTGTTTACATGTACTATATGTATTTATATTGTCCCATTAGCAGCTATTGTATACATAATATAAGGCAAATAAAGCTTGGCACGGCTCCTGTCTCCTTTTCCAAATGGGAATGTCCTCACAGTATTGAAGATAACAAGTTACTTCAGTAAGTTATTCCTTTCCCAGAATACTTTTTAAAATCCCTTTATTAATTTTACATGTAACCCTCTGGTGCTGCAATTGGCTATGTAACTAAAAAAAAACTAGACAGTTATATAAATAATTCAATAAAACACCATAGCTAACCATATAACTAGCCAAACTACCCAATTTATTCACCACTATCTTAGGCCTATTCTTATTTATAGCAACCCTTTCTGAAGTCGTTCCTGCTCCTCTGCCTTGGCTTCAGCAGTGGAGTTTCGTGGCTCTAGTTTTCCTCCACAGTTTGTTGACACTAATCGCAGCCCCTCAGCCTCCACTCGTCTCTTTTTGGCACTGCTAAATTATTTCCACAGTGTATACATTTTGGGAGCGCGAGCATATTGGTTTTGACGCATGTTTCCCCTCGCCTTGTCCTCACCCCTCGGTGTATTTGGCCTTTCCCCAGCTCTGAAAAACACTACTCCGCTGGCGCACGTTAGATGGATGAGCAGGATACAAATGCCGCCATATTGTTCTCCAAGATTTTTGGCTGGAATTTTGATTTTGTACAGTGCAACAATGTCCCCAGAGCACCATCCAAAATGTTGCCAGTGTATTGTTTACAGAGAGAAATGCACAAGCCATATGTAAACTACAATCACAGACAATACACAGAGCTGGATTACTACATAATTAAAGCCGTGTTTGGCAAACATCAGAAAAGCATGTTCAAGTTCGTTTTGAGCAAATAGAAGTACCAGAGGCTGGAGTTGTAATTTGCCGCCTGGGGAGTTGAGATGTTCCAAAGTGGATGAAGAAAATGACAAGTACAAGAAAAGTAATAATACAGATTGGCAATCAGTAGCGCCCATGTATGTTTGGTGTAAATGAGCCTGGTGGGCTAAGCTGTCCTGTCTTTTACTATAGGAATGTATTAAAATCTTCTTCTGTCGTTGTTTGCTTATTTGTCCTTAAACTTGGCTGTTCAGTTTCCTTAAGGCCACCATTCTCAAACTGGGGTCCAGGTCTCTGAACCATTGGTTGGTGGTCTGTGAAAAAAAATTTAATTAACTGCTAATAATTTATAATCATTAGATTTGAAATGTTATATAATATTAAACATTAATACAAGTTATGGGCAACCACTATGGAAATAAAATAAACCTTCTGAGGGAATAATCCTCACATACATTTGGTGTTAGGATGTTGTATGCTGACGCACCACATAACTCACGTTGATCGCGAGCAGAGGACACTATAAGGGATTCCTTGGAATTTTTTCTCTACTGTAAAGAGATCACCAGAGCCAATGTCCTGCCTCAATCCATCCCCACTCAACCATTATGGGATTCATAGTGATCATTTGTAAGCCTTGTTATAAATATAGAAACGTTTTTTACACCAACATGCACCGGGAACAGGTCTGACTTACAACCGGCAATGCGGACCAAACTCCTACTCCGGTCATACAGAGACCGGACAGCCCTTAGCAAAGGGTCCCGGACCCCATACTCCCAGAGTACCCCCCACAGGATACCACGATAAGATAGAGATAAGGTGAGGAGCTCAGTTACACGGGAGGAGCTCAGAGTAGAGCCGCTGCTCCTCCACATTGAGAGGAGTCAGCTGAGGTGGCTCGGGCATCTGTTCCGGATGCCTCCTGGACACCTTCCTGGGGAGGTGTTCCGGGCATGTCCCACCGGGAGGAGGCCCCGGGGAAGACCTAGGACACGCTGGAGGGACTATGTCTCTCGGCTGGCCTGGGAACGCCTTGGAGTCCCCCCGGTAGAGCTGGAGGAAGTGTCTGTGGAGAGGGAAGTCTGGGCATCTCTGCTTAGACTGCTGCCCCCGCGACCCGGTTCCAGATAAAGCGGAAGAAGATGGATGGATGGATGGATTTTACACCAGATTCTTTTCCTTCCACAACCCTCTTCATTTATCCGGGCTTTGGAACAGTGCAAAAATGTACCCCTTTAGTTTGGATTACCAGATAGAATGATATACGTATATTTTCTTATTTAGAAATAAATCAACTGCCCCAGACAGTAAATGGTCTCATTTTTATATAGTGCCTTTCCACCTCTACGGCTCTAAAGCACTTTTACAACAATGAACCATTCACCCATTCACACTCACACATTCATACAATGTACGCAGACACTGGAGGCAAGGAGGGTTAAGTGTCTTGCCCAAGGACGCAACAGCAGTATGCAACAGTGGGAGCGGGGATCAAACCGCCAACTTTTGGGTTAGTGGGTGAGCGTCTCTACCAACTGAGCTACTGCCGCACTGTATTTGCTCAAATTTCAAGTATGCATGTATTCTTGCATTTAAGTCAATTTGACACTGAATATGCAAATTAGATGATTTGCTGTGGCGACCCTTGAAGAAATAGAAGCAGCCCAAAGGATTTTTTCTAGCATAGGAATGTTTTCCATTAATTCTGTTAAGACTATAGTCGCCCACCATTATCTTTCCTTCCCCTGTAGTCTAAAATAAAACTTCACACTTTGTCATACATGTATTAAAATTAAAACTAAATTAAACTAAGTAGCTTACTAAAAATAGATGCCGATCAAGAGCAAGAGTTTTTCTACTGACTGTTTACAGCTACACCACATTCAGAATCAGTGGCTGTTGAAAGTATAGAGAGTCAAGATGGTTAACATAAGGGGTCATAGTTGCTACATACAAGTTAGGAAAGCAAGAGACGTTCAAAAATTTATGACACATCACAACAAGTTGAGGTGTGGCCTTGCTATATATTTGAAACTTTGATTTGATGTATTTTTCATATTAATAAGATATTTGTTACTATTCATATTTGCAAAAGTACACTAATTATTGATATCTTTATTCATTTTTTGTGATAATATCATAAACAATAAATGATCTGTGTGCCGAAGCTGTCTGAAAATACAAATGAGCCATCATTATAACTGAGATGAGATGGGAGAGAATAACACTGAATTTGGTGTGGTTACCATGGTATCAGTCAGTGGGATGGATATAATTGGTTGAGATTTTAATGACTTGATAGAGGCTAATAGGTCAGAACTGTTGTTTCTCCACCTCCCAGAAAAAAGTAAGGGTGTACAGCGAGAACTTCAGGACTTAAAGGATTTACTGTGGACATCTTGGAGCTAGTTCCCACAGCTCTGTGTTAGAGGTTGAGAGAAGTTCAAGTTTTCAGGGCTTAATGCTGGTTGAATGCTAAAATTATGAATGCTACTTCTGATGTTATGGTACAATGGGGTAAGTGCACGTCAATGAAATCAAGCGTGGGTATGTGAAATATGATGATTTTGCTAAATGATTACAAACAAGTCTATTGGAAGTCACACAAACATATTATGCTGATAGCAATAATTAATTCAAAAATAAGCCACTGCCATTTTGCTGTCAGTGAAATTGCAGACTGTAATTGGTCAAAACAGATTAAATATGAAAAATATGCACTGCAAGATTTTTTTTTATCTATCTATATATTTTCATCCTAATTCTTGGTAACTATAAATTCGATTTCTTAGGGAGCGGAAAAAGCACAGATTAATCTTCTTTTGAGTGCATTTGGATAGACGTACAACCAATCAGGAAACATGGAGCAGTAACATACACTGCCATAAACTGCTTCCTACTATTATTTCTGGCTTGTTAAACATGAAGTGTGAATCCTTTGCCGATATTGATGTTTCTCTTAGCATTTTTCTTTATATATGTTTTTATTTTTGTGTTGTTTCTTTGTGTATCTAAACATAGGCGTTGGCTCTATCCATTGAGAGACAAAAGTTTTATATCTCATAAGAATCCACTATAAACTAATTATTTGTTCCTTTACTGAATACTTATGGCTTGAGTTTGTATATGTTTGGCTTTATTTATCATATTTGTCATTAAAAGTTATTCCTGGATCTACATGGTGTTCTGGATCCACACAAAAAAATGAAATAGTTCTTCCTATTACTGACCATAATAATAATTGCATCAAAACTGGACCATTACTTGTTGAGATATCTGCCTAATGGAATAACAAACCAACCAACAATAAACCAATGCTAAGGAATAAAGGGGCAGGCCTTATGTTATTCTAATTTTGCCTCTTCTAGCAATTTAATACAGATAATGGCAAGTCACATGGACAATAGAAATATATTATGCAAAGTACCGCAACTCTATAATTAGCTGTAAATACAGCATTGCATTCACTAAGCGGTATAATAATTCATGTCATGCAAAGTAAACTAGAAATACAATATGGCTGACATATTTGCCTTGCTTTTCTGTATTGGAGATATTCTGTATGTCAGTCAAAAAATAGGCCTAGCCATTCTCTGTCTCTCCATTGTACAGCTATGGCAGCGCTGCATTATACAAAATCTGACAACTCGGCATCTTCCTGGAGGCTGTTGACATGTTTTATTTGTGCATTCTCACATAGGCGCTGTGTTATATTCAAAAATATGATTCAACAAAGTCATCCCTCTATAATCTTTGGCCCTTGATATGATTCAGTTCAGTGCTAATTGAATCACTGAGGTTTTGCTATATCTGGTATCATTGCCTTGGTTTGTTAAATTTCCCACCGGTAAAAAAATAACAAGTTTATGTCTCGTACAAACCAGAATGGGCTTGATCTGCTGACGTGCCCCATTTCTCCGCCGATCCACATGGACTTTAAACATGAATTATTCATAACAGTCACACAAGGAGGAATTGACTAAAAGATATATACAGTCGTGCGGTTGGGTTTTAGCTGATGCACGGTTTGTTTGCTTTGTACTTTGTAGGCAGATGCTTACTTTTCCTTTTTTCTTTTACTTAACACCATGTATGAGGATATAACAGGGCAGGACATGGCAGCCCGGGGAGATTGTGAGGATTGAACCCTCAGTTTTTTTGCTAAGAGGCAAGTACAAGAAACCCACCAACCACTCTGCTGCCACATGGTTATAGTGTAGCCTAGCCCACAATCCAAATTCTTCTGCAGTCGTACACTAAGGATTCTAAGGATTCTGTGCCCCTGTCCCGACCTATAGCTCCCCTGGACCCCTTAACCTCACCTTCTATGGACTCCCCAGACCCCTCCTTAACCTCACCCACACTTAACCATGTGCTTACAGACTTAACCTATAGGGTCTATATCCATCAGTCCTGGACACATCTACAGCCTGTCTGTCCTGGGAGTGGATCAGTTGTCCTTACCGTGAAGAGGGGTCTAAGGACAGGGGATGTAATGGGACAGTCTCTTTGCCCGTTTGTTCGTTTATTTCTTTACCTATATCTTTTCCTGTAAATCCCTTTAAGGTGCCTGTTGCAATATTCGGCTATCTAAATAAAATAAAATTGAATTAATTTTGCAGCTTTCTTTGTATTTACCTCATGTACCAACGTCTCTGTTTTGTTGCAATAACTATCAGTATAACTATCAACATTCCTTAACTTGCCCCCAGTCAAATGTTCAAACTGGACTGAGACACAAATTGCATATCTCTGTTTTTTGGGAACTTTTTGTAGTGATACTAGTCCCTGTAAAAAACTTGATTAGCTTTCTAGGGAGTCCCTTTTCCCATTTTTATTAAAGTTGTACTTTGAAAATGCAATGTATTCAAAATGTATTTAGATACTTAAGATATTTAGTTCACTGTTTACCCAAATGGAGCAGAAAGAAAATACAATCAATAAGAGAAACAAAGCATAGCTTAAAGTCAGTCACATTTTAGATAAACATTGATGATTGTTAGACAGTATATTGGCAGAAGATTGAATGGGAGAGATTCCAGTACCACTTCATTTTGCTATAAAATTAATGGGTCTGGCTGGTCTTATTCTAATGTGAAAGCACATGATCAGAGTAAGCAAGATTATTCCTCCTACCACATGCTAATAAGTGATTATTATACAGTATATAGTATTGAATGATAGGCAGTTTATATCTGAGGTCAATTTTTGAATTGGTAATAAATAATATTGTTTTATGAGATGTCAAAGTTAATATTCATTGCTTTTACTCTTCCAGGCAGTGCTTTGGAGATACAAGTTCTCTCAGCTCAAAGGCTCGTCTGACGATGGTAAAAGCAAGATCAAATTTCTATTCCAAAACCAGGACTCCAAATCTATCGAAGCAAAGGTAAAAAACTACAAGAGTAAAGAACAGTTTACTACAAAAACCCGCATTCACAAATGACTTGACTATTGATTTTCTTGATTCCTCACAGGAGCTGGAGTTTTCGAACCTCTTCGCCGTGCTCCATTGCATTCACGCTTTCTTCGCCGCCAAAGTCGCCTGCCTCGACCCCATGTTTGTGGAAAGCCAGGCCAATGCCACTACCGCTGGGATCCCGTCTCTGGCTGGTATATCTTGCAACTCGCAGCCTCCGAAACTCAAGTACGCCACTTGACAGAAGCTGCTCTGTACAGACCTCTAAGTAACTAAAAACAGACGCTGCTAAGTCGTGACCGTGGCCTACATGTCGGGAGATACAACTGTGAAGGACAACTCCAAACACAACCGAACTTTCTTTTCAGAAACTTTGAGACTTTACAAAGGACCCTATGGACACAATTCGTGACACTCCACAGTGTTTTTAAGTCAAATTTAATCTTCTCTTGATACATTCATCACAAAGATTAATGCAGTTCTTTCTCCCTGAGTCTGTCTGCTTTTCTATGTAGAGTTTCATAAACTATGTTTTTTCCACATTAGCTGGTTTATCACTTGAACTTGCAGAGGATGTGTGATGTGTGAGAAGATGGAATTGTTGGAAAACAGTTTTAATATTTTTATGTACTCAACGTAACAACACTTTAAAAGTCAGTCTGATCCCTAGACAGTAGAAATGAATGGGCCGAGGGTGACCATACAATATCAAGTTCTTTGTGGAGATTTCTAGTCATCCAGGTTATAACACTTAAAGTATATAGCCTTTTGAAAGCACCACAATGCAGTTTATGTAGTTATGTGAAGGTCATCAAGTGGAATTCTTAAACAGCCTTGACTGTGCTTGAGGAATTATCGTGTTAATTGGTGAGTGAGAATGAGAAAAAGACAAGTGGTGCTGATGTGACAGTATGGTGTAAAGTCATGTTTTATACCAGTGCTTAATTGTATAATCAAAAGGTCCCAGGGCATAAACTGCAGTTTTTGACCAGGAATGACCTTTGAGCAGCAACCAGGTAAAGATCATCTCCACTTGTTGCTCTAGATAGCGCGGCTATCTTTCTTTTCTATATAAGCATTTAGTGTGGATGTGGATTTGAGTTGGATATACATGGGGCAGAACAAATAGATTCAGATTCACTACATCAGAAAACAAGTATAACCAACATACACAGAATAAATGCCCTCTGAACATAGGGAATTAAAAAAACATTAAGCAATCAATCAGAGAAACAATGGGAAGGGTATAAATTTGAGGGGTTCCAGACTCATTTCACTTCACCCACCTTGCTTTGCTCAGAAAGTGAATGGGTCTGGCTGGTCAGACAAGAACATCTTTTGAACTGCCTTTCAACACTGTTTAAAACAAGTACAAGACAGCCCATTTTAGAAACATTTGGCCAATTGCTCCAATGAGATTTCTACCTAGGATTTTGAAAATTGTTGTGAATGGAAGGAATCCCATTTCACTTTATGCTGGCCAGGGTGTATTTTGGCACGATCTCAAATCAGCCTTTGTTTTTTTTTTTGAACACAGTTCTCCTTATTTCAGGGTAGGAAATGGCCCAAATATTTTAGCTAATATTGAAATTAGATTACGATGAAAAATTCAGCTGTCATTATGTTTTACCTGCCTTTTACAATGCGTTCTGCTAATACTTCATGAATTTCATCTGGACATGAATTGCAGGCATTAATTGCACATTGTGGCCTCAGAAGTGTACAGCAAATTTCTATGACATCTCTTGGCCCATTAATTTCTACTGTCAGGTCTGATCTCGCAATATGAATATGATCACTTCACATACACATCAGGTCATAGAGATAGAATGTAACTTTATTTCTCTTTCTACTAGAGATATTTTTCACATTTGAAGGCCATTTTGTGGAACGGACAGTTGGCTTATGATAGCGTTTGGGAAAAGTCTGTGACAAATAACAGTAAAAAGGCACACCGCTTCAACCTCACAGACAGTTCTAATCTGGCAATAGCACTCTAGACATGATTTGACCAGCCCATCTCCCATAACATTTCCTCCCTAAATTGTGTAAATAAATGCTGACATTGCAATGAACTTGAAGAATTATAAAAATATAGGGATTACTGCAAGGATTATGTGTGTGTGGATTAAGGCATTCGTTAATATAATGTCCATTGGAGATAGCTCACACACTCCTCATGCTAACCATTTTATTCCAATTGAGAGAAAAGTATTTTTGGGACACGAGCTTGTAAATAGATATCACATCTCCAAAAAAAATGTAGCATCATAGCCTTCCATTGTTTGAGGATTTTTAGTCACCACTCAAAAGTTCAATTCAGGTCGATAAAGGAAATTAATTGTACACTTAACTAATATTGACAAACAGAGGGGACCCATGGGTAAGTAAACTCTAGAGGATATTGAATGAATCGTGGTTTGTCGAGTGCTGTGTGAAGATGGTCTAAAGGGAGTCTATGCAAAGGAAGCCAGAGTGATGTGTTTGTGCTTTTAAAAATAAAAAATGTATCTTTGGTCGCATATACCCTTAAAAAAACAGGATCTAGAGAGTGACGTTTATTTAGTTTTTTGCAAATGTTTTATTAACAAATACGCCATGTAATATATTAATAAATAAAGACCTTTTATAACGTGGCTCATGTGTGGCTTGTTCCTTTGTGTATTATTGCTGAGTTAGAGACATACACATTTACTTCACTCTTAACATTCATTGACTTGGCACGAAGTTCAACCTCTTCTCTGTTACCTCAAATGAACTAAAGTCAAAGGATTTAGTTATAGCTTTGAAACGACACCATTGCAGTCAGTGGACAGAGCAGTAAGCCACAAGATAGGTAATGGATTTTCTGTTTGGATATTTGTTTACAAATAGTGTCTAACCGACACAGCTATACAGGCCAATGCCCTGCGTCAGATTTTTTGACACCATCAAATTCGAGGATGTTAATGCAAACTGTCACATCAGTGGTCACACAAGCTATTTTCAACAGTAAAACAATGGAGCAATTTGGGATGTAAATTATTCGACTTTGCATTCACACAAAAGTATTCTGATACTTCAGTGTGTGATAAATAGTCACCAAGGTTGACAAAGCAGTTAAAAGAGTTGTTTCAAGGCTCATTTGTTTATTTTTTTATTCCACTGTGATTAATGCTACTCTTTTATATTTGCTGTCTGGGACCACTCATGAGGCAGATTCATCGCTCAACAGTCGTTTCATGACGTAGGTTCCTGAGCTCTATGAGATGGAGAGAGGTAAAAAAATATATATAGTTAATATGCAGACTTTTTGGTGTAGTAGGATAAATAAAGTGAGACAATGGACCATGTTCCTAAAATAATCAGGTTCAAACTTGGTGAATTTTACTTGTGGATTTATCACATGAACTTATACTTAATTTATATACCTTATACAGGAAAACTGATTCCTGCCCCCCATCTGAGAGTGTGACATCATCACATTCTAGATCTGAAAACAACCTTTCTCAGATTCTAGAATGTGATGATGTATTCCTGCTATTTTCATAAGAAATAACCAAAAGGAAATTTTCTAAATATTAAACCTAATCATTTACATTATTGACAAGGGCCATGCTCTCAGTATATTTATCCAACCACACCAAAAAATCTGCATTTTAACAATAGACATTTTGCCTGCCCCCATCTCAATAAAACACTACAGCTCTTGTGGTTGTTTTCAGATTCTAGAATGTGATGATGTCACACTCTCAGATGGGGGGGGGGGGGGCAAAATCATAAAGGTGAAAATAAAAACTGGCATTTAGGATGCGCATAGTAGGGGGTCTAATCAAAGTCATTATTTGTTGCATTATGAAAATCACTACAGACTGACCCACATCAGGAGAACCTCCCACTACTGTCACTTTTATATGGTCACCTTTTGTAACAATCATTTCAACCTGAATAAATAAGATGTCTAAATTGATAACACTGATAGTGTTTTTTGATGAAGTTCCTCTGTTGCTATGAAACGAACATTTTACTTCTGCAGTGTCCTGCAGAGACAGAATAGAAGTGGAAATGTGCCATGAGTGTATGCAACTACCAACTCAGAGAACACTGAGAAAGGAGTGGAGAGGAGTAATGCTTTGTCCAGCACATTCAGGACATTTTGTAATTCTCTAATTTGAAATATTACATGGACTAACATGCAGGCATTGTTTGGTAAAGTTATAGGAACTTTGTATAAGAAAATCCATTATTGTTACATAATGAAAACCATTTTCTACAAGTATGTCCCTGTGGGAGAATGTGGAGCTCCATATATCTGTAAACTGAATTCCCTCTGCTTATACATTTTCAATTCAGTTTCACATACAGTTTTGAATATGTAGCTTTCAGCCACACTTTTCTCACTAGAGACAAGAAGGAAGCCCTGCAAAAGTATTCACTATTGATTGATTGATACAGAATAAATCTGAATGGAACTTTTACTAATATGCCCTAAAACAGCATTTGCAATTGCATAAACCTTCATGAAAATCTAGCCAAGCTAGTACATTTTGTGCCGATCCCAAGCTCGGATAAATAGTAAACCAGGAAGGTCAGCCAGCAGGTTGTATAGAATAGTATAGTGTAATATACTTTAACATAATATAGTACAGTAGATTAGTATAGCAGAGCATAGTGTAGCATATTATAGTAAAGTACAGTATAATATGGTATAGCATAGTATAGTTTAGTATAGCAAAGTGTAGTACAGTATAGTACATTAGTATAGTATAGCACAGTACATTATAGTACAGTACAGTATAGTATATAGTAGTGTTATAGCGCCCGAGATCAGTCTGGGTCTTGAGACCATTGTTTACGGTCTTGG
Source organism: Bostrychus sinensis (assembly GCA_020698575.1). Classification (NCBI taxonomy): domain Eukaryota; kingdom Metazoa; phylum Chordata; class Actinopteri; order Gobiiformes; family Eleotridae; genus Bostrychus; species Bostrychus sinensis. The sequence goes on from CM036256.1 coordinate 25,050,737, forward strand.
TCTTGTCTCGGTCTCGGCTGTAGTTTTACTCGGTCTTGTCTCAGAGATTTTATTCCACATTAAAAGTCAGTTGCATTAGATTGTTAAAATAATCATTTATATATTTGAACCTCTTTTTTTTTACTTTTCCCCTTTAGGTCACAGAACTTGGTCTTGACCTGGTCTCGGTTTCGACTCGGTCTCAGTCCTTAAAAGTCATGAACCTTGAAAGTCTCTGCCTTGTCTTGGTCTCAGTTCACCCTGGACTCAGACTGGTCTCTGTCTTGAGTATAACACCAGTATATAGTATATAGTATATAGTGTAGGATTGTGAGAATAAGAATGTGCAACCCTTGATGGCTTGTTACTTGGTTGTCACTTTTTACCACTAGGTGGAGTAGTGTGCTAATGCAGGATTTAATCTGCCTTATTATGTAATTAAAGAAATAAAATTATTTATATGAGATAAGTTACTATATTACCTTCAAAGAAACCATGCAGGCATTTTTATGACAGAAGTAACGCTCTTTGCCATTCATTTTGAGAAGGTCACATAAATAAACAAGTTGAAAAAAATCAAAGTAGCCTTAAGCCTATGTGGAAAGGCTCTAAATTGGCTATATATCAATCCAGATGCTTCTATTTTCTACTTAGGAACTGACATTGAACATGTAATCACTTGGTTGCCATTTGCCTAACCATCTTGTTTATGCATAATTTGCCTAATGGTAATTTGTCTGTTGAAAATTATAAAACCCAAAATGTCAAAACAATAAAATAGCTGCTTTTCCCCCTTAGCAGAAATGAGGCTAGCCTTATGAACTCCCCCATCTGTCTCATCTGCTGAAATAGTCCAAAATGATTGCATAATGAACTGAAGAGACTTTCTGAGTTTGTTTGAAGTGTAATGATCACATAGTTCGGATTTCATGGTTTTATGCACGAATGACATTCAGAAACTACATATACTTCAAATAAACCAGTAAGGGTAATGCTACATACAAAAGGAAATATTCTATACCACAATTCAATCTTATTTATCAAAACAGATCACTACCAATGATATAAAGAGGCACTGTGATCGTGACCTTTATTTTTTGTTTTTTGTAGATTTTTTTTGCCAAACATTTACAAATAAACAACACATTTTTTTCCAAACCGAACTGAGCGCACATTAAGAAATCAACCCGGGCCTTATAATGCATAATGAAATGGCTCTTAACAAATTAACTTGTTATAAATGAATCAAGTGTTTACGAGTGGAGCTTTAGCTGGTGCCGTTTGTGCATTCAATTCTCATCCGTGTTTAACGTAATCAGTCCAGTCCCATTAACTTTGGTGCGAGGCATGACCTGAGACCCCTCTTTCAATACTTCATGCCCTCACTAATTGGCAATTACGTTTTCCATAATGGTATATAGGAACTGTTGCATGCTTTTTAAATAGCTTGTGTGGTTTTAAAATGGACGCCGAGCAAATCGAATGGGACTATGGGTAATTATAGGCTGACTAATTATTCCATTATTGCTTACTGGCAAAGCTTTCCAATGGATGTAGAAAAAATAAAATAAAATTCTTAGCTCACACAAAAACTATTAATTGTATACCCTTCAAAACAATTATAACACCAGAACTAAATGAATAGCATACTAATATACTGTATCATCTATATCGAACAAACAGCAGTGGATCTAAAACAGTTCCCAGTGTCAAAATACAGTACAGAGAAAAAGGGGGGTGCTACCAGATGCAAAAAGAGGCAGAATCATATGATAACATTACATAGATATATACCATATATTTATATTATTTTTATATTGAATAGAATTAATATCAACAACATTCAAATCAGCTTTCAGAAGAAAAAAAAAATGCATTCAGAAAGTAAGCAAGAAGTGACATCTAGAAGTTGTGTGCTGATTGATGTGGAATGTATTCTCGAAATATATATCATCGTTTTGGTAAAAAGTCCTGTGCCAAAATGAGAAGTCCCCAGTGTGACCACAAGCTTTGTGCCAAAATAAAACGGCAAATTAAGGTGCTTCTCTGGACACTTCAGTAGTCCGGGATACAAAAAAGGCTTTCAGATGTTTTGCATTGCTTTTGATACAATAACAAAAGGGCTGTCTAATTCATCAGTATTTGTATAACTAACTGTTTTAAAATTCGGTCACTTGGGACATCACCTCCAATGACCAATCTAAAGAACACTACAAGTCAGTTCACGCACTTGTACCAGTTTGGTGTACAGAGCTCGTCATATTACCCTCAGGTGTAGTACAAACATAATTCTGAAAAAGTTAGGGCAATGTGTAAAAAGTAAAACTGAAACAGACAGCGACAGTGGCTCAAGAGGTAGAGCGGTCGTCCTTAACCTTCCTGTAACCAGAAGATTGGCGGTGCAAATCCTTTTCCCCCCAGGTTCATACTGATTGTGTGTTTTGGTGGTGGTCGGGCAAGCCATATGCAAATGGCTTGCCCAGACTGCCAGACTGCTTGCAGACTGCCACACCTATGTCAGTCTGCCCCAGGGCAGCTGTGGCCACAGAAGTCCATGTCTGAGGGGTAAATGAATTATGGACTAAAAGTAAAAAGCACATTGAGATTATTATTTGTAAATCTCATAAAAAACATATTTTACTCAGAACATGAACAACATACCAGGTGTAAAAACAGATATTTCACCATTTAATGAAAATTAGCTCATTCTGAATTTGCTGGGAGCAGCACGTCAAAAAAGTCGAGATAGGGGCAATAAAAGGCTAACAGTAAGTGGTACTAATAAAAATTGATTGAGATGCATTTTGCTAATATTATTATTTGGCAACATTTAAGCAGAATAACTATGTACAAAAGGAGTATTTTAGAAAGGCAGAGTATCGGCTGTTATTATTGGATGTATTGGATTCTCCTCTAGTAGCACTGCATTAAATGTTGTACTGGAAATCACTGCATGGATCACTTCCAGAAGTCAAGAAATAGAGATACCATTAAAATGCTTCTTTTTTGCTCAGTCATCTGACTGAAAGGTTGCCAATTAACTTAATTAATTACAAAATGCGGATCTGTTTAATTTATACCACCTGCTTTTCCAGCCTTGTGTTAACCCTGTCCCAACCTAACCATAATAATAATAATAATAATAATAATAATAATCATCATACATTAGTCTTATATAGTGCTTTCTTGACACTCAAAAATGCTTTACACAATGACAGTATGAAATGCTGGTAATGGGGATTGAACCGTTAACCTTCAGGTTAGTGGGCAAACGTCTGAGATTTGCTGCTAACACAAAAATCAGCTATTTTTTATGACATAGTAAAATATCTCAGTTTCAACATCTGGCATGTCCTTTATGTTCTATTATCAAAATTTTGTGATCTATTGCATTCTGTTTTGTTTACATTTTACACAGTGTCCCAACTTTTTCAGAATTGGGTTTGTAGCACTAACTAATAAAAGTAGAAAAAGGGATAAATGCTGAGTCCAGGATGCCAACAATACTCCCATCAGATGATGCAAATGCGAGAATGTAAGCACCCAGTAGAAAAAAGTCCCATTGAAAGGTGCGCAGTAGAAAAGACCCAGAGGTCGACTAGTCTCTGTGTAAGAGGAAGGTAGAAAAAAATGCATTGACCTAAAGCTAAACATTGTGAAGAGCAATGACATATTGTGAGTCCCCCATTTACGTTCACGTAAACACGTCATCTTACTCCAAATGGGATTGTGTGGCCTTGCTTTTTTTTTCTCCACAGCGTCTTCCAATTGCAAGACGTCGATAGCAAGTTAAAGCTTCTAAAAAGATGCAATCATTTCAAGCATCCACAAATATAGTAAGAAATTCGCTTTGTACAATTTGATATCCGCAGATTTTTGCAGACATTTGTGATAAAATCTGGATCATAAAGTGGGATTCAGAAATTACGTACATTTATATCTCTTTTTTTTTTCACATACAAAGAAAAAACATTGCAATCATAACATTATTATCCAATATTATCTATGATGCCATTTTGTTACAGTTTTGCAATCAAGATTCTTATGGAAATAATGCTACATTTGTACTGAGAAAAGGAAGGAGAAGAAGAAGAGCATTTCAGTAGGCCCTGCACCCAATAATAAACATCAAGTCGTGAGTCATTTCTCTCTAAAATACAACAAATAGGCTTTGAGCGACTCGGGCAGGGGCAACGCCATGATTTGGTCTCTCAGCACGTTGACTTGTTTAATGATCTCGATTTCGCCAATGTCCCGCTCCTCCTCCTCCTCCAGCTCCTTGTGTTCGTCCTCGTTATGCTCCTCTTCCTCGCTCTCCACCATTTGCGGGATGAGCTGGTTGCCCACAAAAACGTAGGTGTTGATGCGTCGCCGCCGGCAGCGTCTGCGTTTGCGCTTCTGAGGCACCCTCTGCGTACTGGTCTTGCCCGGGCCGTCTTCATTGGAGAGGCTCCGGAGAGTGCGGCGGATGTAGATGCGGGATAGGTCCTGGAGGCTGCGGACCGTCACTGGGGCTGGGGACAGAGAGAGGGAAGACATAAAAGGTTTAAGGGCAAAAGTGCTACAATAATAACAAAGAATAATCCGGGCTACTGCTTCAACTAGGTCAGCACAAGCAAGTGGAGCCTTCAAAGCCGGAGCTGTGGCTGGGTACTTGAAGGAAAGGGAAATTAAAGGCTGGAGTGTGAGGCAGCTGTGGGGCCAGCTTCTTGCGTCAAAGCAAATTCTGCATTAGGAACTGTCACCACATCACTTTGAATGTACTGTGTGGCTTTATGAAATAGAGCCATTTTTCAGGCAATTCAGAACGTACTTTTTTCTTGTTACTGACCTAGAAATGTAACTCAAATGTAATTTTTAATTAATATACTGTATTGTATTGTGAATTTTTAGGCTCAGTGTGCAAAACTACAATAGTAAAGCCGCAGGCAACATGCTGAAAGGCAGAGAAAATAGAGCAGTATAGCATACTAGTTTTAGATATCATTTGTAGTTATTAACCTCTCATTCACTATGTAAGGCTGCATTTTATAGCAGACTATAGTATACATATACTCTAAATACAGTTTTTTTTTGTCATTTTAAGTTGTGTGATACAGTTAAAAATATAAAAAATAATCAACTGATTGGTGTCTGGAATAAACAATAGAAATATCTGACAGAATATTTGAAAACTGTGAAATCTATCATATACAAATATTTTATTTATTTGCACATTGTAAGTTAAGCTAACATAAGCAATTTTACACTGAACTGACTTATTTAATAACAATTTACAAAGAATTACATTGACACAAGCTGTTGACACAATGTCAATGTCAAAGCATTATGATCAATTTTGACAACACAGGATGAATCCCATTTCTCATAACTTGCCTCCTCAAAGCTTCAACGCCTCGATTCCTCCATTGTAAGCCCCGCCCACAGAGGAAAGAGGCACATAGGTAACAACATCTCTCTCTCCTCTGTGGGTGGGGCTTACAGCAGAGGAATCAAGGAGCTGAAGCTTTGAGGAGGCAAGTTTTGCTCACCCATAGTGAGCGTTGATGTTCCCACATCCATTGTGGGAAACTTTGAATGAACAATTTTTTACAACTACTTTAGGACACTACTACAAAATGGCATATTTAGTAGAGCACTATACAGTGTCAGGGGAGCAGTCTGGGACAGAGTCAAATCTTTTTATTGCCTGATCCTAGTTCAACATAATAAGACACAGAGGGTTTGAGGTCTTACGCAGTTGGACAGCATCAGGCTTCTCTCCCTCAGCTCTGCCCTGCTGGACCAAGGGGGCAAAGGACACTGCCAAGATGTTTTTACTCTCCCACGAGCTCTGGCCAGTCCTGGTTATCTGGGTCAACTGCAGAAATACACAAAATGTACAGCTCAGAACATGTATAGAATACTTTATGTGCAGGTTCTTTTAAAACTGTTAAAGAAATAAATGGCTAACACACTGTACTAATTGCCACTGCAGAAAAGTACTTATTTGCATTTTAGTTAGAATTCACAGAGACCTAATGGTCTTATTTCATATTCCAGATGTTCATTACTGCTGACAGATGTTTCAAGTACACAAACACTGTAAGAGTTGATTCATGCGCTTATGCTTTCTTAGAAGAATGACTGCAGAACTCAATTAGCATAAACTGTAGAAGCTGCTGCCTGTGGGGGAGAGACACAGTGAAGTCTAATTTAAACCTGATATAGTCCAGGATTTTCCCTGTGCAATTCTTTGTCAGTTAGGGTTAGTTCACCAGGATTTGGTATTTTTGGGAGATAGTTCTCTACTATCTTTAGTCCCAGGTTTAGTGCTATTAGATATGGTTTAATCCAACTATGTATTGTCAATGTAATCCCTGTTCAAGTGAATTTAGTTGTGACTCAGAATACTCTGAATACAAATAATTTTACATTTTAGGCAGGGTAGGCATTTTATTTATTTTTTTAAATATGCATGTTAGTCAGATTTTTTGTAAATGTGTGGAACAATTTGCATAAAAATGTAAAAGGCATTTAGAGAAGATAGTAAATACTTATTTAATGCAATTCAGCATTATAATAAAGTTATAGGTGGTTAAAGTAACTTTTCAGGATGTATTCCTATAACAGCACTAAAGCTACAAATGCTGCTGCAAAATGAAATGTGGCAGGGATTTTTTAAGCAGATGTTTTATTTAGGTATGTTTGGACTAAAAATAAATCTTGTGTGGGTGGGGGATTCTAAAGGTGCCTGTGGTTGCTTAGCACACCTTGTCTTTAAAAAAGGGTTAATTTAGCTTTTTTATTTGTAAAAGCAGTATATACATTTGAAGCTTTATTTTTTTATTTTATTTTATTTTATTTATTTTTTTTGCATTTGAGGAAATATTGTAAGAAGAGTGAAAAAATATACCTTTAAACACAGAACACAGAATGGTAAAAGAGACTCCAAGAAGCTCTTGCAGTGAATTCAGAAAAATAACTTGTTGGGGTTCGGAAAAAAATAGGTCACAATAAAATGATCAGAGATAAAATTGGGTCCCACAATCAAACTAGGAGAGGCACCGGTATAGAAAAACTGTTGATAGTTTGAAAGTTAAAGCCATCATTTTGTATGTTACATGTCAGACTGTTGGGAGCATTAATAGTGCCTAACATTTTGGTGTAGCACAAATGAATTCTGGTTGGTTAATTTGACACATACACAAAAAGATGGTAAATTGGTGACCACATCTGAATAATTAAGACCTTGGAGTAAACATTGGAAACTTGCAGCACTTTTAACAGGACAAAACATAGTAATTTTGTTCTGGTCAGTGGCTCCATAACAAGTAATAAGCAGATTGCAGAGTGAATTATCAAAACACAATTAAGCCACCATAAACAGCGGACTCATAATGCATAGTGATCAAACTGAATGTGAATGAGGAGAGGAAACAGTTAGATAAGGCGAGCAGCGGCTGCCTTAAGGCCAGGTGTATGCTTCATCCATTCATTGTGTGTCTTCTCTAATGTGTCCCCAATGTAATAAGCTCTTTATTCATGATATGCTCCCTGTGCTCCAACATAATGTCTTTCATGACTCACTGTTATAAAGGGAACCTGCCAACCACAACTAACGCTAGTCTGGGTGTTTCTTTATGTGTGAGGTCACTGAACAGCGAGAACATTCATAAAAGTCGGTATGATTTGATTAGACTGACATATGACGGGGCAGGGGGGTTGCATAATATATCAGAAATGTATCATGTTGGCAGAATCAGAAAATGTGCTCCATAATTTCTTCTCCCCTTTCCCTTCATCTTTTACCTTCTGAGGTTTCTACAACAAGTAGTGATCCGCATAGGAATTTGGCTTAGGTTTTAGACTAGAATGCCCTTCCTGACACAACGCTTTTGTGCCAGGCTTGGGACTGGCACAAAGAGTACCCTAGCTTGTAAACCCAGTGGTTGGATTGTGGTTTAGAAATAATTCTACATTTTAATCAGGTGGGCAGGGTTTGACATTAACACTAGCCAACTGGTCAAATGCAGGTAGATTTTCATTTTGGCTGATAACACAAATACTCCCACTGCCATTTTGGTTGGTTACATTTTATGAATACCTATTGTATATCTTAACTTTAAAGGTTAAGCCTGAATTTATGTTGCTCTGCGCTTGAGTGCACTCCATTTAGTAGGGATGTAACAATTTTCAGATTTCATGGTACAGTATTATCATGACATTAATTTGACTGTACAGTATTTATTGCAGTATTGTGGAGAAGCTCAAGATAACAAACGCATTCCATAAAATGCTCTGACTTTAGTCCATTCATTATTGTGATAATTTAAAAGATTAAGACTGAAAAAGTGTTTAATAATAATCTTGTCATGTAGGCTGCACAGAGGAAAGGATCATGGTCAATGTAGTTCCTTCTGCTTTTTTACCATTCCGCTGCAACACCACAATGCATAATAGCCATGGGAGCTTACCACTGAATAGTGTAAAATCCCATGACAATTTTGTGAAACTTTTGATATTGTGATATCACATTATTGCCAGTATTGTTACATCAAACTATTCTGACTAGGTAAACCTTTTACTTTTATCCCTGTCTATATATAAACCCAAATTTTACATTTATTTAACTAATTAAAATGTGGCTAGTGAAGACACTAATTGGTGTGCAAGTTTTGAGAAATACTAGCCAAGGTGGCCAATGAGCAAAAAAGTAAATGTCAAGCCCTGCAGGTGGGCAGAAAAGGGGTCAAGGGAGGCTGAAACAGTAGTTATGATGTTAGGTGTATAAGCCTAAGCCTAAATATTATTTTAATACTTTAAAATCGTGAAAGAGATTGTTCTATAAAGGTTGCTGTAAAAAAAATGTTTTTAGAAAAATAACTTTTTTTTTGGTTCTGTAAAAAGTAGGTCACAATAAAATGTTTCAGAATAAAACTGCATCCCACAAACAGACCACATGAGAGGAACTGGCATAGAAAAACTGTAGGAAGTTTGAAGCCAAAAGCATTCAAATGTGAATTTTGAAAGAATTTTGATTTCTCTCCAGTCAAAAACTTCTGTGCAGACTTTAAATTCTACCCAGATTCATTCTGGTTGTAATTTTGATACACTTAATAAAGACATTTTATTAGGATTGCATTGATAAGTACTGCTTTGCAAAATAGTAAATTGGGGGCCATCCTAACACATCTAAATAATTGTGATAATGGCCTTAAACATAGGGAACATGTAGCACTTTTAACAGGACAAAACATAGTCATTTCGTACTGGTCAATGGCTTTATAAAAAGTAATAATCAGTTTGCAGAATGAATAATCAATAAATAAACCTCCGTAAACAATGGACTCATAGTCATAATGAGGCATAGTAACCAAATTGTTAAAACATGTATTTGAATCTTCTCAGTTCATTAGGATGTAGGATTTTTCATGATCCTGTGCCACTTTACAGGGAACAACTGTAGTGCCTTGGCAAAGGTTTGAGTGCTTCTATATTAGACGTGATTTAGTTTTGACCAGTGGAAGTTTGTTTAAAGCCTTAAGTTTCTTTTTTACTTTTGAATTTATTTTACCAATCTTATGGCTGCAATAGTATACCTTGGAAAATATTTCATAAAGAAGGTTTAGATAATAAAAGAAAAATATTGTTATAGGAAGAATAGAAAAGATATATAGTTCCTGTCGCTTTGTTTAGTTTTGATTTAGCCCTAGCAATAAACAATTCCAACGACAAATGGATAGTATAGATTGAGATCCAATAGTCCCTACAATGCCTGAAGCCAAAACTTGCTTCACAACTGTTTCCTGACCAAGTTTGTATCAAAGTCTTTGGCCCTGTTAGTGGAGAGGGTTTTGGCTTTTGGCTTTCTCCTCTGACTTCCTAAAATATTGTGAATGCCCTCGTGCCCGCCCCAGAGTCTAGCCACCATTTTAAATAAAACACTGATTTATACAGCCACTCCTTACATGGCTGCACAAGTCTAGGGGCAGTCCTGGCTCAATAATGCATGGGCTACAGTTGTGTAACCAGCCTTGTAGGTCGAAGCTGTTTTACCCTTTTCTTCTTGTGTGTTACAATTTGAATAGCAATGAGAGTTTGATGCCTGGGAATTTTCTCAGATGGCGGGTGGCCCTTACCTGATCTTCTATAGGCATCACCAGAATGCCACCAATTTTCAGCAGTACTTTCATGTAATTTTCATGGTCTTTTTGCACTCCGGCCCCGCAGTAAACTCGATCATACTGGTGACTGTCTGTAGCGATTTCAAGGCAATTCCCCACCACAAAGACGGGTTCACAGAACTCGAACCTGTGAAAAGAAAAGCCAGCGTGTGTGAAAAGGAGAGCATCTTGTATCGTGTTGCCCCGCAGTAAAGGGAGCATTTAAGCCGAGTGCATGTAACTGGGTAAATTGGCGAGTTCAGCAGCAGCGTCTGTCAGACTGTTATTGTGCTTGTAAAGTATGTGAATACAAACACATCTTGTACTCACTTATCAAAGCTGTCACTATTCTTTATGAAATCGTCCAGCTTCTCTCTGGCATACTCCACCACATCCTTGTGCAACTCCACTCCGTGGTTTACACCAAAAGGTCCTGTAAAAAAGATGAATAATTATTCAATGTGCATCTACATTTTTCATACATTGTTTGTTAAAGCAACACAATGTGCCTTTTTAGAATTTATAACCATAAAAGAACTATAGGAGAAAAATGGTGTCCATGTTTAAATTGATGTGACAGATACTTTTTAAAGTTTATTTTTTGTGGATTAAGTTAAAAAGAGGGGTTTGTTGGCAGTTTCCTTTGCAAGAAATGAATCGTAATTTTGGTAATGGTCATTTTTAGGCTCTATATTTAGGGGTAAAAGATAAATAATAATAAAAATAATAATAATAATAATAATAATAATAATAATAATGCACATTGTTGTTCAAATGCTTACATAGTTTCGATCTGTTAGAGCATTCACTATAGATAATAAAGAAAAAGGCAATACATAGCTCATTAACATAGCTAAATGGGTGTCATGGCTCATTGGCAATAGAGGTGGAAGTGCACCCCCTGCCTGCCACTAATTTTAGCAAATTTATAAAACGCTAACTACAATAGGGCATATATATAAGTGAAATTTACTGCTATATTTTATTAATTTTTATTACAACCAATGTAATTGTGTTTCACTAAATAAAGCGACAGACCTTTTTTAAAACAGATGTACAGTACATATATCCAAAATCAAGTAAAATGAATGTAATGTCTAATATTGTAATGTCTTTCCAACCAGAATTTGTTAGACAAGGCCTAATCTCCTTTAGCCCTCAAATGAAGCAGATTAGTCTCTGGTCCTCCTTCTGCGACCCCACCACTGATTCTGATGGACGTGTTAAATCTCCACATAATGAGCCTGTCTGCTCTGACCTGAAATTTGATCACTCACAATGTCATGTACTGTACATAACTCATGTTTGCATAAGGAACACATCTGATGTCATGCACGAATTTGTTATGTTGTAAATGTTATTAAAGATACATTATGTAGAACCATGTTACCTAAAAATCCCAAACACCAGCATTTATTTTTTGGTTGGTTTAGTAAGATAACTCAAAAAGTAATGATGAAAATCTTCAGGAAATTCCAGAAAAGCTCAGCAATGGGCAAATTCATTATTCATTATTAATTTTTTAATGTAGATCTGAAACACTGTCTAGATCCAGGAATTCTTTCAAGGATTTTGTACCATTGCAAAATTCCAATAAGTGGGTAGTAAAGAATCAAATGTTTGTGATTTGTTCTAGATCATTGTGAAATACTCCTGAACTAGGAAATCTGTTTTGACTCCAGCTGTGGGCATTATATCTTTACCACTGTGAGACAGGACCAATCTTTTGATAGCCTGGCCCGCCAGACTAACTCTTTTCCTATTTTAAACAAAAAAGTTGGTGTGATACCTCATGGTATGAATTTCATTTCTATGGATGGAATAATCACAGGCGACATAACCAATGAGAAAAGCAGCGTGCCACTGACTCAAAACAATCATGGTGCTTATGTTGCCGGTTTTGCCATAAAACACCAGAATATGCTGAATTACCAACTCTGTACTTATTTGTGAACAGGGACAGCAGCAAAAGCCAGCTGTACAAGGACTTGCTGAAAAAGTCTGTTTGTTTGAATGCGGACGTTACATCTGACGTCAAAAAAACTTCACTGTTGTTAAGATGGCAACAAGTTGAAGGAAAAAAAACAGACAGAGGACTAAACAACAATGTGAACTTCAGCAGAATCAACAGGTTTGCTCTGTATAACCTGGCACTGGTTAATTTCAAGAGGAAATTGTCTTCCCCATTTGTAAAAAGTGCTGCAGATAAATGGCTGTGATAGGCCAGGTAAAAATTGACAGCTTCCTATGGAACCAGACTCTCCTGCATTCATAAAGAAAGGAGTAGTGTCTGGCTGGCCAGACTAATCTTTTGGTGGAAGTGCTTCTGGTTGTGCATATGTTGGTACTGCTCACAGTTGTCACATTGGTTGTCTTTTCCAGTTTAATTTATATATATTATTTATATTTATTTTTAATTTATGTCCATGTGTTCTATCCTGTAAATAAAATTCAAAATCGACAAGGACCAGACTATTTCTTTGTACAGAATACAAAAACAAATACAACTAGCCTGACTTTTTTATGCAGCAACACTTGCAAGAAACATACACACCACTCTTGCATAGTACATACCAATTATAAGGCCAACCATTGTGCTCAAGTACCCCGTCCCACTGCCCAGATTTAGGAAAGAAAGTCCCGGCTGCAGCTTGAGCGCCTCCATGACCTCTGAGTATATACAGGGAGCAGACAGGTGGATGTTTCCGTGCTTCCATGCCAAGTCCTTGTAGGCACTGTCCCGATAACCGTCCAAATAGTAGTCACCGCGGTCTATGGCTCTGAAGGCCTGCTCGACCTTCTCTGTGCGGATGTACTGGGCCTCCTTGAGATTATCAATGAGGTCATCGTTGTCCTCCCCAGCACTCACTGCTCCCCCCATGGCAACGGGCTACACGACAAACAGAAGGGCAGGACTCGGGATGCGCTCGGGATGACTGATTTCTCCTCAAAGTGTCATAGAGATGAACGGCTGCGGCTCCTCGAAGTGTCGGTTCAGGCAACAGTCATGTCCAGGCGGTAAATGACCTGTGAAAAATGAGAAAAAACACAGAGTGACAATATGCCTGGCAGCGGCGGCAAACGTGTCTGCTTCTATTTACGAGTCAAGGGGTGATTTCTCATGCTGACATAAGGAAAAGATTTTTGTAATGGTGCTGCAAATGGAGGTGTCTTATAATGGAATATTCAGTATGACAGGGACTGACTAATTGATACACAGAAGCATTCTACCTGTACTAATGAACGACACCTATGACACCTCTTTGTATGCTGTATGGTTCTTGTCTGTCTAAAAGTAAACTAAAAATCTCATAGTAGTGGAGCTACTGTGAGCTAAATCCAAAAGTGGATCTTTAAGCTACAGTTCTTCAGACTTTTTATGTTCACTTTTGTGAAGCCAGAATCACTTCCTTTTTAGTAAAAAATGGGTCTAGGATCCTTCCAACTGTAGGTTGTTGATCCTTTTAATTTTAAGCATTAACCCTTTCTCAAAATATGCATATTTCAAAGGGCAAAATCATGCTTTTTTTCAGGCTTTTGGAAATGATTTTGGACACCTTTGCACAGGTGTTTGATACTTTATAACTTAAAATAATGTGAATATAATATGAAAAGAAAACATCTTTTGGGGAGTTGTTACTTTTACTTTAGAGAGAACGCTTGGATTAACTGTCTGCCGCCCCCTGCTGGCAACAATGAGGAATAGCCAGAGAATAAAATGGCTATTTACGCAGCTTTTAGCAACATGACACTATCAGATAAATGAGCTGACTGCTTCATAGTGACGGTAATTTAAATTCTGAAATAATCAGAATTAGTCTAGTGATTGTGTATGGGCTTTACAAACTTGCCGGAGCACTTCCTGGTTTTTACCTGTCTACGTAGAGCAGTGAGACCCAGCTTTTCCAGCTGTTGAGAAGGGCAGCATCTCAACATACAGTTTTTTCTTATGTTATTGCATTAGACAAACCCCCTGCTAATTGAGTGAGGCTTTAAGCTGGTAGAGAGCAAAAGGCCAGTTTTATTATTAAGAGGATCACAAAAGGTTAAGTATCAAAGCTTTATGTGTGGAAGGGTGCTAAACTTTGCAAAGAATTTACAACTATAAGACAAAAAGACAAAGTCTACACAAAGTAAATCAAATTATTAACATCAACAACTACATTGAACTTAAGATATATAGGCAAAGATATGATGGGGCAAACATTACCAAAATAACTGTTATTGTTATTATTATTACATTAAATGGAATCAAAATATGACAAAATATGAAATATTAATTTGAGGTCACGTCCCTGGGTCCCCAGGCAAATTTTTCAAATGCTTTGGTGGCGACAAAATGATCTGAGCTGCAACCAAGTGACTAAATATGGGACTAGATTCCACAGAGACAGACAAGTCTTGCCTCCTCAGCATCTCCACCTCTGACTCAGCTAATAAAGATTCAATTCAGAGGTGACTTTGTGGTAGAGGAGCCGCTAGGATAATTTTCCATCGGATTTGACTCTGTGGCACACCAAAAAAAAAAAAAAAAAAAAAAAAATCATTGATTCAGCCATCGTCACAGATTGTATGGATGGGAGTGTGTTTTTAAACCTCTATCTGCCCTCTCTATAATGCAGAAGACTTTCTCGCAGTTGAAAAGAAAAGTGAAGAAAATGGGTCAGGAGAGGTAGTCTGCAGGCAAATTGCTTTTGGGAACAGTTGTGGAGTCTCTCCAATCTTGATCCACAGACTTGAAACAGAGGTCATTATTCACACATAACTTTTACCAAATCAAAAAGAGAAGGGAGCACACTGTTGTAACACTGCAGACTTTCGGGGCCTGTTTTATAAGATCTTGATTTTGAGCACATTATTATATTTCTATGCCTTGAACTGGCATAGGACGATAACCATTCTCAAAATTACCGCAGTTTCATAATTTCACCATATGAAAATCACTGATACCTGACATACTCTTTATGATCACACAACCACAGACACCACACACAAATTAGAAGGTAAGTACTACATTAGCAATATGAAAGCTTTCCAGACCCACTTCACTTTACTAAAAAAAAAAAAAAAAAGGGTCTGGCTGAATGGCTAGCAATCAGAAGATTTGTGTCAGTCAGTTGTAGTACAAATGAACTAGCTGTATATATATTGTTACTGCAGTAAATTGGTTCATTGTGCTTCTTTAATACAATTAGTAACTCAATTTCACAAAGTAGAGCCTGTACATGAAAAAAATATTTCATGTGACAAACTTTCACAATTATTCATCTTTAAAAGGTTGAAACTGAGTTTTGGTGCAGTCACAAAGTGGCATAGTAGAATATATTGCAGGGGTTTTATGGGAAGTACTGTGTCTTAGGACATCTCCTTGTGATCCATTTAGTAGACGGGACTATATTTTCTCCATACCTGGAGTTGTGTTTTGTTTCATTTTTGCCTGTTTAAGTAATCCTAGTCTCTGGCGCAGAGTTTCAGTGGCTTCATGGCTCCTCGAACCCCGCCTCTCCCACAAACGCCCACCCACTCCAGTAAGCACTGACCAATCAACAACCCCTCTACATCCACTCTGCCCTCATTCATTTATCCAAAAAACTGTGTACAGCTCTGTTTCCACTGATTCCTCAGCTATTTTTTGTAGTAAAATGTCATCAATGCTTTTTTTTCTCTGCTGGTCTCTTCACCTCATTCTTAGTGGCACAAGTAGGGTAGTTATTAAAAATGTTCTCTTTTAGTCAAATAATCTTTTTAAAGGTTGTAAAACATGCAGTGCTGCTCTAGAGGTGACCAAGATTGGTTTAAATATAGGATCCCCTTTGAAAAAGTAATTTAATTTACATACAGTTATAAAATTATTTTCTCTTATGCTTCTGTACTCTCCAATCTCATATTGTTCCTTGCCTGATCCAATGAAAAAATCAAGGGTTACTCAAGGGGCGCGGCAGTACCTCAGTCGGTAGAGATGTTTGCCCACTAACCCAAAGATTGGCGGTTCGATCCCCGCTACCAGCATTGCATACTGTCATTGTGTCCTTGGGCAAACACTTCACCGACTTTGACTGTATATCCCACTCTGTTTTGGTCTTGACCCAGTATCATTCCCTGGAAGTCTGTTACGACACTACTGCAGCGTTAATAGCATGGGGCCCCTACAGAGAAGATCTAAAATAAGGACTGGTAGTGGTGAAGCCCAGACATGTCCTTGGCTTGAACTCGTGAATCAACTGCATGGCTGCTCTGTGAGGTCACATCAGGCACACTTTACAGGCTGCGTAACAGATCCTTCACTAACAACCTCAACACTGCTTCTGAAACTAGATCCCAGGAGCTGTACAGACAAGCCAGGAGACATAAACTCTACATGGCTCTACATTTGTATACATTAGAAGTTTTTTGTTAATAAATTGTATTTCAAGCTAAAGTGGCTGCGTTGTGGCTTCCTGAATTCGAAACAGCTTGTTGTGATACGCTAAAAGCTGTAATTGATGAAGTGCAAGTGTTGAAAACGTTTTGTCTAAATTCTCTAAAACTGTCTACAAATGCAAATTTTATACACAGGGAAATTGTTGTGCTGCAAAGACACCTGAACAGAATATATTATTCACATTGTTTACGCCAGAGTATTCCTTTGTGGAAAGAGACAACCTAGGAAAATGCAGTAAGTTTCTCATGATGCAGAAAAAGCCCACAAAACCTATTTATTTTTAATGTAACCCAACAAAACAGCCATATAAAAGAGATGGCTGTTGTGAAATGGATTTATAAGTCATAATGATTTTGAGTTGCTGACTGATTGTTGAGTTAGAAACATTGAAATCCCATTTCCACCTAGCTGTATGATCAAGTTTAGTACATTAATTTTTTTTTTTGGGCACTTCCAATAGCAAAGAATCTCAAATTTAAAATGTATTCTGCTCTTATTTATAAAGTTATCCATAAAGCATTAAGCAAAGCCAGAAATTGTGATGTAACAGTCCAATTATATCAGTGTATTTAATATGGTGCAGGATTATGGGCACGTTTCACCGTATCCTTGTATGCTGGAAAATTCTGTTGGTTCAGAGGCAGCTTTTTTTGCATTTTAGTTCTGCCTTCTATTGTCTGATTGGCTGTCCGTATGTCTATCAAACTGCATTCAGAGGTAGTTTAACCTGGATCCATTTTGTTCTGCCGCCTGGAAATTCATCTCTAATCAGCATGGAGCTGATTAAATATTTGTGGGGAAAAAATGAGGATGGCTCATCAGTCTACATTTAGCATCCTAGCAATTTTTATGTTTAAAAGATTGAAAACTTAGTCTGTATGTTACCAGTAAACCTCCTTCTCATTCCAGATTAAACCAAACTGAAAGAGATTTTCATTTTGTCACAGGGCATCTGAAATAATGTAAAAAGTACTATTGCATTGCATTTGCATAATTTCTATTCATTCTGCATTCATCCGTTATAGATCATACTGTCCTCTGTGACCTTTTGACCTCCTTTTCTGCCCCATAGACCATGGGGCAAAGACTTTACTGAATAATAATTACACATTTCTAGTGCAAACCAACTTAACATTATTAGGCAAATTCGTGCTCCCATCTGTATTTTAATTATGTTGACCCCTTGATCTCTGAAGATTATTTTTGACTTCAAATTAAAGTTAATTTGGTGGGGCACAAAGCATCCAACACATTAACATTTGATACAATATTTATGCTCACAACAATTGCATTATAGATGTAAATAGATAAAAGAGTGTGCAGCCTAGTTAGGTTGAATCTATACATGTTTATGAAGTATGCATGCAATTTTTTCACATTGGTGGAGTGTATTATTATATTATTATATATTATCTTAACTTTAATGAGATGATTTAAGCTTGCTGACAAAAACAGAATATGAAGGATCTAGGATGAGCTTATGAGAAAATGCTAAATATAATTAGCATGTTTAGAAATAACAAGCTCATATTTCAAAGATCACTGAAGAAGGGCCAATCAAAAATGACTTTGTACCACTAGATGGAGTCAAGAGATCATTTAAAAAAAAAATTTAAGTTATTATTTGGGCCATTTTTAGCTTTTATTGACAGATAGTGGACTAGCAACAGGAAATCATGGAGGAGAGAGCAGGGAGAGATGCGGGAAATGTCGGAGTCCGGACTCAAACCCACAACGCCAATGCAGGCTGTAGTTCCCTTTTGTATACGCCGCAGCTTTACCAACTGAGCTATAACACAGTGCAAGAAACCTTCTCTGACCTTGATCCAAACATTGACCTTACTGTCAACAGCCCCCAAATGACAAGTTGACCTATAATTTCACTCCCCTGTTTTTGGTGTTAAGTGAGATATGTAAATATTTAAAGAAGCAACAACTTTAAATTAATTTAGCTAAAATGT
The DNA here is from genome assembly GCA_020698575.1 of Bostrychus sinensis. NCBI lineage: Eukaryota > Metazoa > Chordata > Actinopteri > Gobiiformes > Eleotridae > Bostrychus > Bostrychus sinensis. Next base: position 25,069,243 of record CM036256.1, read on the forward strand.
GGTCATTGTTAGACATAGCTACATAAATGCTATAATCCTGAGTGGATTGTTTGATCTCTCTTGTGCATGTAAAGTAAAAGTGAGATATCCAGTTGGAGGCCTTAATCCAGCTGGCAGCATAATACAACTAAGCTCTGCATGTAAAATAGTGAGATAGCCAGTCATTAGGTAAAACAGTGTCTGTCTGAGTTTGTGCTTAAAAGATAATGATTATTCATCTTCTCCCACTTCTTCCCTTTGTGGGTCATGGGTGGTTAGAACTTATCTCAACAACTGGGCCTTAGGTACACACTGGACAATGGCTAGTTAGTGGCAGGAGTAACACAAAAACATAGAATGACAGTTAACCATTCACTCTCACATTTATTCACCAACAGTGGATACAGTAGATTTACCAATACACCTAACACACGCGTGTGTTTGGAAAGTGGCATAAAGCTGAAGTATCCAGAGGACATGTAGACTCCACTCATGGACATCGTACTCAACTGGCTCAAGAGTTCGAACCCACAACCACTTGCTGAAAGGCAGGAGTGCTAACCACTCTGCCACTGCACTCACACAAAAATAACATTAGAAAAAAAATACTATCTTCTTCCCTTTTTCTATTGATTCTTGGGTTTTCTTTATGCACACTACACCCTCTGCTGGTGACTTTTTAAACTACATATGACATTTTAACCACTCTCATTTTGTCTTAGTACACAAAATGTTAAAAAGTTTATATAACACACACACACACACACGCTTTACAAATAAATTCTGATTATTATTTCTATCCCTCCACCACTGGCACAGCAGGGTAGCATGAGTGGATCAGCACAATAACCCAGTGAATAAACTCTTATATAATACAGCTTTTCCACAGTTTGCAGCCCCCTTAGGCTAGTTCAAAATCTTGTGATCCATTCAAACTTTTTCGTCTTGCTTTTTGGCAGCTCCACTACTTCTTAACTCAGTGGTAATTATTTGAGAAACTGCTTAGGAAAGTGACAGTTGAGCCATTTGCTGTAGCAGTCAGCACAATCTCTCCACCCGTGGGTGTAGTTTGCAGTTTAAATGTTGGACTCAAACTGGTTTTGAAATGTGAAAAGGAGCCCCAGTTGATTTTTTTATTAGACTCCAAATCTTTTCACTTTTGCAGTCATTGAGTTTGCATGAAAAAGAAGTCACACAGTTTTCATTTAATTGTCAAATTTCCTGAAGCTGTAACAAGTTAGAACTGTCTGTATGTCCTGCTGGATCTTTGACAATGGATGTGTTTTTACAGACTACAGTACTGATATAGGTTGTTGGCCTTACAAGTGTTAAACCCAAAAGTTTGGTATCTACATTTTACAAAGAGACTAAAAATGTTCACTAACTTGTAACACATACAAAGGCAAAAATATTAACAAAATTAGTATGGTACTCTGATACATTTTCTAATAGTCTCTGGATTATGAACATTGAAAAAAGAAAAGTCAGGTGACAATGCAGTAAACTCATTCAGTTTAATGACAAGGTGTACAATAGAGAATGCTTTAAGTAAAGTCATTCACAGTACAATAAAAACCCTATGAATTCTTAATATAGTTTGAATCTCATTAATTTTAGGCTGTGGCAGTTGGCCTAGTTTATGTAATTTGATTTATATCTTTAGTAAACAACTGATCTCATTGAACGATGCATATTCTGGTAGAACAGGTTGTCCTTACAATGTTGTACACTATAATTACACAACAATAACAAGAGAGCCAGACACAGACCTTAGATGTAAAAGAACATGTGGTGCCTTACACGATAAATGAGCCCTCTTTTTGTTTGTATCTGCATCTACATAAGCTACTATATATAATATGCAGTTGTTCTCACAGATGTTCCTTAAAAGTCCCACAACTGACACCTGCTGCAGCCAATCGGAGCAGCGTCTGGTCACGTGGTGCAGTTGCCACACAGACAGCGGCCTCTCAACCAATCAGAGGGCAGGACACTTTCTTCACTGCGTGTGCCGAGAGCAAAACAACAACAGCGTTTTCATCAAATGTTGTCAAGCGTTATTAATCACAAATATTTCGCAAGCACACACGTTTATATTCGTGACAAGTCCGTTATTATTTGAGTTGTCTTCCTTCAAGCTGACAACACACAGAGCGTGTGTCTGCGCTCAGCTTTTGTTCTCCCTTTCCCACAAAACGCATTTGGCCACAGCTCTCTGCAGTGCGATTAACCTCAATCTTTAGCCGCCACCAGCTAAACCGGTTTGCTAAAGACGTACAAATAACAGCCCTGTCGTTTTTGGCAGGTGATGGGGATAATTTCCATGGAAAATTGAAATAAAACCAATTATACAACGCTGTTTTGCAGCTACCATTATTAAAGAAACTCTTCCTCGACTCCTTTGTTTAATGCACGCTACAATGAAATGGAAGACGACGCGCACAACACTGTGGGAATAGTGCAAACTTTGAAAATACAGTGACATACGGAGCACACATGCAGTTGTGTAATAAAGTATGTTATCAAACAACGCAATCTTGAGTAGTCAATGCACCTTAGCTCGTGTTAGCTTTTGTGGGCCTGAGTGCGCCATCACCAAAACAAAGGTTAGATAAGCCTGTCGTTGCACAGGAACAGCTACTCTCCTTGTCACTTCAGAAATTACTTAAAGAACGATAAAAACAGCCCGTAGAATCACAAAACATGGATCTAGCAGAAAATACATGTCAAAATACTCACAATGGCGTGTCGCATTCACTCACTCTTTGCAAGTGGATGCACTTCCACAGTGCAGTGCGACGCACGATGACTTTGAGACGTCCACAACCTGCCCTAGAAGAGAGAAGTGTGTCACCAGTTCACCAGGGTTAACTGAGCGGCTGGATGGTCAAGTTGGAGGTAAAGTAGGTTTTCTAACGCCGTGCGGTTGAGTCTGAGTGGAGGAATAAAAACAGCTGAGGAGAGGATGTAAACACAGGTCACGTGGTGCGAAGACGTCGATACAGGGAAGAAGCACACTGTTGCTCAAATGTATCTTTTCCTTACGCTGATTAAGACGTTGGGCTGTGTGAAGGGGGGTGGCCGTCCCCTCACCCAAATAGGATAGATAAGTTTATGAATAAACCTTTTACCTGTACAAATCAGTAGGCTGTCCATGAAAGTTTACATTTAATCCAAGTTTATGTAGCCTGCAAGTAGTCTGTATACAAGCCAAGCCAAGGCATTTTATTTATATAGCACATTTAAAAACAACATGGGTTGCGCCAAAATGCTTTACAGCAAAGGGGGAAAAGCAACGTAATTTAAAACAAGTTGACACACAATAATATAAAATACTTTTATAATAAACAGATAATAAGTAACCAGATCATTCAGATGAAAATCACAAAACAGAGAGAAAAATCCCCCCAAATCAGCTAATTAAAGGACAGATTGAAAGTTTGTTTGATAAAAGTTTGTTCCACAGTTTAGGGGCCATGACAGAGAAGGTTTGGTCTCCTTTTTGTTTTAAGGCGAGATGAGGGGACTGAAAGTGAGTATTAAGAGGAGGACCTGAGAGACTGTGAGACAACCTGTGGGGTAAAAGACCTTTCATCTAATAGAGGCTAAACTAAAGATAAATAGATTGAGATGCAAACCTGTAATTTTAGTAGCTAATGCCAAAATGTATAAGAATCCACAGAGTATTTTAAAAATAACCCAATAATGTAGCCTATAATTGGACTATTTTGAAACCACCATCAATTTTGTTTAATGTAGCTGGATTATTTTCATTGTCTATGTAAATTTTCCCATAATATTTATTGATATTCACACAGTATCCTTAATACAGTATCACACCGGTGTCCAAACTATGTCCCGGGGGCCAAATGTGGCCCACAGACTATTTTTATTTGGCCCCCAGTCTCATTAGGCCTACATTGTCACAGGTAGACCTTCTTACTGCAAGTTAAAAAGCTCAGGTAAAAAGCTCCATATTTGAGTCAAACTTACTTTATTCTGGTTCCAAGTCTGGATAAATGTGGGGCTGATAAATGTGGGTAGATCCCTGAAGCTAAAAGAACAGTCGAATGGGACGTTTGTTCATTGGTAAGTAAAAGACTCTATAGTGAGTGGCCCTCACTATTTCCTGAATGTGGCCCTCAATGAAAAAAGTTTAGATACCCCATCATAAAGCATCACATCATCATATACTGTATGTAATCTGTCATGTGACCTTATAGAATGACTCTTCCTGAAGCACACTGATCAAATAACGATTAGTGGCTTGGGGACTTTGTAGTTGTAAAGATTTTTTGCCCATGTAAGCAGTTTACAATGGCACACTCTGTTATAATAAGTATTTCTGCACATGTGCCGACAAAGACATATGCATAAACTCCTATGCTGTTTCTTTTTCTTAAAGCCTATACGCAGAAATGAGACATATCCTGGAAAGCCTAACCTATCTATAACCTCCCACTGCTCCCCAAAGGCAGCAAGGCCTATATTTAGTCTACAGCTGGTTTCTGGCCCTCACTCGGAGTGTTGCAATGGATCACTGCATGGCTTTAATAAGGAAGAAACCAGTGTTGGTCAGCAGATATAAGCGCTGGTCCACTTTCACTAAACAAGCAGTAGTGTTTCTCCCTACTCTCAAAGCTGTTGTTATCATTAGCCTATAGGTGGTTAAGGTCATCAGAGGACACACATTATTATGTCACTACCCATAGCTGGAAAACATTTGCATTTGCTCTGCCCCAACATGTTTCAAAAGTAGGCTCTGAACACTAGTCATTAGCAGTAGATTTCATAATTTTTTTTTTTTTTTTTTTGTGGCGAAATATCAGAGATGTTTTTGTGCAGTTGTTTACTTTTTTACTTTATTATCTAACAGTCAGTATATTTAGATTTGTGTATGGCCATAAAACATAGTGCCAACATTCAAGAGCACACTTCTCTGGCGTTGCTTAATGCAGCTCTAAGCTTCCATCTGTAAACTATATCTCCTTGGGAAGCTTTAAAATAAGTGGGTCGTACTTGCTTATGTGGCCCTAAATAACCCTTCTCTATGCTGCCAGTCACAGTCAAATACTTTTCACTGTTTACTTTTATTAATAGTTGGACCATTTTGAAATCAGGGCAATGCTGGAATGGGAAGGCTGGTGCAGCTGTAGAGGCTAAGGACATGAACTCTGCGTCCCAACAACTATACATTGTTTCTCAGATATTTTTCTTGTTGAAAATGCTTAATTGAATCTGACTTGACACCGGTATCTTTGCACATATTGCTCACACAGGAATGCTTGATTTTCCTCTCCATTTAGTATATGTAATTTTCAGCCCATCTTATAATATTGTATTGTAATCTAGTTCATTATGAAGCAACATTTTATATCCTTTTATCCAAAAATTATGGACCAGTAGAGCACAGTAAAGTCATTTTCAAGAAACCACTTTGAGATGATTTGACCTCATTTTAAAATTGAGGCTCATCAGACCAATTCTGACCAATTTTGTGTGAGCCCATTCAAAGTGTATCCTTAGAATCCTGTTCTTAGCAGCCTGGAATGGCACCCGGTGTGATCTTCCGCTGCTAAATTGCCCATATGCTTCAAGGTACAACTATGAATGCTCTGAGATGGGTTGCTGCAAGAAGTGTTTATTTAAGTTACTGCTGGCTTTCTATCAACTGAAGGTCTGGCCCTTCTCCATTGACCTCTGTCATCAACAAGGCATTTTCAAGTTGTTGTTATTTGATAGGCTCTTTAGCTGTTTATGTTAGATGGGCATGTGTCGGCTACCTAATAAAGTGGCCAGTGAGATTAGTCAACTCTTTTAATGGGTGAAAATGCTCAAAAGACACAACAACTTAGTTTGGGCAACTGCGTTGTTTTGAAGTAAACTTAAACTCCACAACTGGGTCTGTCAGATGTAATTTCATTTTTGCCATTCATTCCTATTAGAGTCCTATTAGGAATATTATAAGCACATGGGTTGTTTCAGGTTGTGTCCTCGAGCTGTGAGAGTGCGTCCCTTGTGTTACTAAATGCCTCGCCATACGCTGTGCATATAGTGTACAGGAATAGCGCATGATGAGGCATGCCTGGAAGTTTGTCTACAGTAGCTTTCAGCAGACACAGTCATTAGTGACCTCAGTGTACTTGCATAACCCCAACCCAACTTCACTTTAATGTTGTTTTTGATTAGAATTTATATATGCCTCAGTTTCGTTAAATACAAAGCCATTTATTTCTTCATACATTTTCTAACTTACGCCTATCCTATTAGAGATCATTGGTGGCTGGAGCCTATCCAAGCTACTTTGGGCCTGAAGTTTGTTAATCGCAAGTTTAAATCAGGGAGACATACTGTATACAGACAACCATTCAACCATTCTCTCTCACCGTCACAGTGATTCATTTTGGGACATTTAGAATCATCAATTCACCTACAGGTGTATTTACAGACTCTGCCACTGGTCATCCTAATACAATGATATACCTCTGAAAGTTATCTGTAGCCTGGCCAGCCAGATTTAGTCTAATACCTCATAGTTTGAGTTTCATTTCTATGGGTGGTAACCAATCAGAGAAAGGAAGAGCAGGATGCAAGCAGTGCGCCGCTGACTTGTATGATCCAAAAGGAACAGGGCACTTATGAAGAAATGTTGCCAGTTAGGGTTAGGGTTGCCATATAACACCAGAATACGCTGTATTATTAGCAACTGTGTACTTACTTCTGAACGGGGAGAGCAACAAAAGCCGGTTGTACAAAGACTTGTGGAAAAAGTCAGTTTGTTTGAATTTGGACATTACTTCGGACGTCAACTATATTGTTGTTAAAATGGCAACAAGACAAAGGAAAAAGACACACAGAGGATTGAACAACAACGCAGACTTCAACAAGTGACAAAAAAAAAAGCACTAAAGGCCGTTAATCAGGTGAGAGAAGTTAATAAATTTGCAGTGTATAAGCCAGTGCCATTTTGGCTATTTATGACAAGAGAATAGCTTCCACTTTTGTTAGAGGCGCTACAGATAAACACCTTTGATAAGCTGTTTCCAAATCGACTGATTGGAAAAGGCTTACTATGACAGAGGATTTCAAAAAGAAAGTAGGCGGGGCTAGCTGGTATATGCAGAGATGCCCAGATTTCCCTCTCCCCAGACATTTCCTCCAGCTCTTCCAGGGAATCCCAAGGCATTCCCAGACCAGCCTAGAGGCATAGTCCCTCCAGCGTCCCCTAGGTCTCCCTTTGGGTTTACTGGTAGGCCGAAATATCTCCTCAGGGAGGTGTCCAGGAGACATCCTGCCTGGCAACAAATGTCCGAGCCACCTTAGCTGGCTCCTATTTCCCTAAAGGAGCAGCGGCTCTACTCCGAGCTCCTCTCAGATATTCAAGCGTCTTACCTTATTTCTAAGGGAGCCACCCTGGGGAAGAAACTTGTTTTGACTGTTTGTTTTGGAGAGCTGGTCCTTTCGATCATGACCCAAAGCTCATGAGTAGTTGGAATACACCTTCCAGTTTGCCTTTTTAATAAGAGGGTCCACCACCCCAGTTTGTCAATAAGGTGCTATTGTTCACAACGACTTGTTAGCCACGGCAGCCCCTTAACATCCAGAGACTTGAGGTACTCAAGACGGATCTCATCCACCTCCAATGCCTTGGCACTGAGGAGTTTTTTGACCACCTTGGTGACTTCGGTTTTCAGTGATAAACAAGTCCATCTCTGAGTCCTCATTCTCTGCTTCCTCAACGGTGTCAGTAGGATTGAGGAGATCCTTGAAGTATTCCTTCCACGATCTGACAACATCCCCTGTCGAGGTCAACAGCTCCCCAGATCCACTATAAACAGAGTTGGTGAAGCACTGCTTCCCCCTCCTGAGGCGATGGATGTTTGCCAGAAATTCTTCGAGGCCAAAAAATACTCCTCTTCAATGGCCTCCCCGAACTCCTCACATCTTATTAAAAAGTAACTTTAAAACTTGTAATTTAATTCTAAAATACAGTTATGTCATATATGTTTGTTCTTTATCATACATTTACCAAAAACTAACTATAGACTATTACTACAATTCCATTGACATTATTATTGGTCCTACAATTAACTGCAATTTAGCTGCTAGCAAGGACGGGTGATTCAATTTTACAGTATTCAAAACATTAACAATTGCAGTAAAATTGGGTGTATTGTGTGTATTTGGGTGTATTCTATGATGAATACATAGTACATTGTACATTCATTACAATTATTAAGTTATTTGTGAATATCTTTAATAGAATTTCTTCATGTCTATTAACAATGCTGAAGGCTGAAAAAATGTTCAGTGGCTACTGAATAAATTAGTGTCTTAAATGAGTGTCTCATGGGCTAACATAGTACATCTCGGCTGATGGCCAAGAATGACAACCATTCAGAGAAGAAGAATTTAGAGTCACTGTTTTACCTAGTTCCATGAGTGCATTGAGAAAGAATGTTGTTTCTCTTATTTATATTTTATATAAAACCAATTATTTTTATTGCACCAAGAAAAATCGGCCCTTTGGGCAATGTGTAAATAAATACAGATAAATTTTAAATTTTATACTGCAAGTTTGGTTTGTAATTTACATTATTATACATATTACATATATTATACACACTATGCATGCCCACAGCTAAAAGCATTGGTATTTTGCCCCAAGGAAAACTCTTGTACATATAGTAGTCTTGCAAATTAACTCTTTGACAAGCTCCTAGATCATGCAGCTGCAATTCATTTGACTAGCCACAAGATGTCACTAATGCCAAAAGAAACGTGAAACAGACGGCCTTATCTAGTGCCAATACATTTATAGGGACAAAGAAAAGGAGACGCATTTGAAAAGTTTATTTCTACCATACACAAACTGTACAACACAGCGCATATCTGTTTATTATGAAATAGTAAAAGTAATAGGAAGTTTCAATTTACAAACTACCTAAACTCAAAGAGCATTACATTTCAATGTAAAAGAAAAGAAAAATACAATACAGTTTCATATCATACTAATATCGTTCCACAAAAAGCATTTCACATTACAAAACATCAAATACTAACAAGGAAAAAATAAATATTATTCACAAAACTTCCTGAGCAAACAATGTGTGGTATAAGAATTAAGTAGAAGAAATAATAAATAATTGGATTAAATTTCAATATTTTTGACAAAATAGGGATTTTTTTTTTTAACTAGAATTTGGCTCTGCTGCTGTTTTGTCTTGGAAAAGTGGCTACATGTCTTTGACTTCCCTTTGCAGAAAATGAAGATATATTGCTCAAATAAATTATGATTAAACTTTGAGAAAATGTATTATGAATTTTCATGCTATCACTACTGTTGTTTTTTTTATATATATATATTTTTGTGAAAGCAAAGGGCAGTGTGGCCAACTTAAAGTACAAAAGTGCAATAATTTAAACAAATGTTTAGTCAACAACTTATGGTTTTCCTTTTTGTTATTATTATTGATTGCAACTGAAATGCAAAACAAATGAATTGTGATTGGTTTTTTTTTGAAATAGCTACTTTTTCCCAAGTGTTACAAGAATATTCCGACTGGTTCAAATGTTAAGGCTTGTACGGAATTAAATTTAAGCTGGAGTAGATTTCTGTTTTTTTGGAAAATGAATATCTTCCTTTTTTAAAGTCCATGCACAAACACTGAAAAAATAAATAAAATAAATAAAACAAAGCCATGATTCTCAGTTTTGATTTCTCCACACCTGACTCTTGAGATAACATCTACCGGGACAACAGAACTGAAACAGTCATCAAACATTTGCTCCTATGAAAATAATTGTACTGTATATTAAATTAGACACCATCCACATAATACTGTCCTACCACAAAACATAGTACTCATTATATTTTTATGGAGTCATATACATTTAGGCACATACTATATGCACACCCAGTGGCGTGTGCACAAAAGGCAGTTTAATATCTATAATAAAAAAACAAAGACATCTTGACAAAGTGTGGATTTTTCATTTGTGTTGCACTTCTCATGTGGCACGCTTTGCAAAGCAGAATCGGACATTCAAGTTCACTGATGTTGCATGTTGTTGTTTTTTTGCTCAGTGTCACTTCCTGTTTGCATTCAGCTGCTTATTGGAAAAATACAGTACAGATGCATTTTTGATCTTCACTTTGTCTTTTTCATACATTCAGTCTCCAATAAAGAGTAGAAAGCAAAAGCAATTCTTAAAAATATTTATGATTTTGGTAGTTTTTTTTTTTTTTTTTTTTTTTAGGGAAATCCAACTTATGGTCTAATAATAATAATAATAATATATGTTTTCAACACTAGATGGCGTAAGTATGCCATGAAATTGGAATGTGCTTCTACAGTGTGCAGAACAGACTTTTCAATATTAAAAATTTACACTTGTCGAAATAAATAAAACCAGGAAATAAATACATAGATGGACAAATATAATAATAAATAGCAATAATATAAGAATGACGTGATCACATACAGATTAAAATCAAGCAAACCATACAAAATAATTAAGTGCAAGAGGGATAAAAAATCTCACCGGGATAAACATGTCGAATGAATGCAGAAACAGTAAAAGCATCTGGCTGGTAATGTTTTCAGTGCAGTGTATTTATGTGGAAATGCCGTACACATTTCCAAAAGCCTTGTCTTATACATGCAGCCAGGCCAGCACTCTTTGTAAAATAGAGCTATCTAGTGCCATTATCCCAAGTCAAAGAAACCCCTGGGTAGTACTGCTTAAACATGGATGCCCTTAATAGCCTGTTTGATATTATCCAGGAGGGCCTTGCACTCCGGAGAGTATTCATGCTCCGAGTTGTTGTACATATCAGTTAATGTGTTCACATAGGCTTCGAAATTATGCTCACTGATGGGTCCCTGCAACACACGCACACACACAAAAAAAAAAAAAAACATGTTTGACTATTAGTGAACATAGAACATTCACAAGAGAATTCCTATAGGACAAGTTAGCAATAATGAGTAGTGAGTTTGCGGCCATACCATTTGAGGCAGTTGAATGTCTGTTAGGCTGTTAATGAGGGCTTGGCTAAGGCGAGCGAGCTCCTTCAAAAGGCTGTCGTTGTGCTGTTCGATCATCTTGTTTTCCTCCTCAATTGTCTTCAGGTTACATTCCATCGAAGAAATCTGCTTTCGGGGCAAAAAAAAAAAAAAAAAAGCACAGTCAAAATTTGGAAGCCTAAAAACAGAAAACACCTGGTTGAAAAAGGAAAGATGCCAGAGTAAATATTTACCTGGGTTTGGAGCTGCATCATGTCAGCTTCTATTTTCATGTTGGACTCGTTTAGTTCCTTTATTTCATGATCCAAGTGTTGAATGTCATCCTTATTTTCAACACCTAAGTAACAAAAGACAATATTGATACTGTGCATGCCAGTATCATCCGTGTTGTTCCATGAAGTATACTCACCGCTGCTAGTTTTCAGTTTGATAGTCATCTCTTCTTCTGGGTGCTTTTTCTTGATACTCTGTGCGTTCAGCGGGCAACCTGATAAGCTGTGGTTCAGCAGGTCAAAAATGACATATCTTAGATAAGAGAAGAGCACATAGTGTAACGTCAACAGAACAAGGGCAAAGATGCTATTGTAAAAACTATGACTGGAAAGTTAATTGTAAATTTCATTTTTTAAATATTTAAAGTGTGAAAGGAATGGGGGTGCAAAAAGAAAGACTTTTCCTCATTACAATAATATAAAATATGTATTTCCATTGTTTTGTAATCTAGTGCCTTTTAAAGATGAAATAAAACAAAGATGCCTTTATCGTGCTAATAAAGTATTGGATAATCTTATAACACTTTTTTGTTCATATGCTTTGAGCAAAATGCAGAAATTTCAAGAAGTGGTTAAGACTTAAATACGTCCCCCCATATTGTTGTTATGTCCATGGAAAAGAATGTTGAATCCTTAGTTGCATTTACACAACATAGCAAAGTTAAGATGATTAAAAATAAGCCAGCTATAAAATATATTTAGAATGACAAACTTGTTGGTGTAATATGAGCTAACAATAATAATTCATAATATGTAATCAATGTGATATTGATTTGAGGTCATAACGGTCAGTCCTAGTAAAAACACAACATGTCGACCAGCTGTATTGTTTCGAGATAAAATGGAGGACCAGCGGCCTCACCTTCTGTGAGTGGCAAACACATTATTGGCATGTCCAAGGCCATTGCAGCCAGGCAGGGGACAATGGGGCAGTTCCTGTTTATTGGCCTTCCAGGCAAAGGGCAGCCCATTGATGGACGACTCCTTCTGTCTTTTGGCAGCCAGTGGACAACTGCTTGCGCTGCGGTGAGATGTGTATTTCCCCGATATATGCCCCTGTCCATCACATCCTATTACTGGACACCTACCAGGAACACACAAATGTTGTTAATCTGCATCCGCAGTGGGAAAAATCATTCATTGTGAGTTGTATTCAATAATATCTCTTTGCTAAATACATGTGACTGCATTAAACTGATATGTAGATCTGGAACAAATAAAAAATAGTGGGCAGTCATCTTCTGGGATCATTTAAAAAAATTACTTTTAATAACTAGACCGGAAGATTTGTTAACCATTAAGTTGATTAATCCAGCCAAATGCTGATTAAAAATAAACTCTCAAAAACTACAAATGGACTCAACTAATCGCATTAACCACAAGTTAGTAATCCTTGAGTTGAAAATAGTGTGTACCTTCTACTGTTACTAATGTTTGTGCCAAAAACATGACTCCTGCTGCATGTTTATTAAGAGTTTATCAGTTGCATTTCCAGCCTTGTTTTCTGTAGGTCGGTAATGGAGTGACATGAATTACAGATAATTGTCATCTATCCCCTCATGCGAAAGAATGTAATTTGGAGGTGGCTAACCCTTTCCCTTATTGATAAAGGTGAAAGGTCACTTGAGATGATACAAATAGCACACATGCTGCAGAGTGCTGCTGCAAAAAGCCTGTTTCAGCATTTTGTTCCTCAATAGCACAGGCAGAGCAGCACTTAGAGGACAAAACAACACCAGCCCAACTACTTTCATCGACCACAGGTAGGTAGCTTTATGCACCACACCAGGACAATGGAGACATGCCATATGGCCCACCATTTACAATAATCTAGGGACATTTGCTACCCTCCCCCTTTCTCTCTTAATGTGTATGAGATCTAATTCCTAAGCTCATGCCCTTACATTAGTAATTAAAAAGAAAAAATCACTGTCCAGATGTATAAGTAAACAAGGGTTCATATATCAGACTTTGGGCTTACACAGCAAATCAATTACATTATTTTTTTCCAATAACACTTTCAGAGACAACAGAGTGAAGAGTGATTAACTGCAAATGAGTGCACTGGCATCAGCACAGGCTAGCCAACATTTTCTTAATATACTATAATTATAAAGAAAGCACTCAGTTAAGTGATAAGCCAGATATTTCATTCGGAAAATAGGAAACACACAAAAGCCTGAAAAAAATCCCACAAAACACACTGTTAATCCATTGAGAAAATAATTCACTAATGTTAGAGGAGAAGTATTATTTTCTTTGTTTAACTTAATGGCCTCCAGGTATAATACCCGGCAGCTGCGTGACACATTTTCACAATATTTCCCCCCTTTTTATTTTTGAAACAAAGAGAAATGACAGAATGGCTCGTGAAATTATCTTACTTAAGCTCTTGCTCATCTTTTTCGTCCTTGTTTGGTGTGAGCCTCAAGCCTCCTTTTCTGGCGCGCGGACATCCCGACAAGCTAAATAATGACAAGACGTGTACAGGTTAGCACACAAATTAATTAGCTAAAATAACGACAAAAATATTATTATTATAAAACGGTTAAGTTTAAATTATTACACTAACGAATTACTGAGTTTTATTAGATATATTGAAAACTATATGCTTTATATAAACGAAATGGGTCGATAAAAGTTTTCATATTAGCTAACGTTAAGCAGCTAGTTAACTGTTAGGGTTAACCAGTAACGTTAGCTGCTCTTTAAAATGTTGCTAACATAACTACATTTCATTAGCTAGGGACACAGACTCAGTGACATCTGTGGAGCAAGAGGTATAACAACTTTATAATCTATAAGTTGAATTTAAATTGAATAGTTAGTTTTTATTTTATTCTGGGTGCCACGTTTTACTCAATTTGGTGAACTTTGAGCCATGTGTTTTCTCAGCATACTTTGTTTAGTGTTTGGCTCCAAAGACATTTGATGTATTAAATTAAAGGTATTAGACTTGGTGTAAGACCAAAATCAAGACTAGTTTACACCACAGACAAGCGAAAAAAAGTAATTGTGAAACCTTGCAGGCAGTAGGAAATACAGCCTGTTTGTTGCAGCTTTCACCATCTGTTTGAATGTTATGCATCTTAGTGTATTTCATGCTCAGTTATTTGACCATATCTCTCCTACCTTCTGTGTGAAGCATAGTTCCCAGTCACGTGACCAGATCCATCACAACCAGGTGTTGGGCACCTGCAGGTTGAGAGACACAGAGACCAGGTGCTTTTTACAGCAGACTGCCAGCAGCAATGTTGTGTGAGGTAAACAGACATCATGCATAATGTATAGTAAAAGGGAAGGGTGAAGAAAAAGGCAAGCTATGACCCCAGGTAATGTAAAACCAAGCTCAATAGTTTAATGTGAAAAAATCTTTAACAACATTAAAGTTTTCCAAACACGTACTTTAGTTCCTGAGAGTTGGCTGCCATCAGTGATTTGAGTGTTTTGTCAGCCAGGGGACATCCAGACACACTAGAGAGGATAAAGAGCTAACAGTCAGTTTAATGCACTCTTTGATCACAGCTGAATTAAGTCATCTTAATACAATGTCACAATGCATATTTATAAAATAGTTTGAAAACACAATGTTGTGTTGCCTTTGTGACAAGGCTTTTCACTTCAGCTTTAATACAAATGACACAGCCTACTATCTGAGTGTACAAGCTGCTTCAAACAGTAATAATCAACATAATTAAACAATCAGCATTGTTTTCCTTATCTGTATATCTGCTGCTGCTAATGAGGTGTAATTAATTACACTACCTTCGATGTGAAGCATAATTCCCCGTCACATGGCCACTGCCATCACAGCCTGGGGTTGGACAGCTGCATCAGAACAAATACACTTTAATACACAGATTATTCGACTATGCACTGTTTTTTAAGCTTTTACTGACTTGGTTCACTTATTGCCTATTATGGCCAATGATGTGAATTGAGAGTTAGTACAGCAGGAAGTTTAGTAAAATATTATTGTACTGCGCACTTTCTCCTTAAGGATAATTTTAGGGTTGGCTGTGCTGTAGAAACTAGAGGATCCTATTTTACTCTATGGTGTAATTCTCAAGAGAAGATCCAGCAGAGCATGCACTCTAACTACAAGAGTCAAGAGTTGTAAGCTTGTACAGGACATACGGGGACAAAACTCACTTTTAAAAAGAATAATTTCTTCTCCACATGAACCTGCAGACATATTAGTTACAATATGGGACACTTGAGTTCAGTTTCACTTTTACTGTCTTGACATAGGTTTTTTTGTAAGAGCACGGACCATCTGTCAAAAAAGCCTTCTCAAAAGCAAACTCATTATGCACAGCTGACTGAATCACGAAGCCTTGACATGTTCGACCCCTCCCCCTTTCAACGACCCCAGTGTTGGCCGAGCCCTACCTCAGCAGCTCTTTCTTTGTATCTCTTAATAGCAGCTTGGCTTTTGGGCTCATCATGCCATCTCCCTGATAGTGCTGCTCCTCCAGAGAGCCATGATCAAAATCCTCCTGCAATGTAACAATAACAACATGAAATTAACTTTCATAATATCAAACCAGACCAATGACCTAAAAGTGAATAATTAATGAAAAGCCTCATTTAATACTCTTAACACACAAGGTTTAGGGTTAGAGAGCAAAGCAGAGAGATTATGCTTAAGGATACATATACAGTGGTAAATCATATATCCATTTAAAGTCATACTTAATCCACATGCATGGATTTCTTTTTGTAAGATTTTGCAGTCAGCAGATGTTGTGTATAGTTTAAAAGCAGCAAGAATGTGAATGTTTTGATTAAAACTACATAGAAATGCCACTTGTGAAACACAGAAGTTTTTTAGTAAAAGTTACAAAAAATATTCTTAAATAGAAAGGAATCTTAATTGGCTCATTTTAATAGCCCACATTTGTTTTAAAGCTCAATTCATATGATACATTCTTTTCAAATAAAAGCACTCTTAAAAGTATCCTCATGAAACAATTATGCTAACCTCCAACTAAGTCCAACTAACAATGACAATGACAGCTTTTTGCTCACATATTTATCACGACTGACTTCGCTGCATTTTAATACCACAGTGTCATTCTTTCCTCTCATTGCAATAAGGCATAGCATTTTTTTTTTTTTTTTGTGTACCTCTTTGTCCTGCAGAATGTGAGCCTTGCTGAAGTTGACCGGGAATTGGCTCTCCCAGCTGTCTCGTACACAGAGTGGTTTGTAGAACGCTGGGCTGATGAGCATGCTTCCACTTTTGACCACGGCAGCATCCAGAGGAGAAGGCGGCTCTTCAGGAGGCAACTTTGCCGGGGTCTTGGGGTTCTCTTTGCATTTTTTCATGCTCAAGTCCAGTGTGCCGTTTTCGTCAACCTCTATGGGCATATCCTAAAAAGTGAGGTAGGTTTCACTATTAAAAAGCTATAGAGTCAAGCTTTTATTAATTTGAAATGGACAGTATTTTGCCACATTTTTTGTATGAGGGGTATTAATTGGAGCTTCTAGTTATGATTTTATTTGCCAGAGGGCCCATTCGAACGCCATGCTCTTTGTGTGAGCATGTGTTTTCTGCAAAGGACTATCACACCTGGTACAAGTTACTAACATGTGGTATTAAATGTACAGTATGCAACATTTTTCTTTAAATGAAAGGAAACCGGTTTTGATCCCCTTAAACTATATTATTATGATCTGTTAGTGATCTTGTAAATAACAGAGCCAAGTCAAGTACTTGAGTCAATACAGAGCTCAATATTGATTGTTTATTTATAGTGTTTGGACCAGTTGCATGCTTGTGGTGGTTTGGGTCTGTGGTCAAATTAGGCAATTGGTTGTTGGTTTACTGAGCTTGTCAACATTAAAAACAGGATAAACAATGAGGTTGATATGTCGAAGAAGTTTTTGGGCAATTGATTATGTTTTCCTTCTACTACTTTTCGTTAATAGGGTCACAAGGGTGTTGGTGCCAATTCTAGCTGCTATGGACATGCAGTACACCCTGAATAATGACTAGTTAATCGCAGCGCTAACACAAACGGACAGATATGACAGACAACTACTTACACTCACAGTTGTTTTCATTTTGCATGTTAGGCTAATTTAGGCCAGTTCACCTATACATAATGGGAAGAAGGTATTCACAATACAAAATGATACAAACAAAGGCCAAGACATTTCTTTTCAACAAGGAAGAAAGCTTCTAAATATTGATTGATAAAATTTAAAACAATCAAATGCACAGGTTATCTCACTCTAGTAAAAGTACCAAACTAAGCCCTTGTTAATTCTGCTGAACACAAAAAATAATCACTGGTGTGTAGTTTTTCAGTGACAGCTGTGTCATCTGTTTTCTAGGACACACAACCAAGATGGCAGTTGGGGGTTGGGTTTGCTGGTTTTAGGTCATCATTATTATAGCAAAAATTAAAAGCTTAATGTGGCATAAGTTTGCTCACTGACAGATGTGTTTGTTGTTTAGTGCTGAAATGCAGTAGTGGGATGACTTATGGCTCTTTTATGGCATTAAAAGTTTTACCTCGTTAAATGCCGAAATCCTGTCCATGAATGAAACCAATTATTCAACGCATATGTTTCATTAAACCCTATACATCATTATTTTTGCAACAAAGGGCAGCCTTTCAAATTAATTAAAAGGTATAATTTTCATGGACGTTGGATGTGGCTGTCCACTTTAATTACCCTGGCATTTGATGATGTGTCTACCTCATCAAAACAGGACAGAGGAAAACTAAAGGATGAGCTTTTTGATTTTAATTATGTTTCGGGGCAAAAACAATGCATTTATTGAATTTATTTTGCTATTATTAATACATGATACATTGTATTCATTTTGTTCACACTTTAGAGGCCAGCATTTAGATGATTTTCAGTGTGTGATTTTTGAAAGTGTAATATACATATGCAGATAAGTTAAAGCATATAACACCCTAAATGTGGCCCCTCTTTTCAGACTTGAAAGCTGGTCTTTATTTTGTACATCTTTCCAAGACAACTAAGCTGTAAATGAGAACAGATGATTAACTTGCTAACACTGTTTTATTCATTCAGTGGGCTGGTACCTGGGACAGGGCCACGTTCTCAGCTCAACAAGCTGGGAGACAACGATCTGTGCTGTGTAGGTGTGGAAACCTTGAATCATCTACAGTACAGTGTGCATGTATGTAACCCACAGGATGCACGCAAGATTAATCAGAAAGTGACTTCAGTACAAGTTAGAAAAAAGGAGCAGATAGGAAGAGATTAAACTTTGGGCATGTCATCTCTGTTAAATGATTGGCCTAATCCATGGAAATGCTTTTAAAGACAAGTGCTGTAGACACACACACTATTCTGGATCCTTTAACTAAGCAAAATATCCTCTGCCATCTGCAGTGTTTTTTAGACAACAGTTCAGGCTTTTTACATGCCAGATGATGTCGAAACAAATACAATGCCACATGTTTAAAAAAGACAAGGAGTTGTAATTAGGGAGGAAGGCTAATTGTTGTGCATCTTCTGATGTGATTACACAAATGTCGATTTGTATACATTAAAGCTTTAAAGAATGGAAACCTGCTTGTTTTTCTGCCACCAGAGTGCCAGGTTCCCTTTGCCAAATTCTTTCTTTTGATGGCTTTCCTTTTTATACACAAATCAGAGTTCCTTTAAAATGACCACATTAAATACCTTTCCAAGTGGTCTAATTTGATTACCTTTGTGGAGGTTGCCAAAGGCCGGCCTGTGACAGCCTCCATGTTCTTCCGGTAGCGTGTGGAGAGGTTAAGGATAGCAGCAGTCGCAGCGGCCGTCTGGAGACCATCTTCTTTTTTGAATTGACTCGGTGGGCTGTGCTGACCAGAGGTGGGCAGATGGCCACCTGAAGCATTGAGGAAGCCAGTGTACTGCTGAGGTGCTAAAAGACAAATCATTAGCCTTTATTTAGTTCTCAAGATACCAGCTGTCTGATTATGCCTGAAAGTGCCAAAAAACACCTAAAGTTAACTTTTTATGGTCATCATCCGAATCAGATAAATGTGAAAAAGGTGTGAAAATAAAAAAAAAAGTATAATAGCTTGTTATCTATATTGTAGCTCTATTATTATACCACTGAGTTGTTGTATTTATTCACCATATTTTAATAAGAAAGTATCAAACTCACAATCAGGGAAATGTGCCATTTCCTGCTCCTGGTTGCTCCCTATCAGTGGCTGTTTGCCGAAGACCTGTGCATCAAAGCTGGCATAATCAAAGCGAATACTGCTATACTTGTCCATTTCTTTCGTGAGGCTCGTTTGCAAGGCTGCTACTGGATGAGAAAGCCTGTAGTTGAACTGGTTCATCTCAAACTTCTTTATCAAACCAATGGCTCTATAAGAAAACAGAAAAAAAAACAAATGATTGTGTTAAACTATATGACAAATAATGAGCCAGCCAAGTTTAATGAAGGAGTTAAGTGCAGACATTGTTTTAAAAACGTTAAGGCTTGCCAGTGCTTTTGTACACATAGTCTGGGATCTGATGTGTGGTGTAGATCCACAGCCAGGTTGCCAGACTAATTAATATAGTAGGAGTGGGCATACTGCCCGTGATATATCCACCGGGAACAAAGAGTTCTGCTCTTTTATCATCTCTAATAGAGAGGAACTCATAGGACCAGCAACCATTGCTTATGCTTACTTGGAAAGCTTGTGCGTTCTGTTGGGAATGAATAAAAATATCCCTTATTTTTTCTCAGAAATAATTATTTTTGTCTAACCTCTGTTGAACTGAGAACTTTAGTCTATAACAATTAAACTTTAATATTTTCTAATTGTTTTCTGCACATGTGACCGCAGAGACAGAAGTCCCTAATATTATTTGACAAACCTTGGTGAACGGTCAGGTGTTTGTCGGCTTTTTAGGCTTTCATCTTGAGGTTTGGAGACTTTGACAGCAGCGGCGATGGGGCAGCCTGACAGACTGTGGAGGAGCAAACACATTAGTCCAATACTGTAAGTCAACTATGAACAGTGCAGCTTTCTAATGGCTTTGTGCTTAGCCTTACCTCCGGTGGGTGCTACGGTTGCTGTTGACATGGCCTCTCCCTGTGCATCCGGGTGTAGGGCACTTGAGGACATTCTCGTGCATGGCCAGAACTGAGGGGACAAGGAGACACCAGATGAGCTCAGATGAACATTTAACAAGTGAGTACACTGCAACACTGTAAACACCAGACACGGAGAAAGAATACCATTAAATACAGCAAATTGTGATTTATGTAACCAGTGGATACTTTAATGCCTATGGAGCAAAAGATCCTACATAGACACAAGAAAAAAGAAAAAGGCTTTTTCATTGTAAGACGCATAAATGTAAATAGCTTAGTGCAAAGAGGAGCGTAACAAGACAGCTGATTATATTCTTCAAAACAGCACGTCGTTAAAGGTCCGCTCTGTATCCTTAGAAACTTCCCTTCTGTACATATTCTCCAATTAGTTTGTTGGAGTTGTCTATTTATTTTTGAATACTGCGTTAGCTAGCCCTTTGATTTGCAAATACTGCCGCCAGTCTGAGAGCATGCGCCTTTTTGAAAAAAGTTAATTACTTTTTCTGTTCCTTTTGTAACATTACTGTTTAATGTAGGATGTTTGTGGAGTTTTATTGAAATGACTTAACAATCACCAGTGTGAAAAAGAAGTCAGTATGCACAATTTACAACACATTAGCACAGAAAGAGAATGAGAAATCCTTATTTGAAAAGTTTATGCACATCTTTGAATTGAACTCAATGTATAAGTAAGGCTTTCTTGTTTGGGTTTTTGCTAAGAGGATTTAATACTGTGCTTGATTGTAAATCCAGAAAGTGACAGACATTTTTTGAATATAATTATAAATTGCCCACATGCATACATGCTATGTTCTAAATGTCTTACTTTCTGGAGGGACTCTGACTTTATGAGGACATCCTGAAAGACTTCTATGGTGTGGGTACAGCCCAGTCACATGACCAGTGCCGTCACAGCCAGGAGTTGGGCACTTGATGTCCCTTTTTTCTGTCCTTGGGGAATCTGGAAACAAGATTGGACACAGATATTGAGAATATTTAATTTCATGTCAGTGCTAAAAAGGGACCTCAACACATTTTTGGATCAATTTAATGTTTTTGAATCCTCTCAACTAAAAAGACAGCTTAACTAGAATATCTACCATTTAAAATGCATGGTACAAATAGGTGGGATGTTGGGGAGGTGGATGACACATATAAGCCCTTGGACCTTAAAATCCAGAAGTGTAATTTTAGTTTAAAGTTTAAGCATTTAGAGACAAATTGCATTTTTTTTACATTACACAAATAAAAACATAACCAGGTATGAGTCTTTGCTAAACCTAACCACATTCATTCATTCATTCATTTTCTACCGCTTATTCCCGTTAGGGGTCGCGGGTGACTGGAGCCTATCCCAGTAACTTTGGGCCGTAGGTGGGGTGCACCCTGGACAGGGGCCAGCTTGTCGCAGGGCTGACACAGAGACAAACACAGGCAGACCACCATTCACTCTCACATTCATTCAATAGGGGCAACATTCATTTTAATAATAATAATTATAACCTTTTCCCAAAATGGCTAATGTGAGAGACTAGGTTGAAAATCTTCATATTCAATACCCCTTCTGTAAGTAGGAGGCCAACAGATTGAAATCTCATGCAAGCCAGGCACTTTTATTTTTGCAAAATGCATCTATTAATCTGCCATTTTAGTTAAGGCTGCAGTTCGACTCAGAGCATTCACTTCTTAATGCCTATCCATCGAAAGATTACATCTAGGATTACACATTTAGCCGCGGTCATTTGAAGAATCAGAGGGAAACATAAGAGGTACTTTAGGAGGATTTAAGACTTATGGTTATGGTTAAATATTCACTCTATTCCTATCAAAATCCAATATTGTGAGTAGTAGCAATCCATCAGTGCATTTTGTTGGTCTTGTTTTAGTCTGTTTAGTTATTACTTCACTTGTTGCCAAAACTGTTTTAGAGTTTAAGAGGATTTGGCTTCTGATTTAGTTCTTTTATTCCTTTTAATGTTTTTGAGTGCCCAGTCATCCAAATCATAGGGGTATGACCTTATCAGATTGACCCCAAATTACTTTTTAACAATCAAACTATTCTGTATTCAGATTCTTTTTTGCTCTATGTTAATGTCTATTTTTAAAAGCTGCCCAGACTATTGACATGTTTCGCTATCATTTTCTCAACATTATCATAACTTTTCAGTGTTGCTATGTTTCTTTGGTCCAAATTTGAGTGTCTGAGTATTACCTTGTGTGAACAGGATAGAAAATATGTGTACTTCTAGCATTACAAATGAATAGAATTGTTTACAAGTAATCACAAATTGTAAGACATTACCTTTGCCTGTGTGGTAGCCCAGTCTCTCCAGATCCATCATCCTTTGGTGCCGTCTCTCATTAGTCATCTGCTCCAGGAGGAACCGGTCCATCTCCCTGTAGGCATGATGCAGGGCCTGCCGCTGCTCTGTCTGCAGAGCTATAGCTTGCTCCAACAGACTGAGGTTCACTCTACCACCTCTCATCTCCAAAGCTCTCTCATGGAGGCCCAGAGCCCAGCCATCCAGTCGGCCCGGCCTATCCACCTCTGTCTCCCCCTCGCTGTCACCCTCTTCTGTGGGATGAGGCCTGTACAAGCTGGGTTCTTCTCTCAGCAGGCTATTTCTCCGCAAAAGCTCCTCAGACGGTCTTGAGGGGCTGGAGCCGTTGAGCTTGCTGGACAGCGAAAGAGGGTCCCACTCAGATTCTTGCATGTCTCTGTACGGGGAGTGGGGTGAAGATGTACCACTCATTCTATCTTGACTTTGGTCTTCAATTTTAAGAAGATCATCATCTTCATCCATCATTGGCTTTTCACAAGGGTCAGCTTCACACTGCGGCGAGTCGTCAGAGGTCACCTCAGACCACCCGAGTGAATCCCCGTTGTGGCAGCCATTTTTTAAGTGTCCATCTGAAATAACAAAGCTTTATTATTTCAACATATTGCTTGCATATTACATATTGTTAAGTCCTAATATTTTTTTTTTTTTAAACACGTAAGAATTCTTTGTCCTCTTTAATCTTTTAATCCTTTTATGGATTTAAAATGTGTTACTTCCATAACATTCTTGATAAAAAACAAACAAACATGTTTTTATCAACATCTGGATGATTTATACGAACACGTTACATGAAATCATAATCATAAGAACAAAGATTCCAAAGCAATTCCTCAAATATATTTAAAAGCACACACACTATATGCTCCTATATTTTGCTAGTTTAACATTGAAGCAGCAGATGAGAAACACAATTGTTTTCTTTTTGCCCGTGTCATAGATGAGATGAGATTATGTAGGGATTTACATTGCTGTCGACAGTCAACATCAGTTTTTTATCAGGTACAAGTACTTTCAAGTGCAAGCTGAGTAGAAACATCTTGTCATCTACAAAAAACACATAATTATTGTTTCAAGGGATAAGAAGAATCTTCACTCAGAGATAAATCAAACAAAAAGCTGCCGTTGAGGCAAAACATCATTACATAAAGTTACATAAAGAACATTATTGCTTCCTTGGTAGATTAATTAAATTTCAAATAGATCCTTTCTTTTAGTGACAGCAAAACATTTCATATCGCAGAAAAAAAATTATTTCCAGCTACAGTTTTGTATTAGGTCCAATATTTTAGTGAAAAGACCAAATAAACATTTAAAAAATGTTCTATAACATTTGAAAATGCAAACCTTTAGGTCAGCAGTAGTTATTCTCAATAATTCTCTCCTACATTTGTAGTATAGCATTTTTTTATTTTGCTGAGTGCTTCCCATAATGTAATTTGCGCTGATATTTCACCGAGTATCTTTCAGTTGAATCCATAAATCCGGGTCACATGTTGAGAAAGCTTTACAGTGAAAGTCTGTCTCATGTCCTGGCGTCTGGTATTGCCGGAACAGACAAAGAGGGTTACCGTGATCCCTCAAAATGCATCCGGCACAACCCTTTATTAACACCACTGATTATAGTAAGTCTTGGTCAGTGATTAACAATGGAAGGCTATCATCTGGATTGATTCAACCAAATCTCTCTTTATCCTTCCTAACCAGTCAAACTTATGCTCTATTAAGGCTCTTTAGACTCTAAGGATTTTTACTTTTAGTGGGCTGGGCTCATTGGTCTATATCCTCTTACTGTAAGTGGCTGCCCATCAACAAAAGTAGAATCCAGTAGCTTTAGAAGACAGACAGAGATGGATTCCGAGAATTAGATCAACCAGTGATTCCCATTATCAGACTATCAACTATCACTATAAACTATCTGACTAAAATGGCTTCAATGTAAAGATTGTTGGTTGCCATCCTCATATCTCTCATATCTCATAGTGCCTTATGAGATTTTACAAGTTCTTTTAAACAGTTTTTGGCTGAGATGTAGTGAAAATTACCCACAAATTTAATTAAAGAATTAAAGAAAAAAGAAAAATATGGAGATTTTCATCCGAACTTCCGCCAAATAAAACATAACACCACTGAAACAGGCCTTTAAAAAAATAAAAGCAGTACAATGTTTGGTTTGGGTGTAACATCACTGTTTGTAACTATCAAGCCGCTGCTGTGAAAAAAACATTTAAAAAAGAGGTGTCTAAAGACAAACCGTGTTGAATGAAAAATTAAAGCCAGTTACACGTATTTACATTTATGAGCCCAGCAACAAGGGTTTTGCTTCTGGTCCAGATGGACTGCAGGCCTGACACCGGCGTGTACAGTCAGACTAACACACAGACGTATACACGAACACAGAAGTGCAGTGAAAAGAGGAACGAGACGGAGGAAAAAAAACTTGGATCCCTGCGGTGGTCTGCGTGTTGGAACAGGTGAACAGTTTGTACTCCAGAATAGCCATTACCAGCACTCTGCAGCAGGCCTGGAGTTGGCTGGAGTTGAACACAGTGTGGCTCAACCAAACGAGAGGCTTATTTTTCTCCCTTTTTGTTAAAATGCAGATATGACTAGCTCCCCACCCGCTAAATCCTTACTGCCACCAGCCCACTTTTCCAATTTTTGTGTTTTTATGGAAAATAACTCCCGCATCCGACAATGGCAGCAAATTGTTTTGAAAATGTTTAGCAATATCTGTGCTCATTTGACACTCCTCAGACTTTGCAAATACTGTTTTGTTTCAAAGCTGCTTTGCTGAATATTATGTTAGACTAAAGATATTCAGACATTTAGTGTTGGGCGACAAAGAGAAAAAAATTATCGGACACACATGACAACAAAAGAAAACTGATGATGCAGAGTAAATTACTTAGATAATTGTAATGTAATATGAACAGAGGAAACAAATAAATTCCATTTCGAACAAATCCACACAATTCAGTGAGCTACTCTCCTGGTCCATTTAACTACACACATGTGTACTATAATGAGCTGTAGACATTATGCCTAATTATGTATTAGACCGTGTTAGAGGGCCTAACAAAAGCTTTTGAAAGGGACAATTACGTTTGTTGCTTAGTTACATCGTTAAAAATATACCAAATCAGAGCAGATTATAGTGGGTGAGAATGCACATGTACACCAGGAGTACTGCTGCCAAAATGCACAAAAATTTAATTCATTAGAAAAAACAAATATTTTTATTCATAAAAACAACAGAATCATTACAATCTAATATACAATCTATTTATAAATTAACTTCAAATAACAAAGTCTAAAAAAACAAAGCATAATATTAGAATTGTTGATGGCTCATTTGGTTTTGAAAACGGTAAGAAAAACTGTTGAACTGTTGTTTAATTGAAATTGAAGTGAACCGGTTGCACTCGGCCATTCTGTTTTGCATTGTATGGATTCAATAGCTCTGGACTGGCTATTGAAAAAGGACAGATGAGGGGTCTAAAAATCTGGCCTCATCAAAACAGGCTTGAGCCACGCCAAAAATATCATGGTGGATCAGCTGTCAAAACTTCAATTTGCCGACGTGAGACACAACTAATGCGGACCCAGCAGTGTAGTCTTTCACTTCCACTGCACAATGACTGCGGCTGCTGGCTGATGGCAGAGGGAGGGAAATATGAATGCAACAGATGGGATTTTAAAATTCAGCGTCAATTGTTCATCAAAACAGACAAAACAACAGGACATCTGTTTACCTGCTGGAGTGTCAGTGTTCCTCAGCTCGTCTTTGTCCCGTGGTACTGCCAGGTCCTCGCTCTCCTCTTCACAAGCCTCACTGGGGCTGTAGTGGCGAGGCTTCATCAGCAGGGACTTTCTCTTGTTGACGGGGGCGCCCTGCACCCCTTCCTGAGCGCTTCTCTTTCGAGCCACCGACCCATATGGGCTGTAGAGGGAAGAGGAGAACGGGCAGAAAGTGCAGCGGGGTCAAACATAAGAGACACTGGCTGTTTTCAGTTGAATGGACCAGTTTTTAACATTTTTGTGGCATGTTGTAAAGAAATAAACTGCTTCAAATAAAAAATATATATTTTACCTGTGATTCTCAGTTATGCTCTCTCCCAGGCCTGCTGAAAATACAAAAAAAAAAAAGGTATTACTAGTTGAGCTTTTTATATTTTCACTCTCTAGATATTTAATGTTCTCAAAAAATTTGGGGTAAAAAGTGTATTATTCTTCTTTTGTGGAAGTGCTGGATAACTTGCTTTGAGGGTTGACTACTTTTAGCTAAGCTCTTGGTCAAGCTCCTGGTTTCTCAAAGGTTGGGAAGGGCTTGAATTCTTCATAATGTGTAAAACATGTAACTGTCTTTTATAATCAAAACAACTGCCTCTTATAATAGGTACATTTTAGAAGGTGAAACATTATATTTTTAAAAAGTAAAAATAACTCTGTGTGTCAATTTGTATGTAATTCACCATAATTGAGGATCTTAGAAATGATAAGATAAGATCAGACCACAAGAGCTTGTTTGCACTTAAAACACAAATGAGCAAAACTAACAAAAAAGTTAAAATACACTGAAATAGAGACTGTGGATAAATATAACAAAATAGTATAAAAACATTATGAAATGTCCATAGGGTTATTGTATAGGAAATAATAAAAATAGACCTTAATAGTCTTTGAAAAGCAATTGAGCCTCACCTCAGAGACCCCTGCAAGTTTATTTCTCACTTTTTGTTGCATAAAAATTAGTTGAACATAGTGGTTGTGTGTAACTACTAATATTTAATTTAATATCTATTTCTTTTAGTCTTCTCTTTCTTTATTCCTTTATTTGTTTTTTTTTCTTTACACATTTCATCAGGTATAATAACCACAAGGACAGTGAAGTGCTCTCCTCATTGATAGAAAAAAAAAACATTCGCTAGGAGCTCATTCTTTGACGGTAACGTGATCCAAAAGGCTAAATCAATTTTCTCAATAGTTTTGTGTAAATCTCATTCATAAGTTCAGCCCTACTCCTATGAAGCACAACCAATAATCATGGTATCCGTGATTTTCTCCCCATGTAGTAATGGACCAGCGTGAACAGACTAGCCCGGGAGACCCCTGAACACTTGCATAATGATATCCCCAGTCTAGAGGTTTTCAATCATACACTATATCCGCACTGCTTAACTAATTTGAGCCACTGTTTCCATTTAATGAAGTTATTCCCCTCTGAATAATGAAATGGCAGTTCAGTGCTCTTCAGACTGCTAAGATAACACATCAAATTGACAGTTCTAAAGTTGGATTGTTGAACCAATAGCCCCAACCAAAGGCGATAAGTGGAATATGCAAAAAAGCTAAATTTCAAGCTGTACTCACCTATGTTATTGTTACACATTTTCAGAGTCTGCTCCTCACTGTCAGAAGAATCCATCTGGGGAACAAAATATTTAAATTTCAGAACATTCAGATATATTACATTTTGATAACTTCCACAAATAAATTGAATATATTGTCAGCGTGATCATTTTCATAGGCTAGTGCACAAAAACAAAAAACCCTTATAAAAGTACCAGTTTAGAATAATAAGAAAATAAATAATCAAGACATTTTGTAGTTTGCAAAAAATCTAAGTAAAGTAAATTTAAGCCATTCTTTAAAAAAAGATAGAGTCTAACGATAATTTTGGTTTAGTTTAACTTGGTTACTACAAATCTTTCTTTGTCTGGCCTTCAACCAAAACATTTTAATTCACATTCAAACTCTTCCTGGTTTGATGGCACATCCACCTCCCCAACCTAGAACTAAAAAGTACTATACTATTAAGCAAAATGTAAATGTTTTCTTAGGCTTGTTTAAAGCAGGGTGATATAAATATTTTTTTAATTACTAAGAAATAGTATAGAGCAAATTGCATATGATTTTAGTTTAAAAAGCAGGTATATGTTATTATTTGAGAGAACCTCCATTTGTGTTTGTACACTTGTACTTCCATTACAACAAAACACACTTCTGACCTTACATCTTAATCAACTTTTTGGTTAATAATTATACTTCTATTACATATAAGAAATTCATAAGCTCAGACTAAAAGAAAAAAAAAAAGCTGCCATTGTCAACATTGTTATTCTATGTCCGGGAGATATCTGTAATGCTAGTAAATAGTAACAAAACACCTTTGTAGCGCTACAGTTTTTTCGGACTCCAAAGCCCCTAAAATTTGTTTTTATGTCAACATTACAAAGAGCAACTAAAAACCCAGTAATATGTAAACACATGGAGTATTATGTTTGGAAAAAAGTTTCAAAGGTGAGTGAAAATGTAATGACACTAAATAATGGTAGCAAAGTACCAACAGCACCTCTCTCTGTGTGTTTAGACAAAAATAGTTGCTAAAATCCATCCACTCTCGCTGGCTGTTGCTTGTGGCTCCCAAATAAAACCTATTAAACATAATTATTCCGGGCTGATGGTGGCGTATAGTGGTCACAGGCCAGTGAAATCTGTGAGTCATAGGATATGCTGTTACTTTTCCCTGGTAATGGGAAACATGACTCCTCTCTCTCGTTTGCTGTTGTGATTGAAGGCACTGACCTGTCATACATTTATAATAGGGGAGCAGGTGTGGCAGTGATGGACCTTAATTTCCTTTAATAAACCTTTTATGTGGCACACTCTTAATGCCACGCCGGGCCCTCAGAGGTCCTGCTCATAATAGGTTCATTACTTTTGATTACTACAGCCTATTGAGACAAACAACTCCCAAACACTATAGATTACATTCTGTACAAACCAATGTACCTCATTAGTTTGGAACACTTTTCCACCTACAACGTTTTCTATGATTTTTTTTTTTTTTTTTTTTTGTCTAAGGCAAAATGTTGTTTTGACGTTCAACAACGAGTGATTGCAACACGGACATTAATCAAAGTTCAAATGATGTTATCAGTGTAGCTAAATATCAACACTGACTCACACACAATTTTTACAAAGACTTTTTCTCATTGACATTTTAGAAGTTCAAACAGTTTTTTTTTTTTACATCTTACGTACATACATACTTTTATTTACCACTAAAATTAAATAAACAAATTACAGATGTGCATTCAATAAACATTTAAAACATTTGTATTGCCACTAAACATATCAAGTTATGCAAGTACTATAAGAAAATGATACATTGTGTAACCAGCTACATAAATTGAATGTGTTTCAAATAGAGACAGAAGACGCCGAGACCTCCGTAGGTGCATTAACAGGTCGCCTGGCATGGCAACACGCACAAACATGTGACGCATAGTATTTACAAAGGCAGAACAAATAGACACATCTAGAGTCACAAGGGGGTGTTTCAGTGGCGGTAGCATTTACTCCATTACAGCCATTACTACCCCGTACTTACTTTAACTTAACTACATTTCTGTAGAAAAAATTGTTCTTTATTCTAATCATCTAAGCACTCAAGCTACAGAAGCTATAGTCTAGCATATAGCATATATCGAGGCATGTAAAAGTATAATATCTGATATGTTGATTTTTAATAGTTGCTGTTAGGTAATAGGTCTTTGTATCAACAATTCTAACTAGATCATTACAAACGCCATTCCTTTATATATAAATAGTTAATGTCTTCTCATTTTCCATACTTATACAGTATATCTTTCTCAAGTAATATTTAGATACATTATTGTTGTCTTTATGAAAAAAAAATAGACTTATGGTGGAAAGTTATTAATACAAAATATGAATGTTGCCAACAATGTATTTAACATAAAAGTGACTCAAGAATCATAGAAATATTTTCATAAGAGGAACAAACTGAGCTGACAACCGGAGGCAGCTATCTATTTAGAGTAAGCAAGCACAGCAAAACATTTTAAAGCACGTATTATCTACATGCCACCCACAGCTTTGAATAAGTCAAACCAATCTCAGTTTATGATCGGTCAAAGAAGCAACAACACTACACCACTTAGCATACTACTTATCCAAAACACTGTTACACAATTGTTGTCTTCAGAGACTCTTCATCCCTATAGTTTATTTTCCCCTTGAACTTTATGTAAAGCCTTGTGATAACTAGGTTTACCTTCGACTGTAGTTTTGTAAGCTCCCTGTCGGATGAGACGCCAGATCCACACCTTTCACTCTGGTTGATGCTTACACACTTTTGGTCTCTTAAGAGGAGATCATGCAGTTTATCCTCTGGGGAAAGAAAAAGAAGAGAAGCATTATAAATAGTCTTTTTTTTTTTTTACAAATATTTCATGAGCCCTTTTTGGCCAGTAAATGCATAGACGTTTGTGCTTAGTAGGTGCTCAAGGTCAGTGGTCTGATTGTGGGACCCAATTATGCCTGATCATTTTATTGTGACACACTTTAGACAGAACCAAAATCGTTTCTAAATTATTTTTCTACAACCTTTAACATATGACATGTGTTTTATCTCTTCCACAATGTCATATAATTAAAACAATATTTAAGCTTCAAATGAGTTGAACATTGAAACTATATTCTACCTCTTTGCGACCCAGTTTTTGATCCTGACCCACCATCTGGAAACCATTGTTGTAGGTGAAAAATACAAAAAGGCAGTAAGGCCCAAATCAGCTATTCTGAAAGAAACTGAAGCTACATTGTTTAAGATAGTCAGTTACCTCTATCTTTAACCATTACTATCATTTACTCTGTCACTTGGTCAATTTGAGTTTGACACTGCTACCTTATGGCATTGATTTTGGAGTTAAAAAGGTGGAAAAAGCACCACAAATAAGATCCTCAGTTGGAATAGGTTGCATGATGTAAATTGATTGCTTGACAGAGATTAAATTGCTTGCTCCTAATTAATACAGAACATCCAAGAGGCAAACAAGGCCGGAGACAATGACTACATTAAGCCTCTTCACTTCATAGATCTTATTATGGAATTACTTATTTCTGTTAGCTTTGAAAAAACAACAACAACAACAACATCGTCTTAATTATAGCTCACAGTAGTTTTTTTTTTCCCTAGAAAAGCAAAACTAGGGGGGAAAGAGGAGGGGTACGGGGGGAGTTGTAGTAGGGAGGGTATTCACTCACTTTGATTAGCATATGAAAAAAGAGTACTATTTGAGCTGGTTCAGTCATCTGCTGAATCATATTTATGCATCCCCCCCTCCTCTTACGCACAAGTCCAAGACAAATACGACTCTTTTTCCTCTTTCGTCTAGAGGGGAGATGTCTCTTGGGGGAGGAAAGCCTGACGCCGTGGCTCCATGAGATTTTAGTATGTGTTAATCTGGCTGCTAGCTGTCCTTGAGCACAGCCCCGGTTTCCCCCTTAACCCCATCTGCTAGCATTCCCACCACAGTGGGCAGAGAGAATGGGCCGCCACCAAGGGGAGGGGTGGGTGCCTACCCTAGTCCGGCAATCATGAATAACCATCGTCTAGTCACTATTATCACAAGGCTGGACGCGGGCAGAGATAAAGAGGGGAGGAAATATGTGTAAAATATCCTTCAGATAGAGCCACTCTGACTTGTAAGTGACGGCAGAGTTGTTATTATTTCTCATAATAATGCCTTATTAATACAGTGCAGCTGCCTTGGATATTCATCACTGACCTTGAGGCTTTGTGTCCCAGAGTTGCCCGCTTATCCACGCACTTGGGACGCTCCCATGTAATTAACGCAGACATAAACTCTCTCTGATACCTCATCTTCAAAACCAATAAAGCAAGTCGCCAGTAAGCAAAGTAAGTATTCTGGAGAGCATAAAATTAATTACATTATTTACATTTCCTTTTAGATAGGAGGGTAAGGGTGGTGGTGAGGGGGGGTCCAGGCGAGATGATAGAGGCAAATGAGATTACACAAAATAAGATTTGAAAATGTCAGAGCTGCACACTCCAACCAACCAACTGTTATGATTAGATTACTCTTTTAATATAATTACCGTCTAAGGCTGTGTGTGGAAACAATGCGTACATAAAAACACACTGATTTGCCATTCTTTTCAGCACGAGCCGCTCTCTCTTAACCTTTCTTCAACAGTATCATTTTGAATTATAGGAAACGCATGGGTGCTCCGTGCAAGGTCACTGTCTGGTGTGTGTTGTATACTCGCCCCCAAACCGTCCCGAACGCCCCCCCTCCACCACCCCTTCTCTTCTTGTTTTTTTTTTTTTTTCTGTTTTGTTTCCTCTTTCCAGAAGCGCACCGAGCGAAGGGGTTAAAACTGGAATGGATTTAATTATGGAATGAATGGAATTATAATGCGCCTGCAGCAAGTTTTCCTCCTTATTTATTAAAGCAGCTGATGGGCCAGGTTTGATGAGCCACTTCTGGCATAATTGAGTCATCACACAAAGAGGGTTCCTCGCATTCAGAGTGGTTTTATCAGCAGCAAACAGACCTGATTACTGGCAATTACACTCTGATCTAGGGGAAGGAGAAAAAAAGGGTAAATGTGCGGGGTAACTTCTGTGTTTATAGTTTACCCCGGGAATAATTTTCACATTAATTTTACATGCTAAGTGTTTTCTGTTTATGTATAATAAAGAGCAAACAGCCAGAGATAGCACCTTTGACTTTCATATTGCCTTGTAATGAAGGATATAGAAAGTGATCGAAATTTAGCCTATGGCGAAGTTTGCAGAATAAGCTTAGCACGAAAAAAGAAAGCTTGATGCTACAGCGTAAGGTGAGCTGGCAGAAATATACCTGCTTTTCTGCTAAAAAGTCAAAGGATGATTGCTTTTGCCAAATGTTATTGAGATGCAAATGGTTCCATGGTGAGTAAATGAAGCTAGACTCACACATTAAAATTAACTCAAAGTATTGAGATAAACAACTTTTCTTTCTCTGTTTTGGGAGTTTTTTTGTGAGTTGGCCAGGGAACCATCAAAAGCCTAAATCCCAGCTGGACCTCACTATAATAGCTTTATTTCAGGAATTGGAGGGAGCATAGACTGTAAACTAATTTTTGTAGAGAATTTGATCCGTAGAGCTTTCAAAGTTTGCCATAATAATTACAGTTTGCATCACAAGTTAGAAAAAATCTTTGCTATATTAAGTAATTCATCTATTTGTCGAGTTTACATGTCACCACACAGTTCATTTTATTGCCAAATCCCAGCAAAGTCTGGCTTTAAATGGCAACTTCTATATGTTAACTCATACCATATGTTGTCATAAATAAGGAGGAAACACGTATACAAAGTATGCAATGAGAAAATCTATGCATTTTATGAGCATTCCTCCATCTGAGTGGATCCGGATTCATGCAGAGAGAGTCAAAAATCTTGAAGTCAACTGCGATTTCAGATATAACAGCCTCACAGCTACCCTGACGGCCAAGCAAAGTGTTTGTGCCTTTTGCCAAAGAGTACTCTTATAGAGGAGCGTCTTGGCATCTTATCTCTTCTCCAAGACAGAGATGCTTCAATAAAAGAACACAGCTCACTGAATTCTTAACAGACAATTAGGAGCCTGGCTAGCTGCTTTCGCTTCAGTGATTTGTTATGATGGCATAACTACAGGGAAAACTTGTTGTTGGACCGAGTTCGCAAGAGTCCCACAAAACAGTCAGATGGTGACACCTTTGCCGAGGTGATTTATGAATCTTGTCATCGCTTTCCAAAGTCATCCCAAAGCCTTCCCTCTAAATTGAGTTCATCTGGAGCTGGACCACTCGGAGGCACCAAGTCCAGATTGTTTCTTCTGACATCAAAGAGCCAATTTCTGTTTTTGACCAAATTTCTGGTGCTTTTAGTTCCCTTATCAAATAAAAGGGGGTCTAGATGTTATGCTATTTTATTCGCAAATTTCAATCCAATTAAGAGCACTAAAATATTGAGACAAATAAAATTAGTATCGACTTTGACTACACTATGCATCAATATCATAATAAATGGAGACAATTCATGCTCTGGCAAGTCTCCAGTTTGCCCAAGCATAGTGTGTTAGCTAGAATTTTTGAATAGTGTTGCGAACATGCTTTTTCAAACCTGTCTAATTTAGGGACAGGTGTTTGGGGAAAAAGAAGTTCCAGCCTTGGTGCAACAATGAGCAATGTAATCCTGCTTATTGTTCCAACCCAAGGAGAGGCCTTTTCATGGAGGAGGTTGGCTGAATGCTACCAGGTGGTCTGCAATTTGGAGAAACGTAGTAACCGTTCCAGATAATCCCCCTCCCGCACTGGCACAAAAGGCAGGTCTCCGGTGAGGCTCTGAGGGGCTCTTTGGGGCAAAGGCAAAAGTTGATGGCGAGCACACAGCGTCTGAAAAGAGTCGGGGGCTCGAGCAGTGATTCCTAATCAGATTGCGCCGAAGTGAACAGCCCGCATGGCAGCTGTAGTTTTCCCAGGGTTAATTACCTTTCACTGCTCTCTCTAAATGAGTCAGCTGTTCCTGTCATTAAACAAGTCCACTCTATCTCCTGTGTCCTCCACATGCACACGTTCACAGAGAAGCACACCTTTGTTTCACTGTTTACACATGCGTTCAGATTAGTATGGACTATCAAAACAGTCATTATTACCTTTTTGAGGCAGCTTTACTGTAACTGAAATTGATTTTGCTACTGACGGTGATCTTTAGAGTCAAGACAATTCATGAATGTGAAATGGATTCTATATTGGAAGACAAAAGATATACATATAATGCATAAACATATACACAAATGTTTAAATACAAGTTAGTCTGCCTTTAAAAAAATGTGCAAGTACAACATTGGACCAACATAGCATGGTTTACATGGTTATGTTAAGGCAAGAAACACATTTGAATAAGGTTAGGGTATGGCACAAGCACATTGTGTAATACATCAAAAGTCCCCAAAATGATTCAGATGTTATTAATCTTTTATCCAAAATCAAATCCTAAACAGTAAAACTTGGCCACTCCCTTTCTCTAACCAAAACGAACAACAACAAAAACAAATATGCTTGCATCAGGGAGGTAACAAATATTTTCCAACACTGATGTATTGATTTTTACTCCTATACTCCACATACATCAATAGGCACTCAATTAGTATCACCTTTCAGGAAGTTTTTATCTATGAAAAATTGTTATACAAGAATACATTTTCAATAAAACAAAAAAAGTTATATTAAACTTTTTTCACTCTCTCTCTACGTAATCACTGTGCTAGATTTAATTTATAATTTTACTTTATTTAATTTATTTTTTATTTTTTTGGCAAAAAGTTACTTTATCAATTGTATCGATAAGAGGGTTCTGAATCTGAAAGGGCGGCATGATGGCAAAGTGGGTAGCACTCCTGCCTCACAGCAAGAAGGGCCTGGGTTCAATTCCCAAACCAGGTGGGACCTTTCTGTGTGGAGTTTGCATGTTCTCCCCGTGTCTGTGTAGGTTTCCCCTACCACTAAAAACATGTACAATAGGTCCCCCATGGGGCCAGGACTTCCCTGCAAAAGAGATTCTGAATCTCAGTAGGACTTTCCTGGTCAAATAAAAAAATAAAAAAATTCAAATTGTATTGTTCTAAATCAGCCAATGCTGTTCTTGTATCACATCAAAACATATTGTTACACTCTATTTTGCATCTATGGTCATCCGTGGCAATTTTAAGGTTTTGGAAAGTTCAACCTCAACTGACAGTGATGTGAATTAGTGCTGTATTTGACTAGAAGTTTAAGTGTACAGTAATTTCCCACTTTGAAATCGGTTTCAGATGTTTTCATATAATTAAAGTAGAAATAGTGTATGAAGCATTAAAATTTTCCTTGACTTTTCATAAAACAAGTACATCATCATATTGTTTTACTCTTAATGGAGATTTGCTCAAAGCTTATCAAGAATTTGTGGGAAATGATTGAGGAAAAAAGTATAAAGAGTCATATTGGCGTGCTATTAAAGCTTTTACAAAGTATCCCATATCATAGAAAGGAAAATGAAAAGACATAATATTTTTACTCAGTGGCAATTGGTTCAGATATGTTCATCTTAAGAACAATCTGTCTAAATCTCAATGTAAACAGCCTTAATGGCATCTATATAGAAAATACACATATGCACAAACATAGGCATATGAGCACATACACAAATATGGGTATACACTTATGAGTCCAGCTCGGATGTATTTGTCTTGTCATCAATTTTGAACAATCTGTCTGCTTACTGAGCTCAATGGCTCACGATACTGGAGGGAGTTTTAAGTGATTTTTGCCACTGTATGGTAAAATCCCTCGGCCACCTGGATTACAAACTCTAGTCCTTTAACTCATGCCAGTATAAATCCGTGTTAACTCGGATTTACCTCTGGCATATGAATTCTCAATCTGCGTAAGCTTTGTTTGGAAAGACTGAAACATAAGTATTTCATGCAGTAAGGATGCCCAATGTTAAATTCCTATTTGAGTGAAATGCACACTGCTTGGAAGTCACTTATTAGACTAACTAGACTCGAGCTGTGTTGTATTACTATTGAAAGAAAAGAGACACCCCCGTCTACAACCAGGTGGAAGTGCGCTGCGAAAGCTACGTAACCATGGCGACGCATATAAACTCTGTGGTCAAGAGTTTAATCAGATTCCTTATACCAAGATTTTCGCTTTGCTTATTGTCAGACGAACATTATTTGCTCAGTTGTTCAAACAAACGGCCCCGTCTGCTTCCAAAGCTAGTGATCATGATAAAATAAAATATGGCACGAGCAGCCTGGAGGATCTAAATTAAGCATTAGCCAATATCCATACAATCTCTCACACACACACTTCTGCGCTAGTCGAGTTAAGCCAGTCTATTTTGTTCTTAAAAGGTTAGCAGGGCTGGTTTGTGAGTTTGATCCGTTCTTGCCAAATCAGCAGATGGTCCATGAATATGATTATATGCACCAATAAAAGGAGTAATCTTTAACAAAATGTAAATTTGACTTAAGTCCAAGGTTTAATATACGCAATGGACTTTAACCCACTTTCCTGCCTGACACTGGAGCATGATAAGCTAATGCACTCACAAATTTTGTATTACTTCAACCACTGTGTACTCCAATTCAAAAAGATGAAAAAGGTCGAGAGAAAAAAGTGGCCATAAGTGTGCTGTGGAGAAGCCAAATCTATTCACTTTGGAGAGAGTAAACAGCACAGCAATCAATATGAACTAAGTATGGCTGCCTAACAAGAAGCTTTCTAGTGCCTCTGTAATATATGGCTGTGCTTTTTAGATAAATTCCACTCACAGAATCAGCAACAATAACAAGCAGGTATTATCAAAATACTCAAAGAAGTGCTTGGGCTAATATGAAGTTCAAGTACAAGACTGAAAAGTGACAACGAGAAAAGTTTTGGATTCAGCAGCAAGCGTCTCGACTGTACTAGTGACCTACAGTAGCTCTTCAGGCTTACGGCAAATCATCAAACAGACACCAGCTAGCGCCTCTCCGTTAACATGTCCGTCAGGGCAGAACCGCCGGCTCCACTTACCGTGCCCCTATTAGCCTTTGTTTTGCATCTCATATTGACATCAGGGAGGAGACGGAGCAGAAGGATATCGAGGTGGCGTCCGGGCTAGTCCAAAGCCTCGCTGCTCATTCAGGGAGTGTGTGTAAGCAGGGACACTCTGATATTCACCCGAAACGCTCAGCTTTTTTTTAGCCTTTGTGTCATTCACTTAACAACCAATCTCATTAGCTGCTGAGCTACAATGGGCTGAATTATTTTCTGTATAAATACACCACATGGTGATCCTCAAGGTAAGATCTCTGAAGGTCTTTTTAATCACATAAAAAAGCTGAAAAAAAATCAGTGAATCAATGGCCAGTAGGATGTACATGGGGCTTGTATAAGGAGTGAAATAAAACAGCCATTAAGAAGGGTTTAATTGAGAAATGAGATTTATATTCCTTGGGGTGTGCAATAAAGAGAGTGCAAATGCGTAATTATAGAGTGTAATTAATATATACATGTAGCCTTGACTTGATCATGATACTATATGTAATTGGCAATTTGAGATTGAATAGGCTCTGTTCACACTGAGATAAACATTGAAAGTGAGTTATTAGAACTTATACGAGATATAGTTTTATATGTCTTTGAAGCTGTGCTCATTATTGCACAGCGGTGAGTCCATGTAAATTGTAGCCATTGTAAGCACTTGAAGTCATGACAGCTGTCTATAAGCATCAGGGACATGTCTATTGGCCAACTTGACCCTTGTTAGAAAAACAAAACAAATAGAAAAAGGAGAATAGTGCAGCTTGGGACTGGCGAGCCGGGTCACTGGAGATTTTCCAGACAAACGCGACTCGGGGGAGGGGAGGGGTAGAAGGGGGGAAGAATAAAAAGGACAGGCTCAGAATCTCATTTTAACAGACCGCACACAATCTGGGCTCCCACAGAACTATCTCTGCCTGACCGCTTTCTATTTAGCCCTTATCAGTGTTTACCAACCGCTAGTTTTCTTTCATTCATACTGTGAGGCAGTTCTCTTACTATCAGTCAACAGCTGACACCGTGGAACAGCCTCAAAGGCAAGAGGAAGGGATCAAAACTAAACCAAAGCTGTTTAAACAATACAACAGAGGAAATAAATTCATAAATCCTAATTCTTCCCAACCCACAAGGGTATAAGCAGATCCTTTATAGTTAGGCCAGCAAACACAAGCGTAGCCAATGAGGTACACTGCAATCAAGGTAAATTCTGAAATATATTTAGAAAAAAGAAAGGCGGAAAAAAATCCCATGTTATATTAATTGGGAGCATTTCATAGTCGTGCCCTGTCAAGCTTACGTTACAGATTTAATAAAAGGCTTTTCAGAAGGGTCTTATTATGTTTTTAGCAAAATCCCACCTGAACATTTTTAAATCAAGCGAGAAATTACAGATAATATACACATTTTCACATTCTTCTATCTAATTTTTTATTTAGTGATAAATCTGTAAATAATTATTGATTTTAAATATCTTGGATGATACATTTGTAAACTGAGATTTTCAGGTGTTCTTTAAAATAAAAACATGATCTTTCAAAATTATTTATCATTTTACAATAAAAATTAAATGGTTTAAATTTATCCTCGTGCCCTCATGGAAAATGTAAAACCTATACCTGCATGTAAACATAATGCCACTGCAATACATATTCTCCACCACTCATTATTTATAATTAAACTAAATATATGACAATAGCTTTATATTTTTACACCGCATCCACATATTTCTCAAATCATCATAAAACATTCTATATTTCAAAGTCTATTAAAAAAACACTTTATTTTAGACTCTGTTGCTTTGGAATAACTAATTCTCATTTTTTACTCACAAACAGCTCTGTTTTTTTCCTGTTCAAAAGTTAAGTAATTAATTACATTTATCCTTTCGCCAGCTGCTCAACAGCAGATGGATCATTTTTGAAACCTTGTTGAATTAAATCCAGATAATTCATTTTCCTGGATTAACTGTAAGTTTGTGTATAAAGGAGAAACAGGTAACACAATGACTATTAGGCTGATTGGTTTGTTGTTTTACATATTTAGCTCCACAATAAAAACTATATATATATATATATATATATATATATATATATATATATATATATATATATATATATATATATATATATATATATTTTATTTGTATTTTGTATCAAGTCAAGTTTTTACTCTAACTGAGCGGCTAAGTTTTTACAGCCTGTTGTTTTTTCCGCAGCGCTGGGCAGCAGTACCATGGACAGTTCCCTGAGCCAGGTTACATTTATGTGTTGTGTAGCAACTAACATCCCTTTGAACAGAAGGGCGGGGGTGGGGGGCACATAAGAAATAATGTCTCATAGTTATCACTGCTCCAACACACAGCCCTTAACATAGAGACTGCTGCTTTTGTCGCTTAAAGGAAGTCGGCGCTGCAACTTTACAACACCCAGTATGGCTCCTTATGTTAGGGTCCAAGTAACTTAGAAAAAGCAAAGCATTTGTTAAACAGCAGCATTATTTGTAAATGCTTTTTAAGGTTTAAAGTAATATCCTGTTATAAGTATATGCAGGAAAACAAATCTATTTTTATTACCAACAAAGTCCCAAACTTGTCCAAACTTTTCTTGAATTGCTTAAGGGCCTTGTTACCCAAAATGCCTGAAAAGCATTGCATGATAGTTTATGGTCTAATGGAAGAAGAAAGAAAAGAAAAATCAACATTATAAATTCGCCAAAAATACACAGACAAGAAAACAACAATGAATAAGTGACTGAACTCAAACTGACCTATAACCCTTTTCAAAATAAATCACAACTTATTTTTCAGTAATAATTTTTTAGCTGAATCCCTGGAGTGCATCTTGAAGCATTAGTGTTTGGCAAAGTTAGTGGTTGATGATGAACTTTTTTCCAACCAGTGTCCGTGTTCCTAAATCAATAGTTGCTCTGGAGATGGCTGAGTGTTTCTGACCCTATAACATATGTTCAAAGCTAAGCCTTGCCCAAAAATCACACACAAGTTCACTGTCTATTGCAAAACATTTTGCATTTGCATTTTGAACTTTTTGCACTTCACATTGCACATTGTTTCATCCCCTGCAACATTTTTACAATTTCAAGACAAAGTCTGATCTCTGACATTTTACCATCACTACATTCATTGTATAGTTTTTAAACTTTAATAGGACTTTGAATACAAATTACAGAAAGCCCAAACAGGATGCAATAAAAGACTTGAGCGACTGTTCAAATATGTTATTGGAACACATAGTCACCATTTAAGTGCATTAGGCTCAGTGGACTTGTATGTACAGCTGTCACTGTCAAACCCACAGGCAACCTGACAACGCTTTGTCTCAGCACACAATGCAAACATGTGTTCTTCTAAGACAAGCTTAGACTGCACACAAATGCCGCGAATTTAATCTAGGTAGGCAGTGTCTCATACTATCTGGATGATCAAAAATAGGTCATGCCTTTCAGAAAACAGTTTGAGCTATTTAATCTCCTTTCAAGCTGTCTGGAACCTGGGCTGAAGCTGCGATCGCTATTCAGCAAACAGTTGAAGAATTATAACAAGCAAACAAACTCCGTTTGAGATGCTGTCATATGTTAGCTTTTTTACATTTAAAATCCAAAAGACACAACTTCAGTAGCAGAGAAAATCTCAGTGTAAATCAAAGTAAGTTTTCACCACTTTCACATTTCAGCTCTTGTTTTGTAGCTTTAGGACATGACAGCATCTAGCAGCGTTAGCTAAAGCCTTGTCATTCACACCGGCAACACAGAGTATCAGTGGTGATAAATGCTGACCAAACTGACAGTATATTAAATAAAAAGAACTTTGACACCAACCTAGTGCTGTGATCCAAAAGTTTGATTTTCCCCCAGTCTCTTGATAGCTGAGCCGGTGCTGTGGCTTTGAAAGGTAGTCCCCAGGAATATGACATACTGTGCCTTTGACAGCCTCGAGATAAGCACCTGCGTTCGGGTCCCTTTTTACGTCACACCTCCCCATTCACAGCCCTTCAACATGATGCACATTTGCACATCAACAGCCACCAACCCCCTCCTC
The DNA here is from genome assembly GCA_020698575.1 of Bostrychus sinensis. NCBI lineage: Eukaryota > Metazoa > Chordata > Actinopteri > Gobiiformes > Eleotridae > Bostrychus > Bostrychus sinensis. The sequence continues at coordinate 25,111,422 of CM036256.1, forward strand.
GCTCGACTCCCACATCCGCAAAACACACAAACAGGCACACAAGGAGGCAGATGCGCGCACTAGCCTCTACTCCGCTGCGCGTACACTTGTGCACTCTCCTATGCACGCGCCACAGATTTGTATAGTGGAGATATACCATACAAACTGCCGCAAACATAGATAATTACTGATACAGATTTTTTATTTTGCCTTCTATTTCAAGCTTTTATGAATCATTATTTTGTTTGTATTACATAAAAAACAAACTTTCACTTGCTTTGTCATAAGACCGGGGCATATGCCCTCCCAAGCTCCTCATACATCACTCATCATGCAAATGAGAGGGAATGTCACTTCTCAGCAGCAGATGGCCAGGGATGATAACAATGGCTCAACAGACCAGTTTCAATGTCTGCGACTTTATCGCTACGGCAACAACAAAAATAGACGATATGAAATCCTTGTCTGTTAATTTGATTTTGAATGTTTACCTGTCAGCCTGCTTTATTTCTCCCGTAAAAGCCTTTTCTGTCACAGCAAGTCTGGCTATCAGTAAAAGCCAGGGACCTGGAAGTAATTTTTGGTGACTATGGAAGACACTTATTCAAGTAATTAGGTGTAATTCCTCCCTGTAGGCCCTGTTAGCTTCCTGAGTTAGCTCGAGCATTAATTCGACAGGCCTGGATAGACACAGGGCAAGATTAAAAACTAGAATATGGAGCTTCTATGATATATAAATACTTCCTCCAAAGTGATGTCACCTTCCAGCCTGCTTACTTCTGCACATACAAGCCCCTGTAGCAAAGAGTAAACAGTGGAAGCGTTGAGCAAACAGGGCCAGATTACAATGACAAAGGCGACCACACTTCTGGGTGGAGCCTGGGGCGAAAAAGGGGGGGGTTTAAAATAAGTGATACCCACAATGACCCCCCTTTTCCTCCCCTTTTCCTAAGATCCGAGCCCTAGCCTGTCCCCCAGCTAATGTAGGGGCCACCCAAACACGCTTATCCCTCTTTCAGCATCCCCTGAGACAAATGTGTGAACACAATATGTAATAATAATGTATTTTCAGTCTTTTTCTGTGATTTGTGCTTTTGGTTATGCAAGGCCGAGGACTTGAGAATATCATTACTTAAGGTTTGGCAGTTGATCATCACCTTGTTTAATGCCTCATTTGAAAGTCTAATGTCTAACTCTCTTCAAGAGCCAATTCATGGTACACTGTGAAAGAGACATTACACAAAGACAGTCGACCTGCTCTGTTTTTTTTTTGTTTTTTTTCTTTTTTGATGCAACATTTGTGCCTTTCATATACACATCTGAAAGTGGACCGTCATCTCAAATCTAAGCATCTTATCAAAAAAGAACATGCTCTCAAATCACGAACACAGACAATCTCTCTTTCTAAGAAAAACAACAAGCAATGGATGATTGTTTCATGTTTCAAAGTACACAGCAATATTGTGAATCCCATCTTAAGCCATCTTGACAAATTGTGTAAAATACAGCAACATATTGAAGACTCAACCCAATCTCCTAAATTGGATGTATTTATGTAAACAGTATCCATGTTTCAAAGTATACTTGCACTACAGATACTTGTTTATTCAAATTTACATTTATTTTTATGTTCAGGCAAGAATTTTTATAAAGCTTTTATAAACTTTTATAAAGCTTTAAGGAAAAAAAAGAAAGAAACAGATCAAGCTTGCCCTTTCAATTGCATTTTATGCAGCATTTGGACTGCCTTCTATGCACCACAGTCACGTTAACCAGTCTGATAAGCTAATTCAGTTATTGCCATTCACCTTATCTATACTTGTTATACTTTGCATTGGTTTGGTTATATTGAATCTCATCTGTTGTGTTACTTTATTTTTTTTATTTGATTTTATATTGTAGCTTTTTTGTATGTTCTTATTAGTATTTTTACATTGAACTATCTAGTGTTAACTAATTGTAATCTGTATGAACCTCGGGTCTGAGAGCAGTACAATTTAAATTCTCTTTATTTGTTGTAAATGTTGCAAAATTGACAATAAAGTACACTTTGACTTACCCAAAACACTCTAAAAGCAAGTATTATATTTTAAAAATGTTAAATTGTTAAATTGCCTTTATTTCAGTGGGAGTTTTTGTAACATTATGTAACATGGGTGTTAATCAATTTGTTTCCACCTTATCCAGTCAGAAATACTGTAGGCCTAATAAAAATAATATGAATGGATGTGGTTGTTACAAGTCAATAGCATAAATAGGGCACAAGGTCAAAACTGGATTCAGGAGAATCTCTCACTAACAATAGGCAGGAGCATGAAGGGGAACAGTTATGTATATCACATTTTTGTACATATTGGAGTGCCTGGTCTTTACGTCATCTAATATGGGTGAAACACAATAGTCACTGTCAAAGCCAAAAATGACAAGTTGTGTGGTGGCCAAAGTTACTGTCAAATCTACACTTGAAATACAACATCAACCATCAATTTAGAAATAGTTCTCAGACCACTAATCAAAAATATATATTCTATGAATTGGTATTAATCTATGGTTACCAGAAATCTAATGAAAACTCTCTGATATTGGGCTGTGAGGACTACATTACAGTGCAGTGTAACATTTTGCTTTGGCCTTAACATCTGCTCATCTCTGAAAAAATAAAACAAGCTAACACAGAACATAGACTAGTGTTTTGTCAAGCTATTTCATCAGCTGAAATGTGGGCATAACTGCAGAGAGCTGATGGAGAAATGAAAGAGGAGTGGGTTGGACAAAATTACATGTCAAACAAGGGTTCACATTTAAAAAGTCCTGCTCATATTTGTAGAAAGTGTTTGATTGCATTTAGAAAGGTATTACAATGGGTCACATCTGTGTCTAAAAGCTTTTTGCATTCTGCTGCAAATTATGTAAGCAAAGTGAAGTGTCACAGCACCCTGTTGTTTTGAGCACTATACCTTCGTCCTGCAAAACCTACACAAATATGGATTCTTCTAATGCACCACAGGATCAAAATGTCACTGTGCAACTTCAACAGCCCCCCCCCCCCCCCCATACCCCCCCCCTACACACTCACCGCACCCCACCTTGTCATTTCAGCAAAGCCACGCAACTAATTTCACATGGCACCCCGAACGCTCAAACAACAATGCTCCTTCACAGTGCACTATTGAATGTGATAGACGTGTAAAAATCTATATTAAAGTGTGGTTAATTTCAGCCATAATGCTTTAAGCCTGGTCGAACATGACAAAAAAGCTTCTTCGTCGTACTCAACCCGTATTGTGCTACCACTTGATGCCGCTTGTTCATCAGAGAAAGTCACATAAAAGGACTGAATTAAAATTTAAAAAAAATATTTGCATATGCAAATAGGAGCACACATAAGTAAATGTTGTTGATATGGCTCCAGGATGTAGAACTATCTTTATGTTAATGTCAACAGACAGCGAATATTCTTTTGAAAATACAGTACATTTTTCATGGGGATCATTATCTACACTGCATGTCAGTGTGTTTCACTTAAAAGAAATGATTAGATTACTTCCCAGCAATCCCCTTTGGGTTGATTTGTGTGTGACCATGGGCACCCTTACAATATGTTTATTCAGTGTTCTTTGAAGAGACTTCAATAACATGTCAAATGTTTTATGGACAAATATAGGATGTTCTATCTCTGCCTTGAACTGATGCCTTTGGTGCTGAGTATTCTATATAGTTATGTGGTGATGCAAACCTTACCAAGTTCTTGTCTCATGTTGCTTAATGCATTCAGGTGATCCTTGTATACAAATTAAATTGCAGAGGTGACAAACTTTCACCACTGACAGCTGATCAAACTTGTTATTTTCATGTAGTGTCAAAATGGCATTATCTACAAGCTGATAGAATGGAAATTTTATCATAGTGAGTGTATAATCACAATAGTCAATCTCCAACTACACAATAAATTAGTTAGTAAGTAAAGCAGTTAACAGTTTTCAAACACTTTAAACAACAAATTAAACAGTTGTGGCTTACAAGATATAAGCACTCAAAGAATAATTTTGGGTAGTTCTTATCCTGCTGAATGCCAAACTTGTCAAATTTGAAAATTAAATTTAACTGTTCGGGTATTTTTTATTATTTGCACATAATACTATGTGTTACATCAAGGATTGTGTACCATCACATGATATGGTTAATTTTGTATGTTTCCAGCACATATCTAAATGTTAACTCCAATTTGTGCAGAAGGTAGGTGGTTCAAATCCCAGCTAGCACCAAGTTACAAACTCTAGCCACGAGGGGGAAGTAAAGAAACAAATAGTGACTTATAAATGATTATGATGGCTTGGCAAAAATCTAAGTTCCCTGAGTTCTTCTAGTTAGTAATCTAGTTTTTTGTTTGTGTAACTTAGTATTTTCTCTCTGTACATGCCTAGGAATATAGGTTTTATTTGACTGAATTTAACTGATTTGGATGAATGTAAATAGGAGGCTAGATTTAGAAAACAAGAATTATAAGTTTAGAGAAGCCGAGCCTTGTGGCTGCACTGGCAGTGTTTTATGTTTTATTATCGATTATCATTATGAGTTTTTAAAATCATTTATTATAATGTATAAATTTATGTAAGTATTGCTCTCTATTGTTACTTACATACCAATGTATGCAATTTTGTAATTTTACAAATTGTGCAATTTTCTTGCAAGCTTTATTATACCACAAACTGTTGTCTGGACACAGTACCTAATAGCATTTGATTTAATGGCCCGTATTAGTTTATTAAAATCACAGTAAGTAAATATGTAAAACAGCAGTTATTAGTGGCCACTCCACATGTACTCTCACAACTGCCCCGGTCAGTTAAAGTGTGCCGTTTGTGCTCCACAGGTCCTGCCGCCTTTGTGTGGTGTCATTGAGAGGTTGAGGTCCAAACCGTGTCAGTCTCTGGGGGTCTCTGCCCATCTCTTCCACTCAGACAGCCACACAATGAAGCAGACACGCCTCTAAATGACCAGAGAGGAGCTTGGGATGCGGAGCCAAAAACCAGCATCGAAACAATGGTAACAGGTGTGTATAATGCCGGCTTTGATAATGACCTTGGTGGCTGTAATAGTATGTCTAGACACAACTAAACAGAGGACGGTTACGTTTGCTCCCAAAAAGTCCCTTGAGTGCAAATGTGATGTCCTAAAGGAGCAGATATTAGCAGCAAGAAAATGGGTAAGTAAAATGAGTTACATTCCCCACAGTCTCACAATACCAGCATGCACACTACAAACAAGTGAGAGAAAATTTTACAAGTTACGAGAAACAAAAAAAAAAACAGCAACAAAAAAGATGAAATTAGACTAATATCACCAATATCACAGTGAGGAAGGCAGTCTGTTACAGTATTTTGTTTAATAAATTGCCCATAACTAGTATGCAGATGCTTAAAATGTAACCTAAAAAAAAAAAAAAAAAAAGCTGCATTAAATCTTTCATCTGTTCGATGTTGACACAACTGATCAGTGCCTATATATGTCCTGCTATTCTGTGTTAATCTTTGTCTCTGACTGGCTCTTGCAAACATTAGAGCTATCATCTCTGAAGACTGTAGGTCTGTCTCTTATATTTTGTATTTTGATTATGCAAATGTAGGGATGTAATGATATCCAAATCTCACAGCACGGCATTATCACAAAATTAATCTCACAATATATTTTTTGCCATACTGTGGGGAGGCTCATGATGACAACATCTATTCTTTAAAACTGCCCTGATGAGGCTTTGGTGCAATAATTATTGGCATATTGCAAAAGATTAAGACTAAATAAGAGTTAAAAGTAAATTCTGGTGTCCTGAAGAGTTCGAACTTTTACTGTAAAATTTTCAGGTTCAGCTTTCAAGTAGTTTTCCTCTGAATTGATACTCTATTTGTTATTGCTACTAATAAAACTGGGCCCTCGCCACGTTGGCCTGCACTGAAACAGAGCAATGGATCATGATCTATGTACTGATGTTCCCTCTGCTTTTTTACTATGCCTCTGCAACAAAACAATGCATTTTAGTCCCAGGAGCTTAACAATCTATATTGAGTCCACAATGATATCTTAACACTTTTGCTATTGCGATATCATGATATTGGCAGTATTGTGCAAGTAGCAAGTCAAAATTGTATTGAAGATTGGAGCTGTTTTTTTCAGCGCTGGTTTGTTGGTTGATTAGACTGTTAGCAAGGTAACATAAAAAGTAAGGGGAAAAAAGCTAAAGAGCCATTAAATTCTTAATAGTGTTTGTTGTGAATCCGGAACAATTACTAGGTTTTCTAGGGATTCTGGACCATTGCAAGTATTTGTGGATTTTCTTTTCACATTTTATATCATTCTGAGATATAAGGGCATTGTATAGTTTTTACTTGTCAAATACAAGATTCCTGGTTTGAGTCCAGTGTACCCTATATCCATCTCAACTTTCGCACGATAGAGCTGATGTCATGGTGTCGGCCAGTATCCGAATAACAAACGGTAAATTCAGAAGTGATCACAGAATGGATGGAAACACACTAGTAAAGTATTTATTGCAATTGCATTTTAATAAAATAAAAATAATTCTCCCTGTTCCATGTAATTATATCAATATGTAGGCTTCATATAAGCTGAACATTGAAAGTATTAACCTCCCCATGACCAACTTTTGTGTCAATACTGACCAGATGGAAAGCACTGTTACAGATTACACAACATAGGACAAAAGTATCTGAAATGTTTATGTATGAAATGAGTACCAAATAACATCATCAAAAACCAAAAAGTGCAACCATAATTATTATTAGAGCAACAATTATTTCTAGTAGTTACTAGCACAACTACATCCTGCATACTACTACATATTACAAGAGGTTTTTATTCATCATCGCAATATTGATTGACTGCGTGGAATATCATGCGTTCTCCTAATATATTGCTGCTCAGTTACATAGTATTTTTAAGGCATAAGGAGTATCTGTAAATGATGTTGTTCTGATTTTAAAATATTCAGGGCCGTTTGCATAATAAGTTAAAATCATCTTGAGTATTCAGAGATATGCACTTGAATAAAAAAAAAAACTTCATTAATGTGGATGGCTTGCGATTTTTTGATTGCGCCAGCCAGATACAGGAAGCTTGCTGACATGAACTAAAATGCAAATGCCCTTTGAGCAAAACAAAGAAATTGATTATGAAGTAAGTTTTCTCAGCACAAGTAGCCCGGCTTTGAGTGATTAATGGTCGGGTCATTGATTTCCTTTTGTTTAGATGTTGCTTAACTTTCTGGAGACACAATTATAATTTGTTGCCAAACAATAAATCCAATCTAGCTTGAGCAAATTAAGTTTCCCTATGGCCTCTTCTGCGTCACTTTACATCTGAAATGGATTGTTAAGACGCGGCATTGCATGTAAATGTCTCCTGTTTCTGTTTATATTTGGTACAGTTCTGATTAGCTATTGTCTTTCTCACCACATTGGGGAAGTCAATGCACTCCTAAGATTGAAAAGAGCTGTTTACAAGATCCATGACTTGTCAGATATAAAGCCAAGGGTTAATCTTTGCCTCTGTTTTCACTTGATAGGCTGTTATGCAGGAACATTTTTGATAAAGCTTTGAATTAATATAACACTTTAATCTGAGCAATCCAAATGCAATAGGGCAAGTTGGGGAGGTGACTGGTATAAAACCAAGGACTCTTCTTGCCTCTGCAGCCCATAGTTTGTGTCCTATGGCAATATATATTTAAGTTGGTGAAGTTCTGCCATTTAAACTACTTAGTGGGGCAGTGGAACATGGCTGGAGTTGACTTTTCCACTGGTGACTGGACTTTGAGTTGGTTTTATTTGATTTGATTTGCTCTATTTCATATTTGCATAAGCGGCCATAGATTCATAATTTTTTTTTCCTCCTGTTATCTTGTTATAACAACTTAATTCTTTTGTTTCCCGAGATAACAACATACTTTTCTTGTTATAAAGAGAAGACAAGGTTCATTTTCCCAAGATAAGGACTTAATTTTCTTGTTATAACGAGAAAACAGTTTGTTTTCCTGAGATAACGGCAAATTAAGTTATAAATTCATAGCGACTTATGGCTTCCGTACATACTCATATATTATTCAACCTATTAACATGTTTTTGTACCCTTATAACTCTATCATTCATGGCTTCAAAGAAAGTCTCTTTGCTTACTCTCTTTTCTCTTAATGATGCCACATTCTCATGGCCAGGGCCTAGCTCATGCTGTATTGAGGCTGGGGTTTTTGGTTCAACGTCAGAGAATCAAACCACTGTAAACTGTTTATTTAACATCCATAAGCGTAACATCACAAATGGCAAACCAGATTTGGGGACAGGATTGCACAGAAACTACACCAGCGATATGCATTTATGTTCCAAAATAGGCTGAATTGAAAATTGTATATGTTTTTATAGATAGATTTAGTGCCATAAGTTATGACCAAGTGTGAAAAAAGGCAGTCCGGAGTTGTCCAAAAAATCCAATAAATCTCCTTTAATGTTAACATTACATAAAAAACAATTAATTTTGGATATAGGTTGGTGAGTAATGAACAGCCTTAACTTTATATTTTGACATTAGAGCTTGTGAAAATGTTTGAGTTAGCCCAGCACATTGTACTTTATACTGTATTTGTCTATATTTGCAAGTCAAATCATAGAGTACTTTATAGAAAGGCTTTTTGCCACATTCTCCAGCTTTCCTCCAATTCTCCAACTTTGAAAAACTTGCCCAGATCCAGACATTTATACTTCCTGATTTCTCGCATCATCTCTCCAAGATAGTGATAATACGATTGCTGTGTTTTTCGCTGTTGAGAAACAAACTGGATTATGAACAGATCACTACATAAACAGCTTTCTAAAAGGAGGCAGCTATTTTAAAAAAGGCTGAAGAAATGCAAAGAGGGATTTAAATTTTAATTTGAATTTATTCCAGCAAGTGAAAGGTTCTTTTGAGAGGGGATTTCAGCAAAGATGATGGTATTTAAAAGTGATAAACAAGCATCTAAACCTCCAGTGGAAAACAGTCATTTTGCTTCTTTCTAGTCTAGGGGAGGAATTGGGCTGCTATGGTCACATCCAAAAAATAAGAATAAGTAATAGTAGTAATTAAAATGTAAATAAGCAAGATCCGTAGAGATATTTCAGCTGATTCCCCATAAATTGCGCAATTAACATTTTGTCTTGACATACCTAGTGACTTTGGATGTATAGCTATATGTCCTCAGGTGCAAATTCCCATTCTGTGCGGACTTGGCATAGCACACTTTCTACTGTACATGGGTGCTCGAAAAATCTTTCACACTTATCACATGCGATTTCAGTCCTGGAGAGGAGCGCAGGCAAAGTTCAGAATTAAACGCCTCTCCAATGAGGACTTGATTAAGAATAGTACATGATGTGCAGGTTGAATCTGGAGGATCTTTTTGGGGAATGATTCACACATTACACGAATGTCACAAGGATGATTTACATGATTTACCAAGCCTGTCATCTGTCATACAACTCCATGCGATTCAAAAAATGTGCCTCGCTCCTCTTTGAGTTGACCACTTATAACTTCTAAAGCGGAGGAACCTGTGCCACACAAGAAAGACAAAGAGTTACATCATTTTGTCGAACAGTTAATCCGATCATGGACAGTGTTTGAGCATTTGCTATCTTCGGAAAATGCCAGCAAAGGCGCTAAGTAAACCTATTTTACAAGACTCCCTCACAAGGATACAGTGCCAGTATCGGGATAAAATTTCACACAGCAGCACGGCTCAGTCGCGTAACCTAAGCAGGCTTAGCAAAATGGAGCACTACAAAGTATTGCACTTTTCCCTCTACATGTTGTTGCCTGTTTGGAGCTAACTAATGGCTGTAGACACTGTTGTTAATGTGGCGAGTTGTTTCGAATGGTTAGAATATGGAAGTGTGCACCTGGCATTCTGCGGTCGAGCCTGGCAACACTCCTCCCTTATAATTATAATGAACGCGCAGTAATTCAGGGTTGAGGCAGAAATACGAATGGTGTCCTCTGAGACAGCTTGTTTTAATGGTTATGCAGAAGAGTTCCTAGAAGTGCAGATGGCAGATGCAATGCCTTTGAAGCTATTTACAGATTGTACACTACAAGGTATGGAAAGACCCATAGTGTGGGGCCATATTGCTCTTTTGTGCTCCCAGATTACACACTAGCAGCCTTATGAACCACTAATGAGGGCTTAAGACGATGTTTTAGACTGTTTACGGCAATATAGGGGTAATTGTATAAAGTAATTACATATACAAATGTGGTCAAGGTTTTGTTACCATGGCACCTGTGTGCTATGTAGCAGCCTGTACCCCCCCCCCCCCCCCCCCCAAATATTTTCACTTCTTTTTAACTTTTAGCAGTTTATATATATATCTACATTTGACTTTTACCTTTGTTGGTCTCACATCCTAAAAAAAATGTGTATCTAAACATGTTTATTTTATATGTTTGTAACATCATGTGAAATGTGCGCATCTTACTTTGTCTTATGTGTTATTCTGCATATCTGTATTTCTTTAAATGCCACAAAAAATGGCTACATTTGATTTGAGGATTGGCTTTTGCTGTTAAATAATTACACACATATTATGAATTTAAAGGCTGTAACCTTAATAAATAATCACAATAATTCATGAAATGTACTAATATGTAGAAGGCATTTGAAATTCCCATACTTTTTCTCAGTAGACAGGGAACATGGGTTATGGTTGTGACCTAAAACCCAGGACATATCATGTGTAGAAGAAATGTAATGCTTGTAGTTTGTAGAAAATAGTTATGTTTTGAAAAATGTAGGTAAGGTATATAAAAAGGTATATACCAATACTGATATTTACTGGTTGGAAGATATGTTGAATAATACAGATACAGTTTATTGTATATTAAAAGATATATAATTTATTTCAGTGTAATGCACTCACTTTTTTTCTTAGTGGACAATAGATGCTTATCATTATATTTGCTGTTACATGATTTTTTTTATCATATATGAATCTTACTAGTTGGTTTAAAAATAATGGCCTTCTTTTCCCACTATTCTTACTTTGTCCACAAAGGGGTGCATTTGTACTCAGTTTGGGCCTTTGCTTTGTCTTCCAAGTAGATGAATGTATCAAAATACATTATCTTGTACATTTCATAACATAGAAGTCTGTGTGACATTTCACCAAAAACCTGAGAACATTTCATTCAGAATATGAAGCAGAACTGGCTTTTGTATGTCTACATACTGCCATACCATATGATTCAACTATGAGGAACAACATGTCTAATAATAATATGTTAAAATGATTAATACTGAGAACTAATGGTGTTGCTAAATCCAAATGTTTGTACCTGCTTTGAGTTAACTTCGCACACTGTCATTTATTTTCTATACATGCAGCGTATGTATTGTATCTGCCTCCCTGGCAAAGGCCCAAACTCTTATAAAAAGGATAAGAGGCTTTGAATCAACCCACTACTGTGATACAAGAGCAGTTTTTGGAAAACAACAAAAAATGTGAACTGTAAGGAAAAGTTTTGCCGCATTAAAGTCGCACAGGAGCCTGCATTAGCATGTGAAAAGAATAAACAGGAGCGTTCTCAGTTACACACTCCACCTGGCCGCACACCAACGTCCTTGTCAGAAGTCCACCCACCGCACTGGCTAACACTGAAAGACCTCCTGGGGACCGCAGTGACCATTCACTCGCGTCTCTCTTTTTCCCATGCACCTGTGACTGTTTTTGTGTTTGCTATTTTTTGCTTTGTCTTTTTCTGGCAACACTGTATCATCGGAGACACACTTTGCCTCAAAAGGAATTCTCCTGCCCAACAATGTGGTTTGTTTGTTCACCGGATATGGCAGGCCACAGAGTCACAAATGCAAGAAAAAAAAAAGAAGAAAAAAAATAAACAAGTCTTGGTAGTAATAATTAAAAAGGCCATGTATAGAATAAGCAAGGAGACAGAGTGGCTTGAGGTGAAATAAGGAAATAGAGTGGACTTTTACCGACTGGTTTAGTGCCGAGTTGGGGGGCTTCCTCCTGACTCTCCTCGGAAGGCTCATCCGGCTTCTCCATGGTACTGGACCTTAGAGAGCCGCTTTTCCATTTTCCAAAGGACTTTGCCACAATCGCTTTGTCCGCTCCTTTCATTGTTTTCTGTAAAACACATTTACAGCATGACTTCCCAGGTTTATCCCTCTTGTGAGCCATCTGCCCCCTTTTTTGGCTCTCAATAAACCTGGGCTCATCTTTGCACAAGCCCAAAGTAAGAGAGAATTAGGGCATTGTGTGCATATGCATTCTCTTAAGCATTCCAGAAAATTTCCTGATTGCCCTGGCATCTTTTTTTTTTTTTTTAAATCGAGTGTGCTTGGACATTGTTTCTCTCCTGACATTTTACAATCCTATGTGGAAATAGTACCACTGTAAAACAATAGTTTAGCAAAGTACCCGCATAGTAAACAGCCAGCAAAAAGTGAAAAAACAGCCATGTTTTCACATTTAATCCAACTTAAAGGAAATAAAAATAGCACATTATGCCCTAATTGAGTGCTGTACAGTCCGCAAATACTATTACAAGGCCGATCAGGATTAGCAGTGGAACGTACCTAGTTATCTATTTTGGAGTGCCAAGACTGCTAGCAGTGGGCAACTAAATTTCAAAAGCTGGCAAATCCAGTTGTCTCCTAAATACAGAAAGTACTTAAATCCACAGCTAACAGAAGAAAAAGAGGGATAAAGGGTGCTCTGCATATCACCGAAAAGCTTGTGCACTTTTCAGAATCACTGGCTAGGTTAAACAAATATGCTAAGTAGAGATCAAAACAATCCTTTGATCTGCAGCCTAGTTTCCAGAGGAATGGCTTGGCTGTTGTTGTAAATAACTTGTATAAATCTATATACCATTTGCCTTCAGGTAATATCAAAAGTGCCAGGGATTCACAGGCAAATACCTTGTTGTTAGGAAATAGATCAGATAAAAGTGTATAAATATTTCAGCAAGCCTGCACTCTGTCATTTTGTGTATTATAGCCATGGAGTTTTTAGCTCCCTATGATCATTTTCACTTCACGGCACAAAAACATGAATGAATAATACGTGATAGCAAAAGTGACACTCTAGCTTTTTCTGTTGTGTAAAATGTTCTTACCGCCAGCAGCCCGTTCAGGTCGAACACTGTGTAAAACATTGTGCCTAACTTCATACAAAAGAGGCTTGGAAGAATCAGAGAATGCAGAAGCTATGCAACTTGCTGACTAACTTTGGCCTCTGTCTGTTTTGATCGAGCAGACAAAGGAAAACGCTGTCCATTCAAAACACATAGCTTTTCACTCTGACACAAGAGGGGGGGTATACAAGCGGGGCCATGTCCTGAGCTGCAGTCAGTTCCCCGTCCGGCCTTAGGGCCACTGGGACTGGGACGAGATGGTACCAAGTTCACAGAGTCACTGTTGTCCACACTACCCTCCTCAGGAATTTTTTATTTTTTTTGGACTCGACTTTGATTTTAGGTTTGCATTGTTTTAACTAAACCAGCTTCCTAACTGCTGTCACTGCTGTAAAGATGAAAAAATGCAGACTTTCTTAAAGGGTCGAAACTATATAAATAATTATGATAAATGAATGATTAAAAATGTCATGTTTACCAAGACAATGGGCATATTGTTCAGTTAAGAAATATTGTCACTCATTGACACTTGTTATTCTGATTAAATCTGAGTAAATCATGCTAAATAAAAATGCAAACTTATCTTCTGAAATATCCTGTATGTCTAAACTTGTAATTTACTCATAAAAGTGCCATCTTATCAGTAACATAAAATAGAAACAAAAAATAGATTTCTAAGTTGTTGCACCTTGTCTTAGATTTATTTATTTTTTACTATTGCATCTATTAAACTATCCAAATGTATTTGCAGTGGCTTTCTAACTCCACTTTCAACTTAAATCGGGCATTGTGTTAAGTATGTAGGTGTAATTTCAATACTTTATACAATACACTTTTAATTGTTAATAGTTTTATGCAAAACTGCAAAAGCCTTTCTCAAAAATGTCTATACTCAGCAGCCAAATAATCCATCCACAAGCAGTTACACGTCAATGTACATTTTGTGATGGTCCCAAGCTTACATAAATAGAGGTTGTGTCAGTAAGGACATCTGGTGTAAAACCTATGCCAAATCATTATGCACCACTGCACAATAGAAGGCAGATAATTTGGTTTAGCAACCCCAGAAGGGAAAAGCCGAAAAGAAACAACTGCAGCTAGCAATGGGATAATTCCCTGTACATATTATAGCAATGTTTACAGCTCCATAAGTTTATATATAAAATATTGTATATCTTTATTTTCCTTGTTGGATATTTTTCTTATTACTGAGACATTTGTGGTTAGTTTTAGTGGAAACAATCATTCTGATCACGATACAATAAATACTGGCTGTGCACATTACACAAAAATCAAATGACATTACAGTTACTTAACAAAATTATTATTTGAATTAAGAGCACAAACACAAGAAAGACAATCAAAATTTAGAGAAAAGAATTTGAAAATTTGAAGTAGGACTTATTGGACAAAAAGTTTAGCAGCTACTAATGTTGTTTTATTGTTTAATTAGGATCCCTATTTTTTGCCAGTTTAATGACCACTACTATTTCTGGGGTCCTCACACAAGTTGATACAAGGAGTACACCATAAAAGTACAGAATACATTTGGAATACTAATAGTAATAATAATAACATAATACTAGACTAGTACTTTTAATTTTTTACGTTTTACTTGGTTAAATGATTTTTCTATCCAAATGTAACCAAGTTTAACAAAAACAAAGTACTGAGTAAAAGTATCTAGCAACTCCCCATGTCTAGGAAGAAAATTTATGTGAAAAAGTTTAGGAGTTTAGTCTTGTTTTGAATTAAATAAGAAATTCTTCTTGTTGTATTTTACCATTTTTTCTGCAGGGTTAGGACTACACGTCCTTAACAATAACCACAAACAGCACGCCTGTTTGTGGTTGTGTGGTTGTGGTTCATGTAAGAACAGAAGTAGAATTTAGAAAAGTATATTGTATGCTTTACTTATGAACCTTTTCATTTGAAGGTGTCACATCCAATTGCACAAAACATAGGTTTGTAAACCAAACTATTTGTCTATACATTAAGACCCTTACATTATTTTTTTAAAATGGGGCTGGGCTTAAGACACTACCAGAGCTCTATGAGGAGTCCTGGAAAAGCGTTTTTGAGAGTGAACAGAATGTGCCATATTCTTGACCCGTCTGCCTGAGATGCTTGCTGTATATGGAACCGAATACTGGACGTGAATTGTGTCGTTCTCTGTGTCAACTTGTTAGGTGGCAGTTGCTGTAGTGGAGTGGTGAGAGCGGCACATATGCATTATAGGAGAAAATTGTGAAATGACAGATTCCGGGTGTGATACTGAGGGAATGACTAACTAATAGGAGGGGTGCTCCAGGCTGTTAGCTTTGAAAAGCAGTTTGCACATTACTTTATCTTGTCAATCAGATTCCTGGAATGGAAGAGGTGACTGATAACTTGAATTAATTATTTTCTTATTGCATGCATGTGTTAATTCATGGTAATTTATGTCCCTTACAGGCCCAAGCCAGAATATCCAGAGTAAAGCGCCACCTCTGGCACGCAGATCACCACACCACTCTCTGTGCATATATTTATATCAAATGAAAGACTTTTTTTAATCCTGTTGGAACAAGGACCGACTGCCAAATTTGATTTTTAAATGTACTTTTAAGCCGTTCATGCTTTACGTTTGCATTTTTTACCCCTTAACAACTAAACAACACTGAGCAGTGTTTACAGCTCTGATGGGATTTGAAAGTTACAGTTTTTTTCCCAGCTAATCCTCCCTCTTTAAAACATTCCCCCATTCTGGAAAAAAATAAATAATGTAGCAGAAGTTGAGTAGAACCAACAAGGCGTACCTCTCTCATTTGCAAATTATGCATGTGGTAATTTAATTTTATTGTAATTATATCACTCATAGAGAACATTCTTTTCGAGCCATCCCACACAAAGCACAGAACAGCACTTTAAACAATTGCATTTGACTGAACATCTTTAAACATTTTGACAAATTTAACTTCCCCCCGAACACAGAGGATAAGAGGAAAAACATTTCTCTGATGAGAACCGAAACAGCAAGAAGTTCTAACAAGGAAAAGGCTGCCAGGTGGCGAACTGGCTGCACCAACAGAACGCACAATCTGTCTGCTTCTCCTTCCAAAGCACTGACAGCTGCCATCACCAGCCTCGCACACTCGCACTCAGTGGCTCCGCAGCTCCCGGCCCATCCCTCTTTAGTGTTTCCTGCTAACCTCCGAGACAGGGTCACCTGGCCCCCTAGTTGGCCGTCTGTGGGGCCCTGCTGGCCCCCTGGAGACCTGCCTGCGTGGAGAAGCGCCGCTAACACGGGTCTTGCAAACCCGCTTTAATATGCAAACCCAAGGGCTATTCCTCTGACCCAAGAGCATAGCTTTTCTAACAGTGCAATCCAAGTGCAAAGATTTGATAGGCAGCCATTTAGTTCGAACTACACTGCTATAATCGTGTTTAAAGGCGCATAATAATGCTTGATTACATGACAGTTGCTTCATCTTTCCTTCCAAACTAAGTACATACATGCACAGAGGCTAAAATGAAGTGAGCTCCACTAAGCTAGCATTGCAACTGGGCTAAAAATAAAACCTGGCAAAGTTCTTCTGATCCCTTATTGGTCCCATAGTTTGATTTCACATTTAGCATTTGCATCCCCCCCTCCGCATAAACATTTCATTCTTCCCCTCCCGCAGCACAATGAGACTTGAGTGACTTTGGCAGCAGATTTTGGATCGGCGCTCCTGAATCCACCAGTGTATGTTATCAGCAGGTAAACAAGCTTTCGAACAAAGCCATAATGGAACTGCAAGCGGCATAAAGAGGCTCATCTCAAAAGCTATACAACCCATCAAAGCCAGTGTCATTTCCTCAACACTGCTCTGCAGCTGGAAAATGCATGGCTGTTAGTTACAGTTTAAATCGCCTGTCTATTTTCAGACACTTCACAACTATTTGTATTGATTATTATTTACTTGTCAGCGAGCAGGCAGATTACCCAAATAAGACAACAGATTGTAATGTTTACTGGATTCTTCTCCCTTTTTTGTTTTTTGAAATCAAAAACTGTGTCATGCACTAAATTAATGGGATTTGCACTTATAGGGGTATTTGAATAATTATTTTCCACAGAGAATAAACTAGTTCTGTCTATATTTGGAAGGATTACTGGTGTTAAACTAGCTAACAGGAATAAAAAATCCTCTATCCTACACTTTGCAGATCAAATCTTACTTGTCCCTTAACTTTCCACACATTTCCACACAAGAAGGCCTACACACACTTTTTTACAATGTTTTTTTTTTTTTATCTCTCTTACTCAGTTATACATAAAACTATGCCATCAGATGCGCAATGATTTCCAATATGAGCCCGATAAATGTGTTTAAATTTTGAATTATCATATTTATGTGTTACTAATAGTCATTATGTTCATCATGTGGGTAGAGAATCAAGCATCCTCCAGTGTTGCGCCTTCTCACATATTTCGCAGACATTTCATCACACGTTTAATCTGCCCCTGTCTAAGATTTTCCAGCAAAACCTGTAAGTCAAAATAGAGCGGGGAGGACAATGCGGGATGAGATTATGAAGCATGTCTGTAAAGGCATGTCTGTTTGATCATCGCTCTGTTGAGGTAAAGTTCTCCACTTGGTCGCATCAGTGGCTGACAGCAGATATATAACCTAATCTCTTTGCCTAACCCTTTTTCTTGGGCATGAATAGGTTGGATATGATGGCATTAAGTCGATTTTCTCCTTGGTTTGCAGTTTCAGCCGTAATGCTTCTTGGCTCCTCTTCAACAACACTCTCATTCCATTTAGATTTCCAACAAATATAAATGTTAAAGCTCTTCCCGATTTATTTATCCATCATTTGAAGTTCATGCATATATTTAAAGCCACAAATAATGCTTGTTTATTTGCATCCATCTAGTACACTGTCAAGAGATGTGGGAGAATCAAATACAACTTGTGTATTATCTTCAAATACAGGAGATGGCAGTGACAAAGAGATCTAAAGACTCTATGGTGGGCTTTATGAGTCTTCGCTGACATTATTTTGATATTTCATATTTACCATATCTAAACCTTAATTTAGTGCCACCAGCATATGTTGACACAAGTAAAAAAGCCATTATAACCCCTTTCTGAATTTTCAAAAGATGCATTAATACAGCTCTTATGTTACTGTAACTATTGCACATTAGATATGTATGTATTTAGACTTGATTAGCATTTTGAGTTAAGGATATTGGCAATAAGGTCAGTATTGTGTCATATATTCTTCATTTTATCATTACTGAATGGTGAAATAGAAATTTGTTTACAAGCCGTTCAAAAGGCAGGTTAGTGTTTGTCATAATATCAGTACAACTTTGTCATATCTGCCTTATATTTAAAATTTTCTCTAAAATGTTATAGAGAATTTTTTTGATGGAGAAATATGTTATATAAGAAAAAAACATTTGTCAACTTCAGTTATCATTTTATTGAAATATACTTTTATTTGAATTTTATTTCCAAGAAGATAAATATTACATTACTATTATTATAAACTTTAATATTTATTTAATACACAACTGACACATGTACCTTAATAGCCATTCAAAATTGAGTGTGGATACACATTTTTCAATTTGATACAAATTTATTTACATATTTGGATGTGGTAATTTTGCTTGACTATTCTGTGCTCTAAAAAAATTAATAGATCTTTGTCTAAAAGAGTAACAAAGCTACTCTTACTCAAATAATCAAGCATACTTTATTGGCCCAAAGGCAAATTTGTCTTGATGAAAGCGTTGAGCTACTGCAGAACACTACATACACAACATGACAAACAAGAAACAAACAGTTAAATACTGTAAAGTTTTTTGCCATTCTTACTCAGTTATTTATTTATATAACAACTCTACCTTTTATAGTTAACATTAACATAAAAAAGAAATTATGGAAATATTCTAACTATTTTCTAAAGACAGATCATTAACTCACATAATTGTGACAAATTCAGTCAGCAGTATATGCAAAGACAGCAAAGGTGTGTGGAGTTTTGAGGCAGTTAAAAGCATTGTGAATGGTGGAAGTAGCAGGAGACGGCACATGGCAGCGTTTGGTCCCATTCAGCCTGATGAGAGTGACTCCCAGCAGCACTGAGCTCAGCAGGGGGTTGTAAACATTTACACTAAGAGCCTGTCCAGTGCACATGGTTGGTGCTTGCCAGCCACCTCGGTATCGAATGTTGTGTTGCATATTTTGTCATTCAGGCCTGTCCCGAAATTGTAGGAATCACACCATCAATTTATGAAGGAGCCATCCAAATGTGACAACAGGCTTATGCTAAATGGAGAAAATAGAGCTAAACATTGTTAAAACACCCCTAGACCCACATGGTAGGGAGCGCTCGACGGAGAGCTGCTATGCACCCCGCTGTGAACTGGGAAAGTGATGTTGGTGGGCTTCCTGCTCATGAGGGCCGCATCGTTCTTGGGCCCCGATTTGAAGCCTTTTTGAAGTCTGTTTCCTGCCGCAGCGTGCCAACATTATTGTTTCCACAAAAGCAAAAAGCGCTAAATCAAATGAACAATATAATGTGCCATTCCACGCTGGTACCTGGTCCACGGCAACAATTATAACCATTATTAGACACCCATTTTCTTTACTGGCTGACTCGCTATAGTCAGCTATATTATGATGGCTTTATTTGATTTGATTAAATTAGATGTTATGACTATTCTGTCCTACACTTTACTGTTCTAGCTCTAAAACATTTGCAACTGATCAAAACATACTAACAAAACATACATATATATTGCAACAAAAAAGTTAAAAAATCAGTCATCTGGATTGGATTTTTAAAGTTGAAGACGTTTCACCTCTTATCCAAGAGGCTTTCTCAATACTGAAATTGAACTGGTAAGAGAGCTGGTTTATATGTTGCGATGCGATTACCCTGGACGAGTGAGAGTCTTCACAGACATACATTATATATATAAATATATATTTTTTATATGAAACCCCACATAATTGTCAGGAGTGTCATAGAGAGAATTATATTTTTTCTCCATAGTTATGATGACTCAGCCCTCAATTCTGTGCATTTCTGATCAACTGAAAATACATCACATTTCACATAAGTTCAGAAATCCTATGCAGGTTCTACTTACAGACCTTTGAAAAAAAAAATAAAATAAATGATTTAATAATTCAGGTCAGTGAATTAAACGATAAACAGAGTAAGACTAAAATTTGTTTGGGATCAATCCTTTATTGTTTCAAAACTCTATCTTTTACAATACAGTCATTTCCTGTTACATGTGATTTGATGAGTAATGTACAATGTCATCTGATAATGAAACACAGCCACAAAGTTTTCTTTTCTACATATCAATAATCTATAATAGTGAGAAGTTTGTGCTGATATATTTACTTAGTTCTGACAGCTCAATTAACTTCCCTTTTCAAATCAACAAAAAGCAATGTTTCTGAAAGTGCATTTCAAGGATTGCAAAGACCGCTGTGTCACCAGCCGGCTGTAATGTACATCATTATTAACAGAGGCCATACTGCTTTGTGACAAACAGCTTTAACTACATTTCAAACTACAACATTTATCTGGACAAATCAAAGAAAAATATCAATATGCATGCCATGAACATTCCTCCATAAACATTTATAATAAATGTATTTTTATTATTTAATTATGTTGATAATGACAGTATTTTCCACAAACGGACAAATGCTGAAAATGAAAACTAATATTTAACATCCAAATTTTGTTCAGTTGCACACATAGGTTGCATGGCGTAATGCCACAGTGTATAGGGCCATGCCCTAACAAAGTTAATAGCATTTGGTCCACAATAACAAATCAGTTTAAAATAAAGCAGAAATGTGGTAGCAGTGGGTTTTGAAACTCAAACTTAAAAACAACATTTTTATAATCATAATTCTTTCTATTTTAAGGTCTTTCAGTTTGTAAGTTATGAATTACGATGTGATGCTTCAGTTAAAAAATTAAGCAATATAAATATACATTTTAGCTCAGTCCTTGGCTTCTATACTTTTCTGTTCCAAGGAACAGCCTTCACTCTGTAGAACTTGGTTCCTAAAGGAACTTTGAATCTGTTCTGTGCCTGAAAAAAAAGAAAAGACCATTAACATGCATGTATATGCATATAAGTGTGTGATAAACAACACTAATAACAAGGTCAAGACTTCTACCAGGCTCTTAAAAAAGGCCATTACATGTTAGTATAGCATATTACCTTTTTGGCCTGACAATATTCCTTCTCCATCACCTTCCCAAGCACCCACGGCCGCCTTGATGTCCCTGATGCTAAACAACATAAGAAAAAGATAAACGTGTTGAATGAAGTGTGTACAATAGTGTAAAATATATAAATACAAAATAGCACCAGTGTTGTGTTGTAACATTAAATTAGAGCTGGGAGTGCTACCGTTTGTTAGTTTTTGAGAAGGCACCTGAAACCATAAGAAGAGCTGTGCTTTATACTTTTTTTGAATGCTCACCTGGTTTAAGGTCCAGTGCAGTGAGAGACTCTGAGTGGAGGAAATACAGGGTGGGACCCACTGTGAACAGCACGTAGTTGTCATGCCTTTCATCCAAAATGATCAGAACCAGATCTCCAACCTGGAAACTAAAACAGGGAAGAGACAGGGCTCAATGAAAGCAATTCAGCAAGAGTAGACCTCATATAAAAGGAAAAAAATATATATACTGTGAGTAATTCAGCTATGGACAGTGTCACAAAGCGTGAACAAATCCAAATTAGAAATAGACATGTTAAGACTTACTCTCTGATGGCAATCTTGTCCGAATGCCGTGAAGACACAGATGACATGCTTTGAGACATCTACAAAAAAAAAAAATATTGAAATGATGTCAAGGCGAATATTAATAACAGTCAGGTCCTTTAAAACATATGAGTGATTGCCTGTGTACATTATATAATATATACCATGAAAGTTATGTACAGTGAATTGAAAAGATCTAACATTTAATTTGTCTTCACTGATCTCGTGGCCTGAGTCTGATTGTTTTCTGGGATGCTAGTGCCACCCAGTGAGCAAATGACAACATAGCAGAAATTAGGTGGTGTCCACGGACCCATACACTTTGCAGCATAAATATATAAAGCAACAACAATAAAGCCAGCTTTAACTTTGATAAAATATAATTTCATGTTTTATGGTTCATATCCACACTGCCACCCTTTGCCAAGTATTATCATATATCTGTTCATAAGCGCTACAGAAGCATAATTATTTATTTTGTATAAAAAGGGAGAAAAAAATGGGTATAATTGTAAGTATGTATGTAAGTATGTATGTCATAACACAGGTGCTTCTTCAGAAAAAATAGTCAATCTTCCTCATTTGGGGCCCTGATGTTGCTTCCTTTAGGTAATGTAGTTTAGGACTATGGTCAATTATATGATAATGGTGACGACATTATCAATTCCAGATACAGTGTGTATGACTTTGCACAAACAGTAAAATACCCTTTTCCAGTTTGATGAAAACATCCAGCATTTACCTAGGTCCATCATTATTATAAAACATTACTTTGCCTATTGGAAAAAATATGTAGAAGATTGCCTAAATGTTTTAAGAATAAAAATGTATACATCACATACCATTACTAAAAACCCAGCCACTAAATTGTTCTAGGTAATATATGGAAGAAAAAGGATCTATGTATTAAATTATTTAACATTTTGTTTTAGATTAAGGGTGTGTTCACACTTGCTGGTCCACAGGACTCGGTGCGCTTTGGGACAAAAGTCCGCACTTGTGTTGATGATGACATTGGTCTGGTTCAACTTCACATTGAGCTCTGTCAAACAAACTGAATTGACTGAGGGAACAGTAACAAACCTTGCCTGCAGAGGGCAGCGCATCAGTATTTACTGAGAGAAACTTGGGAAGAAGAAATCCTGCTCATTTATTGGTCAAAAGTCCACCTCTTCAGCTGAATATATCCCAATATCATACGGCGTACTTGAATTAATATTTAATGAAGTATTCTGTTCAAGCAGCGATATCGGGTGAATAGAGCTGTGGATTCTCTCCAGTGATTAATATGAAATCTGTGTTGTTTTAGCAGTGTGTTTTCACATGTTTGCTAATGTTAGCAACCAGGAAGCGCACCAGCACTCAATTGAAGCTAACCAAACATGGTAAGTGTGAACACGCCCTAAAACTAATCTTTTGCCTAAATACATTTTGTAACTGGCCAATACCAATATTGGGTGGTACTTTAAATACTTTAAAATACTGTATTCTTCTTTTGAGGAAAACCTTTTTACATGTGTAGAAGGGTGGGTTTTATAGATTTTTGTAGCTTTACTGTTATTGCTTGTAGGGCTGCGCACCCAATGACGATACCTTTGTGTTTCTGACCTAAAAGCTCCAGTACTTAGTGGTATTGAAAAATACAATTATCCTTTGATATAGGGCTGCGCGGTATATGCAGTAGACGGTAGAAATGATATAAATTTGGCCTACGGTAAAGATTAGCGCTCTACCGTCCTATCGTCGATGACGTTATCGCACCTGCCTCAACATGGCTGCAAGCACAGAGACAGCTGAGCAGAGGGCTGTGCCAAAAATTTTATTTAAAACTGAAATTGGATAAAGAATAGGGTAGATCTCGGTGATAAGCTTAGAGCACTTTTATTCGATCTGGACACATCTCCAGATCGAGTGCAGACGCAGATTACGGAGCAGCCGAGGGGCGCACACTGCCCACCTGTTACAGCGTGAGCAACAGAGAACAAGAGTGGAGTTTAGAGGAATAACCACCTAAAAGGTACTATGCATTTAAATACAAAAAAAATAAATAATTTAAAACATATAGCGACATCAACAACTGCAGCAACAGTGCTAAAAGAGGAGCTAAGCTAATGTTAACATTTGCTGTGCTGCACAAAAACGGCAGTCCATCCAATCGTGTTACAGCGCAATTAAACCATAGGACAAACGGGCAAAACTATTCATATATATTTCACCCATCCTTGCCTCCCAGAAACGCCGCCAGAGCTCTGGAAACGGGGCACGCATGCTGTGTTTTGCAGTAAAGCCAAAGGAGCGCACAGCTGCGGTGCATCATGTGACGTGCTTCAGTGCTATGTCTTGCCACTTGAAAAAGCTTTGTGATCAGCTCGGAGTTTAAAACAGGTGATTTTACTGTTAATAGTTTGACAAAATGAGAGAACTAGGTCCAGGCTGTGTGAGGAGAGACAGGCAGGGGTTTTTCCTGCTCTCATCACTGGAGCTGCAGTGAACTGGACGTTTTCAATTGTTTAAAACTTAAATAAAAGAGGCAAGCTGCTAATTTGTTCTGTTTAAATTATTACAATTATTGTATAAAAAAAATTAACCTTTGCAATGAAAGATTTTACATTAAATCCCTCACTGTCTTATTACATTAAAATCTAAATCTAAGGATGAATCACAGCCATGATTATCAGTTTTTAATTGTAAACATAAAATTTAATTAAAAAAAAATCAAGATAAACCAATATGGGGAAAAAAAAATCAGTGATTAAATTTTTTGCCATATCGCCCAGCCCTAGCTTTTTATTATAATTTTTAATCTTAAATATATACCGCGATATATACCGTTACCATGAAGGGATTCGATTTATACAGTGATATGAAATTTAGGTCATACCGCCCATCCCTACTTTGATACCACATTTCGATACCAGGAGGGTCTTAAGACAGCGCTTTAGAAAACTACATAGCAGCTGCGTCACATTTAGCTTCATGTTAGAGCAAAGTTTTTAACATAAGCCCTGGATATAGCTAAAACAGGTGTGCGCTGGACATCCCCTACGCACGGGATAGAATACCTGTAGGTAATAACAGCTTGTAATAATTTACTTACCAATCTTTGACTGAGGCGCTTGTTTTCTTCCTCCTTCATATGTAAAGTCTGCGGCAAATAAGATTTATAACATAAAACGGATACTTTTGTAAATTTGAAATGGATATAAACAATAAGATATAAACAATCTTACCCGCTCAAGTAGAAGTATTCGCTGTTTTTCCTCAGACATCATTACATTATCACTGGGGGGACAAAAAGGGTCAAGTAGGTTAAGCAGATAATAAAACACCCATTGCCTTCTTTATACATCTTTGAGCTAAATCCGAAGCGCACAACATGCATACTACACAACAGTTTGTTTCTAGCCTGTCTTTTATTTCCAATCAAATATATCCTCTGTCCATGCATTCTGGCTGTTTTTACATAAAGTGTTCAACAAAGGCCTCTTTCTTTCAGCAAACAATTTTATTTCATTACAACAAAAAGCTTTGTTCACGTGTAATAATGTAACCTACTTGGGGTGTGCTAGATGTAATGCAGATGTATGCTGTATTGTAGTTATGATAAACATGTATGTAGAAATTAAAGTGCTTTATTTGTCCATGTGCATACACATCCTCTAGATGCTCTGGGTCACCACTATCAGCCAACATGTTTTTTAGTGGAAGGGGAACTCCAGAGCATCTGGAGGAAGCCTATACAGGCTCAGGGAGAGCATGCAAACTCCACACAGAAAATCCCCGTCCAATCTGGGAATCAAACCCGGGATCTGTAATAGTTTAAGATATAGAAAAAATTATATTAGGTCTAATGGGTATCAATCATCACAGCTGTGGTATAAATAGTTAAAAAAAAAAAAAAAGTGTAAAGTTATGTAAATCAGGACCTAAATGGAGGGGTGAAAAACGCCTATGTTCAGTGTACTCTGCAGTGTTCTCTATTATGTAAACCAAATGTGGGTGTGTTCTTGAAACTCAAAGTCCAACCTAAACACACTGTACTCAGTGTGTTCTGACCTGAATCCTCGCCCAAGTCCTTTACACAATATTTTGTAAACTACTTGTTGTAAGTTAACAGGTTACTATACACTGTACACTATTCCTCATTTTCTCATCTAGCAGAAAACCACAATAATTACAATGTAATAAACTAACAACAGATTTACTGAAGATGCTTACTGGACTGTCACCATGCTCGCCTCCACTGCAGATTCGACATGCTCGTCATCTCGAATGGCTCCCACAGATACTAATCTCTCTGCTTCGCCCATGGGCTCAGAGGAACAGGCCCCGACAATGGGCAGAGCGGTGGCTGCTTCTGCCCCAGTGTCAGTGGACTCCTGAATTGAGGTTGTAGGCATGAAGAAGGCAGACGACACCAGAGTTGTGCTGCGCAAGCGGTTCAGCTCCTCCTCCAACTGCTTCTTCTCCTGCATTAGGCTTGCCCGATCTTCAGACAGGGTCTCAATTAGAGCTATGGGGAAAAAAACAAGAAGGTCTGTCAGTGTGATTACATGACACTCCAGAAAATGTAATTATTGAGTTAGCCAGAGTAAAACTAAACCTAGTCTTTAAGTCCAGTCCCCAGATAAAGTTTGTACTAACCAAATGTCTATTCTAAAATAAGGAAATCTAGATAATGCAGCTAATGACAAGCTACTGTTGAAACTCTTACTGGCCTAAGGTGGCCTTGATAGAACAATTGTGGGCTTTTGAATATACTGAAGAAAACAAGAAGATTAAAGTTGCCTGTGCTTAAGAAAGAGCTATAATATTTTACCACACTTAATTCTTCTATGTAGCAAGCTGTTCAGAGCCTTTGGTTGCAGGAGAGAACCATTTGGCTTACTTGAGCCAATGAATAGATTGCTCTATAATGCACACTATACTGACATTATGTACATTTGTGCACAATATTGTTAACATAATCTAAAATAGTAATAGTTTAAAGTTGTATTACCAACTACTTACATCATGGGCCCAACCTGAACTCACAATAACATAGCAACGTTTCCCATTTGTATTTTATTAAAAGTTGACCCATAACTCATTACTTGGCTTTGCCTTTTCTCTAGTAACCAGCCAATGGGGACATCCCTAACTCAAGGCCAGATGACATCTTGATTTTTTTTATAATATATTCTTTTAACAGTTTTTGGAAGAAAAAAAAGCCCTCCACTTAAACAATATACCTTTGTCTTTCTCCTGCTGTTGGGTTACGTTCCTCAGCTTTTCTGTGAGCTCATTGATGATCTGCTCTTTCTTTAGCTTCTCTCGCGTAAGAACAGTGTTGAAGTTAGTCTAGAGCAGAAATGTGCAGTAAAAAGATCTTTAGTAAGGGTAGGTTGCCATCATAATAAATTAAATAAACAAATAGAAAGAATTGATGTAAATGTTACGACTAAAATTACACTAAATATACTAACCTGTTGCTCTGCGATGAGTGATGTCTTGAGGTTCTGGATCTCTTCGTTTTTCTTCTTTTCCAAAAGCTCCATCTGGTTTTGTAATGAAGCCCTCTCCTGCTGCAGGCGCTGATGAAGTGGTGAATCAAGAGATAGTGGCTCCTCAACATTAGCACAGTTGTCAGTATGCAGTGGCAAGCTTTCATCACTGAAAGATAATAAAAAAAAATTTAAAAGTAGTAAATTTTTTTTAGTAATAATGTAATATATTAAATATTTACCTCTTAAGAGACTGTACTTCGCTGAGCTCTGTTTCTAGTTGTCTTATTTTGTCTAACAGTCTTTTCTCAATTTCTTCCTTTTCCTTCTGTACCTCTTTAAAGGCTTCTGGTGATATGACCGTACAGGCCTCTTCTGAATCAACTGTTTTTCTGTTGTGCTCTAGATTTTGCACAAGCAGGTCATTTTCAGCCTGTAAATTGCTGATAACAGTCCTTAACTCCTGCTCGCGTTCTTGAAAGCTCATCAACTGTGCTTGATGATCTTCATTTAGAGCAGCTAATTGTCGGTCTAGTTCCTGTTGAAGTTTTTCCTGCTGCTCATTGTGGTTTCTTAATGCGTCCTGGGCTTTCTGCTTCAACAATAAGATTTCACTGTGCAGTAACTGTGTCTCCTCCTCGTGTCGATCCACCAGTTCTGAGATGCAGTGGTCTTTCTCAACCCTCATGAGACTCCTCAGTTCTGCGATGCCCACTTCATGCTCCTCATTTTTGACCTGAAGTTGTCTTTTGAGATCCTCCGTCTCTCCAATAAGGACCTTGGTCTCTGCTTCCACTTGGGACTTGACTGAGTCTGCATGTTGCGTTTTAGTTTCATTCAATAAAAGCTTAACCTCTTCGGTCTCAGACTCCTTAAATGCTAACTCCACTTCTAGTTTGCAGCGGAGTTCAGCAAGCTCCGTAATGCGAGCTTCCAAGTCCTTAATTTGATTCTCTTTTTCTTTAAGAGCGGTGAAGTGCTGGTCTTCTGCCTCGCTCAATTTGGCCCTATTATCGATTTCAATTTGCTTTAGAGCCTCCTGGTTGTCTTTGGTAAGAGTCTCCACTTTGGTGTTATGTTCTTGCTCTAGTTTCTCCTCTAGTTCCTTTAACCGTGTCTGCTCCTTCACTTCTAACTCTTGACGAATCTTCTGCTGGCTACGTTCAATCTCAAAGTGCAGATTCTCAAGCTGGCTGGACAGAGAGTCTCTTGCATCAGATAAAGTTTTAATCTCTTCTGTTTGACCATTCAGCATCTGCTCTAGATTTTTTATTTTATCAGAGTAGCTGCCCTCTGTATCCATCCATTTCTGCTTTTCACTCTCAAGTTGAGTCAGCTCTTTCTCTTTGCGCTCCACAAGTCCCTCCAACTCCAACATGGCACGCTGGACATCTTTTACTATGTTTTGGTTTGTTTGGTTTTCTTCTGTTAGTGTTTGAATCTGCTTTCCATGCTCTTCTCGAAGTGTCAGAAGTTCATTTTGATGGTGTATGTTCAACTCTTGCTCTTGTGTTTGGCAAATGTCAGCTATTTTGTGCACTTCTAATGACAAGTTCTGTACAACAACACTGAAGTCATGCTTTTCTTTTAAAACCTGACTCTGGAGATGATGCAAGTCATCCTTCACACTTCTTAATTTGCGCTGGGTATTATCTGCGGCACATCTATACTTTTCAATTGCGTCTTTAAGAGCTGTGATTTCCAAGTTTTCCCTCTCAAGTATAGTAGTGTCCTGCATGCGCTTGTTGTCTATAGCATTAATGACAGAGGAATACAGTGACTCCACCATCATTTCAGGACTGGTTGGGTCACTTATAGGGTTTGGAGAGGATAAGTTCTCTTCAATTACAAACTCATTTACTGCCGACATGAAGTCAGATTCAGGGCTTTCAGCAAGAGAGTCCAGGTCGAGGGAACCCTGCTGCAGGACGGGGTCCATATTTGGGTGGCCAATTGTTTCAAAGTCAAACGTTTGTGCGTCAATGCTGTCTGGGGATAGATCCTCCAAAGGAGCAGGGACAGGAACGTCAAGTGGTTGACAACTCGGGACCTGGAGGCTAAGAGAGGACGGGGTTTTGGAGGACACTGGTGTTGTGGTCCCTGGAAACTTTTCAGACTGTGGCGTTATCGGAGTTGATCTATGAGCACTCTGACTGAAAGATGCCTGAAAAACACAACAGGTTTATAATTATTTTCCAAGCATAGTATAGATTGTGTAGAAATAGCATAAATCTGTGGGTGGGAAAAAATGCAGCTCCAACAAACACATAACTTTCTGCATGAACCACTGCTATAAAATAAAAATTTTCTGTCAGGCCATTAAATTAAAAATACAACATGAATAATTAGTTATTTCCCACTGCAGAGTTTTAATACTGCTTTAATCTCAGATAGCTGCGTTCAGTGCTTCTAGAAGTTTGGGACACAGGACTCTGTCTTAATAGAAGGACAAAGGCAGTTAAGCTTAATTGTACTCAAAACTAATTTAATAGCACCAACACTGTTCAAACCTGAAGAAAACACTTCTTTTTAGTGCATTACCAGGTTAAGAGCCAGGCTTTCTTAGGTTAACAACACAATTGTTTACTTTTCATTTAGTTTACTTTACTAATAATTGTATGTCTAATAAAAATAATTTATATTTGATCATTAAAAATGTAATTATTAAATAAGATTGCGGTTTGAATTGAGTGACACCTAGGCCCATACCTAGTTCACAGTAACATTGCTTACCCTTTGTTCACTTAGCAGGTCAGTTATAGTTTGGGACATCTCATCCACACTCTGTGCAGCTTGAACCAAATGGTGGAGCGTCTGTACATGTTGATTTAGGGGCTCAAAATCACACATAGTGGGAACCCTGCAAATAAGGAAATAACATTTCATATACAATTGACTTAATGGAACACTTGACTAATTTGTTTTAGAATAGGCTCTAGAAATTACTTAAATAAATAAAATGGGTTTGCTTTGGCATACACTGTAACAGAACGATCTCTGAACAAGTCAAGTGTTATTATACTTACATGAGGAAAGGCTGCACCTCAGCAGGACAGCAGGATTTCAAGTACTGCAGGTCGTCAAGTGAGATGTCTGGAAGTTCATCATCAAACCTCCTGGGCTTTCGTGTCTATGAATGATAATAATACATACATTAAAAATAATTACAAGATCATCATCAATTAGTAAACTTTTTTCTTGGGTGTGCTTGAGTTCTGACTTACACAAAAGGAAGATGGAGGCCATGAATCGAGCCCTCTAAACAATCTATTTCTGAGAAAAGACTTTCCTGAAAAACAGAGAAAAAACTATACGTTTTTGACCTGAAGTGTGATTGTGGAGACCTGCTTATTGCAACAAAAAATGTAATTTTCTGTAGGAACTTACTGAAGAGTTTTCCAAAGGTTTCCCGTTTGAACTTCTCTGCCTCATAAAATTGTTTCCCATCCTTTACAAGTGCGTACGCCCACTTAAAAAAAAAAAAAAAAGTAGTTTTGAGTTTGCTGTTACTGACTACTACATGAAAATAAAAAAACATTAACCCCAACTAAAGATAAGATGATTTTAAAGGTAAAAAATAAAATAGGAATAGCAAGAAATTTAGAAAAAAAAAATCATTCTAGCTTTGTATAAAACATGCTTTTAGTCACAATTCAAAAGCCATAGCAACAAGACAACACGGATCAGCAGCAACATTATACCACAACATGTAAATTAAGCACCTAATGCTAAACACACCCAAAAGCCACAGACAACATCCTTGTTTCCCTGTGACTCAATGCACATTTGTGTTAAATCATGGCATTCATTACTGACCTCTTTGTAGTGACGCATGAACATTTTCCTCCTGACAACTTCAACCACAGCCAAGCAATACATCTGGGGCACAGTACTGAGGGCCTCCACCACCCTCACTCGCTCTATCAACTCTGTCAGAAGTCTGAGTAGAGCCTGTAGCTTCTCCCCATCCTGGTCTGCGTGAAGCATAACATAGCAGCACCATCTAGCACAAGAAAAAAAGCAAACAGTGTTAACACTGGCCACAGATTTTAGATCAGTGAGCATAAAATCAATAGAAATGCTGTAAGAGGAGAAATGTTCTATGATTTTACTTGAGTCTGACTTGAAGGTTGTTTGCGAGTTCTTGTTTGGCAGTGGTGCACTTCTTTTTGATGTCGAGCAGCTTCCTGTGGTTGTTAAGCATGATCATCAGCTGGTTAGTGTGACTCAGACACAGGTCAGGCAGAACAGATGTATCCTTCAGGTTTTCAGCCCTCTTCTGATTGGCCAAAAATCCCTATCAAAAAACAAACACCATTAAGCACCACTGACATAAGTGATTTGGAGTGTTTTCCTTCTTTCACTCCTACTCACCTGAGCAAGTTCTTTCTGTTCATTCACCAACTTCTTACAACTTGCAATCATTTGATCTAGTGCGTACAACCTGTCTTCGAGCCCCTTGATGGCTTTCATGTTTTGATTATCTAGCTTGGCAATTGTGTCGCGACAGTCTGCCAGGAAGGGTTGAATGATGCGTGGATCAAGCTGAAAGACAGAAAACATTATCCATTGTTCTTCAGTCATATTTGCATTACTGTTTTGACAGATCTAGTCAAAGGATGGTGACTCACCCTATTGATAGAGTCAAAGCATTTCCTCACAACGGATTCCACATCATTGGGTCGGTCTTGCACATTGATCCAGTCTAGTAGTGTGACATTGAAAGCTGATATGTTGGTCAGCTCTTGAGTGTCATCATCCAATAATGCAGCTCTTAGGCCCCCACTGTCAGTCATTTCATGTGTTTCCTGGTCTCCGGTAGCTTCACTTGTTGCAGGCCCAGAAGCAGAGATGGAGGTGGATAACTTAGCAGGCGTCTTTGCATCAGTAGCGCAAAGCACAGATTCAGTGGATTTTTCATCTTCTGTCTCTTCTGAATCTTTTTCTGGTGTAGAGATGGATTTTTCTATGCTCTCTCTGTAACTGTAGCGTGTCAAACATTCCAGCAGTGGTATCCTGGCCATCACTGAAACTGCTATCCCAAGCCTGCAAGGATAATGGTTATTATAATGATTTTAAAGTCAAGTTTCTATCCATAATAGCAAGCAGATACTAGTTAATAGATAACAGTCCAAACACTTTTCACTATTCTAAAAACGCAACATGCTAACTGTTTGTAACTTGCACTTACTTTGTCAGTTTCAACTTGATTTCCTCCAAGTCATGTTGATAATTTGTATATGAAGTTTCAAATTTCATGAGCAGCTTTTGATAGGACAGAGTGCAGTCATCAAGATTAGCCATGATTGCAGCCCAGCCTTGATGTTGAAGGTGTTCATCATGAACCAGTCGTTCACAAAAAGAGGAAAGTTTCTTGGCAACTTCAAACATTTCCTATTTAATGTTGATAAACAAAATGTCAGACAATAAACAGAAATATGTTTGTCAAAAGAACACACGTGATATAATACTAATACGTCTATGCTAAACAATAACTTACTAGAGCAAGTTGTGTTCGTGAGGCAACAGTGTGAAAGACAGCTGGCATCAACAGGGACTCCTCCACTTTGACTTGAATCTCACTCTCTATTGAGAATGTCGTTTTGGGAATTGTTGGATCCCTGTCACTCAATATCATCTCTTTGTTGAACAGAAATATGGGATTGGTTTCCTAGAGGGAAGAAGCACCTCAGGACTTTGTAGTTTAAACTATTACAATATAAATCTGTTTAAAGCCCCAGTTACACATTACCTTGTATATTTTAAACTATATTTTGTTTAAACTGGATAAAAAAGGAGCTTGTTAACACTGCCATAACATTGAAATGCACAAACTTACAGTGCCAGCACTGTAGCTGCAGACACGTCTGTCTCCAGCCATACATTCTCCTCCATTGACAACAAGAACTTGATGTTGAATTGCAATCTTATATTTAGCTTGGATGGCATGTTTAAGCTCCAGCACACTAGAACAAATAAAAAAAATACTGATGTAAAACCTGTAAATCCCCAAATTGTACTGTTGTTAGTATAGTGCCATTGCCTTACGTTTGGACAGCAAGATCTGTGTCAAATGTCAAAGTACTGCCATTGTTGACCTGGAACACATACAACTTCATGTTGGATCTCCCAGAGTTCTTTTTTTGCTCATTTAGTCAGTCAGGGCCACCCTTAACAAAAAAAAAAAAATCAAAAATCAAAAATACACATATTAAACATTTGCCAATCGTTTCCATACTCGAACGGCATATTTTATACTGATGAATAGGGCTGGATACCGTTCAGATTTTTTCAATACCAGTACTTCAACGATACCTGGTTTTTGAAACTGGTACCTGAGCGATACTTTTTCCGATATCTATTGTGTGCCAATTCATCTTATACAATTATAAAACACTATAATATTGAATAAAAGACCAATTTTTTTAGCAAAATTCTTAGCTGTAAGTTAAAACCAGCAGTTTGTATGCTTAATTCTGTGTTATTTATTTGATTTGTACATGCAAAGGAACATTAAAGGTTGATATTTTTTTGATACCGGTAGATTGTAACTTTTCTTTTAATACCACAAAGTTATCGTTTAACAGTACCCAACCCTACTGATGAATACTAACAATGCTTAAATTTACCTATAATGTAATTTGTGTAATAATGTGTATACATACTGACTTCTACTTTTTAATAATAACAGATAATCAACCCAGGTAAAACGTGGTTTGCTTAGCATCTGAGTCACCATGTGGTTATTGTTATTTAATTACAAGCCAAGTGACAAAACTTATCTTTATTTTGTTAGTCTGGGTTACTTTAAGTTTTGAGGGCACGTAATGTTAATATATTTTGCCACAGTTTCAAATGTACATATGTAGCTGAATAAAACAATAAAAAACCGACCACTGGCAGTAAACTGTAAACATTATACAACAACTTAATCAGTGGAGTTGCTATGACACAGTGCGAAGGTTGTTTGTTGACATTTAACAGTTAATAACACAAGTGATCTGATTCTATTTGTCACAGTTAAATGTGTACCAGTGTTCATATGTCAGGATAGCCACACGAGAGTTGTGTTTAACCTTGGTCTTTGGTTATTTGTGGATGCAATGCCAAAGAAAGGGCTATTAGCACAGCTACACTGAGCTAACAGCTGTGCGGCTAGCGCTGTTTGCTAAAGCTATTTCTAACGTCGATAAAAATGACAGGCCTAATATAATTGACAAAATGCTCTAAAATTACTTGAAATTTTAAACAAAATCATACTAACTGCAACTCAAGTTCAGTTAACAACAAAAACAATTTCGTTGGCCTTACCTCACTTTACTCGCATCTCCCTGTTGGTCTCCACCTTGGCTAAGCGACTTGGCTAGCTAACAAGCTAGCAACTTAGCTAGCTAGCTCCCTTGCTTTAGCTTGGCATACATGAGCTATCTTAGGAAGCCACTTAGCCAACGCTACCTCGACTAAACTACACTAGAGGCGCTGGCATTCTTGATTTCTTAAGATACGTGCCATAACACAGTCAAACAATTAAACTATATGTTAAACTTAAGTTATAGTCTTGAGGTACAAGAGCAGAATCTCTAAAAGCTATTTGTTTATCTTCTGCAGCTAACTGTGCTAACACCCTCTCAGTGGCTGTTTTGTTGTTGTCATCTGTGAAGTGCTATTCGTCAGTGGTCCGTTCAGTTCAACTACAAGCCATGCCCATTTATTTATATCACATTAAAATTACTTTATTACAAAATTATTAATTTTATCCGCGACCAAAGACGTGGATATATTTTTAGATAATGTAATTAATATAATAGATTTTATTTGTAATTTGTTGTAATTTGCATTTATTTAAGCATTTAAGTGTTTTGTTTATATAAAATAACGCACCCTTTAGTCATAACATATTTTGCAAAAACACACAATTATACATAAATAATATAGTAATAATATATTAACATGTAATAATAACACAAGGTTATTTTGTTATTCTACCATATGTGCACTGTACTGGTGCCAGGTGTATTCTGGGAAAAGTGCTGTGACTGTTTTGGTGCAACATGAGAAGGGGTGTGGTTATTGTTAAGGCTGCAGTGTAAGATTCTGTTTGCTGCAGAGCGGAAGTACAGTACAACCAGGGATGTTTTATTGGATGTTTTTTAAAGCCTAATTCAATCGAGTTTTTATTCTGTCTCATATTTGCTTTTAGTCCATCTATCCCATTATTAAGGGTCAATTTGTCTCTTATTTAACTTGATGGAGGAGACAGCAGAACTACAGCTTTTTCATTCACCCCAATCCTGCCACTGCTTTGAGGAGGGGTTTGATGTAAAAGGATGATGTCACCCACGCGTTTGCACCAATCAGACTTGAGCAACCTTTGAATCTGAAACCTATTACAGGTGAGGGTTGTACTTACAGAAGCCTAGTGATAAAAACAGCTCCACACTCATACATGGAGGCATGTGTTTTGGCTACCATATTTAATTTTAAACTTAGCTTTAATTACAAAGTACATTTATGTGAAAAGAAATATTAAAGTGTTTGTTTCAGATTATCATTTTCCAAACGTTATGGTATAATATCTGTGAATCATGTTATATACCTAGGCCTACACAACCAAACCCTCCAATTATTTCAGTTAAATTGAGATGCGCAATAGTTGCATTTCTGAAACCAGGCAATTGATTCTGTCCCAAGTGATCATAGCTGTTGCACTGGCCTATGCATTAACACACAATTTACAACAGCATGAATCATGATCTTGATCATGATTAATCATAGTGATTTTTATGTTCTTGATCACAATTTATGATCTCAAGTATAGTTTGAGCCTTAGATATACTGTATACCTGTGTTTAAGTTGTGATAACCCCTCAGTGGATCAGAAATGCAAGTTACACCATAGATGCTAAAATATACAACTAAATTGTTGATACTGTTAGTATTTAGTATAGTAGTTAGTTTAGTTAGTTAGTTTAGTAGTTTAGAATAAGTTGTTTCCCTGCCCATTTATTTAATCATTTTCTTCCACTTATTCCTATTAGCGGCTGGAGTCTGTCCTAGCAACTAGGGACTTATGAACAGACGTTAGCCACTATAGTCCAGTGATATGATATTTGTATATATATTTGTAAATATATTT
Source organism: Bostrychus sinensis (assembly GCA_020698575.1). Lineage (NCBI taxonomy): Eukaryota > Metazoa > Chordata > Actinopteri > Gobiiformes > Eleotridae > Bostrychus > Bostrychus sinensis. The sequence continues at coordinate 25,148,006 of CM036256.1, forward strand.
GTGCAATAATGTGACACCTTAATATTAGCTGTTTTTATTGAGTCCTGTACAAATAATTGATTAATAAGCAACTTGTTATGAATTACTTTTATCTTCAGTGCTGTGACATATGTGTCCAAATTGACTTCATGTTTCTGATTTTTCACATTTTAAGATTTTTGCTGTAAAACTATTTACAATTTGAATAATCAGCACTAAATTTTGTACTTGGCCTTCTTTTCCACTGCCTGTTAAAATGTCAATCAATCATTTAAACAGGCTTCATAAATATTTCTTTTCTAACACTTGTTTTCATTGTAGATGAACTTGCTATATGTTCATAGCAATACTGTCCCAATATTACAGACAGCTCATTATTTGGAGTCAGATAAATAACCTGAATAAAACCGAGTTGTTATTTAAAAATTAGATATTTTGTTTTCTATGCTTGAACACTCGGTTACAGGCTTCTCCAACATTAAAATATAATCTGGCATCCAGGCTACTAAAATTGCTCCAATTCTTGGTATAATTCTCACATCCTTGCATAAGATATGACATTTATATAATTTCCAGATATTAACTAAGTGGGAGAGAATTAGTAATGCATAAGTTATACAAATGAGCATATGGCATGAAAAAATGCCTGTAGGCTTAATATATTAAACAGTGTAAATGTTGAAGTCCTGTGATGGGTTAAAAGTGAAAAGCTGGGGGAAAAAAAAAACTTTTGAAACCTAATTTAATTTGTGACCTCCCACTGTGTTCCATTTAAGCTGTTGTATAAGCAGAGCAGAACTTCCATCTCCTGCAAAATAAGCAACAAATGGAACAAAGCCATTAAATTAAGTGACAAAATCTTCACAGTAAATTAAACAATGACTCTTGTAAAATGTTGTTTCCACCACAATGAACTGCAAAAGATAAGCAGAATAATGAGACTGCATGGGAGTACCAAATGTGGTCAACAGATGGTAGCAGGAGGCAGCAGATGACTCGTGGACTGCTCTCAGGATGAAGTGAGGAGATGTCATTTGACATTTTGCCTATAAATCAGCAATATAGCTGACATGTTTTGCATTTGACCAGTTGTGTTTACCAAAAAATGTTATACCACTTTTAGTGACGTCTATATTACCATGATTATTATTAATACTGCCTCTGGCGAGAAGGCTATTGTTTGTCTGTTAGCTACATTGCCCAAAATGTTATGATTGGATTTTGGCACCCTGGCAGGAAAGGTCAGTAATAGGCCCAGATCAAAAACATTTGGTGTCGATCTGTAACAGCATCTGGATTCAGGAATCTTTTTAATAGATTATTTACCTTTGTGGCATAAGACCTATTTTTTCTGTTAGCCACATACTGTAACTCAAAATATTTCCAGCAGATTTTTAGGTAACTTTAACAACAGGGTGAAATTTAATCTCTTCTTTCATTATCTTCACTTAACCAGTATTGTAATATGTACTAAAAGTTCTAATCGTGTGGCCATCAAAGTCCTCGAGAAAGATCCAATTCTGACTGGGGACTGGACCCATGACCTTGTTGTGTGGTAGGAGTGTTAACCGCTGACTCTGCAACAGTGCCCCTGCCCCTTAAATAGTTGTTTGATAACAGGCAAAATCCTTCACCTAGCAAGCGGAGCCTGATAGAGAGGATTATTTGGGGTTTGTGCTTAAAACATGCATGATTAGGGCGTAAATCTGGAAAGATTAATGTTGCTTTGGTATATTTGTGTCACCTTTGTACAATTGATTTTCACTGTTCATTAGTACGTCACTGCGCCAACAAACTGCTGCAGCAACAGGGTGGACTCACTCCACAGCTGTTATTAATGTTATATACATTCACGTCACCAGGTGGCACTGTCTCCCAATGCTAATCTATACTACCAGCTCCTCATTAGTAAAACATTTTAGGCATATTAGATCTTATAATTTAGGCATGTTGAGCAAATGACACCTGCTGCACCTGACAAATGTAACATGTGATGGTCTGGTTTTAGACATCCCATCATGTTATCTAGCCTTTTCTTTTTTTCTTTGGTACGGATTTGCATTTGCATGAGTAGGCTACATACATCAGGACTCACCTTATGCAAAGAAAGAAGAGCATGAGTTGCTACTTTACTCACTTGAATCTGATACTATGGCAACTCCAACTAATCTTTGATATGAAAATTAAGAATTTTAAGTTTATTACATCAGGAAATGCCTATTAATAGTGGTCAGCTGTGTAAGCATCTGCAAGCATTACTACTTGGTGTAGAAGTGTGTAGGTCTATACTGGGCAGTGTCAGGGGTGGGTGTAACTGGCAGTGCAGCCTGCTCAGTTGCTCTTGGGCTAATAAGTTACTGAGCCAATGTAAATTTTGACTTCAACTAAATACTATTAATCCAAAACAAGAAAACTGTACAAAAATAATGCAAGTGCAAATTGCATTTTGTTACTGCACAAAACTAAAAATTCTAAAATGAAAGAGGAGGCAAAACACTAAAGAACCATAGAGAAATTATAGTTATTACTGTAGGCTATACTATTCAGAAACATACAGTATGTGCTATATAAGTTATCACTGTGCCACACTGCCATAGTCATACACCACTGGACAATCTGAAAGCCCATCTTGTCTATTATTAATTTAACTACTACTAACAACATGACATGCCTGGTAAATGCTACCCCTATATCCTGCAGTAGCAATTTTGTCGGTTGCATAACTGTCAGGTAGGTTATTATAATGATGTGCACGTTGCGATTTTCTCCCCCTCGACCAAATCCAATCACACCCTCCCCCATCTCAAGTACAATTACGTGATGGGTGACGTTTGAGCATGCGGAGGAGGGCGCTGGGTAGGGACCACTTGGACCGAAGAAGACTATTTGATTTCAGCGCAGAAACAACGGCAGTGGACCAGGGAAGCCGTGCAGCAGAAGCCAAGCCCCATTGTCTCCTACAAACAGCAACAACAGGGAAACGGCTGTGGAAAGGAGGAGTGTGCGTAGAGTGGTAGGCATAGCGCGTTTGTGAGCCATAAAAGAGAAACCGGCCCTGGACAGATCATCTGGCCAATAACGGAAAATGAATCACAGTCAAGTTGTATTAATATGAGCAAGAGCTGTGTTTTGTTGCAACTGGCGTCCAACTACCGATCGCTTTCCATACTCGCAAATCGCGCGGACTTCTTTTGTTCGCATCGCTTCAAGCCCAAATACTCGTCCTAAAGTCTCTCCTTTCAACAAAAAAGCACCAAGATGAATTTCCAGGCGGGCGTCCCAGTGTCCGGTATCTCGCAGCAGCCTCAGTCGGCCATGTCCACTCCAGGTTCGGTCCAGGCGCCTGTCCCAGTCCCGGTGCCCCAGTCTATACCGTCTCAATTCGGTTCCGGTTCGTCTGGGGGCTCCGGAGCCGGCCAGTTCGGCTCAGGGACAGTTTCTGGACAAGGTGCTGGCCAGTCCGGGTCGGCTGGCTCGCAGTTTGTTTTGTCCAACTCAGCGGCCATCAGAGCTGAGATCCATCGGTTCGAGTCGGTCCATCCCAACATTTACGCAATCTACGACCTGATCGAGCGTATTGACGACCTGGCCCTGCAAAATCAGATCCGGGAGCACGTTATCTCCATTGAAGGTAAGTGGGACCAAACAGGGTGTTTTATGTGCCTCCCATTCATTCAGTGTAAACCAGCATGGGGGTGTCTGTTTTGAAGGGGTTCCTATTGCTTTCTTTTAAGCACACTGCTAACATTGTCACAGTGTCAACAGCCACACTTTGAGTCTGGGGGCGTCTCCTTTCTCTTTTAGTTGTTTCAATATACACTGCAGTAACAGTGAAACGTCTCTGACTGTATAGCTCCTACTCTAGCTCAGGGGGCACATGTGCTCTCTGTCTGTCTGAGTATGGCCACTGTACAGTCAATATCAAATCAGGAATTGGATGCAGAGAAGCACAAAATAACTTATTTGCTTAGGTCTTTACTATAATTTATATTTTTAAATGTGTGATATGACAGCTGTAGTGTTGTAGCCTAATCTAATCCAGACCTTTCCATGAATGTGGCTGCATAGGAAACAACTACAGCATATTCAATCGCTTCCAGTATAACAGTGGATTCTTACTACTTTGGTTGTGTAATCACTAATAAGTCTACTTGGTCTTGTCTTGGGTCGCTCAGCTTGGTCATTATGCCGTCTTGGTTTGTGTGGTCTTGGCTACAGCTTTGGGTGAGCCAATGTTTACAAGAGATATATGAGTTAGTGGTTAGCTCTCATTAAAAACAGTCATAGCGAGGCATTTCTACAAGACATGGACCAAGAACATGTAATTTTTAGCGCATTTGGGCTCTCTGCTTTGCACTGAACACATTTCATATCAGTAGCAGCTGTTCAAAACAATGCTGTTTATTGAATCAGTAATATTTGATTTTGGCTTTATTCTACTGGTTCAGTTTTCCTCATTGGTTCATAAGTGGAAAACTCGTTCATTCAGTCTGTAGCTTCATTTAATGCACGCATGGACACTTATGTGACGTCGACCGTGAGTACAAGTGAAGCTCACGCACCAAGCTAAAAGTGAACTCACATGCTCACATTTAATTTAATGACGGCCCCCTATAAAAACACTGACAGCGGTAGACTTGTTAGACAGTGAACAGGAGACCTAATGATGTAGCCATGGTGAAGGATATCACTACGGTTCAGCAGTCCCTGTCATGCGGGCAGTCAACAAACCAGTCTAAAGAGCAATATGACCTGTGAAGCTATAGCTGCCTGTCAGGAATCAACTGGAAGATGATGTGTGTGCGTTATGGTAGCACTTTCCAATAGTTGGACTCTATGTCCAATCAGCGGTTGTGTTGACACAGGGTCACTGTGCTGCCAGTCAAAGTCTGCTGTCAGCGATCTTGATGTGTAATGTAATATGGGGTGTACTGTACCCACGCTGGGGCTTTTAGTTTCTATAAAGCTGCATACTGTTTGAAATAAATGAATAGAGGAATTTGCATGAAATTATTTGATATACAGTATGTTGTGATGCATGTTTAATAAGTGGATTGCAATACAACTTTGTATTGTTAATGTCTGCTTAGGTTTTTTTCCACCCTATACACAGTTTAAAATGTACAACAACCAATAACTTTGACTGCTTTATTATTATGTAGTGATTTGTAGCCTGTGTAAAATTGTGAATGTACATGTTCAGTAAGCAACTATACCACCTTAGGTATACATTTTTGTTATCGGGGACATTAGCGGTGCAGACTGCATGCTTGGCACTTTGAAGAGTTATAGCAGTTTATGTAAGCATACTGTGTTTGTTTATATTGCAGTGATATATTGTGCAGTCATTTGTCAGAAAAGTATTGATGTGGAATTTGAGAAAAAATATGCAAAATCACTGTGACATTGTCTCTTTATATCCAAACAGACCGCTGAGCAAAATAGCAATTGAGGTCTTGGTATAACTGTTCTTATCATTGAGGCTTCAATAAAGGCAATAACATTTGTGCTCAATTCAGTTCAAAATCCACTTTGAATAAAAAAATTCTTCCTAAAAATAGAATATTTTTCTTATTCTGTGCCTTCACACTTCTTTTACCATGCATTTCACTGATTCAGTTCTTAGTTGACATGGGCAGGATGTTGTTGGGTGTGTAGCTCTCAGCCAATCAGAGCTTTCACAGAACACAGAGAGAGGGAGCCAGTCTAAAGCAGCAGTGGGAGCACAATGGTGGACCAGGTGCTCAGGAAAAAGCTTTAAATTTAAATGACAAGAGAACAAAAGTCATTGAAAAGCCTCAGTTACTTTGAGAGGGCATTTCCAAGGAGATTTTTTTTTCATTCTTGTGGTTTTACTTTTTTGTATTTTTTGACTTTACTTGTTCTGTCCTTGTGTCCTCTGAAATAGATGATACAAAAAGTGTATCATCTATTTGTGTAAAAGAGGTGTATTATCTATTCTATCTACTATATTGACAATAATTAGCATTTCCGTAGTACTGGTTTAATAGTATAGCAAGATTTTTAGGACATTTTGAGAGCATTCTTGCTCTCAAGTATTTTGGACAAACTAATAGCAGACAAGAATCTTCCACCCCCCTCATTATTAGTAATTATGAAATCTACAGAGATCTCCTCAAACTTTGAGTATTTGCTTAGACCCTCTGTTGTCATGCACAAGTATCATTACATAATTTGCTTAATAGTCTTTATTCTGCCACTTCAGACCACAATGGGGCCTTTTATGAGTCATTTTTTAAAATGTGGCTTTTGAAAACACTACTGAGGCTATTTCTTTTCCCCCACATCTTTTCTGATGCAGGCATATTGGTTCTTCTAAAGACACACAAACACTTGACCCCAAAGAGAACTCTATCTTTCTTCTAGCCCTTTTACTTGATGATGCATATTTGAAAAGCAATCTCCGGGTAATGCAAACCTGTTGAATAGCTGACTATACTCTTTTTCTGCTTTTTCATGTTCAAGTAGTATTTTGATTTACACAGAATCATTTTGGACAAACAATAAATTATATTAATTCCTTGAGGACCATTTACTATTTTCTGTCTTTATTTTGGGTCATGTTCTATGGCCACATCTTTGCATGTCAGATGTGCCACAGACGTTCACACTTTGTCAATGTGTGATTCTTCATTGAGCCAAATGTTTAAAGCTTGATTGCAGTTACTGTTTTATATCATGCCAGTGTTGTCTTGAAATGAAAGGTGCTAGATTTGGACGAAAAAGGACATTGAAAATGTGTTAAAAGAGGATGTCTACATTCAGAAACCTTGCAATATATGTAATGCAACAGTCTACCGTGCAAATAGCTAAGGAATTGTATAGACATACAAAATGTTCTTCTAACTGTAGTGTGTAAGTTAGAAAGTAATGAATGTTCAATGTATAAATGTTACATTCACCAATTGAGGAAATTGTCATTGTCACGTCTGTGCTGTGGTATGTCATTGACTTTCAAAACTTATAACTTCCCCATCACAGTTTATTTTGGTTACTTTAATAACACGGTAATGGTGTGACATTTCTCTTCAGTCTTTTTATACTTAAAAGATCATTAAAGGATGAGCCTCATTTGCATAGGTAAGCCTCAGAACAGAATGAGTAACAGTTATTCACAGAGCTTGCTTAGTTGATAGAAAACACTTAGCCTCCTATAGGTTTTACATATATTTCATTCTTGCTTAAAGTCTGCAACTGTGCAACACGATAGCAAATTCACAAGTGAAAGCTTCAAATACAGTCATGTAGATGTACACCACAGCATAATGTTGCATTGCTCCTACAGCCACAAAATAATTTTCCATGCAAGGGCAAATTAACTGTTTATAGTGTTGATGACTGTAACAACTAAGCTGAAAGTAGTACTTGTGGTATATATCATGTGATACCGACACTATGTCCTCTGTGTAAGTGGTTGTGCAAATATGTGTCAAGAGGGAGATGCATATGGATAGTTTAATAGTAAGTATACTGAATATCTAGTCTAGTCTGGTTTGATTTAAGTTGTGAAACAGGATTTGAGTAGAAATGTGAGGGAAAGGCATTGCATGGGAGAATTTGTTGTAGAGTGAATGGGTATGGTTGGTCATGGTTGCAGTTGCTAAAATAATACACAAAAAGTTGGGAGTGACTTATTTTTTTTAAATACATTTGCATTCTTAGGAGTCTTCTGCTACTGCATCTTATTTTTAATACTGTAGCTTGCATCATGTTTGGGTTTCATTAAATGTAAAAGTGGATTTTCTGGGTTCGAAACAGGTTGAAGATCTGTGAGCTGCAACAGTTTTCTGCAATTGGAGATCTGACCAGAATTTAGATTGGAATTAGAAATGCAGGGAATAGCTTGAGAAGCCATTCAGCATTAGACCGTAGACTTGCGCTTTTAACACTCTGTTGTTAAAAGACTTTAAAACAAGTCTGTATGCCAATGTTGATTTTGTTTTAATGCGCTAACAAGCACAACTTCAAGAGGTAGCGACAGGCGAAGTAGCCAGACTCCTCTTCACCTGTGCGTGGACTGCAGATTTTTTCCTCCTCAATCTTGCATCATTGCAGAGACTGTTGCTAAGGAACCGGTGGCTCATGCATTTGGCTGAAACTGCTGAAGAAAGAGTGAGTGGAAATTACAGCCTTTATAAAATGAATTCTTATTACTTGGCCTCCCAGATGTATTCTTGATTAGTGGGACCCAGTAAGTTCACAAGTCTTGAGTTAGAGGCTAAGCCATACAGTAAGTGTTTCCATGGCCGTTGCGAATTCTCCAGTTGTTGTTATGAGCTCTCTGTCATTGGCTGCCTGTGATTCTGTCTGCCTGCTTCTAACACTGCATTGCTATATTCAAGGTATTCAAAGCATGCGTTCTCATTAGTCCATTAGCGTTTAGAATACAGTATACACATTGATAGGTTGTTTTGTATGTGATCACTTTGACACGCAGCTGCGGTGCATTGTGAGCTTCCATTAAAACACCATTGGGAGTTGCCTTTAATATCACAGATGCAGCAAAGATTAAGAATTACAAGAACAGACTTTCTTAGTAGTCAGCTAATAATTTTACAAGATAATTTGCTACATTCTAGACATTTAGATTTGATTACAGTCTTATACCATCAAAGGTGCTAAGGGATGGTGTGTGTCTACTAAGTCTGATATCTTGATAAGAATGTGGCATTCTAACCAAAGGGTACAAGCCAAACACTGCAGTCTCATGTTTTTTCACGCTCAACAGTTGTATATTGTATATTGTATATTATATCACTATATAAATAAAGTTCACTATATACAGTACCTACAACCAAAGCTAGCAATGATTAGCAGTTTTTAGCTCAATCAGTCTGGTCCTTGTCAATTCACACTGCATTTCCAGCAGATGAACATATTTAAAACTCTGAATGCAGTTGGATAGACATATAACCAATCAGAATTGAGGGGACACTACCAACATACACTGAAGTGCTTCTAGACTGAGGCAAAACATACAACCAATCAGAAACAAAGCATTTTAGATAAACAGTTATGATTGGTAGGATTGATTTGGGGAGAAATGGGTATGAATGGGATGAGCGCCACTTTACTATGTACTATTTACTACTACTTTACTTACTATTAAGCAAGTGGAGTAATATCCGGTTTTATGAATTGATAAAGTATTTATTTCACTGTATTCATTTATTTTAATTATAGGCACCAAATTTAGGTTTTGAAATTTTGCTTTAAGTGATTGAGTAATTCTAAACCATACCTCACCACTAATTAATGATGCAACCATCAATGAAGTTATGAAAAGTGTGGGTAAGAAAAGAAGACTTATAGATCAGATCCTTCTCACAGACCACTGATAATGAAAGTTTGGAATAATATTCTTGCCATATGATAAAGCCAACCTGATGAAAGTAATCCAATAATGCAGGGAAAAAATAAATTCATAATACACTTGGAGAATGACTAGTGAGTAGTTGTGCAAGTAATACCGCTGTGCCAAATTGTAGTCTGACACTAGACAGATTCAGTCCCCACTTGTTTACAGTCAGGCTAAAAATTGGTCCAAATGAAATGCTTTGTCTCTCTTACTGCCAGTCCAATGTTCACTTCTGTCATTTCTCTCAATCATGCAGCCCGCTCCAGCAGCCAGTCTTCCTGCCAGTGGCCATCTTAGAGCGGCATTGCCAAGTAGCACTGATGATGCAGCAGAAAACTAAAGTTTGTTGCACACAACATTTAGCTGTGAGCCTAAAGCACTGCACCACTTGAGTAATCCACTGATGGCAGCTTACTTTCTACCAGCTATGAGTCATATACACTGGGGGAATGCAGTTTGTCATCTGCTAAAGCACACACCATATCATCATTGGTGCATCTATTTAAAATGCTTAATATTACCATTTAATACATTAAGATTACATTTTTATATCTAAAATCTTATTCTAAATTTGCTGAGTGAAGTGTAACAAGTTTTAATAGGGTTAGTGGGAATGAAATCCACTTAGTTGGAGGGAAAGCTGCTGAGATATGATCTTCAGTATGATCTCAGTCAGTCATATTTTTAGCTTTTCATTTCGTTCTTGAGGAGTGTTCCATTAACAAGAGCAAGCTCTGGGAATAGTTTGTGTCTATTTTCAATGGGAGCTATGATTGCTACCCTCATTTATATTCTTCCCCAACATGTATGCTGGATAGCCATGTTGGATTACATGCAGGAAGCGGACGCTTAAACACATTAACATTTCGAGAAATAATTAAATAATAATAATTTTAATCTAGGAAAAAAAAAAAATTTTTGAATACATTTTATTCATGACACTGCATAATTATAAAATAAATTGCATATTTCTTTCAAATTATTGCGATTACAGCAGGAAATGCTTGGAGTGCAATATTTTACAATTTTCCCACCGGGTGCCAAAAACTCTAGCCACAATTTGCGCCAGTCTCAAACCTAGACAAATAGAATGTTTTGTGTCAGAAATGTAATCCTGCATGAAAAAAGTGTGTATTGCAAAAAATACTTTCATAGCTAAAACATTAACATCTACCATATGACAAATATTTTCAGCGGTATGGCGTCATGGTTAGACTCTGTTTAGTCCTAGCTTCTAATATCTTGCAGCTGTAAAGAAAATATATAGTGAGAAAGTTGTATTTCTATTTTGAGCAGTGTGAATAAACTCCTTAGTGACATCAGAAGCTGGTGGTACAGAACTTTATGTACTGCTAAAATAATCTGTGGAAGCATGCACTTTCAATGTTTCTTAACCAATGGATTTATTCCTTTGATATGATTTTCACCTGTGTTGACCATGGTTAATGCAACATATAGAAGAGATGCCATGCTTGAAACTGACAGCAAAATTCAAAACCTGATGACATAATTTTAAATTAATATTACAACAGTTAATAATATTAATTAATTTTGTGCATTGATTTATGCTTTGTGTCTTGAATAACACCATGCTTGACTTCCAGTAACTTTTTTGAAAGCCTGACAGATACTTATTTCTGTACACTGAATTATGTCATTGTAGGGATTTCCTCCCAGTAAGCGCCACAGTGTTCTGTTGTTATCTCACATCTCGGGTAATAACTGCATTTCTCTAAGCCGCTTCACTACACACTGTCATTTTCAAAACTCCAACTGCCTGTCCAATGTCAAACCTAGGGTAGTTGACTGAATCCGATGTTAAAACGAGCAGGTTTCTCTTGGGATTTAAAGCAAAAAGTAGTAAGTTGGCACAATGAGACACTGTGGTCAAATGTGGTGGGACATGACAAAGAGGGATGCAACTGACTATATTCCAGTGCCTCTGAGTCATACTTTGACATTGTGGAACCTACCTACTGAATGCGTTTTTATCATTAATCATAATTGTAGATTTTATATAACTGATAACATAACTGCTTTGCCTACATTAGAAGTTAGAATCAGATGGCGGACAAACTGATGTCAGTTGTAGTTCTTATAGCTTCCTGTTGACTGTTTTAAATAAATTGCATATTAGCTTATTAAAGATGCATTTTGCAAAATGTTGAACACAATGGATCTGTGATTACAGTAGTGTATAATTGCATCATGAAAATTTCTTTTGAATGTGTCTGTAGAAAAATTTATAAAAAAAAATTCTTCTGGTTTCTGCCAGCAGCAAGTCGTTGTTCTGTAGATGCTCTTGAGAGGAATGTTATAATTAGGGCAGAACAATTTTGAAAAAAAATATCTAATGGTGATTTTTCTGACAGATGTTGCGGTTGCAATGAGATTTGCTATATATTTTTTACATTTATGTTCAGTTCACAGTTTATATTTTAAGCATGTGATGGACCACTGACACCTGAGAGAACACTGAAATATTCACTGCTAATCTAATACAAGGAAAAACGTGCTTTTTAGGTCATGTCTGTAGAGCTCTAAACTACAGCTGTAGCACAGTTTATACATTTTAAGACCCTGTGGACACAGAAAATGTTCTCTGCAGTGTACATTATATCACCTAAACAATTGCAGCCTTTGCAATTTACTAATTGCAACAATTCAAATTGCATTTTCCATTTGATTTTGATTAATTGTGTAGCTCCTAGTTATAATGCATGTGTTAATCTGCAGTTTCAATATTTCAATATTAGAAATACTTCATTAAAAACACTTGTTTTGCCTAATCTTGCTTTTGGCATTTAAATCATTGAATCAGAGTTGTGTAGTCGTCTTTAATAATGCACTATATACTCAGTGGCAGACTGAGGTTACTGAGGTTTTCCAATGAGCGAAGCCCACTTTTTGAAAGTGGGCTTCCAGTCCTTCCTGTGGGCTATTGGTGTCATGAAGATACTGCTGCTTCTTCTGGCAAGTGAGATCCACATAATGTGCTCATTATATTTCCAAACCGTATCTTTGAATATGGATGAGAAACTGTTATGGACTGAAATGTCAGTCAACTATCACCAGCTGCGTCTTGTACATGTATGTCAATGTAAATGTGCTCTAATGTGGAACACTGGTGTTTAGACTAGCTCAGTAAGTATTTACTAGTTGTAGATCTTGAATCTAAATAAAGCCCTGAGCATAAATACATCTGTGAAGCACAGATTCTACCCAACTAGAGCTTGTTTTTAAGCTCCTCTACCTCTTACTGAGAAAACACAGATGGACCGGTTGCAAAAATTTGTTTTCTTTATTAAGGGCTTATTTTATTTTAATTTCTCTGTGTAACACTTTAATGATAATCCTTTTTATTACACCAAAAAAGAACTGTGTGTCTCCAGTGTTTCCAGTTGTTAAATCAGAAAAACAAATGCAGTGTCCCAATTGCAAATAACTATAGGTAGAACTCCACGTTCCAAACATTGATTTGTGCATGCCAACGTGGTTATTCTGTCTGAGCGTTAACAAATTGTATAGCAGCCTAATGCAAACATTAGTAGGATAAGTGTGACCACTGAAAAAAGTATAGTTTTATCATATACTCTATATTTGATTTATTTTTGATATAGTTTTTTCCTTTGCCAGCGAGGATATTTAAATATTGCAAGTAATGTATTTTACTTTACTTAACATTTTAAAAATTATCTAACATTTCACATTTTCCTAAATGCACCGCCTTCTTCTGATTGATTTTTGTATAAATGCATATAGAGGCATAGTCAATATAATGTACTGACACATAGAAGAAATACATGTTAAGCCTTAATTATATTTATTAAAAAATCATGTTAACTTTTGTAAAATGTTAGTCTTTCTTTATAGAGACAGAAGGGGAAGTTTACAGAATGAAATTGGGTCCAAATCTGGCCCTCACCATGTAAGACGCAGTCTTCCGTGTGAGCCACCAAGGTGCCCTGTCCTATTGTTTTTGTCACATTCCACTTGCATAAACTGAGAAGGATTATTTTGGAGACTGGTGGCTGAAGGGGGTCTACTGCCCAACTGTCAGCTTTTGGAGCGTGAAACCTTGGTGTCTATCACCCAGCAGGGATTTACAAAGGAGTAAATGCTTCTTTTGATGTTGTGCTCAGTGAGACGTTGTAAAACTGTGAGTAGCATCTGGAGCTGATGACCCTGGTCTCAAGTTTCAGACATGTTAAAAAGACAATTCTTAACACATTGTCGCTTTATTCTAACAGTAACAGACTCCGCAGATACTAAGGCTTGCACATGTCTCTATTGTGTGATATAATTTTTGTCATTTGCTCACTCACTACCTTGACATGCAGAGATTTGTTGAATTATGCTCACAGCTCGGTTAAGCCCTCTAACTGGATTTCTGTTGTCATCCAAGTTTAAATGTGGCTCCTTTTTATTGAAGTGTAAGTAATGCCGTGTAAACAGAATACCATCTGGTGGCATCAGAGTGCTTTGTCCATATATATATATATATATATATATATATATATATATATATATATATATATATATATATATATATATATATATATATATATATATATATATATATATATATATAATTTTTTTTATAACAATGGCTCACAGTTAGAGAAAACCTTAAATTCAGTAATTCAAAAAATGTTTATATTACATTAGAACAAAAAATAGAATGAGTTAAACAGTAATGTTGGCCTTCTGGAAAGTGGACAGTATGTGGAACTAGAAGTCTGGATTACTGACTCGTGTGGTGTGTCCTGGAGGGCATCAGCCTGTGGCACTGCTGAGGTGATATGGAAGCCCAGGTTGCTCTGATAGTAGCCTTCAGCTCATCTGTGTTACTAGGTCTGCGGTTTCTCATCTTCCTTTCGGCAATATTCCATAGATTCTGTATGGGGTCAAGGTCCGGAGAGTTTGCTGGTCACTCTGTCCCAGTAATACCATTGTCATTTGCTCATTTTATGGTACTTTAGGCAGTGTGGGCAGGATCTCAAGTCCTGCGGGATGATCAAATCAGCATCTCCATTAAGCTTGTGAGCAGAAGGAAGCATGCAGTCACAGTCAAAGGTTGTGTTGGCTTTATACTTCAGGCCAGTCAGTGGCCTATTAACTTCCATTAGAAAAGATGCTGCTGACGAGGTCTCTGGTTCAGGAAAAGCCCTGACACAGTTGTAGATAAATGTCTTGATCTGTCTGTGTGTGGGGGCTCCTAATGCACTTATTCCAGCTTCAGTCGACTTCCTGTAAATGTCCCCAGTCCTTGTCTCCAAATTGCTTGTGCACAGTTTCCATTTTCTTGCCCCTCAAAATTTTAGTAATATGCTTTAATACAGTGCTTCATGAGCAGCTGGTTTCTTTAATAACCTTTTGTGGTTTATCCTCTCTGTGGAGGGGTGAATGACTGGGCAACTGTTTGTAGCCCTCCCCACGGTTGTTTGGCTGACTTAAGCAGTCTAAAATCATTTAAAGAGTTAGTGTGACACTAAAAGTTTTCAATATTAAGCTTTTACATAGTACTCAAATGATTTTTTTCATTACTTTTTAATAACTGAATGTAGGGTTTTAATAAGCCATAATTATTAAAATTAAGAAAAAACAATGTTCTAAATGTTTGAGTTCTGTATCTAATGAAACTGTAAATATATGCATTTTTTTTAATTATTTAAACCTCTGAGAGAAAAATGTACTTTTGCACAATATTCTAATTTATTGAATAGCACATGTAGTCAGATTAATGCAGCATCTATGTGGTCCTAGGAAACCTACTATGGAGTTGTAACTCACATAAGAGTAATGTAACAGACTCTTGTTAGAAATGTCAGTCATTATTAATAATATGTTATTTACAGCCAAGTTGTTTGTTAAACCTTCAATAGGCTATCTTTGTTTGTTAATGAGCATCTTTTGATTAACTTGTGTTAAATGCTTATTAATGACTTCACTGACAAAAAACTCTGTTGGTCTATAAGTAGTGATGTTAATGTTCAGAGTTTCCGAGGTAAAAGCACATGAACATAAGTCAGAAAAACTTCGCATGCCTAAAAGATGAGCATTCAAAGACCACATGAACGCAGGATGAGGCTCACTGATTGAGATGCAGTTTAACACTAGACCTCATTCCTGACTCTTTCTGGTGATCTGTGAGCCTCTCCGGCCTGAGCACCCTGGAGGTCCACAGGGGTCATGGTGCCATTTCTGCGTCAGGCCTGCTGTCCCTTTGGCTGCAGCGCCACCATTGAATGAGACGCTATCCTCCACAGCAGAATGTCCTCCATTGTGCCTCTGCACAAAGGCGTCCTCTCTCCCTATTGATGGACAGCTAATTTTTTTCCCTTGCGTTGTGTTGAAGGCTGAAAGGCAAGGGTGAACTGGTCAGGTTTTTGTAATGAGAAAACTGAGTGGATATTCACGCAGGTCTCTCAAGAAGGAAAGTTCATTGGTTTCTTTCCACAGTTATATTATGATATTATTGTTGGTATACACTGGATTTTTAAGGATGAAAAACTTTGAAGCAATAGATTTTTGGAACAAATAATAAACTCAAACAGTAGGTGAAAACACAGAAAGTAGATCCCTTACATCACTCCAACTTGTAAATACTTTTTAAACATTTTTGCAAGCTGTATTTTATTGTCAATTATTGTTTTCTGTTTTCTCTTTGGTTTTACTTTTTTGTGTACTGGCTACACTGTGTATACAATTGTGGCCAATGTTGAAAAAAAGTAGGATTTTCTGCCACCGTTGAGTCAGTGCTGACAAGTCTTGTAGACAACGGCTAATTTTGCCTTCACAGGTTGACACGGGCTCAGGTATAAGATTAGTCTGTTGGTTTTGTCCCAAGATCAGATGCTTTTCTTGCTATGCCTTCCTCTCAGTAAGTTATTTGTAACTTGAGGACATTGTAATTTTTGTGGCAGTTGTTGTGTGTACCTTTAGTGTTTGGCAGAATTACAGTATTTTTGTTAGTGCCATTTTCTTACACAAAAATAAAGCCCTAAATCATTCTTTAGGAATCGTTTCCATACTTTGTCCTCCCATCACCTCCAGTGTTTCTATCATTTGACTTCACCTGTTCCATTATACTGCTGGGACACTGGTCACTTAAATTTGCCGTAGGCATCGAGCATGTCCTCCGGTGGAAGTGCTCATGTTTCCTGCCAGTGGGGTAGGGTTGGAAACAGATGGCCACTGACAGAGGAAGGGGTTTGGAAAGCAGTGAGTGAGCAACAGATGGAACGACGCATATGCCTCCAAGTCCCTGAGCTTGCCAGCAGTCCCGTGACTAACTGTGGGAAGATATTGCTCTCATCCAGGTTGGGGATAGATCACCGTGAAGTGTCCTTAGAATAGCAATGCTCCTTTTAAGAAATTAAACGTCCTATACTTCCAGAGCTTGCTGAGTAATTTTTGAAGCGCTTTTGTTTTGTTTATCCTGTCGTGTAGGAAAGAAATCTGAGTTGCCTTGTTATAGTTGCAGAGAAACATCACTGTGGGACTCAAGTAGACCCCCCAAGGGAACATGAGAGGAATGGCTGGGTAAAGGAAGAAATTGTGGCTTGTGTGACGAGTACGCCATGCTACGTCCAGCTTCTCTGTTAGAAGTCACTTGGAGAGCCATGTAATTGAGAACACAGACTATTTAAAGGTTCACAGGGCTGTGGAAATTTAATGTTATTCCCTTAATAGCTCAGGGACATGTCACACTTTTCTCCCATCAGTCAATCTTACAAGGACATGCTTTGACTTTGTTTGCAATAGCTTTGATGAGAGTAATCCTGCTGGACTGGTAGTTGCCAGATTACCTTTATAAACAATGCAATCCATATAAAAAATGTATATAATCTACAAGTAGTCCAGGAATTTACCAGAATGGATCACCATATTTGGAATAAAGTCAGATTCCAAGAAGTATAGGTTGTAATATAAGCGATTAGAGGTCGACTGGTATGGGTTTTTCTATGGCTGACAACAATTTTTAAAATTCATAGCAGCCAGTTGCCGATAAACCCTGACGATTTTCTATCGATATGTAGGGCCGATTTTCTTAATTTTATGAAAGAATTTAATATTATATAGCCAATATATCTTAGTAATACTTATTCAAATGCAAACATATGTGTTAGGATTGGACATCGTGAACAGTTAAAGGTTTGTTTTTTTGTTTGTTTGTTGTTGTTTTTTTTGTTTTGTTTTTTTTGTTTTTTGAGAAAACCAATAAGGCAATCTCAATCAAACTTGTGCGAATAGAGATTGAGGAGAGCTACAAAATGCTTTTTAAATTTTTGTTCTATGAAGGTCTATGCTAGAGAAATGAGCAAAGTATTTTATTGTCATTTTGAGCTTTTCAGTCTGAGATAAAGCAATTTTGGATGTTTCCAATGAACTGCAGTGTAAAGAGCCCAAACTGCTATATAATGGTTTGGGGACACTCTGAGCTGGCTTCTCAGGACTTCACAAAGCATTTTAAGGCCAAATCTCACACATCTGTAGCAGGGCTGCCACAATGGCCTCTAATAAACAGTGAGAACAGATAAAGATAATTTTTTTAAGAAAACCAATTAGGCTATCTCAATCAAACTTGCTGTGTGGGTAGCTTGGGGAGAGCTACAAAATGCTTTTTAAATTTTTGTTCTATGTGATTCTAGGCCAGAGATATGAGCATTTTTGGATGTTTAATATGAACTGCAGTGTAAGAGTCTAAACTGCTACCAGATGAGTGGGGAAGCTGGGGTCCTTCAGTCACATGGTTGCCCGGACATGTCCCTGGCCAAAAATTGGCATTAAAGGGCAAGAATCGGCCAATTGCCGATTGACTTAAAAAAGCAAAAAATCTGCCCGATATATCAGTCGACCTCTATA
This sequence comes from Bostrychus sinensis, assembly GCA_020698575.1. Taxonomy (NCBI): domain Eukaryota; kingdom Metazoa; phylum Chordata; class Actinopteri; order Gobiiformes; family Eleotridae; genus Bostrychus; species Bostrychus sinensis. The sequence goes on from CM036256.1 coordinate 25,166,232, forward strand.
AGCTATTGCTACCTTGAGATGCTAAATGACCATTAAACTAACGTAAGACGTTGCAGAAACAAAAGGAAAATTTTTTCATTGGAGTGGTACAGGTTGTGTTAGTTGTTTGTACAAAAGGGTACAAACAATTCCAAAGCATACCCTACCACTTTGGTAACCCTTTAGCCGTGGTTCATGCAGGGCTCAAAATTAACTTTTTTCCATGGTAGCACTGGTGCTCCTAACTTGGATTAGGCTCTTCAGATTATTCTAGCCTGGAAAGCTAACTCTAGTTTTTCTCAGTTTTAAAGTAATTTATCACGTCAGCCTCTACTGCAACATAAGAGCAAGTCCATCATTTATAAAGTGAACAGTGCCCTCATTAACCTACAGTCCAGCAGACTGAGGGGCCCTTGTGTTCACTAACTGTGAACCTCCATAAAATAAATCCTCACCGTTCCCTGTGGGGCAGAGGGAGCTCAGTGCTCAGGTGAAGATCACCTATCTGTGAATCTATGTCACATGATTCACGTTATGCACTCACAGACTCATCAGAGAAGAAATCCACTTTCAGACCTGATGGCACATTGTTCTTTATTTATGTAGAATATTTATTTGACTAAAAGTTTCCTGAGCCTCTGGTGTTTCTGTGATCCCGGGTGCTGTCTCTCTCCCATGCAGCTGCCATGGCCCCGCCCCCTCCCCTGTCTCTGTGCTTTCAGCAGAGTAACAGTCTCTTTCCTCAGTCTCCTCTCATCCGAGGCCCAGATTTACGTGTACAGTAAGATAGAGATAAACAAAAATGCTACAGCAGTAGCATCAAAAATGCTACTGCTTAAAAAGCAGTCAAGTTAAAGGCAATGGTAGTAATAAGTCTGATTGCTCTAGAAAAAAATCATAATTAAAAATACAATTTGCTTGCCACTTGGTGATGGTGTTACTTGCACTGCACTGTCCCCATTCCGACTCAACCTGCGCTATAATACTCAATGGAAAGAAACATGACTTGTGGTTACCTTCAGATGCTAACCACAGTTTTCTTTTAAACACAAGTGTTGAAAGTAATTTTTAAAAGCTAAGGTAAGGAGGTGTTAGTCATCACATGAGATCACATGAGAGTGGATTAACTAAACTACAGGTGTGCAAAGTGGAAAAATGAAAAGACGATTAAACAACATAAAAACATCATTATACTTTTTCTATTTGTAGCATCTTTTGAATCGGAGTCCATGAAAACCAGGCCTTCTGGAGCCAACACATACCATAGCACACACTTTTTTCTGATGGTTCCTGTCCACTTTGTTTTTCATCTTCTTCATCTATGGCTAAACTTAATGCCTTTTAAAATCCCAGTCCCTATCTTTAATCATTCATGATGCCCACACAACTATTATCACACTTTACTTTTGTATTAGTGCACCTTAGGCTGGAATCACATGACCCATTTCTAGTAGTTGAGTCTAGATGCATTTGCAGCATATGACATAAGCTCCTAAAATAGAAGCTCTCTTGTCAGTGCTTTTTGTTTGAGCAGAGAACAGTTAGCATGTTGTTAGCGCTGCACTGAGGCTAGCCCCCTCTGTCAGGTCAGTTGTTTAACATGTGCTAGAAGAGTGTTATCACCCAGGTCCTACATTCCTTTTGTGGATGTCACTGTTTTGAAGGTGTTTCAGCATGTCCTCTTGTGCTCGTGTTGGCTGCCTTCAAAGGTACCACTTGGGCAATGAGCCAGTTTTGTTTCAGATTATTTTATCATTGTGGCTGCTACAACGTGACAAAATACTACAGTTTGGATAAAAATAAAAGTGCACTGTGATGTGGTTATAAGGTTTTTACGAGGTCTGTAAAATCATTTTCTACATTGACATCTTGATAAAAGTTGTCCTAGTGTGCATAAGGTTTGGACAGTTTTACTTGCAGATTTCAGAATAACATAATGCTTTACATTGTTAACATTCTACACTCATATCTGATTTGGTAGACAAAAGTAACAGCCAACACATCACTCTCATATTCACATTGAGATTGAATTTGTTTAAATTGTTATAATTGTTAGACTTGTTGCTTTTGTTTGCATTATATTGTATAGAAACCACCCCACCCCCACCCCCCCAAAAAAAAAAAAAAAAAAAAGAGGGGATGGGGGGTAGGTGAAATATTTCTTAGGGCCTGTTTACATGACAACGCTAACGACGAAACCTCAACAGTCATGCCGCATCTGATTCACAATTACATGAAAACGCTGAGATGTGAAGAAAACGAGAGTTTGAGCGATCACACTGTTGTATCCATATGTGTTCAGCAAATGGCGCTGTGCGCCCCGCAAATGCTCTACACTACTCAGCAACAACTTTAAGATCTTGTTGTTTTCTGGAGCCATCCTGATAAAAGCTTAAGTAAAAGTGTAAGTACTTGTACATATATTACTGACAGTTACTGGACTAAATATGAATGCATGAGACATAAAAGCCTCATATTTTGCGCTTGCGAGTCAGCAGACTTCCGGCCAGCAGGCATCCGGCCAGCAGACAGCCAATCACTGTTCAGAATGGGGCTGTTACGTCATCGTTTTCAGTGAGTAAGTTGTTTATACAGTTCACACGAGTGCAGAGCGGCTCCAAGCGGCTGCCTTCTGAGACCAAAACGCATCTTCCACATTCTTCAAAAGATTGCGGATACGGAAAACAGAAACCCCGTCCTCATGTAAACAAAAGGCCAAACTGCAATCAAATTGTTGTCATCTACATTGCCCCTTAATACAAATTTTTACATATGTAGTGAAATCATCTTTCTCACACATCCAGAACTTCAGCCATTGCAAAAAAGCAATTTATAGTATTTTTAAGATATAGAGGACATATAATAAAATGCTTACAAAGTCACAGAGCTGAACTAGAGTGACAACTATTGTTCTGAAATGGTGTGTTTAACGTAAATGAGCTTGTTGATTTGTGTTGTAAATTGTTCGCACAGACTGATAACATAAAGAGCAGCATTTTTATATGTGTGAACAAATGACTGCTTTCTGGTACTAAATTCAACAAACAAACATAATTTTCTACATTTTTGGACTGATTGAGCTGTGCAATAATCACCACTATTAAGTTTTACTAATACCACCTCTGAATACTCATCACAAGTTATTTTGGATAGAAATACATACTATATCCTGCCATATTGCCCAGCTGGTTGGGATATTAAGTTATCCTCTGTGTTTATTTTGGGATGGTTTATTCTATGGGAACCACACAAGAGGAAGTGTAATGCGACCCCCATTACAGTTTATGCTCCACTTCCTGTTTTCCCCACTTGAATAAGCCTAAACTGTTCCATGGTTGAATCCCCCTGGCTTTGACCCAGGGCTGGTGTCATGTGGAGGGCTATGTGAACTGCATGCTCTACATCCCCCTCTGGAAACACAGTTTTCATGAAGGGCCCGACATCTGTGGACGGCCCCAGTTGGCTTCAGGCTGCAGAGATTCACTTCCTGTGGCATTCATGTTGTTTACCAGGTTGTTAGTGTTTCCTGCCTAATGGCTTGTGTGGGAAATGTCAGGGCCCTATTGACAGAGTATTTTTTTTTAATCACTCTAAGTAATCCCATACATGACCATGACTTACTAAAATTTGGTGCATCCAAGACATCCTTTGATCAATCACATTTCTTTAGTCCGAAAATTGGAAGTATGCTTTTTCTGTTTGAATCATCAAATTGTAGCTTGTATTCAGTGACAAAGTAATATTTTGTATAGTCTCACCTCCTGATGGTAAGGTGGTGTGACTCAATGTAAAATTAGATAATTTTAGATAAATATATAAAGTACACAGGTACGTTATTGTAATTCTTGCAATGTAACGATGCGAGTGAACAAAAGTCGAGTTTTGTAACCTGATGTGAGGACAATGGGGAAGATTTCTTGAGCTTTACAACCTGCAAATAAGCTTTCTTTGAGACTGTAACCATCTGCTTTACGAGTGGAATGTTAACAGTTTGTTTACTGGATGGGATGGGTCCTTAATGCTTGCTCTGCTTCTGGATCGACTGAACCTAAAGGGAAGTGAGGGTAGTATTGAACATTTCTTTCAGTTTAGCTGCAGCTCATGGGGTGGTTGGGTTGTTGAATAATTGCACCTTTTACGAAATACAGGGCTATATAAGCAGTACATTACATTGAAAGCATATCTTGATACACAGAAGTACATAAAAACAATTGGCTCTTGCCTCAATAGGTAATTTACATAACTGTATATGCTAAGCATTAACCTATTACTGTCTTGAAAACAAAAATAGCTGTACAAAAGGAATTTGATGACTTCATTGCTGCAGTATGTTCTATACATATAAACCAGACCATTCAAAGGACAAAACATTAATCTCTGGGCTCAGACAAAATTATGCTAGGCCTAAAAATGGCATCACACACAAGAGGCGAAGACAAACGTGACCAAAAACTGTAGAATCTATTCATTCAAAGATGAGTGTTGTTTATAATAGGCTGCAGTTTAGGAGTGATGTTACTATGGAGATTTGGAAGGAAAAAGGTTACCAGAATGCTTGAGTGTTTGTCGAACACCATTTGGTTTGTCATTTTCTTTTTTTCCAAATGCAGTGTTTCCGAGAGGAGCCTGCACAATTCAGTCTTCTTTTTGTGAGAAGAAGGGTGCACTGTCCATTTGATTTGAGCAGCTATAAGCGTTTGGCTCAGGGCTTTGTCAGTGCAGCTTTTCAGCCTCTACGTTTTTGGGATGATGAGATTTTCCCCATTGAAGAGCCTGGCGTGAAAAGTGCACTGTTCAGCAGCCTGACATCGTTCTTCAGAAAACAAGCGCTGCCTCTTCTTTTTTTTTTTATATTCTGGAAAGTAGTGCTGGCCTCACATGAAATACCATGCAGTTAAAAAGCAAGAATTATGACACTTGTGTTGCCACATAGTTCATATCGGGCCCCGCTGTGCTCTTGGGCCCATTCTGTTGTGAAATTGGACCAACTGGTGTCTAGAGATGCACCCTGCTGCTGTATTAAAGAATAGAGAGGCCATTTGTATCCATTTTGCAAGACATTTACTGGGCATTTATTACCATGGCGAGTTGTTTTCATAGCCTTGCCGTGCTGTAAACCTGTGCCTTGTGGTAAGCGCAAAAAATATGTTTATTATCACACATAAATCACTTGATTAATGTTTTCTTATGCAATATATAAGTGTTGCTTGTACACATTTGGTAGCCTGTCCAGACACCCTAATTATTTTTTTAATACAAATTTGTTTGGTGCCTGTTGAATCTGACCTTCAGGGGTCAGATATATGCTGGAGTTATTATTTTGTTTGGTGTCCTAAAAACAATATATATATATTTTTTTTTCTTGGCCCACTAACCTGACCATTCCTTTAAAAGAATTAAAACACCATTTTTGAGTTTGCTTGATAACAGACTAAATAAATAGGTGAAAACATATTCTTAAACCTATGAAAATACAACCAGAGAAACAAAGTTTTGCATAAAACCCACCCAATTTTGAGCTTATGATTAGTTGGTGGGATCATTTTCACTGGAAGACGACTAAAATAGGAGTGGCTGCAGAATGACCTAATTTTACTAAAAAGTGAATAGGTATGGCTCATGTGGCTCCCCTTCAGTCAGATTCTTACTCAAGCATAAACAATGGCTGATGAAGCTAACTCAAAGCTGCATTTTTTAAGGCCATTCTCACTCATGCCAATAGGCTTTTATTTGATGGGACCTTAATGTGCTGGCAGATTGTGGGTGGCTGTGGGCTCTCCTTGAAATAAAAGCCTTTGGCCGCACTCACCTTTACGGATTGTCAGATGTCACGTTTTGGGAGAGTCAGTGAAATCTTGGTTTACACTGTGGGGGGTTGGCTGCAGGTTAGCGTAGGCCTCTTGTGTCTTTGAATGAGTTGTTGGACCGGGATTCTCCGCAGTGTAAATGGTTGGCGGTGGATGGGTAGGCAGTGTGGTTATGTAACAGTAGTGGGTGGTTGGAGTACTTCTACACGACTGTGGCGATTGTGTCATTCTCTTTGGCAGTTCCCCACACACAGGCTTTTGCCCCTGACCTGGATGGCTGTCTGCTGGTTACAATGCCCCAAGGGGGTCATTTTAATACAGGATAGGATTTGGCAGTGATGAGTGGTCTCATGTAATGTTACAGGGTCACGGAATGGGCTTGTCAGTCCGAGTTCTTAAGTATATGGTTTTTAAAGGGTTTTATTAAGGGTATTATTTCTGAACAACAGATTTTTTTCAAATGCATTATTCTTGTCATAAGATGAAGCAGCTGTCTTTTTACCAGAATTTGAGAAAATAGCCCTCCAACTTTGTCTCCTTCACCAAATGCTCACCCATTTTAGGCTTGGACTACCAACAAGCAGTTTTGAATATAAATCTATTTTCAAAAATCTATTTTGCAAATAAAAAATAAGTGGACATGACACCCAACTGTGGAGGATAATATCCAGAGCTCTGTGTGATCAATGTACATGCATGTGCAAATGTGTGTGCATATATGACATATTCTATGTAAATTAGAAAAACCTAAGCATCATTCATTTAAATGTACAAGTAGACCAAAATTACCTGTAGAATTTATCCTTTCTCCTGGGGTTACCCTTTTATTCTCAACCCTCTCGATATCTTTTTAGACTGTGTGCAGATAATTGCCCTGTGTTGCTGTGATCCCTTTGTTTGCAGCCACTCAGAGCCTCCACATCCTTATTCCTGACAAAGACAGGATCACATCTCATCAGATAGAGTGCTGGGAGCGGAGTGCTGGGAGCATAGGGCAGGTTGCCTCGGTTTGTCTTGAGCCCGTGCCACTGGTCAGGCTTTATTTGGACAGATGAGATCATTCCACACAGGATTTCACCTTCAAGACTAAGTCCCTAGGTTTTTTTTTTCTGTGATACACTCTGACATGTGAGGTACATTTTAACCTTGCACTAACTCATTCACTTTTCTTATAATTTTAAAATTTGATTTTACTATTTTAACTGTAATTCTTATGTATGTACTTTTACCTTGTCTTTTTTTCTGTAAAGCACTTTGAATAACTCTGTGTATGAATTGTGCTATACATATAAACTTGCCTTGCTTTCTTCATTGCTTAGTTGTGATCATGAGCTAAGGCCAGAGAACATCTTTGCATGTACAAGGTGAAAAGAATAGAAAACCTTCAGAAAAAACTTAATATATGTCCATGTTTTGAAGGTCTCTTAAAGGAAAGGTTTATATATGTTCTACCCAAACACAATAATGTGCTACTGTTCTTTGCTCACTCTTTTTCAATATAAGATAAATGAAGGCCACCTTAGTATATGTGTTATATTACCTTTTTATAGCTACATTTTACTTATGTTCCATGGCTTGTTTTTACTGAACTGCAAATGGGTTTTATTGTTCAGATTGTCTCTTCATGCGCTAATAGCTAGCAACTATATGTGTGAAATAGCCAGTGTGTCTATGACTCACTGAACATTCTTCCAACTGCATATGACCCTTCAGTGAGCAATGCACCATCCTCTGCCTGTACTGACTCAAGGACAGGGATAGCTGCTGCAAAACCAAACATGGAGTGCCTCTAGATGGGCTCTGTTGGACATACAGTCTGGCAATGAAGCACTCCTGCAGTTTTTTCTCAGCACAGGAGCCGAACAAAACACACATTCAACTGCTACTGCTACTTTATAATGTTGTCCTGAATTTAAAAGTAGGAACACTAATTTGAATGTCAAAATGTGCAGAGTTTCCTCTCATGAGAATTGGAGCAGAGCTGGAGAGGGTTGTTTAGACAAAAGTTGGCTGTTTTGTATGCCGTATTGTTCAGCATCTACAGAAAATTACTCTAATAGCAGGTGCAGTGACATAATGATCCGGCAAGGTCAAACAGAAGGGCTTACATAGATGAAATAAGAGATGTTGTTTTTCCCACAGCAGGTGAATGTACCGATTACAAGCATAAGGCCATAATTAAAAAGTAATTGAACTTGACAGATACCAATACAACACTGCCATTATAAGATCAAATCAAGATCTGTTAATGCAAATAAGATAACAACCCAACACTATTGTATACAGTTGCCTCTCTGGTATGTAACACAAAAAAGAAAAATGCAGCTCTAAGTATGTGGCTAATCGTGCTCACTTCATTAGGTGCTAACTATCCAATAGGATTTTAACAGCTGGTCAGTGCTGGTGAGTTGTCAACTCATATTTCTCAGTGGTGTGGAAAAAAAAAATTTTTCTGCAATCATTGCTTCCATTCTGCCCTGTTAGCTTGTGGAAATATTGGGTGTGTTGCTAAAGGCTATTAGGTGATACCTTGGCTCATGGTATGGACTGGTGTGCTGCTTAATTTCAAATGCACTGGTAAATTTAACTGAAGTTCATGATTTCAAAAAGTGAAAGAAATATTTTCTCTCCATAGTGCTGTAATGTTTCAGAAACAAAACAAGCACTTTAAAGAAGTGAAGGAAATGTCAAAGACAAAAACATCAACAACAAGCTAGGAGCCATCGTTATGCCCAGTAATGCCAACCAAAAGACCCACTGTAACAAAATTTTAAGAGAGTGAAGTAAGGGATCATTCAGCATAGAGTCCAACATCAAATACCTCTGATACATGATTAAAATTCATGGAACGTAACAGAAAGATCGTGATTTACTTTGAAGTTATGTCACTGAGCGGTAATGTCACAGGAATGTCAGAGCTGACATTTTAGTGTTCATTTAATTCCCAGAAAAACGGCTGGTGCCTGCAATGAAAAGATTCTTCAAGCGCTATCTGCCACTAAGCACCATGATTGATGATATCTTTTGACTTCTATTGTTCACATCCTAAAAACAGTCACTTGAATTCTAGATACTAATACAGAATATAGAAAATGAATATAGCTATTGGTAGAATTGGAAAGGGTAGTTCTAAATCCAATTATTTTTGTTAAATTTTAGTACCATTACGTACTTCTTTGTTACAAACTGTGTTTCTTTTTAAACATACACATTTATACAAGGCTTCAGGCATATATGGACAAAATAACAAATGTCTAATGTCTTCTCATTTCCCATTGTCCTGTGATGACATAGCTTTCTAAATGCTCTAAAAAGAGAAAATTTGAGGTGTACACTTGAAATCTGCCCTAAAAATACCCCCCAAAATATACCAATAATGGCTCTCACTTAATATTCAAAACAGCACTGGCTGAGTTTTACACTGATGCACCCAAACATAGCAGGTGGTTGGTTTATAACTTGTCAAGAAATGCCAACTTATATCAGCCAGCAGTACTAACGCAATAAATCAGGAATTAAAGACATTAGCGGAAGTGAAAATCCGTGAAGAATATCCAGTTTATTTTTACCTTCCCTCATTATGACCTGAATGATTGTGCTGAATCGCAGCCTATGACTAATAATGTTGAGAATTGGTTAAAGAGCCTGGCATGGGGTGTGTCAGTAAATAAATAATAATTGATTCCTAATGGAAAATGCCACCTTATTGAGTCCCCCTCTGAAGTCTAAAGTCATTTATTTTCATCTTGACATCTATTGAACTGCTTATTGATTTTTGCCGTTTTCTCTCTCTCTCTTTTTTATGCACTTGCTGCCTTGGAATCACTGTCATGAATTCTCGACATTGTGCCACTCTTCAGGTAAGCACAGAAAAATTGTTGACCCAAACTGTCTTGTTTGAAAAAGTTGCACTCTATCTGCATTACAACATTGTACCAATTTACAATTATTCAGATTAACCGAAAGCTTATCACTATTTGAAATCCAATTTATTTCTGACTCTTTTAACTTCTCATGCACTTGAATCATACATTAAATTATCAACACTAAAAACACTGATACCCTGAAATGATATTCTGGTAAGACAAGTAGATGTACAGTTTATGAACTCGAGTGGATTAAATATTTAAGCATTTAATGTCAATATGCCTTACATTATGGCACCACTGTAGGTTCTTTGCAACCAAATGGACTAGTAATAGTAATATCAATTATGGCTGTAGATTTATTAGTATCTGAAATTACAATGTTACAAAGTCAACACTTTTAGGGCTGCATAAAATAAGGAACACATATGCAATGCCATAATTAAATTCAGCAGTAACCATATGACCATTAGCTTTTTGGTGTCCCCTTTGGTATAGTTTGTTGAAAATGTTGAATGTTGAAAATAAATATATTATATAATGAAACACATGTGGCTGCACTAACGTCTACTCATCATCAACTACTGTACTAGGTGCCTTTTGTGTGTGTTACATAAATCTATACAGCATTATTGTAATGTCAAATGTCAGGGCAGTGTCCTGATTCATTCCTCCCAGACATATTCTGAGTAAATGAAAGGGAGCCTATAGCCTGGGGCAGGGTATAAGAAGGGCAATGACCATGTGTCGCGGCCTCTGAAAACCAATAGGATTTCTGGAGCCCACAGATTCTTCTGGAGCATGGGGATTGCTCATAGTCATATCCTGGCCTACTTCTTAGCCTCATAACACTAGCAATTTGTCCAATCCACCACTGCCTCTTCTCCTGCTAAGCCACCCGTGTAATTATTGTGTATGTATGGTTTTGCTGCAACAGAAGACACTCTCCTTAGATAAACCTTCGAGACTCTCATACAGGTTGTGCAACTCAACAGATATGGTCATGGTATAAGTAGGGGTCTTATCCATTCTGAGGAACCTGGAATTTAGTCAACCATTTTATGTTACCCTGAACAATAATTTTCCTTGAAACATGCAATTTTGAAAGCTTTGATTTTGTCTGGATAGCATTTATGTAGTGTTACATGTTGAGTTGATAGCACTCACTATATTGCTAGTCTTCAGTTCATTTTAGTGTTCTTTTTGATGTTTTTCATTTCAGTCCAGTTGGGTGGGGGTGAAAATTTAATTACAATTACAATACTTTGTCAGGGAAAGACCCTGGAATAGTGCTGAGGGCAATAAGACAGACTACGACAACAACAAAATGTTTTTCAAGAATTTGTTTTTTAAACATAATAGCCTATATATTCTGTGTCAAAAATAGCCAAATCATCTAATGAAATAAAACCTTGTTTAGGTATGCAATGTGAATGTCATAGAAGAGTTGTAATTTAATAGAAGGCTATATAATACTAGATGCATAACTTAAATTTAAGTGTGGTGCACAACGTACTTGTTGACTTTTACAAATTAGCCATTAGCTTTGTTCTTTGATTTACAAGGCACTTGTTGCTTTTTAAAATTTTAAACCCTAAATCATTTGCCAGATGCCAGATTACTGTAAATTTGCAAGAAAGTATCTGAATAGTACGAGCTGAAATTCCAAAAACTCAAGATGATATTTTTGCCAGCCTTCCCCTGCTGAAGTGTTGTAAAACAAACTCTCACCAGAAAAGAGTGGGCACTTTGTATATGTGCATTTCCATACATAGGAATGGTATTACAAAACTACTGCTGATGTTATTTGTTAAAATAAAGTGTGAACAGTGATGTAGGAGTGGAACCAAACATCTCCACAGATTTTGCATGTATCACAAAAGCTCTAAAATCAAGCATAGCAATTCCCAAACTGCTGATTTCTTTTGACTCAGCAGTGGGACCACATGTTGCGAGGCAATCTGATGGCAGAGACACAAGCGGCCCACAATATTGCAGGTTGGCTCCAGTCTCCCTGCTGTGAGGGCGCATTTCAAATGAATATCATCACGACTCGGCGTGCTGTTCTGAACCACTGAATAGCAAGTCAATAGTAGGTCCTCCAAACTTGAAAGGGAACCCTCTGCTTTTCCTAGATTTGATGACAAAGTCCTAATTTGACTTGCAGCTTGTGAATAATTCAATTAGGTGTCACTTTGTTTATTGTGAGGTGGATTTAAGTAACAATGGCATTTGAAGCACTACAGACAAGAGTGGTATTTTCTTGGATGAAATATGCAGTGGTAAAGGGTATTGAGGAGTAAGCAGCTACACTGTTATTTATATTAGGAAGCTCTCTCAGGTGCCTGGAATCTTTAAAACCATACATTTTTTTATCTGAAAAAATGTCTTGCAATAATTTTGTTTCAAGAACAAGTCCTCTGAACTGAATAAAGGGTAGTTTAGCATAGATTTTTATGTCTGATGCCCTTCCTGACACAACCCTCTCATTTTATCAGGGCTTAGGACTGGCACAGAATGTGGCTAGAGTTTTTGGCTCCATGACCCTGACTTACCGCACCAAAGTGAAATAAACCTCTTCACTCATGGGGAGCCAGACAGTTTTGTAAAATATATCTCATTAGTCCAAGCTTTCTGAACTTCGAAAAGCAACATCCAATTATATTTATTTAATGTCAAGTTGTGCTCATATGCTCATCATTATTTTTAATTTACAGTGCCTCAAGAATACAACCTTCAGCATTCTTTCGTCTTATATGTTTATCACAAGAACAAGACACACAATATCTAATTTAAACATTTACTTTTTTCTTGTATTTTTACAGTAGTACAAGTCAACGGCATGCAATGTTTAGCTCCACCTTTTATTACTACACTAGTGGAACCTAAAGTAGTATCATCACTTTTTTGCTTATAGAAGTTGTATCGACCTATACTGTGGAAACATGCGTAATTCCTGATTGACAGTCGGTACATGAATTTAATCTATTTTGTTCTCTATCTTAATTACTCATTCACATTTATTGTTACCATACTGTATTAATGAAATCTTTTTTTTTTTTTTTTTTTGGGCTCTGCCCTCGTGTAGTATGTCATTTCTGTTGTATCCTGACAGTTTCAATCTAAACTTCCACCTACAGCCTGTCAGCTCTCACTATGTCAAACCGCCGTCAGTGATAGGAGCGTATGGTCCACACTCGCTGTCTGTTTGGGACTTTCTCTTTACTGGCTTTAATTACATGTTGTCCACATATTGACACTGACAATGCTGCAGCACACAAATGTCCAAACAAATACTATAAAAAACTACACGGGTTGTGCTGTCCTGACAGCTCCCTGACTAGTTTGTAATGCATCATTAATTTCTTCATCAGAACAATAACAAAAAAGGGAAGCGTGGATCCTTTTTAATTAGGGATTTTAATTGGTTGTGCTTTCACTTACAAGAAAACAATATGACAAATAAGAAAAATGTATAATTAAAAAGGTTCCAAGGCACAATGATTGACCTTATGTTTGTAACTGTAGGAAAAAATGCGGAAAAAATGCTAATTACTTAGTCATTATCACAGTTCGTTTCCATATTTTCTAGAACCTACTACTTTTAACTTGGCAGGTTTTAACAACAGTCTATATAACAAAATTCACAATGACCATATGTCCCACAATATGATTGATGTATTGAATATTGTGTTAACACTTGCACTGTTTGGATGCTATAGCAAAATTATATCACAAAATAGTAAATATGTAGGTGCTTCATGGATCCTTTAGTCCAGGGATGAATACTCTATCCATTGGCCACAGCAAAACATTCTCTTGACTTGTAAGGATACACCAATATGATTTTTTTTTTTCATATTGATCCCAAGTTTGAGTGATTAGTTCATGTTTAGTATGTATGCGTGTGTGAGTTGAGTGCTCCTGCTGACGCTTAAGCACAGCACAGTTCAGAATTATATTGAAATGGATCGGGTCATAGATCAGTTTCTTCAACCAATCCACCTGTTGTTTTTTTTTTTATTATATTATATTATATATTCATTATTAATTATCCTATAGTGATTGTACTGCTATAGCCTTGTCATGGGCACAGTTGTGGAACATTCCTAACACACCAAATGCAGTTTTTTGTTTTTTTTTACTGTATCTTTCAAACCTGTTTATGATTGCATCACTTATAATCACGCCACTTAAAATTTTGCTCCCTGAGACATATTTGTGAAAATTTCTTAAATGCTCCGCTTAATGCCCCGTCGTCCCGCATCAAAGCAGAGAATGCTTTCAAGTGATTTTTGGACACCATTTGTAATCACACATAAGTCTATTTGTTTTAATTGGCTTTTATGATCCAACGGGGCTCCTCCATTCTTCCATCACTCTTTTCAGCCCTAATGGCACTTGATGGAAACGAATATAGCACATATATAGCACAGGTAGCACTTACAAACAGCAGCACTTATTGTAGTTTTTCCCATTCAGTGAAGCTGAGTACAAAAAAGATCAGAAGCCTTATAGCTAACCAGGAAACTCATATATCATCCTGTCACCACAGCACAGAAACTTTTGCCAACTTTTTATGACGCTTGAGAAACCATGCACAGCTCCTTTGCAGCATTTTCTTCCTGGATCAGTGCTAATTTACAATATCATTATAGTCGCTTGCATATTTCCCAACAAAATGGGGAAGCCTCTTGTTCTTTTGTGTTTTTTCTTTTGTTTTGTTTTTTGTCAGGAGCAGAAACTTGGCCAGAGCATCCTTCTGAAAGTCTTCCAAAAACTTAGAAGCTGATGCAACTCTTTCCACGCACTTTGAGTTTAGCGGCTTCCTGGGGACTGCTTTGCCAGTTTTGGGAGTGTGAAATTTGCTGTGGCACTTTTCTCTCTGTTATTTCTTTGCCCCATTTTTTTTTCTAAAATTGCAGCCTCTTATTCATTCTTCCACACAGCAAGCATAATTCTTTCTCACACTTTATGTTTATTTCTCCATCTCGCTTCTCATTCCGAGACCATAACTTATTTTTGAGGAAGACTTCTCATTTTGGCTTGACAATAATTACACCTCTTAGTGCTACCAAAGGCTTGTAAAGGAATTGCTATTATGCTCTTTCTGTGTTGTAAGGTTTTCTATACACATGCAAACATGTTTTTTTGTAAAATAGCACTTTTTCCAAAACTTCAGCTTTCAACTATGCCACTACGCATCGATGGGTAAAATGGATCTAGCAGTGACATTGCAGTTCATTTTGTGTATGCCTGTTGTTTTTTTGCAAAGTGCATATCCACAGTAACTACAAAAACATTAATGACAGCCATGGAACTGGGCTTTACAAAGTTTTATCACATGATAGCATAAGCATAACCTGTCCTGCTTACCAACTACTTACCACTCTGACTGAACACAAGCTGGGCCATATCCGGTTTGGGTACACTGGCATATGACAGTAGGAGGCTGAGACTGGGACTCGTTGACCGGATATGTAGTCAGGAACCAGTCATCGCTCGTGTCCTAATCTTCCCCGTTCACCACCATCTGGAGAGGATGCCAGCGCCTGCTCATGGTGCTCGGAGCACTGCCAGGATCCAGAGGAATATCCTGGACTGAGAAGGTCTTTCTGCCATATCATGCTCATCTGCCCTGCGTCCTCTCTCTGTAGGGATTGGAAATGGGCCTGAGATGTTGACGTAGGGATGTTTGATCTCTTGAACTAGTCATCTAGCTCATCTGGCATCTAAAGACATTCAAGCTTCCATGTAACATGCATAAAGAAACATCTTAGAGCTTATGCTACATGTCTACTTTTAAAGATGTAGGCATTAGAGGCTGCAAAATATTAGGACCACACATGTAATATGTGATAATTAGGTTTCAGTAATTCTTTGTCATTGCTTGTGTCCTAATTTTCTTGTAATATTCAAATATTCAAAGGTTTGTCATAGTCCAAGTTGAAGTTAGGCCAAAATATAAAAACACAAAAAGCACAGAGTGGTTTTACTAGTGCCTTACTGCTAGTAAGTAGTACACATGTTGATATACTATTGTTGATACTGTGTAATTCATTGGACATTACTCATTAACAAATTCTTAATTAATTCTTTATGTAGTAACTACATTAAGACACTACATTAAGGTTCTGCTTACACATGCATACACTACATTATAGACTTAAGTTATCAACTCCAGGGACAACTTTTATCTCAGCACAAACTCTGGTCTCCAAAGACCATGTCAAATTTTATAGAAAAATATCTGTGCATATTTAATACGTCACAAATCTGAAATAAATTACGCAAACATATAATATTTGGTTGTTATAAGAGCAAGTTCAAATTCCCAAATGGGATTGGTCACTATACATTAGAAGCACCAGACTGAACTTCACTAAGGTTTTAAACCTTAATAGGTTTTTAATTTGTGGTTTTAATAGGTAATTATTATGTTAAAAACACATTGGAATGCATAGGAGGTTAATGGGATCCAGATGCCTACCATATAGTTAAGTTAATCTTACTAGTGATTATTATTATCTTATTAGTGATTTTTTTTTTTTTTTTTTTTTTTTTTTTTTTTTTAGTAAACTGCAGATTCCTTCCAAAGTCTCCCAGAACTCATTGTGTTGTTTTGACTGGTTACTTGTTATTACTAGAAATCAGCAGTTGGTAATACGTGCTTATATGTACTAATATTAAATTTTACCACCTAACGGTAATGATAATTATTATTATGGTTATTTTTAAACCAAAGAAAATACTTACTGTAAAGTCATTTCCTTAAGTCATTCTGTCATATATGCCTTAAAGGATTTTTTTGGTTTCTTTAATAGTCCTCCTTTTGTGAGAACAACTTTATTTAAAGCATCTAAGGTCAAATCTAGGCCAGAGGTGCCTAGTCCATTTCTAAGCTCCTTTTCCCCTTGGGAGTCGTAAACTGCATAGTGCCATCTTTCTCAAAGTAATGAGAACTCTAGATACCTATTACTCAGCTGCAAAATTTAATGAGCCTCCACAAAGCCACCATGTATGTTTTTATATAATAGGCCGCACTTTTCTATTATCTGACATGTGCGCAGTCTTTATTAATAACTCTCGTCTTGTTGCAGATAATAGAGTGCAGGAAACAGTGGCAGTTTGACCCTCATGTCTCCTGATTCAATAGCATTTGGCTAATTGGTGATGGGAGAGTGAAGTTATCTCCTCTCCATGGTTACCATGGTCCATGGTCTTTATCGGGTACAATAAAAAACATTTTGTCTTTGACAGCGCGGTTGTTTAGATGGAATTCAGAGAAATAATGTGAATGAACTCGATGGACTTCTGCTCTCGAAATAAGCTATATTTTTACCAAATTCTTTGATGGACTGAATGACTTGGTCTTGTTTAATATGGACTTGACTACAAAACTAATGGAATTATTCAATAGAGCACTTAAAACTTAGCATGGAAATGAATGTGTGTCTGTCAAAGTGTCTGCTGAATGGTGGACAGAGAATTGTCACTTTAAATTGAAAGAGATGTTTACCTAAAGCTTGTCTTGTTCTTGTGATACACAGCTCTATGTGGTGAAGAAATTATACAAAAAGCTGCATATTTAGGTAAACAACAAAATGAATGACTCATAGCCACAGCTGGTTTCCACCGTTAGGGGCCATTTACATGAGACCAAAACACAAACACGACCCTGTAGCACAGTCAAAACACTGACCAATATACAAATAGCTGTTGAAATGGTGGAATTTGTCTATTAGACCATTAGAAGCTTTATGAAGCTCTTTATGGCACAGGAAGATACAACAGTGTACATTTCTTCAAAGCAGACCGCATTTTAAACATGGTATTGTCTAAAAAATCAGAAGCTTAAATATCTAAATACTATCCTTTATGGTATTGTAATTGTTGGCTGGAAGGTTTGTTTCCTCTTAGTTGTGTCTTTTGTCTGTTTGTGCAATGAAATGGTTAGTTGCCTTGAAATATAGAAAAACAACTTGTCAATGTTTACATAGCTGGCACTGCTATTACAATGGTGAGTCACCACTGCTCTAAATTGGGCATTATGCTCCTTTGTGAAAATTAGGCTATATTTGATCATTTCCATCCTGCATGGAACTGAAGCCCCATTCAAAAGCGTGTTTCCTCTTAGTTGGTTTAGGGTCTTATGTCCAGCTGTTTGTGCATTTGTTACCGATGATGCTAAAGAGTAATTTTAATATGAAAAAAGTATACAAATTCTGAAGTCAGTGTAAATATAATTTAGGCTCTTTCATTTTCTTGTGGCTGAGAAACAAATGTAAGCCTCTACTCCTTATACTCTTGCTCAAAAACTCATGCTTATTCAAGTTTATTCAAATGTTCTTTTTCAAAAATGGGTTCTCTAACTGTGGTCTGACAATAAAAATTGTTAAAATATTTGTTCTCAAAAGAGTAGCCACAAGATAATGGCTCATATGTTAGGCTACAATAGCTTAATTGTTGCCTGGTGAAGAAATGTACATCATTTAAGAAAGTTTGGAGTTATTGTATAGCTCAGCATTTCTGTTTATGGAAGATCTATATAGTTGAAAATGAGCATAACATGTATCATTATTCTGTACGATACCACCAGTCATAATGGTGGTACTTTGAGACATGTTGAACGGTGCAAAATGTTTGTGAATCACTTACATTATAGAAACACAACTTGCAAATGTTTACATAGCTGGCGCTGCTGTTACAATAGTGAGTAGGTAGTTGCTTGTCTAAATTGCCTATTGTACCCATTTGTGGAAATGAGGCTATAGTTGATTATTTCCGTCCTGCACCACTTTTTTTTAAACCCCATAACTGCAAACAGAACTAGCGGCTTCTTTGCTTTGTCCTCTTCATATCCTGTCAGCCTTGTGCTCTGCAGGGACAGGAGACGTGGACAGAGGAAGTTATAATGGTCCGGTCGGGGCAGGGAGCCAGTGTTTGTGTGTTCATAAATGTCTGGCCTTGAATGTGTGCCATAGGTCTGATCTCACGAGAGAGGCTCATCCTCGTTGATGAAGCTCCTCAGATGAGATTTTGCCCCCTGCTCTAATGTGGGTCACGGTCAGGAGGGATTTTCAGATGATAACACCGACCACTTAAGTTCGACGCAATTCCCAATTTAGTCCATCTGCAGCGTAACAGTGTGGAGAGTCTTAACCCTGCACTTCATAACGTTTCATCATAAGCTCTTCAAAGCCTCTGCAACTTTTGGTAAAACCAGACAACCAGCTGTTCATTTTCAATCAAAGTATCTAGATTTCAAGTTTGTGTCAGCTTGGTCTTTACAAATAGAGACTTGTTTGGCCTGTGTGACTAAACACACTTTGAGCAGTTGACATTATTACCTACCTTAACAGTTTTAACAGCATTCATAGAAATTACCCAAACCAGGGTAGCCCATTGTCTTAAAAGTATTAAAAAGGTATAAAATGTTTATGTTGCCAAAATCAAGGCCTTAAAAGTATTAAATCATATGGGCAGGTATAAAATTTTGTTCATTTAGGTCTCAAAGTGGGACATCTAAGTCAAGTTTTTCAGTGTTGTATTTGTCAAAAATATATTTTAGATCAAATACTTTAAAAGTAACAACAGAGAAGTCTGTCTTTTTTGCAAGTTGAATGTGAATTTGGCAACAAATTCTATCAATAGTGGTTTTACAAATATCTTAATGTGCCTTTATTTAGTTGAAAGCTCCAAGTCTACTGTTTATATGGGTTGCGTAATGTTACAGGCATATTTGTTGCAAAAAACGTCCCCACAATACTGTTGCCACTGAAATTTGTGATTCTGTTTTGAGATTTTTTATTCAGAACTGGAGTTATTTCACCTGTATTTCAGAGTAATACTGATATTTTATTAGTGTAAAGTTTATACACATTATTGTTCTTTTGCCAGCAATTTTGGCATTATTTTTTATTCTAATTGGGATTTAAAAGTCATAAAAATGTCTTAAATTTCACTAGACAAAACCTGGAGCTACCCTGCAAACAAAAACCAAAAACATGAAGGTGTAAATAGTTCTAGGGGGTTTAAATATTAATTTGATATAAAACTCAACTGTCTTTAGGTAAATTATCCAAATTCTAAGTTTGATTTTTCACCATGTCGGGCTGCTGTAGTTTGTTTGACCCTTTGAGGCTGCAGTAATTTAGGTTTTGACTATTTGAGGCTGCTGGACTTTGTGTTTTGGCCCTCTGGGGCTGCTGTAATTTGTTGTCGACCTTCTCTGGCAGCTGAAATTTAGGTTCTGACCCTTTGAGATGACTTTGGTTCATTTTTGACCATCTGAGGCTGGTGCAAAATTAATTTTATCATATGAATACGCTGTAGTTTAAATTTTGACACTGAGGCAACTTAATTTGACACTGAGGCAACTTAATTTTGACCCTTTGAGGCTACTGTTGGAGGACTTCTGGCATTTTTATTGCTACTGTGGAGCTTGTTCGATGAATCCATGGCTTCACATTGAAACACAAATCTAAAAATTTTGGTTAAATTCAATAATTGAGTGTTCCCTGCCCATACTTGGTATACTTAAACTAGTATTACGATCAGTTTATTGATGTTTTTCTCCGAACTATTACTGCCATTAATTAGTTGATTAATAGCATTCAATTCCTCTATGGCTTAAAAAGGGCCAACAATACAACAAAATTACACAGTAGTTGGAAATGAGAAAATGCTTTGTTTGATGATGATAGCAAAATGATGGATGTGAAACAGCAAGAGAATCATTTTTGTGTGTGTTCTATTCTTCAGTGGATAGCAGTTACATTTTTTATGTTACAAGTGCAAAGGTTTTTAATCCACAAGGCTAGAATGTTAAATTATGTGTATGGAAGCTGTAATGTTAAATGATTTTTAGAATAAAGAAAGAGAAAGAGCAGAGCTTGAAAGTTTTACCATTTTTATTAGATTTTAGGGAAAGATTGTGAGGCAGATATCCAACCTTGGCATACTTTTTGCCTTTCCAACATTCAGTTAATTCCTTTTGCTTACACCAAAAAGGCATAGAACTTATCATGTTCTTATGATATATGATATATGATATACAATATATCAATTATGTAATAATTGTCTATTATTTGCAACCAAGTCAGCATTTCAACTTGTCTTGACAGAATTAAAAAACACGTCTATCCAGTACAGGCTTAAAGCATGGATTGATATGTGATGGAAGCACTTTTCCCACATAAAAAATCAATGCAACTGTGACCCGAGGGATAAACAAGCCCAGACTCCACTGACACGGCTGTTACAGAAAAAAGAATTTCAATTTACCTGGAAATTGCCAAAGCGTCGGAATGGTAAACAAGCTGTGCATAGAAGGACATCCTACTGGCATCAGGCTACACCATACAATCCCTGTCCTTTGGCTCTATTCAGGCCTATAGTAATCAGGGCTTGGCATGACGCCCTGGCTTTGTACAGTACATGTGCACATTGTTTGGTGTAGTGGTTTGTAATAGGAACAGCATGGAGCAATATGGTTCGTCCTTTCATAATGTATCGTTGGTCTGGCGCTGTGAAAAGCGAGGTTTTTTGTGCTCTACCTCCCACCCACTCTCGGCCTCACTCTCTTTGGCTTTCTCTCACTCGCGGCGAGGGTGAACGTGGGCGGCTGTACAGAGCATGTCAGCAGCACGCCGTTGAATGTAGAAATGAGGGAATAAAGAAAGGCAACAGCCATGGAAACATTCATGATAAACAGCAGTTTGTCTTGTTTACCACTGTAGGTTTGCAGCTGGCTATAGAAACACTGCATCTTTTAAGTGCTTTGTGCAGGCTGCCAACAGGTGCTTTAGAAATGTTCAAATTTATTAGGTTCAACATAGACAATTTGGATTTTAGATAAGATTAAGGTTTAAAAATGCTACTGTATCATATAGTTGGCCCTTAGTTTCAATTTAGACCATATGTAGATATTAAGCCTAGTCATTTTGAATGTATGAGGCAGAAGTAAAACTGAAATTGAGTCCAGCTATAACAAACTGGAAAACACTAAAATGAAAAAAGACCAAAAATTATTAATTAGACATGAGTCAGATTTTTAATTTTTAATTTTTTTTTTTTTTTTTTGTGCTGTCCTCAAAACACAAGAACTCTGTGTAGCTAGACAGCCAGCGAACAAATAAAGAATGCTCCACACAAGGCTTTCTTTTCCCATTTTGGAGGTTCTCCTTTATGTTATTTATTATATTGTAACTGAAATACACAGAAAAATAAAAAATTACCAGCTAGCTATTGTACATGTGGAACACTCGCTAAAATACCTGTGGTCCACAATATAGGATCTTCACTTCAGACTCCACATTGCCGTGAACACTAATGGGACATTTAGACAAAACGCCCCTGAAAGGTTTGAGTGTGGTCTGGCCTTTTGTTTACATGAAGACGGGGTTTCCGTTTTCTGAATCCGCAATCTTTTGAAAACAGTGGCAGAGGTGTTTTGGTCTTGCAGCGGGGAAATGCTTGGAGCCGCCCTGCTCTCGTGTAAACTGTGAAAACACTGTACTTACTGAAAACGATGACCTAACAGTTGCCATCTGAACTGTGATTAGCTGTCTGCTGGGTGCAGATGCAAAATACGAGGCTATTATGTCTCATATGTTCATATTTAGTCCAGTAACTGTCAGTAATATCTGTAAAAGTACCTACTTTGATGAGAGACTTTATGAGAATGGCTCCAGAAAACCACAAGTTCCTAAAGTAGTTGGCAAGTTACAGACAGGAGCTATCACTTCCTCTGCTGTTAACTCACTGTGTGATGTAGATCATTTGCAGGGCCCACAGCGCTGTTTGCTGGGCAAACACAGGTACTACTGTTTACAATCGTTTTCCTTACACCTCAGCGTTGTCGTGTGAATGCGACATGACTGTTGTGTTTTCCTGGGCAGCGCTGTTGAGTAAACAGGCATTAACTTGTTTTGTATGGACAAGAGAATGATGTCGAAGCTCAAACCTTTGAAAAAGCGCTCACTCCACCTCTAACCACCATCAACTGTTGATACAGAGATCCTTTAATGTACAGATATCTGACAAATTTCCAAAAATAATACTTTTTAACTGTTTTTACAATGAATTTAACTCATTTATTTAAACGATTTTTTAACTTATTCAAGTAACTTATTAAGCTTATGAACTTATTTATTTCTTTGACCCAAAGACATAACAGTTTTGTTTCTGTGATTGGTCTGCTTAGTGACTTGCATCCAGAGAAAGCTTTTTCTAACTCTGCAAGATGCACATTTGGTTTAAATCTCAAATGGCTTTAGATAACAAAACACAACCTTATGTGTATGCTCTTTGTAAATCCCTTGTGAATTAATCTTGAAAATTTGCATAATGCAACTATTCTCCACAATTGCTACTGTTCTGTAAATCATTTTGGAGTAGCAAACAGGAGCAATGTCTCAGGTTTTGTTATGTATTGCTGCTAATGGAGCCTATGAAATGAAAAGAAATTTTTATGTTAACAGCTGACGAGGCTGTTACTTCAACTTCAAGACCTACTATATTACTTCTGCTTCTACTATTAATAACTACTAGGGCCGGGAATCGATTAAAAAAAAAACTAATTAATCGCAAATCTGAAAAAAAAAAAAATCACGATTAATAACTACCAGTTATCGCGATTAATCGTATTATGAATTCATGTACAAACACAAAATTGTAAATTTAGAACATTTATTTTGAATTAACCTTCACATACTTTACTGTAAACTTGTGCAATGCAAACAAAACTTGCAAAGAAAATAAATTAATAGTCTCTCTGAGACCTGTAACTGCCTAAATAAGGTACAACCAACAAATACACAAAATTGTGTTCTGCCTAAACGTAAGACCTCATTTGCACAAACAGCCTTCTCTTATAATGCAATAAAGGAATGGAATAATCTTCCAACTGAACTGAAACAACAAACAAACTATGCAATGTTCACTGTAGAACTTAAAAAATGGCAGACCTGCCTACACTGAACTATTTAAGCCCAATACAGCACCTTCTTGTTTCTGCTTCCATGTAATATATAAATGTAGATTGTGGACTTTAACCAATGTAATTCCTTCTCCACAGGAATACTTATTGTTATTTGTAGTTGTTTAAATTGGGCTTGGTAATGTGCCTTTTATAAGATGAATGTTCCTGTAAATAATGTTGACTGAGATGAGGTTAGGTCTGTGTGTGAATGAGTTTTGGGGAGAGAGTGAGTCTATGAACTACTGCTTTTACTGTGATTGTTTGAGTGTAATTGCATTGTATTTTTATTCATGTAAATCAGGGACTGCAGATGGAAACTAGCTATTTAGCTATAATCTGGTGCAACATCTCTGTTTTTATGAGCTTAATGTCTCTGTACATTGTCCCTTCAAATAAAGGCTAAACTAATCTAAAACTTACCTAAAAAAGCATGTGTAATCTCTTTTAGAAATTTAACAAAAATAAGTTTAATTCTTCAATTAATAACAATTGTTGTGGTTTAGTATAAATACTATGAACAGTGTAAATATTATGAACTGTGTTACTCCAGTGGTAATTGAACACATCCTTGCATAGACTGCACATAACTTTTGTTTTGTCTATATTGCTGTCTGGTGACGATTTGAAGCAGAATTGTCCATTTAGCAATGTGTCTTTTTGGTCACTCATGTTGTTTTAGCTCGTTCCCTTGTTGCATTAGGCTCGTTCGAGATGAACTGCACCTCGCCTGGATTGTGAACGAGAGTGCACGGCTGCAATGAAAGGAGGGAAAATACGCCTGTTCTGAAGTCGGACAGTTTGTGGCTCAGATCACCATCACGCCCGAAATCCACTTCTAGCGTGTTGGTTTATCCAGGTCAAAACTGTAACTTTAGTCTGTATTTTTTTTTTAAAAAAGAGGCGGGGGAAGAAGGAGAGGAGGGCAGTGAAGTGTCGTGCGTTACGTTTCTGATCAGCACTAAACTCAGATCCAATCACGTGTCCGTTCACCGCTGACAGGTGTGCGTTTTCCCATCATGCACTGAGCCGTGCAGCCTCCGCAGTTGCTCCTGATGAGCTGCGGCGGCTCAGGCGCTGATCTCGTTTGGATCTCACGGTGACCGTCGCACTTTTGGCATCAGAGCAAGTCGGGAACAAGTCGGACACAAATCTAACCGGCGTGCACTGCGCACAGACCGACACTGATCGAAACTGCGCAAGTCTGGCTCATCTCGACGTCTTGTACGCTCGCGCGGTGCATTTCTGCTCCGCTGGAAGACCCGTGGCGTGTTGCTGCCTCTGTCAGTGTCGTCGTAATATTTTTGTTGTGATCAAATTAATCAATGCTTCAATTGAAATTTACGCGATTAAATCAATAAATGAACGCACTGCGTTAACGTGATAATTTTCCCAGCCCTAATAACTACATAACTACTACTGCTACTACAACTACTACTACTATACTGTTACATATAACAATCTTTACATGCATTATTTTGTCTATAAAACAGCTATTTATTCTGTTCCTTATATATTCAACACCACAACTTGGCGCTCCCCAGTTTTTTAAAGAATCGTAACATTGGTAAGATTTTCACTGAACAAAAGCCACAAAGCTCCATCAAACCTCTGCATATCCATCTCTTACGTGTTTATTTGTGTTTGCACAAGCCTATGTTTGCTAAAGCCTTAGTTTGTGCATTGGCTGCCTCTTCCTTGTGTCGGCTGCACTCCCGCTGTGATTTGTGCAGCAAGGGGCTCGGCAGCGGTGACATTGATGAGCGCAGCATCAGCCTCTATCCGTCGTGTGCACGCTTGTTTGTGAGTCATGCCCCTTGACACGCTGTTGGCAATGATAAATTGGTTAAACTGAATGCTACTTTAACTTGTGTCTAGGCATTTGTTTTTTTCCATTTCCCCAAACCTGAGTTGTGTTTTAATAGGAGTATAGAAATTGACTTTATTAACAAGATGGCTGCCGAACTGGATGTGGAGTTGAGGGTGATATTGCCTGCTGAGTGAAGGGTGACAGTGCAAAGATCCCTGCTAAAAACTGGACTAGAAATAGATTCATAGAAGCTAGGCCTGCCTAATTTAAAAACTGACTTGTGCTTACTATTTTTAATATTGCAGTAATGAAATGACCAACAGTATTTGAATGCTACCATTTAAAATATATGGTTAATTGCTAACTAACTTCAAATTTATCAGAGCTAGGCTGAATTTGGTATTATAGCATAAACCAAGACTAAACCAGAGCTTAAATCTGCCTAAACTAGGTTCCAAATTTAGTAGAATTTTAGAGTAAACTAGTACTAAGACTAAACCATGGGTAAACAAAGCTAAACTCAAGACTGACTCAAACTTCATGGGAAGCACACCTCCGCCCAGCATTGGCCCTATCTCACAATGGTAAAGTTATAGGGTCTAGACCTTGGCTGGAACTGCACAGCTTGTAGTTCAGAGTTACATTTTCTGTGCATTAAATCAAACACAGCCCTTAAATTGGCAAAAAAAAGCCACTATACTAATTTTGTTACTGACATCTTGTGGCTGAAGTTAGTATCTGGCCCTATTTGGCAATGGTACAAAATCTGTAACAAACAAACAAACAAACTTGTGTTCACACCATAATCTAATCATTCTTCCATTACTGCCCTTTCCTGAAAACAAACCAGCAACTGTCTGCAAAAGCATAACCTTCTTGATGGAGGATTCATGGCAGACACTGTATCTGAGAGTTTGCTGTAGCTTAAACAAGCTATTGCTAATATACATTATTTATGCTATAGCTGGTGAATACAGATTATGAATCCTATTACTTGATAATAGCCATATGTTGTATGTTGGATAAGCTCATGTTATTGAATATACTCATCCTTTTCCAGGGGGAATATATACATATATATATATATATATATTTCCAAATCTCAAACCTCATTTTATTCTGAACAAGGTTCATCCACTTGTAGATCTGCTGTATTTTCTTTGGCACCACATCCACCATTTTGCTAACATCACTGTTTCAGTCTGCCTTCCAAAAACGTGCCGTACATGTCAAATAACAAAATGATGAACTGCAGACAGAGTGCAGCGTGTGCACATACAGCACATAGTTGTAGAAGCTCGTAGTAGTGGAAAAAGAGGGATTTCTGCTGTGGTTTTAAAGGTTATGGAACATATTTAGCCTTTAAGCAACAGAAATGGTAAACTTTAATGCTATACCCTCAATACCTTAACTTAATTATATTGTGCTTATGCAATGTTGTTTGGTAGTAATTGCTTTTGTGCATTTTGCGGCTTCATTCATTTACATACTGATTGTTTTCCTGGACAACCAGTGGGCCTTTGAGTTAATTATAGATGAAATATGAATCTTCCTTTCATTTAGTGGCTTGGTATTCCTTTATCACACATTCAACATAAAACATGATTTGATAAAATTTTTCAGCCTCATTTATACAATAACCATAACAGGATGGAAATTGGCATGCATCAAGTATGTATGCAAGAATTTTAAAAACATAGTAACACCAGAGTTGACACTGTTGATGAACGCATTATATAGTGTATTTTAAAAACACTCAGTTGCAAATAAGATTGCTGCACAATACTGTAAATTTAAAAAATGACAATGACGGTTTTTGCATTGCAGGAAAACACTTGTTTTGTTCATTCATTTATTTTTAATATTATTATCCATTTAGTCAGTATTCAGCTCCACAGCGGCTTTGGGCTTGAGGCGGGTTACCCCTTGGACAATGGCCATATAGTCACATGACATACATGAGAGACTACAGTTCACTCTGATATTCTTTAACTATAGGCACTTTAGATTTTCTGGTTGACTTGTACATATCTGGGGATCATGATCTTCTTGCTGTATGGCTAAAACACCGATCTCTATATTGATCATTTTGCTAAATATTCCTCAAGGCAAACCTGTTTCAGTTTTGACACAAACAAGTCCACTATATTCTTTTTATACATATACTGTGATGGCTGATAATGCACTAACTATAACTGAAAAGTGACATAAATGAAACAATAACACTAAAATATTGCAGAGGACGAAATAAAACAGCTATATAATGGCCATGCAGATGGTAGTTATTGAGGTAATTCGAAAAATTGTCAGAATTTCAGGCAATAGAAAAGTGATAGAAAGCACAGGGCAGTGCCTGCCTCTTCGTTCCTTACGGTCTGTCTACATTTGCATGAGAAGACTTCTGCGAGGCTGCTGCAAACGTTAAGCAGTGTTTTTGCAGATGAAGGACAAGGCTCTGATGTGGCAATAGATTCATGAATGAATGAGAAATGAACAGTTGCGCAAGTAAAATGTAAAATGTAATTTGTGTTGACACTTAAACAGACATGAGGGCTTTGAGGTTGCCTAGGCAACTGGTGCCTGTGTTGTGGATGGGCTGGTGGGCGGGCAGTGGATGGGGGCTGGTGGGCCGGGAGAGCGGAGGCAGCCGATTGGCCCAGAGCACATGTTACAGGAGCAGGATCTCTGACAGCAGTGTGACCCCCGACCATCTGCTGTGAACCAGGGGGGCACCACAACGGGACGAGGCACTGGTACAATGACACAATAGCTGGCTGTGGATGGGAACAATCACAGGACACCAACGGGGCTTGTAAACTCTGATTTTAGAAATTTTGTCTGAAGTGGTTTCCTGTAAGGTCCCATACAAGTGCCAATCTGTTCATGTTGCAGTTGAATAAAATGATTGCAACTGGTGGAGTCTAACTATTGTGTGTTTAACTAACCTGGTTGGCCATTGTAATTCTTTTCTATTTCATACAGAGAATTGGTCTGGTCTCTGTGGATTTGAGTTGGATTTCCAAGGTATAGTACATACAGATTGAACAGCTTCTGAACTCTAATTAGTAAACCCAACTGCTTACAGTGGCAATCAAAAGTATGTGCCCCCCTTAGCATTTTTCATTTATTGTTGCCTTACAACCCGGAATTTAAATGCATCAATGAAAGGTTCATATAAGTCACTTTACATTAGAGCCTGACCGATATATAGGCCAATAATTGACAATTTTCTAATGGGCTATATTGGCCGATACATATGGCCGATATCCTCTGATATAAACAGTACTATTTTTACTGTGTGCTGGAGTGCTGGAACAAGACCTGTTTACTTGCAATTGATGGCCTTCTGCTATTTGTGCAGCAGAGGGTGTGAGGTGGTTTCAAACAGTTGGGCTTGTATACTGCAATTTATAGGAAACAGCCCAAATTGCCTTCTCATGGCCTGAAAATCTCAAAAAGGCAATAAAAATATTTTGCTCCTTTTTCTGCCATAAAACCTCATAGAACAAAAAATCAAAATGCATTTTGTAGTTCTCTTCATGCTCTACTTGCAGAGCAAGTTCTAATGCAATTTAAGTTAAACAAATTTAGTTAAAGCTAAATAAAATAAATATAATACATAAAATACATACAATCAGCATATAGAACAATAAGCAGCTTCCTGCAACATTTTAAAAAGATGTTTAGTCTAATAAAGTGGCCTGGGATGTACACGCCATATTTATGTAAACAAGAGCAGGAAGAAAAATGCTTTAAAATACTTTTGCCTAATGTATAAATGTATCGGATATCTTTTTTTTTTTGTTACCTAATTTTTTGAGGTATCGACCTCAAAAAATCCACATCAGTCGGGCTCTACTTTACATCACATGACAACTTTGAAAATGGTAAAAAAAAAAAAAAGTATTGTCCTGCAAATTAGAAATATGACCGAAAAACAGAAAACTTGAGCATACAAAAGTATGTACCCCATTTTTAAGAGGCCCCTAAATGAGACCCGGTGTTACTCACCCTCTGAAGTCATAGAAATAGTTAGATAAGATTGGCCTGACTGCAATTCAACTGTCATTATGCCAAAAAACACAATTTACAGTAATTCATAATTACAACATGTAAAAGATAAGGAACCACACCAAACCTGCCTAAAGAGGACCATCTAAAACTCAAACTGGGCAAGGAGTGCATTCATCAGAGGGGAAACAATTAGACCAAAGGTGACCCTGAAAGAGCTGCAGAGCTCCACAGCAGAGACTGTTGTATCTGTCCACAGGACCACTCTGAACCATACGCTCCACAGAGGTGGGCTGTGTGGAAGAGCGGCCATTGCTTGAAGAAAATAATAAGAAAACATGTTTTGTGTTTGCCAAAAGGCACGTGGAAGACTCCCCAAACACGGGAAGGTCCTCTGTCCAGATACAATTAAAAACAGCCATCAATGAAAGATGCTATGTGTAGCACAAACCTAACACTGTCCTGCTGTGGGGATATTTGTCATTGGTAGGGACTGAAACTGCTCAGAACTGAACGAATGAAGGATGGAGCTAAACACAGGACATTTTTTAAAGAAAAAGACTCAAACTGTGCTGTACAGTGCATCCAACCTGAGGGAGCTTGAGCTGTTTTTAGATGAAGAATGAGCACAAATCCCAGATTTGTGCTCATTCTCATCCACTTATCCTAGAAAAGTTGGAACTGAAAGTCCTTCAGATGGTGTTTTTTGCATTTTCATAGTTGTTGTCATGTGATGTAAAGTGACTGACATGAACCTGTCAAAGATCCATTTAAATTCCAGTTTGGAAGGCAACAATAAAGGAAAAATGCTAAGGTGGGTACATACTGTTGCTTGTCACTGTATATATGAAAGCTATTTGAAAATCAACCAATCTGCTGAATTGTATAGACATTGCCATTGTTGGTCAACTACTGGTCCAATTGGATTTGTAGCAAGTGAATATTGTGCTGAATTGTAGAGGCCAGACCCATTTCCTTTGACCCAGCGCAGAAGTCTGGCTGCCCAGACTTGCTCTATACACTTAAGTCTGGTTGTGTGGTGCCTTCATGCTTCAAATGTAAAATCTGAAGTATTAAAGTACAGGCCATTATGTGGGTGGCGCTTGTGTCTATCAAGTGGTCTATTTATCTCTTCAAGTGGTGAATTGTCTGTGTACATACAGTAGGTTTGGTTTCAAGTCAAAAAATACATCCTTTAGATTTTAGCCATTGTTGTAGTACTTTTAGAAAGAGGGCAATTAAAATGGAGGACCACTTTAACCTGCTGCTTTCTTCTTCTTCTAGCTCTAAATATATATCAAAGATAAAAGTAAGATATTTCTGCAGGTAGTGTTATTAATGTCAGAAATCTACCATCATGTTCTACCTGTCTTGTCTTTAAGCTGTTCATTGTGGCAGAAAGGGCTGAAAACTCAATTTTTAGATATATGAAGTGTGGAATGGCAACCTGTATGATTGCCATGCTGGTACTGATGAAGCAGTATGTGGCAGACTTCAGAAGAATTGTATTATATTATACACTGATAAAATAAAAGTTAGTCTTATTAGCAATAATCCTAATTGGTTGTGTGGTGGTTCCATGGTTGCAATCTAAAATGTGGGTAGGAATAATTTGGCTCTAATGCTCTTTTAGTCTATAATTCCCCTAGCACTTTCAATACTTAAAAAAGGTATTAAGCTACTGTATCTACAAGGACATATAACCCATTTGGAAATCCTTTTTGTGATGAATTGGCCTTGCTGTGGAACATTTGTAGAGCCATTTGAGGTAATAAATTAGGAATATAAATGAATTTCTCCACCTCATGACAGTTTGACAAATTTACTACAGGAATCACTGATAATATAATTGAAATAGTCTAAGTGCACATTTTGCAAGCTGCAAAAGAACTTCTAGCTTTAGACAAGTGAGGACTTTTATACAAGGATTATGAAGATGGAAGACTTGGAGATGATTTATGGCTTACTCATAGACTGACTTAAAAAAATGTGTATAGTAAGAAACATAATGACAAGCTATTTCAGCAGAAAGTGTTGTTGTTGTCGGCCATCTTTGTTGAAAGTTTGTTGCTGTGCAGGATTATAAAATTTGACCTCATTCATAGTGGCATGTAATTTTTTGTAAGCTTTTTACCTTTGCTGTTACCTATGCTTTCTTTTAATATATAATGAACTAGATAACTTAGAACCTTCAAAAACATCTTTACAAACAATACTAAAGGATATATTATGTAAAATTGACTTTCAGAGGTTTCTTCCGTGTTATAATGTTGTTCCCCCATCAACATCATACCTGCAGTTGTGTTTTGCTTCATTCACGCCCGTTTAAGTAATCCTCTGTTCTTTGGCACAGCTATTCTTAGCCCTCTATATGCTCAGTTGCACAAACCTTTGTATATTCCTCGCCCACTCCAGGAAGCACTGACCAATCAACAAGCCCTCTACATCCAGTCTGCTCTCATTCATTTATCCAAAAAATGGTGTATAGCTCTGTTACCACTGATTCCTCACAGCTAATGTTTTACAGGTTCTAAAACATGAAATGCTGCTCTCGAGGTGACCAAGATTGGACTAAATATATGAACGAATGCATAATATAGCCCATTTAAACATAATTGTTGAACATATACAGGTACAAATCAAAAAAATTTGAATATTGCGTGTGTATGCAATACATTTCTTGTTTGAATAAACAGAGCAACCCAGTTACCATAATAATAATCATCAAATAATTTTTTACTTTAAATTTCCATATTGCAAACCCACACTTAGTCAAATTGAGTTTAGCAGCACAACGCTAATTCTCTGTGCTCTCTAAAAGCCATCTTAATCTTATGTGCATTTAATTTCAAGTTGACAACTTCCACGAAATGTTAAGAGCATCCACAACAGGAGTGTGCCAGATTGCGCTCGCCGCGGCCCATGCACCAGCAGCGTGCAGTGAGAGGCTGGGAGACGGATATTACATAAGAGGCTCATCAGTGGGGTAGTGGCCCACGCACTCCGCATCCTCGCTGGAAATTCTCACTGTTGATCGTCCGCTCGCTCAAACTAAGAACAAAATGGCTGAGGTGACTTGCCGAAGGGGGTAAAAAAGCAACACAGGCTGCAAGTTTATGTAAACAGTAACAGTCATTAAAAATGCAATGCAAATGAGCTGTGTACAACTATGAATTCATGGAGAGGGAGACAAGTGACAGCCAATGTACTCACAAGCTAGATTTATTGCTACATGTAAATAATTGTTAATTAGATTCTATCTCCAAAATGAGAATTATTTATCAGAGTATTAATAAGTAGACCTGCTAATATCCGTGTTTAATCACCCGTCTTGAATACTCCACTGTGCCATTTACTTTCTTAAACAAGCAAAAATGAATAGTGTTGGTGTTATGGTTAGAGTGCATATCATGTATAAAACAATAGGACTTTGATTAATTGAGTTGTCTGCTGGTTCAGAGCACTTAAACTCAGCAATGAGCAAGTGTCTGAGTTGAGAACAGGATCCAAGGCATTACAATGATTAAACATAGTGATGTGGGTTGTATTTAAATTTGATTAAACTTATGTTCATATGTTGCTGGTTTGCAATTTTTCAAAACCCAACTCAATTAGAATGCAAGGCTGAACTATCTCTAAGCATCACTTCTTTAATATCAAATGTAAAATTAGCAATTTTTTGTTTGTTGTTTTGTGTCATGGAAAATCACCTTTCTATTAAGCCTGTCGTTCTGTAACTGGCTGCTTGCAACTTTGTCATTAGTTTCTGAGAAATTGAAGATCTCTTGAGATAAAATAGTGAATTACTACCACAACTTTGACCCCTTGGCTTTGACATGTTTGGTCAGAAGCACTGGTTGCAAATACGGCTGCACAATAGATAGTATGGAAAATCTATCACTGTCAGACTATCAATAACTGGAATCACTGGAACAGCTTGTATTGCAATATTATTGTTTTTTCTTTATAATATGTGCATTGTGGAAGTGCTGTAGTCAAGACCGTACCAATCGAGACCAAGATCAGTTCGAGTCCAGAGTGAACCGAGACCAAGACAAGGTCAAGACTTTCAGGGTTCAAGACAGAGTGGAGACCGAGATCAATGCAAACCAAGACCAGGTCGAGACCAAGCTCAGTGAACTAACACTAAATCAAGGGGGAAAGTAAAACAAATGTGGTTAAAATACAAAAATTATTATTTTAATGATCTAATGCAATAGACCCCACAAATGGAGACAGATCACTTTCCTGGTTCTCCTTATGTGGAAAACTAATTACTCCAAAATTATGAAAAATAGCATTTTCTTATAATGTTTGGTAAATAAAATTTTTGAGACTGCCACATCCGAGACTGACACCAAAACTGTAAAAAAATGGACTCTAGACCTACAACACTACATTGTGGCATGGCTAACTTAGGAAGAGCTGTGCAAGGGTTCAACCAGTAGAAGTGGAAGAAGAGCTTAATACTTTTTTATATCATCCAATGGACGTTTGTGATTTTTATTTTGCTTTTTGCTTTTGATACAGTATAGTGACAGGGAAAAGGGTAAAGAGACTGAGGAATGACATGGAGTAAACTGGCCAAAGCCAGGAATCAAACCCAGGCCATTTTGGTATGTGGCACATGCTCTACCAGAAGTGCCACTGAAGCCTCCCCCATCCAATGTGACTTACTATGCCAGAATAGATTTAAAAATCACAAATCTTACATTCACTGCAGTATTGCCTGTTGCAAATCACATACTTAAATCACACTTTCATGGACAAACATACTGGCAAGAACTAGCTTTTATCCAAATAAGATAAATATTAGTTCAAAATCATCAAATCTTTACCACTTACTGTTTTTCCCCATTTTGGCATGCCTTTTAATTTTGATTTGATTTCAATACAGTCTTTTTACAACAAACTTAACAGGATGAAAAAACCTACTGAACTCAAATGGAAAAATTAATTTATTATTTACTCTTTTTTTCATAAATTACATAATCTTAGGTGGAGATGTTTTATACTAGAGCTTAGTTATTCCTGATTGTCCACTTATACTGTTTCCCCTCCATACACAGCAACAGTGACCCCATGTGGTGATTCCATACCACTGCACACACATCACAGCTTCTACTCCTGATCTTACAGTATAACAAGCATGCATTGACTTTACAACTGCAGAGCCAAAAAATGTGTAGAGTCTACAATAGCCTGACTGTACTGTTTTACCCATAAGCTCCGGGGGCAGCAGGAATGAAGGGGTGCCTGCCTGTTACGCTGTCTGTGCACAGAACGTGGGCACAGCTTATGTTGGGATTTAGATGAAGCTCCTCCGTTTATTGTGTCATGGCAGCGCTCCGATGTTGGCTAAAGCCAGATTAGCTATTTGTTTGCTCTCTCCAGATATCCCTTCTCCCGCGGGTTACACTCAGATAGTATGATGTTTTTGATTGTTATCTTAGGATCTAGTGCTTTATCAATCTGGAGTATCATAAGAGGTCTGTGTGTCAGAATAGTAAATGTAAAATGAATGAAATGGTACTTAAAATGGAGGATTTACTGTATGTTTGCAAGAAGTGGCCGGTGGCTAAAGCTTGTTGTGGCAAAAATCAATTAAAATGACATTACTGAGAATCTAATCTAATGTTGCAGCACTAATGGCTTTTACATAGCCCCTCTCACCCTTGAAAAACATTACCGGCTTTGTCCATTTAGGTTTAGAATATATTTAAAATTGGGTTGCCATTTTAAGGCTTTGTCATAAAACAAAGATGGCTAACAGAAGCATAAAGTTTGACCTTTCCCAGTTGCTGTTAACGGCATATAATCTTGTCATCAGTGACTTAGCTTGATTAAAAGCGCACCATTCAACGCAAGGATTACTGACAATGACAAGACTGGCAATGTAAAACAAAAAGAAAACAAATAAAATATCAACTGATTTTTGTTATTTAGTGAGCCCACACTTGAAATCTGAGTGACCTCTTAGAAATTAAGCTAAGCTGTTTGGCAAGCAACAAGTCACTTTTTTCTAGTCAGTTTTTCTATTACGTTTTAAGAGTCAATTAATCACTTAAAGTTTACCACCTACTAATAAAATAATTCATACATTCATTATAAAGGGCATTTTTAAGTAGCCCTTTGTTAACTTCAATAAAATAGTTTTGACTTCTGTTTGATTAGCTCTGCCAACACTGGTGTGATGCTTATGCCAGATGGCCTTTTATTTCTTTTTGCCTAGGTAGTGTTAGTTTTGCATAGTCATTAACTTTACTGGCATCTGTCGCAACACAACACAGACATACTAATGCAGTCATTTTGTATTTCATCAAAAAATCTAGCATTCTCAGGATCCCATTTTTCTATTTTATACAATAAATTTGTCTGGTCTATGTGGATGTTAGTAGTATATTCAAGGGGCAGGACCATCAGACACAGAACAAAGTGTCTCTGGAACCAATTGGGTATACCACTCATTAGAGTTTATTAATGCTTGTTTATTTATTTATTTTTTTCCAAATGTTATGATTTGTCCAACAGGATTTCTGCCAAGTGGAAATGACTATGTAGGTGGACTGCACATTGAAATAAAAATATATTACGTCACGTTCAGCTGGACACAATAGTCAACCATATTTTAGAATTCAGTTCACCAGTCTTAAGAAAACCTTTTAAAATGGTACATACATACATACAATATATATATATATATATATATATATATATATATATATATATATATATATATATATATATATATATATATATATATATATATATATATTTTACTCAATGGCCAAGTTGTTTTTGTTTACATTTTTTGTTTGGACAATGCAATACAGGGTAAGAAACAATCAGAAAAGAGATCCTTGTTTTGATTTAGACCTCAGTACTGTTTTCAAACCAGTATGAGCGCATGCTGCTTACAGTACCTTTTAGTGTGTACATTGGCCAACTCCACTGAAATAATAATTTAGTAACTAACTGAGTTCACTAAATGCTCATTGACAATACATCCTTAAATGAAATATGAGTTAAAAGTTTTTCACTGAAGCTTTGTTAAAGTCAGGCTGACTTTATATTATGCTGGATGAACAATGGCTCACTGACTCCAAGCTTATGAGTAATCTAGCCTTGTGAATACCTCTTGGATCCATATTTCTCCCGGCCTTAGCTATATTACTGTCTGACTCACCGTCAGACCATTAGATGAGACAGGTTTACTGTGGACTGAGCAGCTATTTACACCTGAGAAGGACAATTAGCAGTCCTTCTCCCACATACCTTTATTTTTAGTCCAGACCGTGCAATTGTCAAGAGGG
The DNA here is from genome assembly GCA_020698575.1 of Bostrychus sinensis. Taxonomy (NCBI): domain Eukaryota; kingdom Metazoa; phylum Chordata; class Actinopteri; order Gobiiformes; family Eleotridae; genus Bostrychus; species Bostrychus sinensis. Next base: position 25,202,999 of record CM036256.1, read on the forward strand.
TTTATTCAAGGCCAGTGCCCCGCAGGGTCCTTGGTGCAGGTTATGCCTCCTCAGCGCTGTTTGTTTTCAGCCGAATGTGCATGTGTCATGACTTTTGGTGAGCATATGCCATGAGCCCTCGAATCACAAAAGCTGACTTACTTAAAGCCTCAGAAAAGCCTGCTTCAAATCAGGCTCAATCCGCAGAGCAGCTGCTTATCTGTCAAGTATGTCTCCAGCAAACATGTATTTAGTCAGTTTACACAGTATGTTAATTTGCCATTTGAGTGGCAAGAAATTACCAGCGAGAGCGGGTATGTACAATTACGTGTTGCCCTAAATATTTTCCATGTTGTTTCTTGCCTTAGGTACTGCTTGGTGTGTGGTTTAATGGTTCTTTGGAATACTAAGGTTAGAGGACACACTATTATCTTTTGCATTTTTATTTTTATTATACCATATCAAACCATACCAAATCAAACTATACTACTTTGAAAGAAGATCCTTGAACATATCTGTCAATTCCTATTAGACAGAGATTTTGTGCTGTGTTTTCAAGTTAAGTGGTTGCCAAGGATACCACAGTGGCAACAAATTGGAAGAAAAGCTGGCAGCATTATAATTTTCTGAAAACATTTTTTCATTACCACAACTCCAGATTTTTGTATCCCTACCACACTGTGACTTTAGCTATCACTGTGGAAACCTGTTGTAAAAGCTCTTACTTTATTGCATAGTCTTGTCAAGTAAATCAACTTTATATAGAACCATTCAATGTAGGATTTAAAAGTGCAGCTTAATGCGAGTGCACAAATTAATTACATTTCACATTGTGTCTGTAAATCACTGTACACCATACAACAGACAGTGTAACTGGATTGTTAAATAAAGATATTATGTCAGTATAAGAAAATTTTGATAATCTCTGAAAATGCTAAAACTTAAAATTATCAGTATGATGATATGCTTTCATTGTTGTTAGCTAATTGGCTTTGTAAATGACAATATATGCTAAAATCTTTTTTAATTTTACTAGCTTGACCAAACCTCAGAAATACTCCCTTACTGACACTGCCTGTTGCACACAGCACCTCTATTATGAGTGGATTGAAAAACAAACACCTAACACATAACCTGTTTATCAAGATTGCTTAAAATTTATATTACACTTGTTAAACCCTTAATATGGGTTTTGGTTGGGTAGGTCTTCTTCTGGCATCCTGCCTATTGTCTATTAAGGTACATAAATCAGTCTATAATGTGTAATCTTTCAAAATAAATCCATTTGGGTATGTGCATGCATATGTTGAAGTTATAATGCAACAACAACCAAAAAATATCCTGTCATGTTGATTTAAACCCAATCTCAAGCAAGAAGCATCACCCTTGTGCAAAATAAGAAATTAAATGGATCTAATAGTTAATAGACACCACCATTTTGCTCCCTGACACACAGTCTAATCTTTTGCACATCCTCTTTTAAAGAAGTGTTCAGATTTCAGCGCTGTATTTTTTGTAGTTCAAGCACTAAATTCATTGATGTGTTTGATCCAGTTTAATAGGGTAGAATGCATTGATGTGGTCTAGAGTCATCGTGACTGTATTCAACACAAAGAAGGAACATCAAAGCCTTGGAAAAACCACTACCGCTTAAAGTCAAGTCAGCAAGAGTTCACTCATTCACGTTTTATAATCACTGTTTCCTGTTACATCACAGTTATCAAGGAGCAAGGTTGACTTTTTTCTCAAACATACCTAAAATACCTAAGCTTATAATACACATTTACTTGAAGAGGACAGAAAAAGTACTTCTTTTAAAAGTTGATGGTTCACTAGCATAAATGGATGGCAGTTTGGGATGCAGTTAGCTTATGGCTCTCACTTTCGTCATACTCGTTTGTAAAAGTTCATGCAGTGTTTCAGGAGTGTTTCTCTACATACTCCAAAAGCATGGAAAGCAGGTATAAGAATAAGAATAAGAAAACCTTTATTAGTCCCTCAGTGGGGAAACTGCATATACAAATACTCCTGTCTGACACACAGAAACTTTTAAACAGCATTCCCATGGCTGTGTACATTGCATTATTATAATTCTTCACTGTAATGTTTGGTATGCAGCATGCATACTTACTTGTGCAACTTGATAATAAAAACTAAGTAACTCCATATTTAAGACAGCAATAACACATAAAGGATAAAGGTGCATAGAATAGATAAAGGTGCCCAAGCATAACTTGACAATAAAAGGTCCTTAAATAAACCCGAAGAATATATTGTACTGTTTATTGCAGCTGTAAACTGCATTAAACTTGCATTTTTACCACTACAAAATAAGTATTTAATCTTCCCTTTTTTTAAATAATCTATAATGTTTTTCTAGCATGAATTTGTCTGTGAAACAACATTAAAAAGTTAAGTTTGGTGTTTGATGACATTTTCAGGAAAGGTCAGTTTTAGGCTTAGGAAAATGATTACTATTTGTGGATTCAAATCACTGTCTGGATCTTCTTGGAGGTTTGTCCTAGTAGTGATTCTAGTAGTTATAGGTAATGCATTTATGTTTAGAAAGCCAACTTCAAAATGTATTTGTTTCTTAAAACATTTTACATTTATATTGCACCTATATACCAAACTACCTAAACCATCTTGCACAAACATGGCTATAGAAAAGTGTGATGGGACATGTTAGCATAAGAGTAATATGCTGTCAATTTTTTATTCATTCATCTTTTTCTGCTTATTCTCATTAGGGGTTGTGGGTGACTGAAGCCTATCCCAGCAACTACAGGCAATAGGCGCGGTACATCCTGGACTATGGCGAGTTTGCCGCAGGTTACAGAAACCTACACAGACAGACAACCATTGCCTCTCACATTCATTTACTATGGGCAATTTAAAGTCACCATTTCTCCTTACACATTCACATCTTTGGGCAATGGAAGGAAGCCGGAGTACCTTGACATGCAGACTCCTTATGCTTAATTTTTATTCCAAAATGGCTTTATTAATAACATATCTGAATCAATTACATTCATCATTTTATACCGTCCCCTGAATATAGCAGCTATTTGTCCATAGACACTTGGCTTATGAGAGACCATTTGTGACATAACTCCTGCCATTCCGCAGCTGTCACAATGATGAGACGTTAAACTGACAACTTGTGTCTCACTGCTCTCATTGGCATGCGGCCTGAGCGTCACAACAGCTGGTTCACTACTGCCCAGACAAAGGTCCTATCAGTGGAAAATAACTACGACACACTCATCTCTTTTACCTTCTGATCCCTCGCCACTGACCTTGACACTGTTTACTCAGCACGCAGTCTGACGAGAACGGCTATTTTTCCACCATCTCACCTTTTCAGCAGGGTTTCTCTTTTCAGGAGCACGCACACCTGTCCCTTCCAGCAAGCAGCCCAGAAATAGTGACCTATTATTATGTTTACATGCAGAGCTTAGTAGAGCTTACTATGCTCATAAATCGATTAACTGTATTTGTGTCTGACAGCTTTGTCCCCAGCAGTCTGCTATATAACAGTGCTTCACTATTTACCAGCATTTAGACTTGCGTAAAGTAAGTGGACTTGTTTTTAGTGTAGGCCAGGCTAATCACTATAATATTAACTTTGCAAAATGAACACAAACACTACAAAGTCAGAAACCTTTGTCCCTCAATAGGCAACTACTCCCTCTGAAATCACAGTGACTAGACTTTAGCTTTCTCTGTTTTACTATTTACACTGGCTTGCAAAAGTATTCATCCTCCTTAGCATTTTCCCTATATTGTTGCCTTATAACCAGGAATTTGACTGGGAGGTTTATATCAGTCACTTTACATCACATGCAAACAATTATGAAGATGCAGAATATTTTTCATTGAAGCAAACAAGAAATATTACATAAAAATAAAAAACTTGAATGTGCACACGTATTCATTCCCTGAAGTCAGTACTTTGTAGAACTACCTTTTGAAGGATTTTTTTAGGATTTGTTTTTATAAGTTTGGTACATAAAATCTCTAGTAGTTTGAGCTCCTTCAAGTTAGATGCATTGTGCAGCACATTTTTAGTCATTTTCTTCAAGATTTGTCCTGTATTTAGCACCATAATTCATCCCCTCATTTCTGCCCAGTTTCACAGTCCCTACCAATGACAAATATCCCCACAGCAGGACACTGCCACCACCACGCTTCACTTTAGAGAGGGGGCTTTGTGTTAGATATAACATCTTTCATTGATGGCATATTTTAATATTATCTGGAAAGAGGACCTTCCCTGTGTTTGAGGAGTCTCCCACGTGCCTTTTGGCAAACACAAAACATGCTTTCTTATTTTTTTCTCCAAGCAATGGCTTTTTTCTGTCCACTCTTCCACACAGCCCAGCTCTGTGGAGCGTATGGTTCAGAGTGGTCCTGTGGACAGATACAACAGTCTCCGCTGTGGAGCTCTGCAGCTCTTTCAGAGTCACCTTTGGTCTTATTGTTGCCTCTCTGATGAGTGCACTCCTTGCCCGGTTTGTGAGTTTTAGATGTTGTCTCTAGGCAGGTTTGGTGTGGATCCCTATTTTTAACATGTTGTAATGATGAATTAAAGTGTGTTTTGTGGAATTATACCCGTTGAATTGCAGACAAGTAGACTGAGGGTGAGTAACTCTGGATCTTTTTTAGGGACCTCTTTAAAAAGGATATGAAAACTCAAGTTTTCTCTTTTTCTGTAATATGTCCTATTTGCTTCACACAAAAAAATATTTAGCGTCATAGTTGTTGGCATGTGATGTAAAGTGACTGACATAAACCTCCCATTTCAATTACTGGTTGTAAGGCAGCAATAAAGGAAAGAGGGGTGAATACTTTTGCAAGCCATTGTGTAAGAGAGACCTAAACAACCAACAAACATGTTAGATGGGCGGCAGTAGAGACTTTCACCCACTAACTCAAAGGTTGGTGGTTCAAGCCCTGCTACCGGCATTGCAAACTGTCATTGTGTCCTTGGGCAAGGCACTCCACCCATCTTGCCTATGTATAAATGTGTTAGTGTGCTGTGTGGTGGTCGAAGGGGCTGTAGGCACATATTGTCAGTCAGCTTACCGAGTGTGACTGAGGAGTGAATGAATAATGCAATGTAAAGCGCTTTGAGTATCTAGAAAGGTGCTATATAAATCCAATGCATTATTAGTATTTTTATTATTATTATTGTTATTATGTTAACACTGGTCTTGTTTTGTCATTTGTTTACATGTACTATTCTAGACCACATTCTGGCATTCTTAATCTGGGTAAGCTGTATATATGGGGCAATTTTCTAACAATGACTCTCATTACCTAGGTATCTTACTCCAATTAAGAAAAAGTATACCTTTCCCAATCAGACTAAGTAAAACTCCTGTTATATGAACAAAGGCAATAGTTCAAATGTCCTTTTCTTGCATGTAACTACATTGACTGTTTACTCTGCACTAGTCAGACAAGAGCGACTATTTTCTGCACCTTCTTTTTAAACCATCTCGCCTGGAGCAACACCTTTTCAGCAGATTTCTCTCTCCACGAGCGCTCACACCTGTCTGTTCATGCCGGCAGGCTAGAAATAGTTGCACACTGCAGCACGGTTCTTCTACAAAGGGGTGGGGAACCATGTGACCTCACAAACTACAACCTATGGAGATGCCAGAGTAAAAATAGACCTATCTTCTTTCTTCTTCTCTTCTCCAAGGAGGAGGGGAGGACTTCCCTTGAATCGCATTAGTCCCGGAGACTCTGCAGTTATCTATCATGCCTGCTTACGCAACACTAAATCACGTTATAGAATCTTCCCAAAAGGTGTGGGCGCTCGCGTGAAGCCTCTGTGCTTTCCTGAACTGGCAATAATTTGTAAGAGAGGCTAGATAAAGAATAGGTCTCCCTTTCTCGTGGGACTGCTGCTGATGCTGGGTGGATAGATGTGGGCAGACGGGCTGGAGTTGAGGATGGAGAGGCACAGAATGGAGGAGTATGAGGAGGAGGGAAAAACCTGGAGGATTTCACATTCTTGCTTTTTTACTGCAGCCACTTTCAGGAGCCAGATGCCAGAGTTTCTCAGTGAAGTGTGTCTGTGCATTTTCCCAATCAAATTATTGTCTGTCTAATTCAATTGTACTGACCAATCATAGCTGTTTATAAAGTGGGTGGGATTCATGTAATGCTATGTTCTCTGATAGGTTGTAACATTTTTTCAGAGGCAGTATATTCTACATGTTGGCACTGCTCCTGTTTTCGCATTGGTTTAGCTGTGTCCATTTATTGAGCTAATTTGAAATCAAACATCACTTGCTGAGACCAGATTAAATAGAAAAAGAATTTGGATAGCTGGCCAGGCTATCCTATTTTATCCGGGACTAATTTGCCACCTCAAAACAGGTCATTTCATCCAACTAAAGCGCTTACCTTGTCATAGTGTATTTATCTTATAGCCACTTTCTCTGTACTGTGGGCAGCCATTAATTCAGTGTTGTTCAATGGTAGCGTCTCTATAGTGGAACATGTGATTGTCTTATTCTTTTAGTTTTAATCTATTGAAATCCTCATGATAAGCCTACGTATCATCCTGAGGTCTTATTTTTTTACACTGATATTTTCATTGCAATATGGTTAGGTGGTTAAACGGTTTTATGCCATAAAAAACATATTTCATTCAATTTAGCAAAAGGCTTTAGTGGCAGAAAGGGGAATCAATTGGTAAAAAAACGTTGAAACAAAAGTGTAGGAGGCCATATCACTTGAGCTAAATGGGGCTGTAACGGTGAATGATAATGTACACGGCAGACAAGACACTCACTCGTAAGTGCAGTCAAGAGGCTGTTGCTTGAAATATATACACCATGCAGCTAAAATATATCTAAATATTTTGGATAGTGTCACCTTTTGACTGCAGCTCACATTTGCAATGCTAATGTATTGGTAAGCTAATACAATGTTACATTAGTGAATTAGTGTACATTAGCGCAGAGTATTAATTTTTTGACCCAAATCATGTAGTAATGATCATGTGGTGTGTTTGGTGAGCATTAGGCCTGACGGGTAATCACTTGATTGTGGTCATTCTGGACTCCTCAGGCTACATGCCGTGTTCACATTGTTCCAGAATTTTTCTGATTAGCCTCCACTGATTAGTGGTTGCTGAAGTCTACCACAGCTTCTTAGCCCCAATCCACTTGTTGTATTCACATTATTTCTGGCACAGTTAAACATGGTCATGAGTTGTGATGCTTCTTTTCACCAATCAGCTGTCTAAAACTTTGAACCTACCACCTTTGAGGATTTGGCATTGATATTTATTTATATTGAAATAATTTGTAAGCCAATAAACCATATTTATCAGTAATTATGCAGTGTCTATATACTCATTTAAATCCAGGTGGTAGTGCTTTGGATTTACTTATTGCTCATTAGATTTCTATTTGCACCAAACATATTTTATTGCCAATGACTTCTTTTTAACTAAAAAAATTACTATATATCTACTGGCACTTCTACTTCTTCCTGCCTTCCAAGTTTTATAGATGGTAAATCCTAAATTCCCATAGTGAGTTTGAGTAGTGTAAATGGTGTTTTTTCACTTCCTTTTTCTAAGTGTTAGCCCTGCGATTGTGACATCTCATGCACAAAAATAGGCTTCAGCTCTGCAACATTGATGCATTACAGGAGCTAGATTTCAAGTCAGCATAATGTGCCTTAGTAACATAATTTTGCAATTGCTTATTGTTGTGAAGAAGCTATAGCTACCAGCAGCTGTCAGTAAGCATCAAATAATACTATGCCACATTGTTTTATACTTTAAGTGTATCATAGACTGATATAAAATTATTTAAACAATTTTTTTTTATATTTTCACATTATTTCACTTTTTCTTTAGCAATGTAAATAAGCATATACACATACTTTACTGAAGTCTATAGATAAAAAGATGATACCTACCAGGTCTTATATTCATGCTCATGAAACATAAAGGATAAGTGGTAGATTCTGAATGAATATTTGGCACATTATTCTTCCAGAAGAATGACATTTCAAACTGATTGCAGACCAATGACTAGAGCCTCTCCCAGTGAGACCCCCTTTAAGTCTTAACTGGCAGCTGCCTATGATAACTTCCTCCATAGAGACTGCTGGAGTTATTAAACAAATCTCTGTGGTATGTCAGATATATAGTCCCATTAAATTGGGTAGATTCTGACAGTGCAACCCGAAGGGAGAACTCCCCCTTGTCTAATAAAGAAGGCTTGTCAGCGCTTGGAAGAATTCAATCTCTAGGCTCCATGTAAGGCAGAACAAGGCACGTTGATCTTTTGTGGCGTATCTCTGGGAAAAAGTCAGTGTTCAGATGAGTATCGGTTGATATAAATGCCAAGTGAATGTTTTTTTTTTTTTTTTTTTGTCCCTTCAGATTGAAACTGAGGCGCTTGTCTGGACATATGATATCTCACACACAGAAATGCTGATTCTTTGTGATGTTTTTGAAAGCCAATAATCCTCTGTGGTGTTTTTGGGCATGCAGTTGTCAGTGTCATCCTGTGACACTGGCTCTGTTGTAAAAAAATTCAGTATCAAATATACTGTACAGCTTGAAATGGTGCATTCCTCCGAGAGTTATTTTTTTAAGGCCCTGAACCTAGAATCTTGTTATTCATATTGCACACTGAAAAAAGAAAAATACAAGTTTAAAAATGATTCCCCTTAAATAAACTTATTATGGGCCCTTAAAAGCTTAGAGGTTGTCAGACTGAACAGTTTCACCAAAATTTGAAAAGGCCAGAGATTGGTTACATTTGTTGTTATAAGGTAATTATCCTAGCCAAAATTATAAATTTCTGCTCAGCTTTGCAGTCAGCACATGTCACACCTGTGATCTTATACATTAAGAGAACTGTCAGTTTTAACATTTCTTACATATAAATAAATCTGTATTCATATTTATTCAGTTTTCTGCCAAATATGTGAGATCAGATGGAGGTCAATGTAGTAAAGTGCTTTTAACAAAACATGGCTAAGATGCTGAAATTATGTGATGAGCTGCTATGTTCTGATACAGTACAAAAAACACTAGAACACATTCTGGGTGAACACATAAGATTAGTAGACAAGCTTTTTCTTTGTCACAAAATACCAAAACGAGTGATTAGCCAGCAGCAAAGTGATCCAAAAATGAGTCATTGTTGGTCTACAAGTAGATCATTATTGGTCTTAACACTGGTTTTCATGTTTATCTGTTTTTGTTACCCTGTTCCACAGTTTGGCTTTGAAGCAAGCTCAGACTGTTTTCTTCACATCGACTTACTAAGTTCTATAAAAAATAATCACATTGACATTTACATTACATTTTGAACTTCAAAATAATAATAGTAGGAATGGATTTAATTTACAGTGCACTTAACAAGCTTCTCAATGTTCTTAAAGCGCTATACATTAGTCCATTATTCATTACTCCTGAGTCACACTTGGTGGTGTTAAGCTACTTCTGTAGCCACAGCTGCCCTGGGGCAGACTGACGGAAGTGTGGTTGCCTATCTGCCTATGCGGCTTCTCTGACCACCATCAAACACACAATACACTGATACATTCATACATAGGCAAGGTGCGTGCATTGTCTTGCCCAAAAACACAACAAGAGTAGCAGGGATCAAACCGCCAACCTTCGGGTTAGTGGGCAAACGTCTCTACTGACTGAGCTACTGTGCCCCACTGGTAATATTCTTACCTTCATAAATTCATAATATAGGACTAACCTTAAAGCAGGCCTCAAGTCCCAAAAGCTAAATTACAGCACATTGTTGTTGTTTCCCATTAGTCATTGTGTCAGATTTGGCTTTAATTACATTCAGATTTTTGGGTTCCCCTCGACCCGCTGTGCCGATCTGACGCAAAGACAAATGATGAAATGTCTCCCCTTCTCTGTGTACCAAGATGATATATCATTATGTTCAGGACATCTAAAAAAAAATAGATCAAAGAGCATGAAACATTACTTCTTCATATTGACTAATGGATGTGCATTGAAACTTGACCAATTAGGATGGAGATGTTTGGTCTCTCTGTCATGTAGCAAAGGAATAAGATGGAACTAAGCCGCTTTGCCCGAATGTCTGACTGTCTGCGAACATCCAGGATTCTCCCCTAGAATACTGATTCTGTCTTCTCTCTCACCGCTTCTTCATAAATCATTTTAAAGCTATTCAATTTCATGCTTAAGCCAGACTTTTGAAACCTCTGCAGGGTGCTTCTAGGCCTCGAGAATTAAATCTTTTCTTATATGTATCCATCTTGCAGATATTAGCTGACCTTTCTGTATTCATTTTCTATGCTTATTGTTAGCGTGCTTCTTACAAAGGTGCCCGTCAATGCGAGCACCATTTAACTTCTGCTGATGGAGCGTAATTGTAAGTCACCTGTAGCAGCACATCTCCCGGCATGCTTTCACTTGGGATTTGCATCAGTCATGGATATGCCAGTTGAATTGAACGAGCAATTAATCCGGCCCTGAATGCCGAATCAATGATGCGTCACTATCCGGGAGCCATTACTTAATGAAACTTGATTGCATAACGGCTTTAGTACAGGAGGGGCATTGAGGCTTTTCACACAGGCTACAAGTTTGTGAACTCTATGAGCTTGAAGGTTTAAGCAATAAATAGTGGTTAAGAAGCCTCAATATTGACAACCCCTTAAGGACATACTATTCCACTTTGGTGTCGTCAGCGTCCATACCAGTCCCCAAGTTTATTGTCAAAGTGTGCATGGGCGGCATATAAATGGTGACAAAGGAGTGGGAAATTACATGGAAGCTTGTGCACAAACACAACGCTATTCTTGGCCCTCTTTTGAAATGGCAAAGCAGAGAAAAAATCCTTAGAGGAGAAGTCTAAACACAAATAGACAATAGTAGTGTAGTATCTGTGTATCGCTTTTAACCTTAAACCACAATTAAACTAGATGATAATCAGTTGTGGTTCGGTGAGCAGCCTTGGCAAAACAGTACTTTAACTCATACAAGGTTAAAGGGGATTTATGTGATTCTGCACTTAGGGTTAGGGTTGAAACATCAATAGAATATTTATAATTGTTAGTCACAGACTCTGTGGCATATATGGTAACAAACATACCATGTAAACATTGATGGCATGGCATTCTTTATATATACTCTTCAAATGCAATGTAAATGCCTTTTGAAGGTATACCACATATGCAAATGGCCTTGTTCTGAACCTGCATTTTCAATAGTTCTCTTTCTTGTACTCATATGACGTGCATTGTATTCATTCATTTTTCAAGTCCTAACTTTACATACAACACTATACTCTTCTGATTGGATAAATCAGCGCTGTTCTTAATTTATTCCACTACCTATACTTTCCTACTATTATACTTACAAGTCTAAGAAGTTAGTAATAGAATTTTTCACTAATATAATCTCCTCAATATAAATAAAAAAAAATTATTTTGTTTTTTTTATTCATTTTTGGTTAATAGAAAAGAAGACCAGCTGATTTGTCGATTCTGCACGCCATTTGTCCTCTCTTTGCCTCACTGTTACAAAATGACAGAAAATTGCCAAATGAGATTGTAGCTATAAATAGAAACTGGATGAACAATAAGTAACACGAAGACAAAATATTCACATTGTACAGTTATCATACACTCGGCTTAGCTCCGAAGTATAAGGTTGTGTTTTATAGCTGGCTTTTAACATTAAATATATTAAAAAATAACTCACTGACTTCTTGTGCTTGCTGCTTCTTATATCACTTTATACCACTAGGCAGAGTTGGTTTTGTCTTGCATCTGTAGTCACTGACAGTCCAACACAAATGGGAGGAATTTTTGCCAGCGGGCCCCTTACATTGTCTTATATTGGTGTGAAAGAATAGTAACAAAAATGGCTGAATTTTTGGCTAAGCAGTTGTTACTATCACAATCACTACACGTCCCTACCATCCTCTTTTCATTGGAATGAGCTTTACTACATATAATGCCCTTTAGGCATATCATGTTGCAACGTGACAATATCAATTCACGGTTGGACAATTTTGTGATCGACAGCTTCATTTTCTTAAAACAACCACTACATTGTTGCCGTTATAGGACACAAGAATGTAGTGGAAATGCCAGATGGTGCATGACAGATTACACATAGCTGTTGGCAGGTATGTTAAAATCTGTTGCATGTAGTAAGAATTGCTCGAGGGTTACACATACAATATGGAACAAGACAAAGAAGCTTGACCCATTAAAATTATCTCTTGAGCAAGCATCTGAAATTATCGGGCTCAATGGCAGTTGCTTTGGCCTTAGTTACCACATACCAAGTTATGTTTTTGCTGGCGTTGGTTTGTTGGTTGGTTTGTTAGTCTGTTAGCAAAATAAATCAAAACGTACAGTATGGACATGATTTTAAGGAAAGGTCAATAACAGGCCAAGGAAGAAATTATTAGCTTTTCCTATGCTTCGACAACACAACTTGGATCCAGTTTTATATGTGTTTGCTTTGGAGTCTACCATTGTAAAATGTGAGGGCTTTGCAGAAAAATGGATAGAAAATTTACCTCTGAACTACATGATCCCCGGATTGGGTCCAGGTATAGGCACCATATCTTCACCTTTCTGAGATGCGGTATTGCCTTAGTGGAGGTCTGGTGAAGGCTTTTTCTATTTTACTGTTATAGACTTACCTATAGGCTTATGCAATGTACTGTGTTGCTTAGAAACATTGCTTTCTTTACCCGAGTTGTAAAACAATACTGGTCATTAGCTTTAGTTCAGATCGATTTAATTTACCCTCTAGTTTTCTCAGCCAGCATCTTGGCTCATTATACCAGCTCCGTATTATGTAATGCTGCTGCTAATTTCCACAATTACATGGATGCGGTGTGGAACTTCAAAGCTATTGCATAAAAGACATGAGCATAAGGCCTTGTTTGATAAGATACCAGAAGCAAGCGGAGGTTTGCAAACTAATGTAGCAGCGTAGGAAGACTGGGAGCCACCAGCCCACACAGTGCTGCCCATAACACACAATAAAAAACAGTTTCTCTGCACTCCTCCTACACTGTTCATTTTGTCATCTAATATAAGTCCATATAAGTCTATGTGTTTCCCTAACATTCGTACTGACCTTTTTTGTTATTCCATTGCAAAGAGTTCAAATTGAATTTCTGGCTGCAAACAAATGGCAATGTAGCGGCTGGGAGGCTGGTGGTGATAGGTACAAGAAGGAAAAGTCAGAAAGTCAGGACTCCTGCTGAAAATGCATCAGCACTCTTATGCAGCAGAAATACTAATTTGTATGGGTCATATTATCTGTCAAGGAAACAAGAAAATTAACAGTAAGTGACTTGAATGTCAAACATAAGCTCTCCCATCAACAAAGTCCTTATATATATTTTATTACAAATATCAAGAGTGTTGTTAAAGGCTTACAGCTTATTTTGTTGTATTCACAGTGAGCCATAATGCAGAGCGGCGTGCTTTTTTTTAATTTAAATGTAGTGACTGTAGAGACTATTTTAGAGCCAAAAAAACATTATTATAACTTGTAGCAATAAGAAAGTGCAGACCTCCACCAAGGCATTGGGTCAGTCTTGCAATGGTAAAGGTATAGTGCCTTGACCTGAGCTCACACCGGAGTTAAATGCTCTATCCTTTGAGCCACAAACTCCTTATACTGTATCTCATGATGTTCTCACAATTTGTTCCCTTACTGACCCCTTGTGGCTGAAGTTAATATCTTTGGTCTGTCCAAAAAAAACTTGCAGCATTTTTTTTTTTTCCTTGGCCCATAACTTCAAACTCATTCATTTTGTGTAGTTTTTCTAACAGACCAACAAACTAACCAACCAAGAAGCATCAGTGAGAGCATAAAGAAGTTATACATTATATTTTTGGTTTCTTCCATCCAACAGCAGACTGCAGCAATACAACAACTTAAAGTAATTAAATATAGTAGTACTGGTATACTTAACAGTGCTAATGTATTCTCCTTACTCATTTTAAACATAGTGACAGCTTTTTAATTCAGATTGCTCTCCCCAGAGTCAAACTGATGCACTTGGGGAAACTTTCTAATGCACTAAGTCAGAGTGTTGTATTCATGTGACTACCTGCAAATTAACCACAGCTAGGAATTAATTTTGAGGTGGCTTGTGAGAGGTGCAAGTAAGAAAAGTCAAAAAGTCATGGCTCCTGCTGAGGATGCATCAGCACTCTCACGCGGCAGAAATCCTAATTTGTATGTGTAGTATTATCTGTCAAAGGAAACAAGAAAATTAGCAGCAAGTGTCTGGGATGTCAAACACTTTAATGAGAGGCTTCATTGTGCTTATACAGCATACAACTCACTCCTTCCCAGTTCCTCAGTCTCCCACACGTGCCAGCTAAACAAATGCATACAAGCTCAGCCCTCAACAAAAAAAAAAAAAAAAACTGAATTTTAGAGACAGAAGCGTCTGGAATTTTTTTTTCACCGCCTCCCACAGACGTCCTCGAACCTATCATTTTCTCTGCAGTGGAGCAACGGTGACGTATGCTCGTCGCTAGTGCAGCTGAATTTTAAAAAGCTCGACGCCCACACTCGATGCCACTACCGCAAGCGTAATTATCATAAAGTTTTCCTCCTCTGTCTGTAAGCCCCTGTCTCTGACTTATTCATTTATAGACATTAATGCAGTGTTGATCCACAAAAGGGAAGGGGGAGGGGCTATTGTGTAATCCCTGTACAGTGCTTTAATTACCTATTGGCATGCACCATAAGGATGTGATTACAGTTTATTCTGTGTATTTCTTCCTCCATTTTTTTATAAAAAAACATTCTGTTTCAAAATGCCAACCTCCCGTTTCTCACTAATTACTTTAGTATTTGCCCAAGCCTCAGCAGAATCTTATTAATAAGATAAGATATGAACTACTTTGTGTATGTTGCAGAAGGGAAATTTAGGATACAGCAACAAATTAAAAAGTGATTAGGCAAAACAGATCTGAAACACAAAAACTAATGCACAACACCCTTCCTAGTCCAATAAACAAAATTTAGTAAGAAACTGTTCAGTGCATTGGTCCTCCTGTATCAGGTAGAGCTGTCTAATAAGATTTTAGCATCTGGTACTTGCAAAGTTAGCTAAATCTCAACTTCAAGACTGCTTTTTTAACTAATCCATCCATCTAACCAGGGAAATGTTCAACATCCACTGTAAACAGTTTGCAAAATATGTTAGTATCTGGGGCTAGCTGATATCAGTTGTAGATTTGTCCTTTTATAATCCCGAGTCAGTGCCGCTAATTCTTCTGTTTTACATTTTTAAAAATGGGTTTGTAGCTAAAGGATAACAGCTGATTCATGGTTCATAGTGAACCATGACACATATGTGTGCCTTGTTTATTTTCAAATGTGGTGGTAGTCTTAACAAAAAACATGATTACTAAAAGGGTTTACATAATATTTCTTGTCTCCGCAATGCAACAGCAGACAAGCACTACTACTAAAAGCATACAAATCAGGGGATTAAATAACAGACAGAAGAAAGGGACTTGTTCCCAGAGATCACACTTTTTGCAGCATTTGGCTTTCTTAAGAACTCCCTTATGACGCTTATAATTAACATTGCTAATGTGTTCTCTCTTCTTTTTACAGAAACATAGTAACAGCTTTTTTTCTTCGGATTGTTTTCCCCAGAGTCAGGCTGCAGCAGTGTCAATGGTAATGTCGTGTCACATGTAACTAGGTGTTGGGGAAACTTCCTAATGTGGTAAATTATAGTGCTGCTTTCATGTGGCTATATGACGAGGAAAACACCTTCACTCTAATTACATTATCTCTCAAAAAGGCAGCATCTTAACTCTGAAGCTATGGATGTAAAAATAAAATTATATGTTAAAACATATTGTAGTGTACATACATTCTTCATGGAGCTAAACAAGACCTTTTCTGTCTAATTCATAGTGAGTATCACTCTGCATAGCACTGCATAGCACCTTTTTTGACTTGTTGCTGTACACTTGTGTGTGATATAGTTTATCATGACACAGAAATTACAGTATATGTTGCACCCTCAAATCTAGCTGGTTGAGAGAAGGACAGGAATAACACAGAAAATTGCACAGAAAGAGCAATGCTTCCTTCAATTTTTCAATTGTCTTATAGCAGTGGATTACAGAACAATTGAACACCAAAGAGCATTGCATTAAGTGAATCGTATTGAAATTTAACCAATGCATTTACTCCACATAAACAAAATATAGTATCAAATTAGTATTAAAATAAAATATATTAAATAAAAAAACTCGCTCCCTAATAACTTGCTGAATTGCAAAGGTATTAACACCATCTGTCTGTAACTGCAACTATACATTCACTATGTATGTATTGACAACAACCATCAAAAATAATTACACACTTATTAACCCGTCACATGTACCAGTGTTTTTGTGGGTGTTATGATATGGCAACACCATTATAAACACACCAAAACCATGTGAAAATATGCAAAAACATCAATCAGTCCAACTTGTTGTGGTTTAGATCTGGAAAAAGCCCAAGGATATATGTAGGTTTGAACTTTTGTTCCTAAATATTTTTGTTTTTATTTGAGTTGATTAGTCTGCAGTGCCTTTGATTAGACTACTGCTGTAAATAGTCTAGTCAAACATTTATTTATTCCCATCGAATATACTCTTTTGCAAGTAGCCCCCAATTAGTCTCAGACAGGTTTCTATTGAACATCCCATAAAAAGCTTCTAAATCCATGTTTTCACATTCATACACCATATTAACACACAGTGGTGTGCCATTAATACTTGCTTGAATTATTTAGCAAATCAGAAACATCAATATCTCTTTGTTCCTCGCTTGAGCAGCATCTTCATAAATGGCTCCCCTTGCTTGTTAGTATTTTGTTCCCGTAACCCTCCCTAATCATTAAAAATCGAAAAGTTGCCGTCAGGAGCAGAAGTCATTTTTTATTAATATGGCCTGCGGCAGAATCCGGCGCATGGTAAATTTGCATTTCTGAGCTCATCTGTCCACTCTGAGATGACGCTAATCAGTGTCCTGACTTTGTCTATTGAGGTCACAAGTCACCTCAGTACATTTTCCAGATTTGATTTCTTCAACATCCAATCTTTTCTCACAGGAGGCGGATAAATTTAAATCAGTGACATCAGTACCTTGCAGAAGTCCTAGTGTTGTTCTCATTAGAGCTCGTGACTCACTACCGCCGGTTTTAACACTGATTCATCATGCAAAGCTCACACCTCTCAACATTAGCCCTAACACGTGTAGTAGAGCTCTCAGGCAGGAAGCATCACCAGGTTTGGTTTTCCTAATGGTGAGGTTGCTATAGCAGTTTGTCATAGATGCGTCGTGCAGCCAAATCCAATGTGTGATTAATGTTTGGCAGATTTTCAAACAAATACAGTAATCTATGTGTCAATTCAATGGAAAGTATTTTTTTGTCTTTGTGAAAAAAAAGTTAATTCACGTAGCATATTGTAAAGGAATAATATGTGAGAAAACAAGAACATAAGCCATCATTCAAGCTTTTTTATTAAAGATTTAAAGATTTTTAATAGGTGAATGCATAAGCCCTAATTCGTAATGGTAAAGATAGTGCCCAGCCATTATCTTGAACCCGGGGATTTTCTAGTTCATGGGTAAATGCTCTAGCCATTGAGTCACAAACTTCCTGTTTCTCACAATAGTTATAACAATTCACTAAAACGAACTTAGTTTCTTTAATGACCCCTTGTGGCTAGTCTTATGGCCCTATTATGCAATGATATAAAAGCCTTTGAAATAATTCTTGTATCTAGATGTTCCAGATCCAGGATAGAGTTTAGAAAAGAAAAGGGACAGGAAAAACAATAAAATCGAGTGCTAAAGCCTTTTTACTCATTGTAATCTAATTCACAGATTTATTGACTTGTTTCACAGGATGGAGAAAACTGTCTTTATGACTGAGAGTACATATGTGCATAAGTGACTCTGACTCATACTCTAATACTGGATGAGGCTGGGTAAGCTGGACTCATGCGGTACAAATGCATCATACAATCTGCCAGACAACACCAGTCTGTCACGGCTGAGTCTCTATATAAACATACTGTTTGTCATGTCTACTGTGCCAATGGACAGAGCCAAAAAACATTTACTCTACAAATGCAGTCTAAATGAAGTGATAGCTAGCTTTGTTGATTAGCTTGTGTTATAAAGGTTCAGCGTATGGTTATGATCATTTCTGAGCATTCCTTTTACAACATCAGTAGCTTTGGGGCTTTTATCATTTTACACAATTATACAGTACAAGCTAACATGTCTTCAGTCATGCAGGTAATGCAGGCTATTTGTCTAGAGGTATGCAAGTAGACATAATTATACCTAACATACATATATTCTTCTGTATAATTTTAGCATAATCAACCTCTGAAAACAGTTGTGTGCTAAGAACATGTTCTTGATTGGTGAAGATTATGAACCTAATTGTGTTATAATGCTATGTGGAATGCAAGGGAGCAATCACCTTGTTTGTTATTATTCCACTTCACATTAGATGACAATATGATGAGTATAATTCCATAATGTGTCTATATTTTGGCTTGCTCTTGAAGTTATGTTTTGCTTGCAAGGCAGAACTAGACAAAACACTGCTCTAGGGTACTATAGGACAGTCAGGTTTAGAGTTATGCTGGCAAAACAACAACAGTACACTCATGTTTGCCTCTGTGACGCATACATATACAAGATAAACGACTACAAACTTCCATTCACAAGGCACACTCACAAGCGCAAAGGGAAATTCAGGAACTCCAAAACATGTCGGTCCAGTTTTTTTCCAACCCTCTCAGCTACCATCAAGATATAGTTACAATAGGCTGAAACATTTAGCCGTGGGCAGACAAGCAGAGCTCTGCTACCTGATCAGCACTTCCTCGGATTTACAACACCATAGGTCTCCTCCGGATTGAACCATAACATAGACAATGGGATTAGCTTTAATACTATTAAGTGAATCTCATGTAGGACCCCACTAAACTACACCTGCATTAGCAATTACCAGGAGGAAATGACTTGAAGTGAACTTTGGCCACAAAGGACCAATTGAGTATGTGCTGTTAACCACATTTAGAGGTCTGCGGCAGGGAGCATCATGGCAAATGGAGGGATGCAATGGACTATAATGATTTCTTTGAAAATCTAGTAAGGTCTGGGAGAAGAAGAGGTCAACAAGACAGTGAAATGAAACCAATAATTTGGAGTTAAGGTGATATTTAAAGTACGGAAAAGTCCCTCTGAAGTTGGATTTCACCATGTTGCTGTGCTTCGGGAGTCGGAGGCGAATTCGACACCCTATTCAATGGAGTGAAAGGGACTGCTTGCTCTCAGACGAGCCCCAAATTATTCCGAATCCCTGCTTCCTCGACACAGGTAAAGGTCACTTGCCTTTTACATAGCAGGACTAGCAAAAACTTATAAAGTAATAGTATAAGTGGAAATGGTAAAAAATATATGTCTAAAATTTACACTGAATAGATTTGATTACCTGCTGAAGTCTGCTGTCATAGACTACCTGTAAAAAATACTTTAGATGCTTTCAGGTGTTTTCATTCCAAGACAATGCAAAGCACTGATAAGGCAAAAAAGAAAAATGTGTGAAGCAACGCCTCCAGTATCAAGGATTTACTCACACTGCTGATGTGATATGTTGCACTGTTTCAGTTAGCTATCTGTAGCTTCTCAAAATGTTTAAGACTTTTTGTAAATTAAAAATGATTTTTTATTTGATCCCAAGAAAAAAAAAATGTATTGTCAGAATGTGATGCTACAAGTGTTGTGTTAGGGTTAGGGTTAGGGTTACCTAACCCCATTTGTTGTCTCCAAGAAAAAGAAAAAAAAAAGTCACTTTTTTGAAGTATAAGAGCTTTGTGGCCTTGGCTTGAGTCCAGGTCTTGGCACAATATCTTAATATTGTGGGATAGGGCTTGGTGGAGGTTTGCCCTCCCACATGTGCTTCTAGTAAAAGACGTGTTTTATATTTATCATGTCATCTACATAAATGCAATATGTGTCAACTGCCAGCAGCATTTAAAAAATAAAATGTAGGCTGGGGTAAACTAAAAAAGTAACCCGTCATTGGTCGTATGATTTTGACAGATGCCAGATAAAACTACTGATGAAAGAAAACTTCTGCATCTTACAAGGAACTATTATTCGTAGATGCCCGTTAATGATAATGCCTGATAATGTCTGATTAGAGGGACATACTTTGTTTATGACTTTTAGTCATTGGGAATTTTTTTCCTCCCAGTCTTCACTTTCCTCTTTGAATTTTGGTAGTGTTATTTCCCACAGTAATGCACTCTGCAGCTGTTCCACAACTATATTTAAGCAGGGGCAATTGCCCAGTACACTAAGATGTCATTAATGCCAAGCCCAAAGACATCACCTGGATTTCTGTGGCCATAGAAAAAATGTTTAATTACCAAACTGTGCCTATGGCCCAAGGTCCTGGATACATTCTATCTGCAACATCTGGAGTTTAAAACATTGTTTGAATTTTGCTCTATTGATTGTGCAGGTGCTTCCTATAAATTGTCTTAGTACTCACTGCATTTATTTATTCATTTATTTATTTATTTGACAGGGACATTGCACAATACATATATTGCACAGACCAGAGATAGCTAATTTTCATATGTCATCCCTGGGCAGAGGCAAAGTGACATCAGGTTGCACTGCATTTAATAGCCTACCCCATAAAATTATTCCTGTACAAAATCTACCAAAAGTACCATCACAAGAATCAGATTCACAGCAGTCCAATTCATACCATTTGATAAATTATGAAATCATTACTACCACACCTAGTCTGCACTAAAGACCACACGCCTGATTATCCTTAAGCCATTTCTTCAAATTAAATTTCAAATGTTCTAAAGTACTGCACTCTCTGACAGTTAATGGTAAAGTGTTCCACATCCCTGTGGCTTTTATAGAGAAGCAGTTCTGTCCAAAAGTAGTAGATCTAAAATTTACATGAAAGTCTCCTCTGGTGGAGGCTCTGGTGGACCAGACACCTGCTTCGTCACGTGATTTTAGAAACACTTTCAAAAGTTGTGGCACCAGGTTATGCATAATCTTGTACACTAAACTAATGTTGAACTAATTAATGAAATTTTCAAAAGTTAACAGTTTATATTTCTTAATAATGTTACAGTAATGGTAGGAGACAGGTTTCTTATCTAATTTTTTGAGTGCCTGCTTGTATATTCTTGTGTGAAATGGGCAAACTCCCATTGTCACCACAGTGAGGCAGTGTTTAGATCCAAACTCTTGTAAAGTGCTGTTGAGTTGACCACAACAAATCCATTTTTTAAGCAGTACTCTTTTGTTTTACAAAAGTACTCGCTTCAGTAATGCATTACATATAGAGATCCACAGCTTTTGACTAATTGAAATGCACTGGTCATTTTGATTACATAACATGGTTAATTTCATTCAACCTTTTTTTAATTCCCAGTGGAAAATGTGCAGAAAACTAAAGGGTGCTCTGTAGTGGCATTTGAATGATGTTGTTATTCTGTATTTAACGTTTACTTAATATATGTGGGTTGTTAAAATTAAGAAGATTTTACTTTTGGGAAGACGAATGTGTAAAATCTTGTAAAAAAAACAAAACAAAAATGAACAAAAAAGCCCTTTCTGTATACATTTCCTTGACTAAACGCATCTGTCTTTCCTAGATGTTGATTTTGGTATGTTCAGGACCCAGTCTCATATGCATTTGTCTGTTTGCTTCTCTCGGGACTGCCCCTTGCTCTAGAGAAATCAGCAGGATGTGTTTGGAGCCTTTGGGATCCACTCCTTGTTTTCCATGTTTCCCCGGGGTTGGAAGGCAGCTGAAAGTTCAAACAGACACACACTCCCTCATGCTCGGCATGGCAAGAGCTCAGAGATTAAGGGGTTTGTCTGCTCCGCCAACAACAAGGATTGTGCACCATTTGTAACTTGCCAAAAAAGAAGGATGATTCAGTTTTTTGTACTTGTGGCCTATGAAGCCTTTACATTGTCTCTGTTTCAAAGTAAGTTGGATATGGAGTTTTTCTTTTGTTCAGCTGCTTGTGTGGGACAGGTACAACAAAATGTGGTGAGAAGGCAACTACTACCTTTGCGCCTGTGAGAGAGTGCTATGTAATGAAGCCACGGGATGCAGGTGGAAGCACAGCTTTGGTCCGACTTCTTTGAATTTTTTCCCATGTCAAAGGTGAAGGATTATGCCTGGCATAGGAATCCGGTCTTCAGATGAAGGACTTTATTAGCTGAATCCTCACAACTCATGGCCAGAGTGACTTTGAATTGGCTGGTTCTGAGCTTCCATACTTTTATAAACGAACGTGAAATTGTGGGATTGAAGTGCCATGCTCTTTCTTAGCAATGGGACAGTGGATACAAGCCCAAGAACTACAACTTTTAGCCAGCAGCAGCAGGGGAAAACAGTGTACCACATCTCTGTAATTTTGAAGGAATCCCAGGGAGATGAACTGGTGTCAGAGTTGGAAATGGGCCGGGACACCCACACCCAGGTGGAGCAACGCCAGCCAGGAGGAGATATAATGAGTGTAACTCTAATGGAGAACAGCCCCAGGCCGGGCAGGGCACGACAGGAGCTCAACAGGTTGCCCTCCCTGAGCCGTACAGGTACAGCTGGGGGGCAGAGCGATGAAGAGGGGGTAGACAGGGGAAAAATGAAGACTGACAGGTTTTTACAGCAGCCTTATGGGGCCTGCTCAGTGTTAGACAGAGACGTGGCACAGGCAGCTGCTCAGACAGACGGCCACAAGCGCTGCATCCAGAGCTCGGTCACGCTTCATGCTCAAGGCCTTGTCTGCAGGGATCATGGCTCTGTGGCGGGACACAACTCTCTGCCCCGGGCTGTGCTGCGGAAGCCATGCCAAGGCCAGGGCACTCTGGATAGGAGGACCCTGAGTATGTATGGAGAGCCAGCCAAGCAGCAACAAGAAACAAAACCTCTTGAACCATTGCAGAGGCTGCGACGACCCAGGAGTGTGTGCATGCTGGCGGCACCAGGATCCATCCTGCCTGACGTCCGCCAACCCTCCAGGAGGCAAAGTGCTGCAGAGGGTTGCCAGTTAAGGAGCAGGAGGGCTGAACTGAGGGCCGTGGATGGCCTCGGTGTATTTCCAGCTCTGCGACCCCTGGTACCACCAGAGGTGACCCCCAGGGTTCGCAATAGGAGCTGGAAGCCAAGGCCTGTCAGTATGACTGTACTTGAACTGAGGAAGAGGGGGTCTGAGGATGACTTAGACAGCCAGAGGGGGACTGGTAGAGATGGTGTGGGCTTCTTCAAAGGGGGCTTCAGGAGGCTGTTTGGTAAAGCACAACAAGAGAAGTACAAAGACAGAGAAAGTAAAGATTCTGTGAATAAGTCTGACGCTCCAAGAAGTACTCTGAGCTCATTAAAACGCAGTCTGAGTTTGCGAATAAGGAGAACTCGACCTCGTGACGCTGAATCAAAGGACTTTCTGCGGATTAAAAGTACCACCGAGGAGACAACAGTGGCGCCTCGACCTTTCTCATACCTCACAGGAAGGACTCTTCCGATGCCTAACGAGAAAGTAGATGCTATGCAGTACATTAAGTACCACAGCATAGGGAAGGTAAAAGTAATGGAGGTACCCCTCTCTCCCTCAAAACTTTCTCAAACTTCTCAGGAAGAACCCAGCATATGGCAGCTCATAGCCAGTCGTTTCAGGAGAAAAGAGCAGACATACAGTGGCAAATGTGAATTGCAGCAGTCCCAAAGTAAAAGCACCAGCCAGTTTCCCCCGGGCAGGAATAATTGCTCTCAGTCAGTCACCATAGAGACTCTGGCAGGCATCAGCTCCTACAAAGGTCAAGGTAAGATCTCAAGAGTGCTGAGTTTATTCCAGAGTTTCATTCCCCCACCATTACTACCCCCCCCCCCATTTACTTCACAGAAAGTTATAGCCCGTGAGAAACACGGAAGTGTGCTTTTTTAGGAGAACAGGCAAATGAGAACCACATGGGGAAATGTGAGCCTGGATGGCTTTCAAATACGACTGGTTTCTTACAGTCTGCTTGGAATGTCTATTTTGGGATAGTATATTTTGCCAGTGTTTTTCATGTGTGAACTGGGTTTGTAAGCACTAACACAGCATTACTTGGCCTTGCACTCAGTTTTTGAAGTTAATGAAATGACTGTGGTCCAGCAGCAGTTGTGTGTAGACCCAGACTAGTACTGCTGACTTCTGCGGCTTAGAGCATTAGAGCAGTGGTAGTAGAACAGTTAGAGGCTGTAATAGGGATGCGTCTGGCAAAGAGCAGGGCTAAATTAACAGGGCTTACATGCGTAATGATGGATGGAGAAGAGGACAACATAAGCACTATGTTTAAAGGTTAACTCTGACAGTACAGTGTATTTGTCCAGTTGCCTGGAAAGGATGCAAATATTTGTAACTATGTGAATTAATAGCTGTCATTTGGTATGTTTTCTGCCTCCAATTAAACACCTTCTCCTGAAGCCCTCATTAGTTGTCTGTGACAACTAAATGACTTTGGCTAATGGTTGCTTGCACTTACATAGCATTTATTCTCATTAGGACAACCTTTGAACCAGCAGTGCAGAAACTTCCACTGCCACATTTAGCTTTTAATTGTTCCTAGGGTCGACATTGTTGCTCTCTGACTCTGTTTGTGTTCACACGTGTCATGTTGTCTAGGAAACCTGTCTCTTCAGGGCACTGTGCTAAGTGCTATTTGTCCATGCTTTCTGCTGTGTTGAGTTACTCGAGCATTAGGAATGTAGGTGTGCCGATCGGCCTGAGTACAGCAAGGTGTTCAATGCCCTGGGCGGGACTCTACGCCTGTCGATACCTGCCTAAGTGTTTGCTGCTAAATTAACTCAACAAAGCTGCTTGTCAGCTCTGAATACGCATCCAGTCCAAATGGAGTTCCATAAGTGTGGATGATGTAGATGTCCCATTTTCTCCACTACTACTCTCCTTTTTGGTAATTTTAGCACAGCCCTATATAAGTGAAGCTGACAAGAGCAAGACACAGGTATGGCTGCTAATGAGGCCACAAAAACACTTTTACAACAACTAAGTTTTCTAAAACTTCTAAAACAACAATTGGTAAAAGCTAAATAGAAACTCATAAAAACGCCAACCAAAATTTGAGCTTTCTTAACACTTGTGGATTGTGGAAACATTCTCTAAAGTCCACATCTTTCAATGAACATTTATCCTGTTTGCTTCTCCAAACAGCAGTTGACAGTTCACTAATGAGAATCAATTAAGATCTAACAATACCTAATAAAACCACATTGTTGGTTACAAATTTTACTCTTGTTTCACATGCAGCAGAATCCCTGATTATTATTAAATCTATTTTCAAAAGGGGTTCCTAAAGTACCTTTAATACTCAGCACCTCAGGCAGTTTCAACTGAGTGGACATCAAATACACATCCATGGTCTGGCTCCATTAATCCACATTCCCCTCAAGCAAGGAAGTTGAGGTTTTGTTAAAGGAAGTTGAGTGAGTTTGAGGTGTGCAGACGGCGACCCTGCCCCCACCTGTGGATCAACACAGTCATGCTCAGGGATCTGTGAGGGGTCAGTGAACCGCAGGCTGCTATGGGGCTCTCTGGGGGTCCTAAAGTTGGAGGAGGGGTGTAGAGTCATGAGATGGAGTAGCTTGTCTTTGGGATAATAAAGTCCTGGGAATAGAGCTGCTGAAAGAATTCAGTCTGAAGTAAGAAATGGTAAGGACAGGCATTTTTAAAGCTGGAATGTGAAATAAACTTTTTCAGTATAGTCTGTAGTATTTTGTAAAAGGTCCTCTTTGACATACTTAGGGCTAACGAACTTATTTCATACAGTAGCTGTCAGCACACTTACAGTTTGAAGAAGCTTGCGTTACATGGAAGGAATTAACACGTCTTTTTTGTGTGTCTGTCTGAACCTTAATTTGAGATGTATCAAAAGTCCTAAGTAGATCACACATTTAAATGGCCATTGACTTTAGTGTAAATGTTTCGCTGGCCCCTATTGTGCAACATTACATTGTTTAGCCTATGTGGTTGCTCTCGTCTTCTTCTCCAAAATGAGAGTATCCTGACTGCTATCTACTGCAGATGATACATTATATATCCATGTACATAATGGTGAAATTGCAGATTACATTTCCACACCTATGGAAGCCTTGCAAATGAAACCAATTAAAACAGGCTTGGTACAGGTTAAACAATTTGGGCCAAAATTCAATTATTCACTTCATTAGACTTTGACCTAATAGTGTTCATAAATAAAAACAAACATGAATGCGCTTTTTTGTCAACACTGGGCAGCTGTAGAAAGTAGACAATTTCAAAGATTGTTATTTTGAGGCCTATACAGTTGAGTCCATAAGTATTTGGACAGTGATTTGTTTTGTTATTTTAGCCTTTTTACCAAAACATATTCAAAATACAATTAAATAATAAAAATTGTATGTGCTTAAAGTGCAGACTCTCAGCTGTAATTTGAGTAGTACGTCCAAATCGGTAAAAAATGTAGGATTACATACATCTTTAATATGTAGCAGCCCTTTTTTCAAGGGCTCAAAAGTAGTCACTGTCCAAATACTTATGGACCTAACTGTATATCTACAACATATTTTTGACCAATGTACTTGTGCACTTGTAAGTCTAACTGCATGTATTCTGTGAATGAATGACTGGCAGAATGGTAGTAGTAGGATATATTTAGTCTTCTACCTTATCATCACCTGCTAATAGGGGTCCACCACCTCGGCACAAAACCAACACGGTGTAAGGTATCAGAGTTATCCAGCAGACAGGAAGGAGCTCAGTGATGTGTGTTTATCCTAACTGGCTTTGACTTGCTTATATCTATTAAAAGTTTACACAAAATTCCCCATGTGATTCTTCCTCCTTTAACTCCCAGCTGATGGAAAATGTATTCATGATGATCTAAATTCCCCTTTTACTCAGTCTTCTTCCATTTTATTTCAAGCAAACCCCTGCCAAATAGATTTCTGTCAAGTTGAGCTCAATGTCAGAAACAGCTTATGAAACAGAACATTTGAACTAGATATGAATTATGCATTTGCCTTATATCTTCATTGCAGCAGCGGTGTTGAATGTTGATGATAGGTTGGTGACAAAAATGACCCATAATGTCTTCTTGCTTGCAGCAAGAAATGTGATGTTACAAATGCACCCAACCTTGAACAGTTTTGTGAGACGAGATCATTCATGTTTAAGCGTCTGTCATTGCAAATCTCAGCAAAGGGATATTTTATTGTGATTTCAGTGCTCTGTTCTTGTATTGAAAGACAGTTCAGTGTTAAGTCTACAAGCCGTGGCATGCTTGTAGAGTTGTCACAAGGCTAAGTATAGTTTGATGTCACCACTTGTCACAGTTCACTTTATTGGTAAAACTTGATGACTAAGTGGGGTTGTGAACTTTGCTTCTTCACTGTTTAACAATTTTAAAGCAACACAAACATTTCTCATTGGAAACTCACATTAGACTATTCAGATATCTTTAGGATATAATCTAAATTTGTATAAATATAATGTTTTTGGAAGGGTTTTTTTAATTACAAAATTGTTAACTTTTACTCACAGAAAGTTACTCAGTGATTTTCATACCACCTTTTGACTTGAAAAGATGGGTGAGTTTCCCTGAAAATTAAATATTAAGACTCAGACTCGAGACTCAAAATTAGTGTTGTATGAAAAAACACAGCAATATTAGAAATCACAGTGGCTGCTCTTTGTTTGCAGACTTCTTTTTGGCATTATTACTAGTATTAACTATTAGTAGTAACTGTGGATGGTAACTAATGTATAACATATATGTAAGAATAAACTGTCTTTAATTACCTATCTTGAATGCATTTGGTTACCTTGTCCTTTGCTTACATTTCAGTGCTATCAGCCTTTGTTGGCAAGCATGGGATGTTTTTTGGGTGTTTAGCTCTCAGCCAATAAAAACTTGGAAAACCCATGAAAGAAGTCAGATTTAAACAGCAAAATAAAATGCATCAAATGTAAATAAGTAGATAACGCTCATTCCAAATATTCAAAATCAAAGACTGGAGTAAGCTAGCTATCCTGGAAATAACATTCTTTTCAGATTCCAACTTAATGATGCTCCATTCATGTTTTGTTTGTATGGAATTTTAATTTTGTTTTTTGAAATTTGTTCATGTGGTTTCAACACAGTGTCAGAATATTGACATAAAAGTATTAAGAATATCATTGGATTTGGAAGTTAAAAGCTAATCGGCAATAAATACTCAGATATACTTAAACCTTGTTATTAAGGTTACAATATTGTACTACTAGAATGGTACAGCATTTTTTTTAAATTATCCTGGTAATCCAAACCATCCAAAATGGTAATCCAGCTCCACACTAAAAACTAGTATATTCTTCCTAGGTCCGTAACTGGCCATTCTTGGGGAAAAAAATAAAAATTAAAAAACAATGCTAGTACAAGCATAAGGAGGTAATAAAAGTTATTTTGCCTATTTGCATTAATTATGTTTCTGATGTCAAGTCGGAATGTCGGGCCCCAAACTATAACACATGTTTTTGAGGACCACATGAATGCATCATGAGCCTTATCACTAGACAGGTATAACACAATCAGAGCAACTTGTGTTCAATGAGAATCCTGAAATCAATGCTTATTTACAGATAAAACATGGCTTTGAGATCTTTGCCATTCAGAGTGCCACAGAGCGGCACCGAAATGAGATTTTCCTTCCCTTGTTTGTCGCTGATAGGATTTGTCACTTAGTCAGTCTTGACAGATGCAAGACATTAGTGTTCCAAGGCTTAGCAAAACATGATTATAAAAGTTCTGAAGCTTTGTAAACAGCTTCAGAGAGGATGCTATAGGCGTGCATGATAAAAGTAGTCTGTTGAGGAATGTCGGTCGGTCGTGAGGTTGGCAAATGAGGGAGGTAAAAATACTAATTGCAAGCGTATTCTCCCTCTGTAATTTATGACGGTGGGAAAGCATCGGTCGGAAGGCAAGCCGGAGCGTTCGGCTTAGACCTCAAGGTTGTCCTCTCCCATTTCAAAACCACTGCACACTCATTCAAATGCGGACACTCTACTATAAGCACTAGGATTCGGCTCACATTGTATTCCCACATGATCGCGCCTCAGTTCCTTTGCGCTGAATGGACAATTTTATGTAAGCGGACATGAGCAGTGAAGTGCAAAACCTGACAAACAAGCTAGCAACTCATTTTTTTCCCCCCATAGAAGAAACAAAGGCACTGGTGTCCTCTTTGGGCATCTCAAATGCAGGGGCTCTCTGTTTCCATAGGCATTCTGGGACAGTAATGTGGGGCGGCTCATATTTAAAGAATGACGCAAAACGGGGCACATGGATTCAATTAGGGGTTGCTTTTTGGAGCTGGGGACTAAACTGGTGCACTGTACTGGCTCCCACAATGGCACAAGTAGGCAATCATAATTCTGTACTGAAGATATGCAGTTACGGCAAAGAGTAATGCAATTTTCAGACAAGCATAAATGCAATTTTGATCGTTTTCCAAAATCCTCTCTATGTGACCCCTAAATGTAGCTCCAAAATTAAACTTCTGTTACTATGGCAACTAAAGAACAAGACATCTAAGTCATGAACTAACTCGATAAAGCACAAGTTCTGTGTACCTATGTAGCAAAGGGATAGTCCAGTGTTGTGTAAAAGAGAATTTCTGAGATGACAACATTGCCTTTAAACAGCTAGTTCAGCTTAGAGAAGCAGATGATTTTTGCAGGTTTTTGTACCATAGATAGCTGCTAATGATGCCACTAATTGGGCCATAACAACTGAAACTTCATGACTCTTTTAATGTATTTTACATGTGACTGCTTTTATTCTCTTCTGCACGTATACACCAGAACTTACTCTTGATTTGTAGTATCACTTCAATGTCTGTACTAAAATGCGCTTTATATCAGCAAATTAAAGTCCCTTTCAGCTGCCCACTTTTTTAAGTCTTCATATTTTTTTTGCATTAGAACTTTAGCAGTTTTTATGCAAGATGCCCTTCTTGATGCAACCCTCTCCATTCCTCTGGGCTTGGGACCAGTACATACATCTTGTGACTGGAGCTTTTTGGCTCTCCGTAGGGTAATGTCATGTAGGCTTTGATATCAAGAATTGTAATAGGCAGTAGCTCAGTTGGTAGAGACACTGGCCCACTAACCTGAAGGTTGGCGGTCCAATCCCAGCTACTGGCATTGCTTACTGTTTTTGTGTCATTGGGCAAGACACATCACCTGCTTTGCCTGTATAAATGTGTCAGTGTGACTATGATTGGTGGTGATTGGAGGGGCCATAGGCACATCAAGTGTGACTACGGAATAAATAATGCACCAAAGTGTAAAGCAACTTTGAGAGTCAAGAAAAGGCGCCATCTAAGACTAATGCATTATTATTATTATTATTATTATTATTATTAAATGAGCGTATCATGGCATCAACCTTGCTCATGTTTGCACTCAACAGGGTCCACTACTATACTGATT
This sequence comes from Bostrychus sinensis, assembly GCA_020698575.1. Taxonomy (NCBI): domain Eukaryota; kingdom Metazoa; phylum Chordata; class Actinopteri; order Gobiiformes; family Eleotridae; genus Bostrychus; species Bostrychus sinensis. The sequence goes on from CM036256.1 coordinate 25,233,593, forward strand.
TAGGGACACTACAATTGGCTGGTTGTTTTAAACCAGACAGTGACATTAAATCAATACTGATGGATGGTGAAGGCATCTTTGGGGGATTGCAACTTTACCTGGAAATTGGGTAGTTTAGTAATTTGAATATTTAGAAAAGATGTTTTAATTAAAAAATGTATTTCTGTATTGGCTTACAGGAGTAGATGAACATGAGTGAAGCAGCTAAGACAAAATCGTGTCTCCCTTTTCAAACTGACAACTGTAGTCTAAGTGGATAAATTACAAAAAAATATCTGATAAAACCCCATTTAGTATGCTACTCTTGAGTGCAAAACGCTTAGGTGTTCTGTTCGCTTCTTGTCACCTTTTGTGTTTTTGGTGTCCAGGATGGATAAATGGTGTTGTCATGGTCAATGATAAGGGAATGTGCTGTTCCAAAGGTGTTGTTCCGCGTGTGTCACTGGGCAAAAAGTCCATTTCACTGTTGGCCTTTGGTGACATTTTATTTCACTGCACGGTAATCAATGCACTGGCCTTTGTTTGAATGTATCCTGGGCTCAAAGTGTAAAAATCTGGCCCTCTGTGAAATCAGAAATATGATGTGCCAAGCCAGTAACATTTGTATTTGTTAAGGAAAAGGTTATATGTCAACCATGTAAAAGTGCAATGGGATGTCGAAGCTGTTGGCACGACTAATTTATTGAGTCAGAACCGAGTACCATATTTGGTAAAATCTTAAAGTTTCCGATTTTCAAATCAGGTATATTCCATACACTGTAACCTCTGAATTTATTATGATATACTGTAGATATACAGATAGATGACGTAACGTTTTGGCCACAGGAAATTCAGCAGACCACAGTTGTTTTCAGTGGACATAAGGGCATTAGTTTTGGCTACAGGTAAATGCTGTCAGTGAGTGGGAAGAGAACATTAATAATAATAACAATAATACATCAATTTTATATAGCGCTTTTCACACAACTCAAAGTCGCTTTACAATGTTTGATCTATTATTCATTCACTCCTCAGTCACAGGTGGTGGTGAGCTACTTCTGTAGCCACAGCTGCCCTGGGGCAGACTGACGGAAGCGTGGCTGCCAATCTGCGCCAACGGCCCCTCCGACCACCACCAAACACAGCCACACTAACACATTCACACAGGCAAGGTGGGTGAAGTGTCTTGCCCAGGGACACAACGACAGTATGCGCTTCAGATGGGATTCGAACATTAGCGATTGGCTTGATATTTAGCTGCTTACTGGATTCCTAGGACTTGAACAGATTTTATATATATGTTATATACGTACTTAAATATTATATCACTATGAAGAACCTTTAGTTCTACATGTGTATTTAGGACTACACCACAGCAAGCAACATATCTGAGTAGAACTGAGATCCATAAGTATTAGAAATTTTTATGGTCACCAAGTTAGCTATTGACCTTAATAGTCAAGTATACCATAACATAATAGCCTGTTTAACCACATTGTCAAGGGTCTAGCCCAAAAGGAGCCACTGCAGAATGGTACTACTCTATTGAGCCTACTTGTGACTGCTGATTGGACTATTCTTTCCAACAATCTACAGAGGAACCAAGAATTGTTATGGTGGTCAACTTCTGTATTTTATGATATTTTTGCATTCATAGCTTTGGTGCTAGCCACCAGTTTTCTTAGTCTACTATTGTTTGAGCAGGGTCATGGTTTGGTTAGTTATAAGCATTCTAATTTCCTCAAAGTTGTTGTAGATAACTGGCACTTACAGTAAAAAGCATGGTTTCCGCTAACAATAGCTCTTGTGTAGAAAACCCCCTGGAGTATGATCTAATAACCTTATCTGAAAGGTTGTCAAAGTGCTGTGAAGTGCACTCCCAAACGGCAACGTCCTGGCGCGTGTTGGGACATGTCTAAGCGCAGCACCCACACTGAAAGGCACAAAATAAAAGGCCTTTCTGTTTGGGAAGGCTCCATTCTGCTCCACCACAACAAGTAAGTCGCCCTGAGCGGCAGAAGCCTCATTGTAAATGGAGGTCAAAAATAAGTAAATATTCTATGCGAGGGCTCTATTTGACTCTAATTGCAGTGGGTTAAAAGGGATTTTGGCTGCCGTCTCTCTCCCATCGTGAGTCATGCTACAATTTTAGAGTGTATTTGGGAGTGAAAATAGTGGTAGAAGTTTGAATGGTTAGCGTTTAATGCTGTCATTCTGCTCTCATGTTAGCAATGCCTGGAGCACTTAAGGAAATTGTTGCAACTCTGAGGCTTACAGTAATAATGAGGCTGTGTTAACGCTTTAATTGTTATGGTTTAGACACGTCGAGCGGGTAGCCTGTGTTAAACCTAGCATTACCCACCTTGTTGCTTGGAGACAGATAGTCTACGCTCCAGTTTTGGAGATGTTTTGGAGGGTACAAAGCCCTGATCCAAGGCAGGAAGGTGGTCTTTGTTCTAATAGTTGTTGTGACATAGAGTTGTGTTCTGTGGGAAAGAGGCACAGCTTGTGAATTTGTCATCTGTTGTGTTATTTTTCCACTTATAGGAGGGTTTGTTTGTTTTTTTTGGTCTTTTGCACAGTAATCTACTCCCCAAATGCCAATGGAAAAGCAGACAAGTTGAATCAGGTCTCATAATAGGTGTCTGTCAAAAAGGATTTGCCAAATCCCTTTTAGAGATCACACCGTGTTGAAACCCTAATATTGAAATAGCCACAATACATCATACTTGCTTTAGGTGTCGGCTCTGGTGAAGTTTTACCTGAGCAGATGTTCTATTATAAAAAGGGGACAGAATTAGACTGCTGTTAAATTGTTGTAGTGTATGCAACTTTTATTTTAGAAAGCTGTTTATATCACCTAACCACTTACACTGATATACTGGTCTGTAGAAAAACAAGCTTTAAGATTTAAAGATTAGTATACATGTAAATCTTGAGCATGTGCCGAACCAGTCCGATGCTCGCATACAAAGGGATCTCAGCTCATGTAATGAATGTGTCCAGTGGTTGGTCAACTGTGGTGGTAAAAATGTAACTAGGAAAGTTACTGTTGAAGCACAGGTTATGTCTACTTACACAGAGAAAAAGTACAAAAAGAAAAGGCGTAAATCGAGAAAAGATAAGCAATTTATTCCCACAAGAAACCCAGCTAAAATTTTTAGAGACAAATTAGTATTAAATAGTAAAGGATTTACTTCTGATCAGTGTAACATGGGTCAGGGCTTCTAGTAATTATGGTTTATGGTTTAAAACTAAAATTAAAATAACACCAGGGTAATATTAGGTCATGTGACAAATTAGAAGTGACCATAGCAACAGAGGAACAGCTGATATAAATAGTTTGCTTCAATGATGGTTTACAGTACATGCTGTGAATCTATCCTTGATGCAAGTGTGGGCACTAATTTGAATTGTCACAAGTTGTGAAGACTTCAGCTTCATTCAGCAAGCTCAGTAATAGACACCTGCTTCAAAATTCCACCTTTGATTGATTCTGCATCAACCATTTCAGGGTCAGCATTTACCATGAAAAATGTAGATGTGCATAAACAAGATGGTTTTTACAAATGACAACCAACATTTCTCAGTGTTTGCTACTGTTTGAGTAGAGAGCAGAAATGGCTCGATATTTGTTTAATTTATAGGAGCAACTAGCACTACATAAGCAAAAAGCTACATGCTAAAATGATAGAATTCTTGTGTTAACCTGAAAAAGTACAGATTCATGATAGACCACATATTTTGTCAAGATGTATCCATCCAAGATAGACCCAAAAGATTTGGCTAATAGAACTGACTATCAGGTCTGTGTGCTATGTTGCTATGAAAATCAGTTTGTAAGTCCTTATCCTCAACCAATATTTTATTGTCTGAAAACACTATTATTTATATTTTTAGATTGCCTTCCAAGTGTGCTTAGTTTCTTTGAGTGCGTCATTCACAGACTTTTGATGGATATGACGTTTTCCATACAATAATGCATTATTGTAAAAAATAAGCCATACATTCCATTAAGAAAATATTTTCAGCCTACTTATCTGCTTCTTATTTTGTTGTCTTGCAGACTCTTTCGTCAACAGCCAGGAGTGGACATTGAGTCGATCGGTGCCAGAGCTGAAAGTGGTGAGTAACTCTTTTCTTTAGTCCTTCTGGTCTTACTAACAGATTTCAGTACTGTATTTTCCGGACTATAAGTCACTCTGGAGTATAAGTTGTATCGGTCAAAAAATGCATCATGAAGATGAAAAAAACATATATAAGTCGCATTTATTTAAGAATGTATTTCACAAAATCCAAGACCAAGAACAGATATTTAATCTGGAAAGGCAACTTATTCAGCTAACCAGTTATTCAGCTACACAATTGCATAAAGAACAAACCTGGGAGACTGAATAGGCTAAATTAACACAAGTCAGCGAGTCCGAAGAAAGTTACCGGTAAGGAAGTTCCCCGAGCTCTCCATCTTATTCTACATCACTACTGACAGTAGTTGTCACAAGCCTAGAGTGTCTTCTCGTGGCTGTAGACCTGTAGGTAATGTTTACTCCTTGATTTATGTTAAATTTGATATATAAGTTGCACCTGACTATAATTTGCAGGATCAGCAAAGCTATTAAAAAAAGTTCTACTTACAGTCCAAAAATACGGTATCTGTGGGAATACATGCCCCGCTCATGTAACTCTGCTGACGAAAGTCAACATTTACGAGATTGGCCGGACTTAGGCCTGTAGTGGGTGCTTTTTTTTTTAATGAGATGCGTTGGCATGGTGACGCGGGAGGCTTGCAGTAGGACGCGCGATGAGTGACAGTTTTGGGCTAGACTGGTGACACATCCTGGGTCTGATCCCACCCCGGCTCTGAAGCACAACGCAGCTCCTGCCAAAAGCACAACCAACGTTCTCACATGATTTAAGCCTCGTCTCCCTGAGAGTGAACTCCACTATTGTGCCAGCTGATATAATATTTCCATGTTCATTGTTGTTACAGAAGTACAATAAAACGAACAAGAGGTGCATTCACATAGAGCTAAAAGGCAGTCTTGCTTCAAACGTTGTTCCTTTTTCTGTTTGCAAGGTGTTAATTGGCATCTTCAATTCAAGACATGAAAAACAGGATTTAAGGGCTTCCGATAAACATTCTTTTTAAAACTTGTAAAGAGTTTTTTCTCAGCTATAAGGTCATGCTAAACCCAACTTGGTCCTCAGAAGCTATTAGCTATGATTCAGTGTGTGCCTTCTCATTCGACAGTGGGGTCAAATGGATTAGCTAAAGTGAAAGTGAAGAAGCAGTGCGCTGACATAACCAGTGGAAGTCAGCAAAAGTCTGGGATGAGTCGATATATATATAGCAACAAATTGGAAAAAAAAAATGTTAAAGTCAAATGAGGAAAGTGGTCTGTGAAGTGAACAGCTGAGATAGATAAAACCTAGCTCGCAAGTTTTAAATATAATTCAATTTTGATATCAGACCATATCTCAGTCATACATGTACTGATTAATCCAAATTAGCTGTACACTGTGTCATGTTTAGATTTTTTTTCACTTTTCACTTTTTTGTGTTTAATGCTGATACTGGCTTGCAGAAAATGAATCTATGTTTATGTTACTATTGCTTTTATCTAGATGCGACAAAGATTACTTTTTTGACATTTAAGTTTCCTGTTCTTGAACCGACCAAAATATGAACCCACTTTTGGGTCCCAATCCCCTATTTGGGTCACCCATTAAGGTAGTAACCACAGCCAAACTATAGCTATTGATGCTAACCACCATTTCATACTTAACACATAGTTGAGGTTCTGGCTAACTACTCTCACCTGGCACAACGCATAATAGCAATTATGCAAACTATGCTATTATGCAAATAGCATATAGCAGTAGCATAATAGCAAAGATGTACATGTAAGAATTATGTTTTTAAAAGAAGAAAAAAATTTCTTAACTCATCTTGTGCAGTCTTCTATATATGGAGCAAAAGGACCAGAATAATGCGTGACAATTCACTGACTTCTGGTGACTTCTCTAAAATGGGAAACCATGGGAGCTAGTGTGCTGTGCAGCTTATGAGATTCCAATATTGTCGTTCAAAGTTAGAGTGCATTAGCTGTCCCAACATTTCATTGAGATAAGTTCCTTTTTTTATATACACATTAAAATTGTCATGATATGGAGTATAATTTAGTCTGAAGATAAAATAATAAAGTCCACTTTTATCTACTTTTATGCACTTTATGGTTTAATATGATTTTTTTCTGTTGCCCATATTCCTCAAAACATCCATGCCAGGTCTTTCAAGTTACAGTTAATAGTAAAAGTGTGCTGTTACAACATTTCATTTGATGTCAACTGTAGAACAGCAGGCCACAAAGCCTAACATCTAAAACAGTGGGAGGCCTTAGGTCTGCGGTATGTTTAAACCCCATTTTTGTCAACTCCTATGTTTCCGTGTGCACAGCCTACAACTTTTCTTAACCTAAACCTCCTCCATTCTGCTGCTGCTGTACCTCATGCTTCAACTCCAGAGAAATGGGGGTTGGTAAAGGCCTTTTCTTCTGAGTCTTAAACCTCCCTATAATTAGGACCATACCTGGCTCGAACACCCACTAATGATTCAGCGACGATAGGGCCGTGGTGGGTACAAGAGGAGGAGGATCTTTGTTCTTCCCAGACGTGCTGGCATCATCGGCCCACCCTCCGTCAGTTTGCCCCCCCAAAGACTCTACAACACAAGCACTCAGGTCTGCTGTAGACACTGGGGATAGGAAGCAGGAAAACATAACAGCCAAAACTGATTATATTTAAACCCTCCAGTGTACGCACCACACACAGTCAACAACAGGAAGCACAGAGCCATCATTTTGATCAGCTTTTTGTTGTATCAAACATATCATAATAGTTTCATTTGTAGGTTTGTAGTTTGAGGGGTTCCAATAATTATGTGTTTTGTTCAGTAAGTACAAACAGTATTACAGAGATACCAGCTTATTCCAGATATTTTTCCCATTTCACAGAGTTCTTCTAGAGTTGAATTATGTGAAAAGTGCCCGAAGACTTTGGGGTTCATACATGTCTAAAGAAAGTCAATGTGAGGGTTAAGCAGAGTGGCATATGTAATGGGATATTTAATTCCCGTTGCCATTCATGACATAATACGAAGCTAGGAGATGTTGTTCACTACAGGGCTCTGGATATTATTGTAGGTTCCTTTCGGGATCATGTCACTGGGATGAGAAAGGTGTGATGAATGCACTCAAAAAGTCTGGAGGACGGTGCTTTTGTGAAAAGTGGTATAATAAGGTGTTTTACTTGATTGAAGTTGGCACAAAATGTAGTTTGATCATTCCAAAGGTCAGGGAGTAGGTTTGTGATATTCTATTTGTTTTGGGGCATCTGTGGCTGTAATAGACAAATGTTATTGCATAAAAAGGCCAAGAGCAATGATATGGATCTCTACACTTGTCACAAAGTCTGTCAGACCAGTGATAACAGTTTATCCTGCAACTGGGCTTGTTTCTCTGATTGGTTGTATGTCCAGTGACTTTTTTTTTCTGTTTCTTTTTCTTTTGCTTTGCTCCCTGAAAGGTTTAACTTGAATCCACAGAGACCAAACTAATTCTTTGTACAGAATAGAAAAAATAATTATGTCTGGCCAGAATAGTGCCCCATTATATTAAAAACAACATTAACTTTAATTAACTTTAAATGACCTGAAGCTAATTTGTGTTTAGAAAGATATATAAACCAATTGCAGTTGCATAGTATTAGACATACTTGAAAGAAGCATTGAATTTTGTCAAAATTGCATGCATAAAGACTTTGTTTGTGAAGTGTAAGTTACATAATAAACCTAATTTTTTTTTTAACTCTTGTGCTACATTCAAAATAACTGGAGAGATCTAACCCCCATCTATCATGTCCCCAATTAAGGCCTTGCTATATTAGGACACAACTGTTTTTCCACAGCTTTTGTCCCTAATAACTGTGTTGTGTTTTGGCCTTTGCAGGGGATTGTGGGTAATCTGTCCAGTGGGAAGTCCGCCTTAGTCCACCGGTACTTGACAGGGACATACGTGCAGGAGGAGTCACCAGAAGGTAAGAACGCCACATGTCTGCTACCCTTTTAATGCAGGCTGTTTACTGTGTCTATGGCCATAAATAAAGGGTTATGTAACGTCTATAGACCAGGAAGTGTTATATAAGTTTGACTTCTTCTTTTCTCCTGCACACGTCAAAGCAGAAGTCTGTCTGTCTGAAGCCCAGCTGTTTATAACTCGAAAGGAAGCACTAGGTACATGGAAATCTTGTTAGTGATTGACGCAGCTGCCTTTGACAATTAGAATAAAACTAAACAACGCAGGTATGCGTCACCAAATAGTGTCAGTTTATCAGAATCATTACACTGTCTGGAGAAAGAAAACTTTCTCTGAACTGCCTTTAACTGCCCTTTTCTTTTAGGTATAGTGTATTGTGCACAATAATGAGAAAAGTTGACTTCCCCGTTCATTTTAGTATATTTTATTAAAACATTCTAGCCACCCTTGCAATTAAGTAAGTACAATTAATGTTAAACTATTACATAATCACAAATATGATGAAGAGATAATGCATGTTTAGGAAAAAATGTATAAACATTTTAGCCATATTTACATTTTGGCAATGTATATTAGACTCTGATATAATTTCAATAAAAGTGACAAATGGCTATTAGCGTATTACATGTGTATGCAGTCAGTGAATGGGTTGTGAGCATTAGCGAGTTCTCCTTCATTTATAGGAGCACATTACATCTGCTAAAGGCCACAAGCTGTGATTATGATGTCTGACAATATTGACACACACAAAACCTTCATAAATATAAAGACAATATACAGTTATACAATAGGAGTTAAATACAAATAGAGCAATATGTGAGTTCTATAGCTTCTTTCTATTCTTCCTAGCCTTGTCATTTGCTGACGGTAGCAGCAGCAGCTAACAGATGAGAACTAAAGTCTATTACTAGAATACTGATTCTGTTCTGTACATAGGAAACAAGTGTTTTCACCACCTCAACAGGGTTTAATTCAGTGTCTCTAACTTGTGTACTACCATAAGTAAGGGTGCTCCAATCAGGGTTTTTGAGGCTGATCACCGATCAGCCTCTGCTGTGATCGGCCGATACCGATCATGGCCGATACTGATCACGTGGTCTTCAATGTAGTAATGTATGCAGGCTATTATTAGTTCCACTTGTAAAATACTGTAGCCTTTGTAAATATAAAAAAACAACAACATTCTACTTATTTTTGTTTTAGAAGAGGTTTTGTTGCATTATTGTTCTTTAATGTGTGCCCAGTGTCTGTGGCTTTGTTTGAATGCTCCGCTGATGTAAAAATCAGATGTTCTTAATTGGTTCCTTTAATGCGAGTCCGCGGGTGCAGCGCCTGTGTCCGCGTAACGCGCAGCCAAACCAGGTTGAAACACAGTGGACTAAAGAGCAGACAGCTCCTGTTGCCAGTTTTGACAACGTCTGAATGAAGAAAACGTGCAAAGAGAGCAGAGAAGACAACGATGAAAGGTGCTCCTCTCAGACACACGGACACATGCGCTGCCTTTTTACTTTCTCTTCCCATTAGCAGCCATTTGGTGCAGTTTAAGCCACAAAACGCACAGTTTTTTCCGCGCAACAAGACACAGGCAGACTCTGAACTTTCTTAATCCTTTTAACGTAACTGTTAGCGGGTTAGCTGTAGCTCTATTTACGTTGGTGTTTGCAAATACACGCACTGCTGCGCCTCGGTTCTGTCCCGTGCGCTCCTAAAGCAGGCGGGGACACAGCGGGGACACAAAGCAGCGTCTCCAGGGCAAGTTTGTGTTAGTTATAACCAGGGCTTAACTTAAAAACACTGCTAAAATAACGCTACTGCTGTTTAATCAAACCGGAGTTGCAGGACAGTAAATGTGAGAGCCTCGCGTGTTTATTGTAATTTGATCGGCCCTTCTGATCGGCCCATTTTACCGATCACCGATCACTCTATTTTTAGCCATGATCGGCTGATCATGATCGGCGGCCGATCATCGGAGCACCCTTAACCATAAGACAATAGATAAGTAGCAATACTTGTGGTAGGGTTTGTATTTGGCTAGAATAGTTGTCAGTGAATATTATGTCATTCACTGTATGCAAGTGAATGTGTGACTAACTGGCCATAGCCCAGTGTGTATCCCACCTCAGACCCAAAGTAGCAAGGATGTGCTTCAGCTACCTGGAATAAGCAGTAGAAAATACACGAATGAAGCCATAGGTTTGATTATACCTTAATCTTCAGCCGTATTCCATCAACACCGTCTTGTGATAAGCATTCAATGTATCTTTAAAATCATGACTCAAATGGCCCCTCTTCGGCTAGAATGCACTCAGAATCCACTCAGTTGTGATATTTATTGGATTTTTTATTTTATTTTATTTATTTTTTTTTTTCAGTGTTTCATTTTGGTGTAATTATAGCAGGGATTCAGACATGAAGCACATAATTAGTTTCTGGCATTTTGCTGCACCAAGGGAGAAGAAAAAAAATCCTCATAGCTTAATTAGTCCTTCAGAAATCAATGGTAGAAATGCTGCAAAACAGGGTGAGTACTGTTTTCTGTAATCAAGAAGACGTGTCCACTCAGATTGGCGTCCGTCAACAACTCTGTGTGCAACTCTGTGCACCTGTCTTTCAATTAGCAGCTGCAGATTCTTTATTTTGGATACGTTTCATCTTCGGCGATATTACAAATGGGCAAATACAAGGTGACGAATCAGAGAAACATTGGTTCAGCAGCAGTTGTTTTTTCAATGTTTTGTTCCTGGGCTTTCGGTATGATCTGAAAAAAGGTACTGGGTGTGTTGCTATGGAAACGCAGGATGGTGCTCAGTTGCATTGTGGCGCCGTGTCAAGGTCTGAGCCTCCGTGTAAGCAGAGTATGCAGGCTGCGTGTTAACCATGCCGGCGAATGTCCATCTCTGTAAATGCACATTAGAATATGTTTTTACTTGGCAAAAATGCAATGAGAAGTACGCAGAATTTTTGGAATGCTTTGTACTGACTTTGCGCCAGTATGACAATAAGTATAGCAGGATGCTTATGTAACGGAAATAGTTCCATTCCTGTTTTAATTAGTACTGCTTTTCCATATACAGTCTCTGATGTGAGAACTGTGTGAATGCCCCCTATTAAAGCGTCTTTGTGTAACTTTTTACCTTAGAATATATAGCCTCGGAGTCTTTTCTTCACATGAAACAAAGCCAATTGGTCCTCTGTCAGTGTCAGTGCCAGGTCAACTGCTGAGAAACTTCATTATGTAAGTTGAGATGAATTATCTAGAGACTTGCTATTACAAATTCTTTTATCTGTTTAAAGTTAGTGCCAGCCCTTCCTACTTTCCATTAGAAAGCAGAACAGTGTGGTTCCTCACTCGCTGCGAACAGTTTCTCTCTGGACAATTTGGAACTGGCCTATCACAGCCGTTTATCTGCAGCGCATCTTATGAATGCCAAAGCTAATCTCCTACCAACAATAACCAAGATGGCGCCAGAGCAAATTTAATAACTTCTCTCAACCGATTAACGGCCTTTAGTTCTTTCCGTTGTCACCTGTTGGTTCTGCTGAAGTCCGCATTGTTATTAAGTACTTCATGGGACTTTTTCTTTGTCCTGATTCCATTTTAACAACTTTACATTCTGACGTCCAACGTAACAACCACATTCAAACAAACCCACTTTTTCCACTAGTCTTTGTACAACTGGCTTCTGCTACTGTCCCTGTTCAGAAATAAGTACAGAGCTGCTAATAAAATAGTGTATTCTTTTGTTTTATTGCAAAACCAGTAAGAATCCACTATGTTGGTTTTACTTACAGGTTAGCGGTGCACTGTTTATGTCGTGTCCTTCGTTTCTCTGATTGGTTATCTGCCTGTGATTGTTCCGCCCATAGAAATGGAATATAAGCGAAGGGATACCAGACTAACTTCTTTCTTTGTATAGAATAGGAAAAGAGTTTGGCCAGCTAGGCTAGTGTTGTACAGTAAGATTGGAATCTTCAAACTTTCAAACTTTCAAATCAAACTTTCATCTGACCCAATACATGCCCTTTCCATTGTGTTGCATTTAGTAACTTTTAGCACATATAGTGTTGGCAAAGGCGTGCTAAAAGGCTTAACACTAGCAGAGACAGATCTGCACCACAAAATCATGTTTCATTACTCGCCCCACATCCCTTTATCTTCTCACCTTGTCAGTGTTGTATACAAAAGGACACTGTTGTGAAAGGTATCCATGGTATAACTCAATGTTTCAGCGTGTATGCAGTGTGGCGTTAACTATTGACCTAAATGTTATATTTTTGTTACTTTGCTTTTTAATGAGACCCATGTCTTTTAATTAGCACTTGAAACTACCACCTGGAGGAGCATGTACCATATGAAGTGGCTGTGGTTCAAATCCCAGCTCTGGCACAGTTTACTTCTTGTTATTCTTCTCTTTCCATCCCTATGTTTTCTTGTGGCTTTCTGTTATCTCTTTTTAGTTGCAAAAAAATTTAAAATGACAGAAAAATCCCTAAGATTGTTAAAAATCAGGAATGTTTGGGGTTTGAGAAAATAACAGGAGTTAGAGATACCTGTAATCATATAATACGATATAGTCTGGCATATAGTCCATTTATATACAAGTCATGAATTTACTTTGCTTGTGGAACAACTAACTAACTAAGGGAGTTTGTTTAATTGTTCAGTGTCCTTCACAGAATAACATAATACACGAGGGACTACTTCAAAAATCTATTTTCTTATTAAATCCCCATTACTGTTGGAACCTTTTATGTATGCAACCAACACCGCTAATATGCTCTGCTATTTATATCTACATATTGGATGTACTAGGTCTTGTACAAAGTCTGGCACATCTTTTGTTTTGGTATCTTTCTGATCCCGTTGTTCTCTGTGTGTAAAGATAGCCTTTTCATCCATTTGGCTTTTAAAGCAGGATCCAGAGACATGCGGCAGAATCGTTTCCCCGTCTTTGTCAGGATCTCCAAAGCTCTGTGTAGCTTCAGTAACGGAAAAAAGTGCTGGGGTTGTGGATCTGTCTCAGTCTGTCACAGCAGCAGCATCCATCAGGGCTTTAGAGGCTGTGTAGAGGGACGAGAGAATCCCCTGTTTGCCATGGGGGCTAAAGTGGACTTAACAAGGTAGGAGTGTGACTCAAGGATACCTCTTAAAGATACAAGAATATTGTCACATTGAAATGACTGTCTTTAAGATCAGGGAAAATCTTTGTTTATGTAGAATTAGTAGCCAATAAATTCTCAAAATTGCTGCAACAAAAGACCAGCATCTAGGCTTAGCCATGTTAGCATTGTCTCTCATTTAAATTTAAAGGTCCCCTATTATGCTAATTTTACTTTTCTGTGCTTTTTATTGTTATGATGTTTCCACCTCAAAAACATATCTGGACTTGTATTTAATTTTTTTCATTCATGTTTGAGTAATCCTGTATGCTGAGGCACTGTCCTTCTCAGGAGCTGAAAACATTCTGTTTCACTGCTCTACAAGCCTTTTACATCTGCTCTCATAATTTATCCAAAAACCTGTGTACAGCTCTGTTTCCACTGATTCCTCACAGCTGTTTTTCATTTTGTAAACTGGCATCATACAAAAAGTTTAAAGAAGTATAGAGCTTTTTCTTCATTGTTTCTGTTCAAAAGAACTGTCCTCTGCTGCCCTCTGCTTATCACCTGTTTCTGTATGATACCAGTAAATGGAAAAAGTTTTCTTTTAGTCAGAAAATGTTTTTTAAAGGTTGTAAAATGTGCAGTGCTGTTCTAAAATTGAATAAGATTGATTTTAAATAGGGCTGGGCACGTGAATGAGTTATTATCACGTTAATGCATTAATTAATTAACAGCAATAATTATTTTAATGCGCGTTAACGCAAGTTATGGTCAGTCAAGTCTGTCTCTCTTTTTCTCTTTCTGTGACACCAGACAGGGGGTGGGTCACGTAGGACAGAGGAAGAGTACAGAGACCTGATGGTCCTGACAGAGCAGCCTTTTAGCTTCCTAACAGTGTTAGTTTCATGTTTCATGAGACAACAACCACTAAAGTCTTACAACCGTTAATGATGTAAAATATAGCCTGTTAAATATTCGTGCAGCTAATTAATGCTATTGGCGACAACACTCAGTGTTTTCAGATTGTGTCAATGATGTTTTACTTGAAAAATAAACAAAAATGACTTATTTACTTCCCATAACCTTTTTGATAGTCATATAAGGGAGAGAGAAGTGAGCAGCAGCAGCAGGGGGACAGCAGCAGAGGCAGGAGGGCAGACTTTGGAATTGAAAAAATAAGTCCAGCTCCAAAGGTAAAAAAGAAAAAAAAAAGGTGAAAATATAGGCCTAGCTGTATCTGCTGTAGTGCTCTTTGTCTGCAAAATAATGAATTTTATTATTATGCCAAGCATGTTTGAAATGGTGCTATGTGCACTATAGGCAACCAAATTAAAATGGCACATATTGACTGAATTGTAAATGTTACAAGTTATCAAATAAAGAACCTTTTAGGAGCTGGAAGAGATGAATACATTGATTGAATTTTATAGCAAGACTGCAATTAATCGCGATTAAAATTTTTGATCATTGCCCAGCACTAGTTTTAAAAGGCAATATTGTCAAATGAGGCTTCACATGCATGTACTCTGATAGCTAACAGGTATTGTAAAAGTTGATCTAATGAGTACTATGATAAATTTAATCAAGCTGGATGTACAATATAGACTAGATGGCGCTGAGTTTTAGAAAATGTATCTTTTAAACTCAGATCACCTCACTCAGATCATGTATTTTTAATTAACAGACGCTGGGTCAAGAGGATGGCTCTGCTTTCCCAAGCAATCATGGCATGTGGTTTATCTCCTCTATCTAAGCTCCTTGGAAATATCCACCATGACTCCTCCTTTACAAATGCATTACTAAAGAAAATATTCAAAAATGCTACACTTTTATGAAGTGCATTTTTATTTATTTCAGTCTTTATTTATTTCAGTTATAGTTTAGGACTGTACCAGAAATGGCTGAATAGCAAAATAAGAGATTCAGTTTTTAAAGAATGCCAAACAACAGGTGTCATGATTACAAAAGCTTTCCACATATGTAATAAATTGCTTACAAGTGAAAAAAGCTGATGTTAATCTTGCATGCTTGGAAGCAAATCTTACATTTAAAAATGTTGTTTCCGACACTGTGTTATCTAATAATGAGCAGACCTTGACTCCAGCGAGTGGTTATGAAACTAGAAAAATCAGAGCCAGTATCCGACGCACTTTCCTCTGTGCACACCAAGGTCTTCTGCATGAAATCACTGAAACAATTCATGATCATTCCTAGACCTTTTTCAAATGTGTGCATTATTCAATTTAGTCCAATTGCCTTCTGCATATTTCTGTATTCATAAGGCAGTGTTTTCACTCCCAGGGACATCTGTAGCCTCGCAACTTTCTCATTTGAATGTTTTTAATCTCTGCAGGATCGCAAAGCATTCAAATGATATGCAAAATCTAATTTAATGTCTGCTTCTCCCATTGGTGTCTGCTTTATCTGCAGCCCGCTATGCTAGAGGCAAGGAAGATGGGTTAGCATTTGACGAGGAATGAATGAAGGATAAAGAAAAGACTGCATGGGGTCCTAGCAATGGCCCTGAATCTCTGTCCCATGGATGTGCCTAAATTTAAAAGATGGTTTGATGCTCTTGTTTGAATTTCTTAGACTTTCTTTGCTTAATATATTAATTTATTCTTCAGTTGATTAAAAAAAGAATCATGACTTTTTTATAACCTTAGACATTGCATTTTACTGTGATGGACCACATGTTTCTCAAATGTACGTCAATGCCCCAAAAAAGTAAAGATGCTGCACAGAAAGAGATATTAGTAAAGTGGTTAGTCCCTCAAACTTTGGTGCAGGAGGTTCACTTCTGGGACCCTTGTGAGTAAGGGAGCAGCCAAAAGAGACTCTATAGCTATAGTAGTTGGATGTAAACAAATGTATGCTTACAACTAACCCACAGTCCTTTAGCTGCTCAAAAGCCAATCTTTATTCACACTTGATTGCCCTTTTGAACGCCACTTAGGCTGACACTCATTAAGGCTACTAACACTGACAATACCCAAGTTGTAGCCTACCCAAAAATGCAGCTCGGGGCCACTTTGAGATCTATAGTGTGACATGAAGTAATGTTTTACAACTGCACATAATTACAAAGTGAACTTAAATACAATAGCAGTGGTGGAGATGTTTTACCTGAAGAAAACACAATCACACAATCACATACCCATTCACAAGATATTAATTTATTTGAATCCAAGCTTTAAGGCTGGGCACATTGGATCTGATCATACTGTCAAGATGCCAGGTTTGAAGGAGGATTTTGTGACACAAGGCCAGAGAGTGGTTAATCAGAAATTCAAAGTAGAAGCACAAGGAGTTGTTGATGTAAATACATAAATCAGTTATGGCTTGGTGTTGAATTAATATCTTGCGTACTTCATTTACTTAAAGGCCAAATAAGTCTGAGTCGAGACCAATAAACTTTAAGGGGTATTACAGCTCTAAATTATCATGTATTTCAGCCTCTGACTCATCCCTCACAGCCACTCCTTTTGACCCGCTGAGTAAATTTATTCCTAATTCCTGTATAATTGTTTGATTGCGAAGAATAATGACTTTTTGCGTACACTCTGACCTATGCAGCACCTGCTACTGTTCCTCCAGTGAACCTTGCAGCTCTCTAGGACGTGTGACAGCACCACTGAACTGTTTCCCTCAGCAGCTGTGCATTAGATGCGCTAAATGGCAATTTCTCGCCCACATAATTGGCTCCAAAGAGACCTGGTTTCCTGTCGACATATAATTCTTACAGCAACACTTTTGGGAGAGCTAAACTGAGAAAGTGTACTTAAACTTTGCTTTTTCCCTGCAAACTTTTATTAGCCATGTCAAGCTGCGTTTTATATTGAATTTGGGGCGAATTTCATTGTTTTTATGATGTCATTATGTGCCTTTTGTTGCTTCAGAAACAACCAGTGGGACATTAATATTTTCACTGTTATCTTTTGATAGAACCAGTCCACGGGAGACACGTTATCACACAAAAAATTTTGAAATAAATGAAATAATAAATTAAAATGTCTTTTTTTTTTCACAGGTGGGCGGTTCAAGAAAGAAATTGTAGTGGATGGACAGAGCTACCTTCTTCTGATCAGAGATGAAGGAGGGCCACCAGAACTACAAGTGCGTCTTTTCATTAAAAACATTTTTGTCCAGGCATACTACAACACAAGCTGACTTTAACATGTTGAAGTTTTCTTTGGGAGTTATAAAAATGGATAGGATTAGAAATGAGTATATCACAGGGACAGCTCACATTAGATGTTTTGAAGATGAGGTCAGAGAGGCTAGATTGAGGGTTTGTACATGTACAGAGGAGGAATAGTGAATGCAATATATTGCTAGAAGGATGCTGAAGTTAGAGCTGCCAGGCAGGAGGGCTAGAGCGAGACCAGGGAGGAGATTTATGGATGCAGTGAAAGAGGACATGAAGCTGTGTGAGAAGAGGGTGCACAGGATGCACAGAATAGGGTTAGAATTAGATGGAGGCAGATTATTCGCTGTAAACAAGAAGATAATAATATATAACTGATGTTTTTTTTTTTCTGTTCTGTCTAGCAGCTTACTTAGCCTACTGTCTGATATTGCAGATGCCTAAAGCCTCCCGCTACCTGTTGATATTGCGATAGGAATCATAATTAAGTCAAAAATTCAAAATGTATGTATGTTGATAGAATCACAAAGCCAGTCACGTATAGCAGAGCATGAGGCTAGAGATAAAGCTGTATACTGCTGCATTAAACAATTGTAATGAAAGAAGAGCTAACTAACACTGCCTGGTTTTGACCATAGTTGAGTTACAATGGAGGGCAATAAGATGCAGTTTAGAGCTGATTGGAGTCATACGGTGTGATATGTAGTAATTTTATGTAATTGCAACAAATTGCACAGTGTGATAGGGGCTTAGCTACAACAGCATTTTTCTCCTGCTAGCTTTTGCTAAAAATCATGATGTCATTGATGTAGAACGTCTCACAGTGCAAGCCAGGACACACTCATTCCCAAAATTTGAATATATCTAAAAACATGCACTTAAATATCACAACAATTCATCCATTTGAGAAAAGCTTTTGCATTTTGTCTTTGCTTCTCATTTTCCATTGTAAGGATTCTCTGTCGCCCAATCAACAGACTGCTGTTAAAGCACCATGTTTTAGTACCACTTTGATGAAAACTGGACAAAACAAGACCGTCGATGCTGTGTGAAAATGCATAGAGCAGAACGAAAATTACCATTGACATAGCCTTAAATGAACTAGACTCTCAGATAGTTTCAAAGTACTTTCCAACTTTAATGACTACTGAAGCCAACCCAGGCTGGAACTACTTTAGTCAAATGGCTGTATTGAAACCTGGATTGTTCAGCCAGTGAATAAAATGGATGGGAGAGTATGTCATTACAGTTATAATATGAGGCTATAATATTTAGTTTGATGGCTTTGTTTTGAAATGTAATTGATAAGCAGCATCTCAAACAAGAGTGGCTTGCAGTTTCATTCATAATCTCTTGTCATTGCACAAGACCACATTGGGAGCTTACCTTGCTGAGTATTTTTAGAGCCTGCATACTACACATATATCTATACCTGACTTGGCAAAGCTGTGATTTACAGTCGCATTGCGCTCGGTTGGATTGGGGAATAGAAATGAGTTTGGCTCGGTTGTCAGCTGCTTGGATAATTAGTAGCATAATTAAAGGCCTCCATTATGCACCCACTCAGAGGAAGCGAGCCGCGCTGAGTTGTGGCTCCGAGGCTTGATTTACCATTCATTCCCTATGGGGCTGTGGTGAGACGTGAAAGTGAATGAACTAGGACGAGGAGAAGAAAACGCCCAAGAAGTAGTCAGCAGTTGTCAGTCTTTTTACAACATTGCACTTCAGTTGTTATGGTCCGTGTTATTGATGGTGATTAGAATTGATGTCTTTTGCTCATGGGAGTCCTCCACACATTTACTCGTAAAGTTTTCCGGATTATTAATGACTAAATGTTTCTGTGACGCAGCAAATACAGAAATGATTATCGCAATGGGGGTAGAGCATAACAGATATTATTTCAGTTGTAGTGGAATCATTCATTGTCATTGCACCTTGAATGCAGACTGCAAACAGGAGCTGCCGTAGCTGTTGCTGCACTGCCCCCTTGTGTCATAACAGAAAAGTGCAGGCTCCAGGTAATCTGCCTTACAGAATGCAAGAATCACGTCACTGAGCATTGAACAATAGTTATTAAAGTTGCCTGTAGTGATAAATTACAGTTAGTGCTAGGGCCCTACAACATAGCTAACAATTTATCTATTTTTTAACTTTCATTTCAAAATACAATGCGTTGATTCTCATTCTTTCTTTGCTGTCCAGTGTCCACAATTCGTAACAAATGAGTGTGTGGTAGGTTGTTATTGTAATATTTAATAGTACCACTAGGTGGTGCCTTTTTTATTTGTCTTTTGTGCTGCATTTAATTTTCAGTAACTAGAGGCATAGGTAATATGGACTATAGCCTATTATTATTGTGTATTAAGTATATATTGAGCCTTAGAGACCTAGTTTTACTGTTGTTTTTTTAGTTTGAGGTAGAATAAAGGGCACGTGAAAATCGTCATTCTCGTGTTTTCTCTCTATGTTAACCTAGAGGCTAATAAGCTAATTAGCGAGACATGCTAATTAGTTCTTTACTGCTAGTGTTCTAGTCCTAGTATTCACCAACGTTACTAAAAGGTGAGAAATGCAAATTTGGATTTCATATATATTTAATTGCGGGTTTTTTTTGCCCAATGCTAATACAACAGTAGCATAGCAGATGCTGATATCAATAGTAAAAAATAAAATTGTTTAGATCACATAGCCTAGATCTAACATAATTTACAGCTACTCATGGGTATGTTCTTGATTAAAGCACTCTTTTCAATAATACATGGCTAATTTACATTAATGCTGAACCAGTTTTTTGACAGTTTGCAAAGGTAAGACATTACAGTGCTAGTTTTATCATTCTCTTCTCGTTGGTCCTAGCAGCAGCAATAGCATCCTCAAAATGTACTGCAGGGCTTTGGTATAGCTGCTTCTGTTCAGGGTTGCCAGATCTGACTGACAGTTTCCAGCCCAAATATAACGTAAAACCCGCCAAACGCAATAAAAACCTGCCCAAATCACAACCATTCTACAATTTTAATGTTAAAACTGTAATGCATATGAAATAACATATTTTGAGCACACAAAACTTCACAACTGTCAATGGAAAAAGTAGTAAACAGTCTCCACAATGAGTGTAATCAGAAAAACAAATAGCTCTCTCACATGCTCTGGGTCAGTCACCTTCCTGTACGATTTCTTGTATTTCCCCCACTTTGACATGTTGCTAAACACTAAAACTCCAAGCTTGGGATTATTTTCAAAATCCTGCCCCATAAGTCTAAAAATAGCCCAAATATTATACACCCGCCCAACGCTATTTTTTTCTGCCATCGAGAGAGCAAAAGTAGCCCAATTGGACGGGAAACCGCCCAATCTGGCAACACTGCTTCTGTTAAGTTTGATTTCAAGTTATAGAGATTTTTTACCTTGTTTCAAATGTACAATTCAGTTGTTCAAGTAAAATTTTTCATACCATAACATGTCCCTTATAAGTCTCCACTGACTTATAACAAACAATCAATTGAATTGGTTAAAAATGACTCTATGGATTATATTCTTGACAAATCCAGTGAAAAGAATGAGATTCCAGTGTTGCTAATCCCCACCTCCTCCTCTGTTCTGTTCACAGTTCGCTGCCTGGGTGGATGCCGTTGTGTTTGTGTTCAGCCTGGAGGATGAGATCAGCTTTCAGACCGTCTACAATTACTTTCTGCGACTGTCGAGCTACAGGAACTACAGCTGAGGTCCCCATGGTCCTCGTCGGGACGCAAGGTCTTTTGTTCAGGATATTACTGCTGCTGTTTTTGAAAGACAATATTAAAATACATGACCAAGACTAGTGTGTTATTCTTTAGGGAAAATTCTAGAGAACAGCTTTAAATTGAAATATGATGAGTCAAGTCTTTGACCAACTTCATACAGATGGAGGGATTTGCATCTGATTAAGTTGAAAAAGCTAAAATGGTGTTTTTACATAAATTTGTTCTGAAATTGTTTTGTAAGATTTGCAATTTACTGTATTACATTTTTATTTTCACTCAATGTCAACTTTTTTTGAAGTCCTCATACCTTGTCTAAAAGCAGAGCAGCAAATATACCAATAAAACCTTATTCTTTACAATTACATACACTGTAAAAATCACACTGAATTAATGTAACTACAATACAGTTCTAGTGCTAGTTAATATATGCAAAAAATAAAAACTGAACAGTTCACTTAACAATAAATACAATCATATTTTAATAAGGTTTAAGGTAAGATCCAGATTTGTATTATAAACATTCTGAGTCTTTCCTTTTCCTGTTTTCCTCCAGATGCAATTAGTGCAGCCAACCCCAGAGTGATTGATGACTCAAGAGCCAGAAAGCTGTCCAATGACCTGAAGCGATGCACGTACTACGAAACCTGCTCCACCTATGGCCTCAACGTGGAGAGAGTGTTCCAGGATGGTGAGGGGGCTGCTGTTTGATTTACACTTTACAAAGGAGCAAAGGGAGTTAACTACAGCTGTTACTACTGGTAATAGTTGAGTGTTAAAGAGGATTTATGGAGTGTTTAGGTTCTAAAGGTCATTCACTGCAGAGGGAGTAAACAAGAAGATGTCGAGTTTCATTTGAGCTATTGATATCTCTGTATTAAAACGCGTCAATCTTTAGATATTGTAAAGACTAAATTATATTTTAAAGCAATATAACAAATAGTACATTGAGTTGTTGGCACTCACAAGGAGGACACAGGATACATTCCCATGACATCCAATCCTGGCCTTTAGAAATGTTTTGGTTGTTAATATTTCAAATTGTTAAAAATAAAGCTGCAGCAGTTTTATGGACTAACCATGAAATATTACTTGTGCTTGAGTTAAAGGCAATGTAGATAGTGAATGCCATGAACCAACAGCCATAAGACAACAATGCTATCTAAAACACATTGTTAATTAAAATACTATAAATATTGCATTTAATTTCAGATTTTTCTTTTTCAGTAAATAAAGTGCAGTGTTTAGCTCCATCTTTTGAAAATGTCGCCAAAATGATGGAACCAAAGACCAAAGGGCACCCATGTATTATGCTACATTTGGAACGGTTTGTCCTATTTTTGGCAGAGAAGACTTACCCTACCGACCTGTAACAGTTGGCGGATCTCTGAGCACTGTTCCCAAAATGTGCATATTTTGGTAAATTGGTAATTCTGAATTGCTCATAGGGAATGAATGGGTTGTCTTCCAGTGTCTGTGTCTAAGTTTTAGTCTTTCAATTAAATTGAAAGGGCAGGAAGTGGATAACAAATATTTGCTATCTATGCAGTCAATATTAATTTGTGTTTAAACTGTGAATTTCTACTTTAATGTCATCAGCTAAGTATACAAACTCAAACTTTCCCTTGTGCCTTTACTAAAGTCAAGAAGCTGTCATTATTATCTCCGCAGTTCCTTTGAGCGCCTGTCATCTCTTCAAAAACATCAGAATATCCTGCACGGTGCTCGCTTTACACTTCCTCCACTGTTGATGTCTGCGCGTTGTCTTCCTCCCCTGCCTTAATTGCTTCCCGAAGCTCAATTTGAAATAATTAAAAGAGATGAAGGAGTGTCGGCTGCTTATGGAAACACTCAGCATCACTCTTGCCTCCTCCTCGATATGCTATGTTCCCAGCTGTCAGGTGTAACTTCAAAACATTTTTTTTTCTTTGCTGCTAGTTCCTGCTCCACCTCAGTCTTTGATTTTCTATGCTGTCAATGAAATGACTGGTTGGCAAATCAGTGCCTCAAATATGGCTATACTGTATTATCTATAGATAGCTGTAAATTGGGTAAAAAGGCCTAGCAGGTATTATTGCATTTGATTACTTCCCTCAGAATGGAGCCACTTATCCCAGTAGATGTGAAAAGCTACCTTGCAGTGTGGCTTGTTACCTGACTGAAAAACAAATGGCCTTAGGTGGATGATATGATGTGCTCATATGAGTCCCCATCTGCTGGGGAAAGGATTCTCAGACTTTGTTTATTTTGTTTATATGGTAATGTTGTGTTGTTGTAGGAAAACAAACTGTAACTATGTTTACAAGCAGGTCGAGAAAAAGAGAACATATTATTTCTTTATTATTATATTATTATAACTGAAGTTTTCAACTGCATAAACGTTGTGACTGTTTCCACTTTAAGACATAGCATATTAGTTCAGATATTTGGTACAAAACATTAAATAGTTTAGTAGCGAGGCCAGGCATACACATTCTCTTTTTTGTGAAGCAGGTCTGGAATCCTTCTGTTCAAACATTATATCTCTAAAATTAATTCTTCTTGATCAGTCAAAATTGTTTATCTGTAAAGGTAGGCTTTATTTAGTGTTTTCTTTCTCAGCTTTTTTTATTCCATTGGTTCAGACAATTTAGTCTGCTTATATTTGCTTGTCCCTCTTGATTTCTCAATGGTTGTGTCTATTCCTATTGCATTAAGAGGCTCTTTATCTCCTTTTATTTAGTTGCGCCCACTGGGACTCCAATTTGAATCAACAGGATTGATTTTGTATACAGTGCAACCAGAATTGGCTAGGCTTTTTCTATCATAAAGGCAAGGAACTGTCACTTTGCTTTATAGAAATAGCTATCCTTCCTCAGTAATACAGGTAGCTCTAGAAGGGCCTGTGGGAAAGATACCTTCTGTTGATCTCTGCAATATGAAACTTAAAAGTCTTTGGCACAGCGTCAAGACTGTTACCACTGAGAAGTCCTCCTTTGTACAGAGGAGAGGCATTTTATATTGTTGATTTAATTTAATTTGGATGTACAGGTATATCCTTAAATCACATTTATGAGGCAGTACATTTTATCATTCTTGTTGAACCTGTCACTGTTATTTTGACATTCTTCTTTTGCAAAGTTTATATACATTTTATAGTTATCTTTATTATGCCAAGACTGCATTTACTGGAAATGTCAGTGGTAAAATAGAATAAAAATTAGTTTAGAGTTATGACTTGAATAATTATGTTCTGCCTGTTTTCAAATCTTTGTCTCTGTCTATTGCAGTTGCCCAGAAGGTAGTGGCCATGAGAAAAAAGCAGCAGCTGTCCATTGGTCCGTGTAAATCCCTTCCTAACTCTCCCAGCCACTCATCAGTTCCCACGGCATCCCTTCCCTCTGTTCACATTAACCAGGTACAGTCCAGGACCTACTCAACCCAAGCCTTAACCAGCACATTAATTAGTTGGTATTTCCAGTGTTATCCTAAATCTAACATTATAGATCGTTGTTAGGTTCCCAGTGTCCAGAAAAACTCAAGTGGGTTTAGACAAATTACGAATCATGTATGTGGCCTTATCTAATTCATTGGTATTTTAAGGTTGAGTTATGACCCTTCGAGGCTATAGTAGTGTGTGGAGTACAGTTTAAACCAAATCAATAAGAAATTGTCACATAAATTACAGGAGATGGCTTCACACAAACGTAATAAAAAACTGTGTAATAAAATGGCTGTTAATAATAAGTCATTAATTGCCATTAGGGGTGCACGGTGGCAGAGCGGTTAGCGTTCTCGCCTCCCAGCAAGGACCAATACACACCATCACACGGACTCTCTGGGTGGAGTCTGCATGTCCTCCCCGTGTTACCGTGGGTTCTCCGGCTTCCTCCCACCGTCCAAAGACATGCATGTGTTAGGTGAATTGGTGCCTCTAAATTGACCCTAGTGAATGAATGTGAGAGTGAATGGTTGTCTGTCTGTGTTTGTCTCTGTGTCAGCCCTGCGACAAGCTGGCCCCTGTCCAGGGTGTACCCCGCCTACGGCCCAAAGTTACTGGGATAGGGCTCCAGTCACCCGCGACCCTTAACGGGAATAAGCGGTAGAAAATGAATGAATGAATAATTGCCATGTAAAATGTAAGAGGGCATGAGTTTCACAATACGTGGTTACATCATAATAACACGAGGGTATGAGTTTCACTATACATGAGTACCCTTGTATTTGAATGTTGTACCCAACCCACATATGGTGAAACTCCCTCGTGTTATTATGATGTACCCAAGATTTCCTGGAAAATAATTTCATAAGAATCGAAGAAACTTTAAGTGGTAGACAGGAGGCAGAGTATACACAGTATTTATGGTAGTCCATATTTCTAGAGAGTTTTGCCTAAGATGATATTCTAAAACACATACAAAGTCAAGCTGAAATGAATGTTGTCATAATATTCAACATTTCCTCAGATTTGTCTAAATACCGTTTGCTTTATATAACTACTTAATCCTACTTAATGATATTCCACTAACCTGCAATTTTCTCTTTCCTTCCTCCATTCACTCCTCCTCTCCTCTAATCCCGTCTCTTCCTCTCCATCCCCGTCTCTCCCCAGGCGGCCAATGGCGGGGGCGCGTTCAGCGACTACTCCTCCTCGGTCCCCTCCACCCCCAGCATAAGCCAGCGGGAGATGCGCATAGAGACCATCGCCGCCTCCAACACGCCCACGCCCATCCGCAAGCAGTCCAAGCGCCGCTCCAACATTTTCACAGTAAGTATGAGACATCTGATGCAAAGCAACACCCACTCGCACTACTAGGCTCTGCCTCGGCACTCTCTGTCCACCAGAGGGAGCTCCACAAAAATTCTCCGATTGCCTCTGATGCAGGCAGAGAAAGTACACGCAGCACAATGGGCAAAGGAGAAATCAAAGTATACTAGATCCCCCTGTATACCCAAGCTAATTTCAAATAAGCACTGTGGAACTAAAGTGTCTTCATGTCTTGTTTTTTTTCTTTTCTAATTGGATGTAGTAAGCCTGACCCATAACAAACTGGGCCCTTTGGCAATGTCTAAATGTTTGAACCCTCCCTCCCCCCACCCCTCTTATTTCTACTAGATCCTTTCTTTGCAGTGACTTCCCTTTTTGGGGCAGAGACGGCAGCAGCAGCCAATACAGCGCGCCAAAACACCTTCTCTACTGCCCAAGAGAACTTAGGCTAAAACGACATTATGGCCAACCATGGCTTCGAACCAAGAATGAACCAACACGCTAAAAAATAACCCCAAATTTCTGCCCACACCCCCCCACCCCCACCCCCCAATCTGGTCTGATTCACTACTGCACCAACGCCCTGCCCCTGTCTGCCTGCCTTCACCCTCTTGTATTTGCCCATTGCTCTAACCGAATGTGTGCACTAACCACTCAGATTTCCGTAACTGTCCTATCTATAAGCTTGTCTTTTACTTGTAGCCTTTGCCCTCTCCTTATCTCCCAGCCTGTACCACCTTTCTTTCCTTCTGTCCTTCCTCTACTCTTTTGCCTCAAAGCCTTTTCTAATCTCACATAGCCAGGCCTCTTTCTGGTCTGAAGAAGAAACTCAAAGCCAAAATCAAAGAAATAAAGTCCATAGGGAGCTTGTTTGTAAAGTTAAAAAAAAAAAAACTCACAAAGCTGACTCAGGTTATTAGACACATTTATGTCTGAAAGTCTCTGAGGTTTAAAGGCTGAGATCAATAGGGATGTACAGTATGATCAATTTCAGCACATCCTGATGAGAAACCAATTAACTCCTTCACACTGCTGATAGAATTTGATTATGATTGTACTACAACTTTATTTTATTATCACAAATGTAAACTTCCTGTTTCTGTCCACCCATCGGAGTAAAGTAGAAAGAAATTAATGATAAAACTATTTTGTCACATAAGCTTTATACAGTTATTAAATATTTGTTGAGTGGTAACACACCGGCTCTGCCTCAGTGCTAGTTCAGTTGACCTTTTAAATTTCTTACACAAGAGAAAATAACTTGTTAAAAAAATTTGTTGTGTTCAAACTTGCCGACTCATTCCTCCTCCTCCAAACCTTGGCTGATTACAGTTGCCTAATTGCAAAGGCGTGTTCATCTGCTGCCAAAAGAGCCAGATTGGTAAAAGCACTTTGTTTTTTTCCCCTTAAATCAGTGTGACAACTTTTTGACTTGTTTTCATGTTTTAGTCTAGTTCCACCTACTGGTGTAATAATGTCATTGCAGTGTCATCTCGCGTTCAGATGTTACCATCAAAGAACAGCTTTGATACATTTCTATATAATCACTGATTAAAGGCACATTGGCAAGGTGGTTAGCACTGTGGCCTCACAACAAGAATATGCTGAGTTTGCCATTATGCTCTCCCTGTGTTTGAATAGGTTTTCACTACTTTCCCTCATGAAGTTTGAACAATATGCAAAATCATTTTTGTTTGGGCTTATTTACAGCAATACATGTTCTAGCCTCTCTGGTATGCTAGAGAGTTGTCAGTATACTCCTAGTTTTGGAGAAGCAACAGGACAGCAGCAACACCAATCACCTCAGTTTTAAAAAACTGAACACCTCATCAATAAAGGTCAATAAAGTAACAAATAATAATGAATTATTAGACCAATTTATTATTGTACATCCCTATAGGTCAGGCAAAACTTCCTCCTCCCTGTCAGTCTCACCAACTCTCCTTCTCTTCAGCTCTGTCTCTACTGTTTTCACCCTGTGCCCCCACTTACCCCCACCCTTCCTCCCCTTGTTAGCTGCTGTTGGGAGCCACCTTTAATGTGTGGCATCCTAACAGTGCACAGTCACCACCACAGCCTACGTGCTAGCTTCCCCTCTTGTTGTTGTCTCCCTTCCCTTCCCCCTGCTTAGGTAGTGACTAACCATGTCCACCAGAGAAATGAGCCTTCTCTCCCCGTCCGCGTCATGGAGATGCCGAAGCACGCCACCTACCCAGTATGGGTGCCCGAATGGCAGGCCGAGCGGGAGTTTCAGCTCATGACCTTCTGAGGAGCGCCCCAGAGAGGACGGGGGGTAGGAGGGAGGGAAGGAAGAATGTAACGAAGGAACCGTACTTTGAAGAGGAAGCAACCCTTTTTGGCCATTTTACAAATGAGAGCAAATATTTAACTGGCTTTATCGACGATGTTGCTTTGTCCATTTTCAAATAGCATCCAATGTTCCAGTCACCAAATGCTATTCCCTTCATAATTTCTTGTAAGTAGGTCACTTTATGTTGTTTAAAGAGAAAGACTTATGCCTTAATGTCAACATGCTTTGACAGACTTCAAAGGATCACACGCAATTGCATCTTTTCTTTTCTGCAAGATTTTTTAAGGTAATTTTTTTGTCTTGGCACTGGCATTGGGACTCTTGCAGTATGAGTTTAAAAAGGTCTAGAATTGGTCAACCCTTATTGGTCAGAAATGCTTAAAGGACAACATTAATAATGCATTTTTCTTAACCGTAAATAATCAAGACTCAAGCTTTACCACAACAACTATTCACTGTCTTTTCACCTATTCAAACCCATGTCACAAAACAGTGTTGCCATACCCTAAACAACCACTAGATGTCGACACAGTACACATTACTCTTCCTAGTGCTTCCATGTCAATAACTATTTGGAAACTGTCTGTCCCTTTTTCTTGTTAAAAGCACATAGTGTAGATGGATATAAAACTTTTTTTATACTTAAATCCATCCCATTTTGCTCGCAAATCAAGCATTTGTTGGCCATTTTGCTTTTCCCATGCTATTGTTTACATTCAGTTAGTCTTCAAAACACAACAGATCTGCCACCATTTGACACTGTTTTTCAATATTGCAGATATGTGCTTCTGTTTCCAACCTTTCGTCAACTAAAAGGGCTTTCCAACTCCTTCCGAATTAGAAGATGTTTTTTTTTTTAAAAAGAGTCCCGCTGCTTTGCCAATAGAAAGGAGTTTATTCATTGCGGACCTGTAATGCAGAAACCAGTAGGACTTTTGCGCAAACTAAAGTCCAAGTCTGGCCGAGTTCACTGTAGACTGTCAAATATGACGGCGTATAGGGACTCTTTTTGGAAATGCCCCGTCCAACCCTTGCCCCAGGCAACCTTGCGTACATTCATATATCCCATGAGCAAACACTATGTACAGTCAAGTCTTGGAACTGTTACTCTGCCACCCAAAGGACCTTTTGTTTACATCGCACTGCCTTTTTTGCCATAAATGAGGACTCAAGGACTAGAGGTGCCACGTTGTTTTTGTTCTTTCTTTTTACAAATTTTGCGACATTTATTTTGACAATTATTATCTGATTTAATTGTAGGTTTTGTGGTATAAAATGCAATGGGAATATGATATTGTTTTGTATATGGAGGTATATGGAATAGTATATGGTTAATTTTATGAAGGCCTTCATAAATATTAAAGTATACAGTCAGGGTTAAAGGTTGAAACTATATAAACAAATGGACAATGGGTTGCACCGACTTGTATGAATGTAGTTAATATATATTTATTATTTATTTAACTTTATTTATTTTCACATTTTCTTCAGTTCATTCATTACTTATTTATTTTATTTATTATGTTTTCCATTTAGGTTTGAGATTATGAACTTGCATAATCGTTATTTCGTTTTTTAAATCATGAACGGATTGATGAAAAATAAAGACCGCTGTATATCTTGTATTGTATTTTATTTACAATGGTACTCTATACAAACATTACCTATAAGAACTATATGAAATAATGCCTTTTATTGTCCATCCTATATTTTGTGGGAACTGCAATGTTTGGCTCAATCTGTTGAATATTTTGAAGTGAAATTTGTGACTTGCTTTGTATGGTGTCTGTATAGAAGCTAAAAACGAGTCATCATTACAAAATAAACTGTTGGAAAAAATATACAAAAGCAGCCCTGGTTTGCTTTGAATTGAGCCTCTACCTCTTTTCCATTGGTGAGTGGACATTCCCATGTTATGAGTGAGACCATACAATCATGTCTGTCTTATATGTATATCATCATTTTTTGTTTTTTTGCATTGGGGTGGGAAATTTTATAATGCATTTTAATGATTTGTTTCATGCTAATACATTTTGTCCACAGGTATATTATATTGCAAACCTATTGATGCTATGTTTTTCCTAACTCGCTTCATTTCCCTTTTAGGTTTCTTCTTCAAAGCTCGACAGATTGCGCCAAAGTCTTCAGTGAACTAACCATTTTTTCTTCTTTCCTTTGAACATGTTGACATTGTTCTACAAAATTATGATTATGATAATAGGTGGTTTGCAGGTTTATAAAACAAAGCCTGCTCATATAAAAGGAAGTATACAGTATTCCGAATATTAGTTCAAATTGGAGTCATGACTCAATGTGTTCGTGTTGAGATGTGTCCAGTGTGGTCTTGATTTCTGTTCTTTGATTGCACGTTGATGTTACTGCTGTTTGGTCCGCTGGTCTGCTTGTCTGTTGATTTTACGCTTCTTTTTTGAGACTTTTATTTTGCAAGTCCATACACACACACACTACAATCATACATTTTCCAGACCCTCACTCAATTTCTTTCATACACCCACGCATCCACACCAACATGCTTTCCACTCCTCTTTTGCTTTGCTGTGCGTTGGTCTGGTTGTTAATTGACTTTCTTGTTTTCGTTGCAGTCGCGGAAAGCCAGTGAGCAGGCAAAGAGCGTTGACAGTAAAACAGACAGCATAGGCAGTGGAAGGGCCATTCCTATCAAACAGGTGAGCACTCCTCCTCAAATTCTCTTTCTCCTCTTGTCGAATGGTAAGTATCACTATGTGTCACCACTACTATGTGGCTGGTTGAACTAAAGTTTTTTTTTTATCTGTTTACCTTGGTAATGTCAAGTGATGAGGTAGCCACTAGATGGAGACACAGCACAATATAACAGACTTCAATACTAGGAGCAACCATGTCTATAGCTATTAGTAAAATCTCTCGTGCCTATAGATAACATACAAATCCAGATAACCCATTTGTTTTCATTAAGCTTTGTAGTAGTACTAACATTATATAATTATGTTATGTATAAAAAAAAAGCTGTTACATATGATGTATAATAAATAGTAAAAAAAATATTTTAACAATAGTTTGATTATTCTATTCCATACACAACAGCCATGCAACTGAATTGATGGTACTAGGATGGATGGCATTATTAAATACCTATTGAATGGTATAAATGCACAATTTATACAAAATGATGAAACTTTAGAAAAACAATTAATTATCTTTCTACTGAAAAAAATATTTTTCAAAACTAAATTAGGATTAAATTACATAACTTGCATAAATGCTGCTTCATAATACAGTATGTTGTTTATTTTGGTTTGGATTTTTTGCTTTAGTAGATCAGTATTAAGGTATAGGGTGTCAATTTATTTTAGGAATGTTTTTCAAAGTTGACAAATTTAATAAATCCTTTTGTGATGCAGATATATACACAAAAGCAGGGGTGACATGACTATTAACTAAAGTATAATATTTGTAATCTCAATTTGTATATAAAGCAATACTTTACAAAAAGAATAGCATTCTGGGCCAAACTACATTTCTTTGCATTTTCTTCCATACACATTTTTTATTCATGCATTTCTTCACACAGAATTGTAGTGAACATCCAATTAGAGCCCAGCGCGAGGCTCGTTTCTAAACGTCCGGCTGTAACCTGAAGAATTGACACACTGATTAGCAATCACTCCTGATTATATGAGGGCTTTGAGAAGGGGTCAGTGTCTATGTACTATATATCTATTATGCTCTTTACCTGCGAGCCATGGAAGATAATGTCTCTTTGGAAAAAAAAATAGACCTTCTTATGCCTCATTCAAAGAAAATTGCCAAGGATATCTGGTCCAGTTGGAGTAATTGCAGGGTGAAGCTTCCAAGGCTCCTGGCTCAATCAGAAAATATCACTTTGGGGGAAAGTACAGTTTAAAAATGGTATTTGGTCTTATGGAGTAAGGATTGTAAAGTAAATCAACAAATTATCTTTTGGAATAATGGTGATAATTAAAATATAGTGCCATATATTTCCAATTATAGTTTTAAAAAATGCAACAAAAGTTGATAATGAGTATTATTTAAGGATACTGTCATTCTTTTTTATTGCTTAACCAGAGAATAAATGGTGCTGAAAGTTATAAATAGTTGAAGCAAGTTATTACCATTGCAATATGTATGAGGTTGTATTATTTTATTTATCACTCAATTTTTACTTGACCTGTAAAGTGTAAATCTAATTCATCATGATCACAATTTCAACAGTCGTAATAAACACATAAAACTGCTTAAATTTCAACTGTGTTGTGACTCACCATCTCGTCAAACGCCAAAATAATTGTTCATTCAGAGCCTTAAAACCAAATGAAAAAAGTTTATCAACCCATCCTTAATAATATAAAGCTAGAAAGAATTGTTTTGGAAGTTTTAAGTTTTCCTAAAATACTTGCATTGTATGTACTATGAATAAAAATACATTAATGTAATTTTACCACCTGTTTGGAGTAAGGATTGTAATTGCATAATATATCATACTACACATTATATTGCAATTTTATAATAATTACAGCTGCAAATGAGTAAAACATTGTTTACTGTAAGCTGCCTACAGTATTAAAGTATCATGGTAACTTTTGACAAGGCAAGGCCCCCACCCCCTTGTTGTTATTATCTACAAAGGCCTGTATTTAGAGAATGGATGGGGGGCCAGTGGAGGTGTTGGTTTCACATGACGGTGGGGTGGTGTGGCCAGTCAAATGCACAATCAGGGAGATCAAAGCCCCAATGTGAGCTTAATTATCACCCCCCTAACCCCCCTACCCTTCCTCACCCCCCTGCTTTCACCAATGGGGGGCCAAATTACACATGTCCCCCTCCCCTGCCTTGGAGCCTTCCTATAAAAATAGTGGTAACAATAAGGAGCAGCGCTGGGGTGCATTCTTCGTGCTCTGTGGCCTGTCACAAAGGGAAGGCCTATCAGTCAAAGGGAGTGGCAGCACGCAGCTTTTCTCCAACTCGCTCTGACAAAAGCGGTGAAAAAGACACTATCTCCCCCTGCGTAGATATGACACTACACAATCGGCTGTTTCCTGACCACGCACTAGATGGACACACTTCACTTTATGGTGTGGGTGTTGGAGCTCCTGCTATCTGTGTTGAATAATCACTACAACAATGTTCAGGAGGCTAAAATACCAGTATTATATTCTATTATTTTCATTTTCTTTAAAGAATATTATTATTTTTACTATTATTATTTATTTTATTATACTAGTAAGAGCTGACTGTGTAAATATTCTTCTAAAAAATAAAAAAGGACAAATTTGATACATTTGACCCCCGCAAGAATTTGTATGACTCCTCCAGAGTTTCTTGGATGTTCCTTTTTTTACTGAGCCAATGATTTTTTTTAATGTGGGAAATGTCAAAAATTGGAAGTGCCCTAGTTCATATGTATAGTTCACTTCTTGGTTTTTCTATACAAACATGCAAAAACTGGAAAAGTACTTAGGTACATAATTGCACAGAGGACTTTTTCATATTCATTCATTTATTTATGTATTTATTTATAGTAAAGTCACTAATAGTTTATTACCTTATTTTTGTATATTTTTGTACAAAATACTTTTGCACTTTTGATACTTGAGATCTGCACTTCCCAAACTTTTTCCATGGATAGAGGGCAGCTGCCAATATAATTATGTAGGTTAGACTTATTTTAAAAGAAATATCCAACAAAAAAATTCACAAATATTAAACCTGATCTTTTTTGTTATGGACTGGGCTCACATCCTCACATTATATTAATCTTGTAGCTTAATGCCTTGTCTACTAACAACAATAACACCTGTGATTAAATATGTCCACTTTTTGACACTGGGGTGGGGGGTGGGTGGGTGAGGGATACCTTAGATTATTTTTGCTAACAGAGAAGATACTGAATTTTGATATTCATCCAATAATTGTGGAGATATTTACTACAAACAATGCCAAGACATCTCCATTTTGAATCTTTAGCAGCAGATTCTTACCTGCCTCCATCTCACAACATAGACCCTATAGGATGTTATGATCTCACGTGAATGCAGTCCATTGTGATAACCTCCTGCTCTGATATGCAATAAATATTTTGCTTCATTTTTGGACTATGGAATTTTGGTGACCCGGATAAAAATAAATGGAAGTACACTTTTGGGTCCTGACCAAAGGTTTGAAAACTCCTGATCTGAATGACTTCTTTTTCCTTTACAGCTCCACTCACCCTAGCTAATGTGACAACAATGATGAAAATTTATGAAATCCTCTTTCAAAAACAGACACTTATATTTGTGATCATTTTTATCTTTCACATAATGGTGTTTAACTAAAGCATCTGAAAAATGAGTGTAAAGATTTTCCCAGTTTTGTCTGCCATATTGATCTGCTTCACAGAGCTGATTAATATATGTAAGTGCAGAGTGATTGCATGTATAGATTAGTGTATGCTCCAGTAAGACCACCAGACGAGCAACATATTTGCTTGTAAAACATAGTGGGGTCGCCAGAGGCCCTGTGTCTGGATCATTTACTCTGTATGATTAGAGAGCACTTTTAAAGTGTTTACACTTCTTTTATTGATGAAAATGAGACCAATCTGAGCAGTCTGCATTTATTGATTTGAAGATGCAAGGTTTCATTCTGGAATATTATCAGTACAGTGAAAATGTGTATGGTTAAAAATGAAATTTTCTTGTGATCAGAACTGACATTTAATCCATACATTTTTATCCAGTAGCTCTTGATAATTATACAATGCCCTAAAGTTTGGCTTATTACTTTAATTGTTATACCTTTATTAGTTTATTTCTATATGGTGCTATAGCGTGGAAGCTGTTTGTATCACATTAACAGATGTGTTCTTACTGCTACTTAACTCAGTTATGCCCTCTGAGTGGGATTTTTCTCTTTTGTCTGAGTTTACAAGGAAGAGAAAGAACGAAACTACTACTCCACACTGGCTAAAGCAACATTTATATGGTCAGGGTATTTACCAGTATTTAGCTTCTGTTTAAAACCAAATGTTAAACTTACATATTATGGTGTTTAATTTAACTTGAAAGAGTGACACAGTAATTATTAATACAAATTATGATTGATTATGAATATCAACAGTAACATTTTATGAAAAGGCACACAAGTCAGAAAAACATGTTCCTTACGTTGCAACTGTGCTTTTTGACAGCGCACATATGCATCATAAGCGTCAGCAGTCTAAGTATTCCTTTTATTACACATTTATGATCTCAGTCTAAAACAACAAATGTACAAGTGTGCATCGTTCTTCAAGTAGAAGAAAGTCAACTGTAGTTTATGGTGCGTTCATGCTGTGATGTCTTCATTAAATATTTTATTTATAAATAAAATATTTCCAAGTAAATAAGCAAATGAGTGTTTATTAGAACTAAGCACAACTGAATTCAGCTGGCCTTTTTAATAGCAATGTTTTTAAATAATTTAAATTAATCCATAATTGGCCTGACTGAAGCTTTCCGGACACAGTAGTTTAATTCTTGTGCAAAAAAAGAGAAATCCAGTTAGACCGCCTAATCAAGCTAATGTCTGACTAAGCTCTGCATGTAAACGCACTGACGAGGAGCCCTTTTGTAGATGAATCAGGTTTGGATTAGGATGATTGTCGGCAAACAGCCTGATGCCTGGGTCGCGGGGTCGCCCTTCCTGATGTGTTAATAAGGATTAGAGGCTACAGGATGGACCAAGCACTTGCTCACAGTCACAGAGGCCTGGCTGTAAAAGCACAAACATTGACCTGGCCTAATCCCTAATTAAGCGGGCCCCTCCTCGGTATTTAACCCCGGAGAGCCTGCTGGCCCTTTCGCTTAGCACTGTTTGGTCGCCTTCAGCCAGGAACTTCTTTGTTTACAGTGGATTTACTTTGCAGATAAGGAGCCCATGAGGGCCTCTAAAATGGCCCCCAGAAGATAAAGTAGAAAAGAATAAGAGGGGAGTGGGCTTTGAAGAGCAGAGATCACACTCCCTAATCCCTGGATTGAGAGGTCTTCCAGAGTTCAGCATGTAATGTGTTTGAATGCAGGGAGGAGGTCAGGCAAACTGGATAGGAGCAGGTTTCAGGAGCCGCTAAAACATTCATTAAACCTGTATCACAAACAGTAGCAGCTATTAGACCAGTCATTCAGCTGTCAATCAAAGAGGAGGAACTTTAAATGCTGTTTACTAATACACAAGCTTGTATAGCGTGAAGTTTGCAGTGTTTGCATTGAATTGAAATTTTATTTTTTTATTTATTTATTTGCTCAAGACAAACCCAAAATTTTTGTTTTTGGCACAAAGGCATATGGCGAAATATATCAAGCAAATGGACAAGAATTCAAACATTAAATCAGGGTGGCACAAGTTTAAAAGTTATTCTAACATCAGAAATTACAATAACCATATTACAAATAATAGCTTATATATAAATAATCTTGCTGTATTTCATGTGATAACAAATTGTTCTTTGCATGTTGAGATAATTGTTCAATCAAAGTTGGTGCAGACAAATTTTATACTTAGTGGTACAGTGTATACACTTTTTATATTCATTTTAGAGAGTCATAAAAGCTTGTATAATGAGAAACAAAATAGTAATAATTTGCATGTATGTTCTATGCTAAGAGTAGTTTTAAAGTTTCAAAAGCCTTTGTACTAGTTCCTAAAGTCTGTTTTCACTGGCCTCATTAGCAGCTATTCATAACAAAAGTCTTTGTTTTTGCTCTCATTTGCTTTTTCAAACTGGCGATATGTTGGCTGTTGGAGTTAAGCTTCTATCTCATATACCCCCCTTTTACAAAATACTACCTCTTTAAACAGATTCAGTTTGAGATTAATTATGAACAGTTTATTCTATATCTATGTTTTTCATGCTGTTTCATAATAGAAATTTTAGATGTTTGTTTGCTTTTATGACTAACCCCTATAAAATAAAACTGAATGTAACCAACGCCTTCGGTGTGCAATGATGATAGCGATAATGCTGTGTTATGGTATTTAACATCCATAATGGCTGTTCCTCCTCTTCCACGCTGCTTTGAAAAGGCCATACTGCTCACCGTGACGCCTTGTCTCTTACAGGGAATCCTTCTGAAGCGAAGTGGCAAATCCCTCAACAAGGAATGGAAGAAGAAATATGTCACACTGTGTGATAATGGCGTGCTCACTTACCACCCCAGTTTACATGTAAGTTGTCCTCCCTCCCACTTCTACTCCAATCCATTTTATGTTTGTAACACAATGCACTCAGAGGTGTTAGCTACAGATTTTTAAAGGAGCTTTAAGAACAACCTAATCCAAATTCTTTTTTGTTTTTTCTATGCAATGAATCTGTCGATTTAAGTTGGATATCCTATGGCCAGCACAAATGGACCCAGATCTCCTATTGTAAAAAGTAGTCATACAGACAGGGTGTAGTTCCAGCGTCAAGACGAGCACAATTTGAAAAGCCTGGCCCATTGTATATAAATATATTTGTTCTTATGTGTAAAAAGGTTCCAGACCCACTTCTCTAAGAAAATGTATAGGACTGGTTGTTCAGGCACATTTGTGTCACTCCTTTGACAAGAGGTCTATATCTGTAGTCAGGCAAATTAATGATCATGGTATCTGACATCAACAGAACAAGTCATGTAACTTTTGTATAGTTGGTTGCATGTCTATTTACTTGTTTTTAAAAGTAGTTGATTTTGTTTCTGTTTGTACTGCTCTTAGGATATTCAATGTAAATGCTATAGTGTAGGCCATACTATTTTTTTCTATAGAATAGAAGGAGAATTGTAAAATTTTTTGAATAATTCTTTAAAAGCATAGCCATACCATAGCTGTGTGTCTGAGGTTAACCATCTTCAATGTGTTTTGCTAATGATTTATAAACTACTAGCCAGGGCCAACTATGCTACTATGCTTTGCAGTTCTAAAGCTCACAGGCTTATGTCACACTTGTCACATGCTCAGTCCACTCCACTATTGTATAACTCTGTATTAGCTGTCAGTCCAGCCACAGTATTAAGAAAGGCTGCGTCCCGGTGGTCATCTCTGTCCCCCGGTGTCGGTTAATGGAGACATGGCTGCCGTGTGCCCGCCGCGCCCAGACTCCATGCTGGCTTGTATTTATAATGGTTCTCAGCGCTCACCAGCCGAGCCTGACCGGCCTCCCACATCCATCTCTGTCAGAGTCCCGCTGGGCCGCTAATACCTCTTAAACAGTCGGTTGGCTGGCAGTAGACAGCTCCGGAGCCCCGTGCCCCACGCAGAAACGTCCTGCCTGTCTGCTCCCTCAGCCCCTCCATCAGTCTCACTCTTGCAGGCAGGCTGCTGATCTTAAATACACCTGCCGTATGCACACTTACATGGGCATAAAAGGAGGTTTAACTTCAAGAATATGAATTAGAATGACATTGCTGCAGTTTTGGTTATCAGTACATTAGTGAATAATATCATCCCTCCAAATTATCCCATGGGGTTATCTGGCTAACATTTAGTGGCCTGCACACCTTTTTGACCTCTTTATTAGACAGGACAATAGAAGCATAATACCGTATATGCTGCCCCAAGTTTGGAGATAAAGACTGGAGCAATGGCCTATGTTTTTTGTTGTGTGTGTGCTAAAAGATGTAGTGAAATTTTTTTTTTTTTTTTTTTTTTTTTGAGAAAACTAAACTCAAATATCATGGGTGTGCGAGATTGTTCCTGTCTGTTTCAGGTGTCCAAACTTTTTTTCAGTGTCAGTCACCTTCATTTTTTCTGTCGACTGCCCCCTTTTTCTGTTGAAATTTAATTTTATGGTAAGAATATCCATTTTATTACCTTTTTTTTTTTCTTTTTGGTTTAAAGCCAACAATTGTGAGACTGTTACAGAGCCATTTGGTGGTCTTTCAACCGTTAAGTATAATTCTTGAATTGTGTTGTACGTGGAGTGGTGCGTTTACGAACTTAATAGGCTTCAAATATTATCTCTCACATAATTAGACGGCTCAAAGTTTGAAGGCATAGTTGGAGACGTGGCCCTTGTTGCACTGACAGTGTGTTAGCAGTTTAATTTACATGCGGTTATTAGCAGAGCAGCAATGCACTACCGTGATGTATGTAATTGACTGAACGGGCTATCTCTCGATCATTACGGCTATTACAGGTCATCGGGGCAATCTCAGGATCTATGAATCTGTTGACTTACTGAGAGGAGGTGAAATCAGGGAGACAGTTACATTAGTGCGCTAACAGCTCCAGCTCATTTGGATGAGGAAGAAAGAAAGGGAGAGAGAGAGATCTAGGAACGAAAGGAAAGAGCGAAAAGGGAGGGAGGCAGACTGAGAGTGGAACCTTTAATTTCGCAGCCAGCCAAGCCATCCACACAATCACCTTCTGTTAATTCTATCTGCTACATCAATTAAATTGTTTGTAGAAACTAATTGAATGTGGCTTAATCACACATCTTAATAGCTTTGCACGCTTCGATCTGGCTGTTAATTCCAGCAATAAAATGAAATGAGAGCGCTCACTGGGTAATTAGCGAGGAGGCTTGGGAGAGAAATGAGTGCTTTATGACACGGTAATAAAGCGGAGGAGCCGGTGGGGGGACAGCGAAGGCCGAACCCGCCTCTGTTTAGGTGTTTTTTCTGCTGAGCCCAATGATTTTCACCTTGGCTTCCCACATTTGGGTGGTAGTCGCTTTAAACCAAATCAAATGGCCAAATTGAAAGAAAATGAGACTGTTTGCATTCATTAAGCCCAGCATCTCACTATCTGGAGCGATGGCGTGGGCACAGGTGATGTATAATCACCATAAAATAATTTTTTCTGTGATCACACGACCCTTGTATGAGGTCTAAGAAGGATTTGAGTTATGGGGACAATCTGATTAATCTATTTTTCCTCCTCTTGTGAATGAAAATGATTAGTGTAAAAGAAACAGGCAGAGTACTTTTCTCACTGGTTTCCATTACATTGTACAGGACTACATGCAGAACGTGCACGGGAAGGAGATCGACCTGCTGAGGACAACCGTGAAGGTTCCAGGCAAGCGACCGCCTAGAGCAGTGGCCACTGTAGCACCCACTGCCAGTCCCAAAACCAACGGACTGACCAAGGACCGGAGTGGCCTGCAGCTGGGCATAGGAAACACAGGTACAAGACCAACTTAAAGTTTTTATATGGGTACTTCATGGGGTAAATTAGTCTTACTTAGTATATAGTCTCTATATAGCCCATGTCACACATTTCGCTAGAGCTGAGTTCTTTTTCTGTGTAGACTACAAGTGTTAACACATATTTACATATACCATGTTTAGTAGTTTAATAGTTTTGGGTCTATTAAGTGAACTATTATACCAAGTCAGTAAAAGTAAAGATACTGCATATTGAATACTGTTTATGTAATTCCATACTATTTATTCACATAAAACTTTATCAACAAAAAATCACCAACCATTTGTGTTTACAAATGCAGAGGTTAAGTCCTCAAGCAAACAAATATACTGAATTTTAGAAAGCACCTAATAACCTTACCTCATACCTTACCATGTTTAGATATGGATAATTGTTTGTAGTGGTTGACTAAAATGTGATAATTAAAGAAGCACATTTGAATTTGGTTTCTGTCATCAATGGACACTGAAGATAAAATGTATGTCACATGTCATGCACTAAACAGAATAATTATTATCTCAGGTATAGCACATAATGGAAACACAATGAGGTCTTTATTGCTGTAGTCATTTCCTGAGTCCTCAGTTTGCAATTAATCATAAAAATGGCTCCCAACAGTTTAATTATTCCATACGTTGCATCAAAGCTGATTAGCCTCCTCGCTGTATACACAATGACGAGCTAATGAGCAGCTATGAGAAATCTATTAATGCTTCCAGAATTTCTGAATGGGGAATTTCACATTTACATGTTTCTTTATCCTGGCCCTATTACACTGACCAGCTTTCAGTCATTACAGTTTTTTATTACCCATGTTGACAACTGACTGGTAAGATGGATTTGTAGAGCAGTCGACTTAAAAATGCTCTATAAATACTGTTTATAAAGTTTGTGAATAGTAATAGGCTTTTGCAGGAGCTAACAAAGATCTGAAACAAACATTTATGATTTGAACATTTATGAACTTTAACTTCCAACTTTTAACATCCAACTGACGTAACTTAATATTTAAGCCCTTTCATTTGACAAATATGAATGTTCCAATTCAACCAGTTCTTTAGATATTGATTATGAGGTACTGAAAAATTTACAATATATTTTGCAAACCTACTTCAAAATGGCAATAAAATCTATTCATGCAACTAAGGCTAATGGGTGGTTTTATCTTTACGTAAAGATATTTGTTTACCCTGGCCAGTCTATGACACTGACCTAATTATTTCTGCGGTGTGGAGTGCACTGCCAGGGCTTTTTTTCCCACCTCACATTTAAAAATAGCTTGTGTCAGATAGCTGCGGGCTGGGAGAGTCTGACACCAGAACACAGGGGAAGCCAGTGATTGGATGTAGGGGTTAGGATTAAGAGTAATTAATACTAATTAGCAAAGTGATCCCTGGAGGGAGCCACAGTAAAAGAGTTTTCATCTCTCAGGCTAAAAGCTAACTGGCTTCGAGTGGGTCCAGTGCCAAATGCGGGTCAATGGGGACCTTATGCACCATCCAGCCAGGTTAGAGAGGAAACTGGCCAATACGCTGCCACTTTGAACGGTTAATCAGTCACAAGCAGAAAGATGTAAGAGTTTACCGAGCCGGGACACGGGATAGAGGTTGTCCCATCCCGAAATGTGTTCACCTTGAGCACTGGGTGTAGGAGAGTCATGGGGTCATCAGACAAAAAACGTTTGAAAACACAGAGCCAAGCATTTTTATACCCAAACACCAGCTGCTTTTTTGAAATCCTCTATCACTCCAATGTTGCCATCCATTTGTGCATCAGGGAACAATGTGAGGGAGATTCGCCTTAATCTCCACTTAGGAAAAGAAAGGTTACAAATCACATCAGGTCCCTCTCGGGGTGGAGGACCCTCTTCTGATTATACGATCGGGATTTTGATTTCATTAGACATGCAATTGATGAAGGGAACAAAGGGGTAATTTTTCATTCATGTCGTCCAAATCACAAGCCTTGTCTTTGCCTTTAGTAATTCATTCATCCCTTAGATCTGAAGACCTTTATAATCACTGGGAGAAGAGGGATAGTAGGGAAGAGAAGGAGGGGTAGAAGATGAACAGGAGACAGGAGTGAGTGAGCATGCGCCTCGATCGGTCTTTAATTCCTCGGCTGGGTGCTGAGCGGAACCGGTTTAAATATGATCGTCCCTGTTAACGCGCATCCCGCCGTGTCACCAGCGACAGATACATTGTATCACAGTATTAATGGGCCCAGTCACTTTTAATCAATCCTGCAGCGAGAGGAGAGGTGGAGGGTTCAGCCAGCACCGTCTGCCTCATCTTTAATCCCTTCTATAGACCTGATTTGTGACTCAAATTTATAGAGAAGCAGCAGCAAACTGGGGCTTCAGTGACTTTGTAGCCAATACTTGTACAATAGGAGAATAAAGTAACAACTGGTTACTAGGGTTGCACAGTGTATTACAAATGTATTACAATTGCACCAACAAGCCCTAAATTAAACTGTGATGAAATTAGATTTCTGTTGCTTTTGGTCAAACTGAAAAAGCTACTGGCACATGCAGTATGCAATGGTATTGGTCTAAGATTGCTAAATTGCACAGTAATGTCTCTCAAGTTATTTATTGCCTATGCTCTAAAAACCAAGCTATGGACAAGAGAAAAATAAGCAACTCATATCCTTAAATAAGCACATCATAGGACCCATGTTTGTATCAACGGTTTATTTGAATTAAAGTTAATCTACTGAGCATCATGCTGGCAAACACTCGACCCGATGCTCTTTTAACAAGATAGCATTTTTAGCATGTTTTTTAAATTTTATAATAGCATTTGCAAATATGCAGTTGTGTATTGGATACTTCACTAGCTATTAGCATCACCAGCTACAGCTTGACTATCATAATAACGTTTTCAATGTAATTGTAATAATATTTTGTTGTTGATCTTAGCAGGCTACAAAATGTATATGAGCAAGATTATTATTTAGCTGCTTTTTCAATATCTAA
This sequence comes from Bostrychus sinensis, assembly GCA_020698575.1. Classification (NCBI taxonomy): domain Eukaryota; kingdom Metazoa; phylum Chordata; class Actinopteri; order Gobiiformes; family Eleotridae; genus Bostrychus; species Bostrychus sinensis. Next base: position 25,276,852 of record CM036256.1, read on the forward strand.
AGTTTACAAAATTAGAATAGAAAACAGAATGTTTTCCACCAAAATTTCATTATACTGCAAGTTATCTTTCTCTTATTTTTTTTTACTTTGATTAAGGCATACAAAGCCCATACCCTGATTGTCAAACATCATATATAGCAATAGAGCTGTTATTAAGTTTCCAGGGAGAAATTATACAAAAATTCACAGACAAATTGTTCAAAGACAAAATGACCAACTCAAATGGATTTAAGTAAATGAATGTGACGCACAGAGGTTGTAATGAAAAGCGTACAAGCGTAAACACAAATGGCAGGATGGCAGCGATAGTGGGGGTCGAGGGAGGGCTGCTGGATTACACACAGCCACAGATGATGATGATGGTGGTGATGATGATGTGGCGCCCGGCCCCACATTAGCATGAATGCTTCATTATCCCACTACTTGTACATAATGGCAACAACTCCACGGAGGGGTCAGGCCTCGTCACGGCTCATCAGCCCACTGACGGCCCGGCCTAAAGAGAAATGAGGAGCATGGCACGCAGCTCCCTGCTAATCCATCGCCTCTACTTAACACCGGATGGAACGGAATGCCTTTTGTATTGTCTTCATAAATTCATTTACTGGCCATTTTTCAATAATGCTGAAGTGCATCATTGAAAAATGGCCAGTATGTTTGAAATGAAAAGAAGAAGATTTAAATATGAAGATTCGTTTTGGCCACATTACATACAGTATACAGTCATATGTAAAGGTTTGGGCACCTCTGATAATAAAAAAAATCAATAAATAAATCAAATTATTTTAAGTTATAAGTTGTTGAGCATTTGGATCAGCAACTTTATTTGGATCATATAATACCTTATGGATACAGCAATATTCCATTATTGAAATTAGGATTATTGGATTAACAGAAAATATCCAATATGCAATCATTGCATCATAATAAAATTAGACAAATTTTGCTCAACCCAACAGAAAAAATAGGTGTTTTTAACCCTTTCTTCTTACCAAACATCTCTAGTCCAGTTAGATTTGATGGTTTCCGAGCATGGACAGCCCTCTTTAAATCAACCCATAGATTTTCAATGATATTCAAGCCTGGAGACTGTGATGGACACGCCATAACATTATACTTCTTTCTCTGCATGAATGCCTTTGTGGATTTCGAGCTGTGTTATGGGTCATTGTCTTGTTGGAATACCCAAACCCAGTGTAACTTCAACTTTGTGACTGATGCTTGAACACGGTCTTTAAGAATCTGTTGAAATTGAGTGGAATCCATCCAACTCTCAACTTTACCAAGAGCCCCTGTCCCTGAACTAGCCACACAGCCCCACAGCTCGATGGAACCTCCACCAAATTTGACAATAGACAGCAAGTGCTTTTCCTAGAATGCTGTGTTCTTCTGTCGCCATGCATAGTGCTTCTTGTTAGTCACCGAATAACTCAATTTTTGTCCACACCTTATTATTCCTTAAATGGATTTGGCGTGTCTAAATGAGCTTTTGGATACCTCAAGTGACTCTGTTTGTGCCGTGGCATCACTTTCCCATACAGCTGTTCTTTGTGCAAAGTGCTCTGAATTGTTGAACGATGTACAGAAACACCATCTGCAGCAAGAAGAGGAGGTGATCTGTGGGTTGTCTTTAACTATTCTCACCATTCCTTGCCTATGTCTCTCTGGTATTTTTCTTTGCCCGCAACATCTGGCCTTAACATCAGCTTTGCCTGTGTCCTTCCATTTTCTGATTACCACCTTTAATACCTTTTCTCCTAATTGAATGTACCTGTCTATGAAGTTCAAGGTTAGTTACATGCATTCAAATCATCAAACTTACAAGGGTGCCCATATATTTGCAAGGACATTTTTTCATATGTCATTTAATTTCATGCACATAAATACTGCTACACTAAAAATTGTTGTTAGATGTCACTAGAAAATGAATGACATACCTCTGTGATCTTTTTACATGAAGACAAAAATTATGGTGCAAACTCAGAGGGGTGCCCAAACTTGTACATGTCTGTGTGTCCGTCCCAAGCAAAGGTTGTGTCAGGAAGGGCATTTGGCATAAAAACCTGCCAAAGAACCCAGCAAATGATTAATTGAAAAAAAGAGAGTCGCTGAAAGGACCTTTTTTACACATGCAAATGGTGTTTTGGGTCACAGAAACCACATCATTTTGAAAACTCCATGTTTACATTTAGTAAAGCAGCATGGACCTTGTCTTTATATGTGACAATGTCTTAGTTTACTTCCCCAAAATTTTATTTTGTGTAATGAGAGTGCAAAAATCTATGGTAAGGACATGAACAAGAAATAGGCTTTACAAAAAATTATCAATTTTAAGATATCGATTGCCTATCAGTTACTTCGTTTAAATGCAGGTCGAGTTAGAATTATTGCCTTACTCTGATTATAACAGGAGTTTTAAACTGCATGTAAACACAGGTCTTCACTTGAGGGGGTAGTCATTTGATTTTCTCTTTATTGAAATGGAGCAACCGGATAATGCAATTCATTGTCAGACTACTCCTGCATGTGTACACTGTAATCTGATTAAGTTAGGAGATGCATTCAACTGCACTCAGTACTAAACAGACAGAACACTCTTTAGAGACATACTCATACATTTTTTGGACCAGAGAAGACCCAGATTATGGGTCCCTTTGCTGCTTATGTTTTATTGTTTTGTCCTTTGTGTTTGAAAGTGAAAACCTGACTGCCTAGCTTTGATGTGTTGATGGGGCCACATGTCGTGCATTTAACATGTGAAGAACCCATTTTTTTTACTTTCTTAAGATTTGTTTAGTTATTGGTAAACTATGATTACTGTGTAAATTAGTCGCCTAAGTGCAAAATTTTGGTGCTGCTGGTAAATCCTCCGACCACCAGAATATCTCACTGCACTATGGTCTCAGTAATTCAGCTCTTTGCTCTGCATGTAGACTGAAACAAGAGTGGTTTAATCAGTTCTCTTCAAAATTAGACTAAAGACAGACAGTGAGCATAGTCAAAGTATGCTCTGCATGTAAACATAGTGTATGTCTCGTCCTGCGCCCTGCAACTGACTGGTCATTGTCCAGAGTGTATGCCGCCTATGGCTCATAGTTACTTATATAGGCTCCAGCCACTCCTAATGAGAATAAGTGGACAAAGATGAATGACATGAAAGTTGCTCTCTAGTGGTCTGGTGGATCTGTGAAAGCATTTACAGTTGTAATTTTGACAATATCTCTTAAATGGTCTTCAGAAAATATACATATGAAACATTGCTTTATGGTTGTTCACACTACAATTCTTTTAATTGCTAAGAATCTACCTCCAAGTCTTAAGTTTGACTCTTTTTTTTTTTTTTTCTTAACAAATGACAAGGAAAAACAGTTAGATAACTACTAGGTAACTTCTATTGATACTTAAAATTCAACAATCACCTCTAATTGTCAAATTGCATGCTAATGATGAATGAATTATACATGGCTGTATCCATTAGTCCCCAGAGACCACTTCTGCATAAAGGGGAGGATAATGTAATTACACTGAAGCAATAATCAGCTTGTGGCATTAGAAAGAGCACGCCATTATGGCTCCAGCCAGGCCACGCTAAGTAAGTGTTGAAGCTTTAGCATGGAGCTAGTGGAGACTGCTAAGAGATGCTAGAGTTCTGTTCATACAGATACGGACAGATAAATATATAATACTTGTCTCGAGTTAAACAATTGCCCAAAAAAGTTGAGACATGTATTACTGATGTGTAAATAAAAAGAACTATGAACCCTGTTGACCGTTCTTAAAAAAAAAAAAAAAAAAAAGTTGAATTAGAAAGAAATCAATGTTTACATTTTTGGTTAGTATTTTTTATGCATACTGATCTATTGACATTGTTAGTTCCAAGATGCTTTTCTGGTTATGAGCTAAGTTGATCACTGTGTGTTAACATTTTCATTCATTGTAATCACTTAGGGCTAAAGGATTCAGTAAACAAATTGGTTAGTCCTTCTGTATTATACATGGCTGTGGGTAAGTTTTACGATTAGATTCTAATTTTTGTGGTTTCAGTTCAGAATTGATTTTTGATTCAAAAGGGTTCATAAACTTTCATAAACTTTTTTATTTGATTCAGGTTGATGATGTTGCAAATTTTGCCAAGAAAGCGAGTTTAAGATAATGTAGTTAAACATATGAAAAGACAATGTAAACAAATCCATTACATCAAGTGAACAGTACATGTGATAAATGTGTCTCAGATGCATGTGCGCTTGATGATTTTTTGTTTTTTTTTGTTTTATGCTGCTCTATGGTAACTAACTCGGGACCTAGCTAACTTGCTTGCTCGCTGTACTGAAGTCAAGGCAGGCTGAGTTGGTGTGATTGAATAACGATTTCAACACCGTACAAAGGATTGTGGGTTCTACCATCTTTATCTGTTGAGTCTGACGTCCTTTTGTGCTACTGTGGATTTTCTTCAGATAATGTGGCCTCATTCGAATTATGGGTCTATGTGTTTATGTGTTAGCCTTGCAAAAAAGTAGGAATTGGCCATTTGCTCACCCATTGCACATACCGAGTGGTGGAAATAAATATTTAATTTTAAATAATACCACTATTTCCTGGACTTTAAGAATTATATATTTTAGCATTAACATTTGTTACATACTTAGCAGACCTCACACTGTTTTCCATATGCTTATAAATAATTTTTCATATCATTTTTTTTCTAAGTGTATATTCTCTTTCATTCATCACTTTTTGAAAAACAAAGTTTCACATTTCCTCCCCGGTCCCCCTCTCCTCCCGCCCTCTGCTGCTCTGATTTCAGCATGCTAATTTAGTCAGAGCTCCTCAGCGTGATTCCCTCGCTCTCACTCCCGTTCTCGCTGCGATTGTGCTCCCTCCCCTCTGGGACCCGAAGATTAATATTCCTGGGCCCAACAAGATAATTACTGATACTAATTAGACATGATTATGTGAATTTGATACACTTATTACTCTAGATAATGAGTAGGACATATTATCCTAACAAGCACCCGTGCCGCTTAGTTTACTTTACACACGACCCACACTCTATATTTTCTGTTAGTGTCACCTCAATCACAAACTGCTATTCTATTGTAATTATTGAATAAAAGGGGTTGATATAATACCTGTGAAATTAAAACGCTGTCAGAAAAATCACAACACAGACACTGATATGACCTTTGAGTGAAAAGTGCTATTGTATATTTCCACTATTTACAAGATATTGTTTAAGATATTGAATACAAAAAATATATTTCATATATCCAATGAGTCTGATGCTCATGAAAGGTTGGGTCACAGCACGTTTTGAACAGTTCTACTTAACATTTTCTGCAAAAATTTATGTAAATTATTAAACATCAGATGCTTTTAGAATAAGAAGCAGTATCATTGGATTGTATCCAACATTTATATAATAATAATTGATACTAACTTGCACAGGCCTATTACTTACACTTAGATGGCCATAAATGGACCATAAGTCATACTTTACATAAGAAATTCATTCTATTAATTTGTGTGTGTATGTTTCCATCTTTTGAAATTGCTCTTACTGCATTTTAAATGTAGTAGGATTGGAAAATACATTTTCTTTTCTTACCAAATATATAATTTATAGCATGGCCAGTCATACCATTTGTTTTAGATAAAAAATAAATAAAAAGTATGTCCTGTACATCAAAGGCTAAACCAACTATTGCTAACTCTAACTCTTTGAAGTCCTTTTTACACACTGACAACCAGTCAGGCAAAAGTAATATTGCATAAAGCCTGCCCTTATTGTGAAAAAGTTTTGCTAAATTAATTGGTATGGCTGGCTAGGTTATATAGTTAGCTGTATACTTATAATTCATTCATTCATCTTCTGCTTGGGTACTGGAGACAAGCCACACAGGAAGACTCAAACAGCAAGACTATCCATGTAGTTTTTCTATAAAGATTTATGGGTAATTTGCCACAGAGTAAGAAATATTGACCTCCAATAATGCTTATTGTTGACCTTGGGAAAGATCTATAAACCCAACATTCATCTCTTCAGTGTTAAGCTTGAATCTGGCTCTGAGTAAATGGATGAGTTTTAGGAAGTGTCGCAGCAACTGCTTGCAAACAGGAGGGAGGGACCCCATGCAGCGAGGCCTAGCCCATGAATTAGTAAAGAGAGCCAGGCGTCCGCGGCTCGCCTGATTGGAAGTCAGGGGGAGAACGCCTGCTGACGCCAGTGGAGATGGATGTGGCAGTCAGAGGGATGAGGCGAGATAATTAGCGTTCAGAGTGTATCTTGTTAATTAAGGGCTAATTAGAGGCATTGGCGGAGGAGACGAGAGGGGTGTGTGTCTGTGTGTGGGTTGAGTTAGAGATGTGCACAAATAAGGTGGAAGCAAAAGCAAATTACATCATTGTTACTTTACTTTGCACATTGAAGTTTAAAAGAATATATCATGATTCATTTGTGTTTTGTTTTTTAGGAGCGCCTCATTCGAACAGCAGCACATCCCTGACGGCTGGGTCAGTGTTTGGTAAAGACGGTATGCATCAGCGCTCATTCTCAGTGTCCAGTGCCGACCAGTGGAACGAAGCCATCAACACCAGTACAACCAGCGGCGCATGTAAGACCAACTCTCATAGTGACAATTATTTCACAATAGTTTCATTCACCACAACCAAAAATACAATTGGTCTGAGATTTCCAACATTAATTGGGAAAAATCTGGTAAGTCCAAATATTGAGAAATCTACATATTTACTCCGAGTAGTGATCTTTTATACTCAGTTTGTCCAAAAAATTACTTATGTAAGTTTGTTAGAAAGCACTTTTGATAGTTAGCCTGTAAGCAATTAGCAAATCAACCAATATGTGATTGTAACTACAGTATATAAAAATTGCCATGTAGTTGCCCAAGCCCTGCTAGCCATATACTATATTAAGTTTTTATAAAAGTTTTTATATAAGTTTTTAAACCCGTTATTGTTCTCAGAAGTTGTAATTGCACAATCCTAACAGCAAGAACCTACCACCACCCCGTTCATGTCATGTAAGAGAAGAGACGCTGTCGCACAGAGAATAGTCTCAATGTAAAAATTAAACTTTTTTTTTTTTGGTATTATAATTTTACTTTTTGGTCCTTAAGCTCTCTCAGCAACAGTAAAGATAAGAAACAGGAATAGAGGGGTCCGGCACAGGCCAAATGCATCTCAAACCTATGTCTCTCAATTATGTAGTGTGCTCTACTAGGTGAGCCAGCTTAGTTATGTTTTTTTTTTTTTTTTTATTGGGTTCCACTCAATGCCTTGGTGAAGGATAGTTCTTTTCCGTAAATGTGTTACAGTACCTACATTAATATATATCTGTATATTGTTACATAATTGGTTACATTCTAAAATTTAACCATCTCAGAGTTAACTATTGCCCCCTCTACCTTACATTCATATGTTATCACTAAAGTGTCTGGTTCTAGAGGTGACGGAGATGCCATTTCCACTCTCCATCAGACAGGTGGAACAGGCTCATTTTCATAATTAGGTGATCAGCCCTGTGATCGCGGTGACCTTTTTGGCTTTTACACGCTTCGAGTCTTGCAGGCACCTCATCTGTGTGTGTTTGTGTGATCACGAGAAAGGAACGCTGAAGGTTAACATGCCGTCATCGATGCATCTCCCGCCTGTGTCACACTGTCACTGTATTTGAGTCAAGTAAAATAATATATTCCCCATTCATGTTCCCTCCTCCCGTCTTGTCATCCACCCCCCCATTGCACTGTTTTCTTCCGAAGAGGAAAATGAATGCTTTTCGGGGCTACCATTCATCACCAGTTATTTCCCTCTCTTTGTGGTTGGCAGTAAAAAAGCACTTAAATGCACATCAACAGAATAACAGTCATTTCCATGCATGTTTGCACTCTGGTAGTTCTCATTAGCGCGGCGGCGGCTCCCCCCACCTCCACCACGGGCTCCCAGGGGCCCCGGCAGTTTAAAGAGCGCACTTTTACGAGCGCTGCAGGAGTCCGACTGCGCGGCCCTCGTGGTTCTGCAGACAAGGCTGTGTCTCTCATTTGGAGGCGGCAAACGATCAATTCTGCCTGGACGCGAGGCATTTCCATCACCCCCCTACCCCCGTCTACCATCAGCTCCAAGCCCAAAGCAGAATTACTTAGGTTCGTGGGGTCCTCAAATAAATGAGTGTGGGAGGGTAAGGCTTGGATGTTTGCTATATCCAATTCCAAAATATTTTGCTGTTTAACTAAGTTGGAATTCTGGAGGAGGATGCATAAGGTGTCTGTAATCTGCAATGTACAGACTTGTTAGTAATATTGAGTTTTTGTCTCTGAAACTTCAATTTAATTTTCCAAAATAAGACAATTCCTGAATATTTTACTGTTAAAGTAGAATTACCCTTATTTTAGTTATTATTTTGTCAAATTATTTTCAGTCTACTTTTAAATTAAGAGTTGATACTAATATTGCATCAAATTATAGATATATCTGTAATGTAAACAGACTTGTTTAAAAAAAGTTTTAATCACAAAAACTCACTTTCATTGGCCAAAAGAGGACGATTCACGAATATTTTATTCTTAAATTAAGTTGTATTTCCCATATTTGGTGGAGTCCAGGATATTAACATTACACAGTATTACGTTACAGCTATATGCCAGTTTGCTTTATTAGGTGTCATTATTTTGTCTGTTTTCACACTACTTAAATTAATAATGCAAATGAGCAGATAATATATACTGGATCAAATCATAGATATGGTGTCTTTAATCTACAATGTACAGACTTAATGATAGAGTTTTTGTCTCAAAAAACTTTTTAAAAACTTTAATTGCCTGAAAGTGGACAATTCATGGACATTTTACTGTTTAACTATTTTGGATTTTTCATATTTGGTAGAGTCCAAGATATTAATACAGCTCATTAACTGGCATCAAGTCAACTAAATCACCGCTGTAATTTGCTCGCATTACTTTAGTTTGTCCAATTATTTTCACGCTACTCTTAAGGTAACCACAAATGAATGTGGCAAATGAGCTGCAGATAATATTGCATTGAATGATAGATTTGGTGTCTGTAATCAGCAATGTACAGACGTAGGAATGCAGATGCAAGAGCTTTCACCTCAAAAACTTTCTTTTCATTTAAAAAAGCAGAAGTTTTTCATGTAAAACAATAGGATTAGATTGAATTGTGACCCCTGGATGGATAGATCAATAGGAGGTGTAGCGTGGTGAAGGGTGCTCATGTTTTGCCATTTGTATTGACTTGAACCAATCACTCCATTATCCTTGGTGAAGGTTGCGGGTTAACATAAAATGTGATTCTGCGATGCAAAAACAGCAGATTGATGACTCACTGGAGAATGAATGCTAACCATTTCCATATTATTTAAAGAATGTCCTCATTTGTAAACCCATTGAGCACCAGGAAGAAGCAGTAGGTAGTAACATCTCTTGAATATTGAGCGCCGATTTTTGATTAAAACACGGCCCAATTTTTCCATTGCTTGCATTCATAAAGGCAGTCATTCTTAATGCTTGTTTAGATGCTGCTCTCCTTGGACACGTCTCAATCTTTGAACCTAAATTAAAAGCAAGGCGTTCTAAAGAGTGGTGCTGATGACTACAACTTAGGTCATGGAGGAGTAATGTCAGGCAGCCAAAGTCAAAAGTTGCTTAGCATTTAAAGTAGTCCACAATTACGACTAAAGTATGCATTCATATGTAGGACGCTTGTACAGTAAAGTGAATTAACTAATATAAGTTCACATAGAATACCAAAATTCATCACACCTTGCTGGTTTAATTAGACAAATAAACCCTCCAATTATAGTATATCACACATTGCTTTGTTTTTGATGGCATTTAAGTATTTAATTAGAGGATGTAATGCCAAGCAGATGGCATATTGTGATAGGTCTGTTATGTGTAAAGCATATGTACTGTTACAGCATACAATGCTTATGACACCCAATATAGCAAATTACTAATGACCACGTGCATAAACTTAACATTCAATTCTCTAAGTTAATTTTGAAAAACTATGTATTTGTATTTATAATGTTGGATTTCAGCACATTTTTTTAAAGTGTAGTGTCTGCATGTATACTTAGTATTCAAACTACACTAAAGGCGCTATTCCACTAGGATGGAATGGGGCGGGACGTAGAACGGGATGCCACGTAGAACGGGACGCCGTTCTACTTTTGGCCACCTTTCAAAAAGGGTCCTGCAGGGTTAAACAGTCTGGAGCAGTTAGAGGTGGACACTGCTGCAAGTTGATTGGATGAGAGAGAATCCTCACTGAAGCAAAAACAACAAGCTAAACTACAGTAATAAAATAGTGATAAACAGAGAGAACAAGCTAAATGTTGTGGCGACTTTTTTGAAGAGTAAAGCTAGCGTATATTAGCAACAGCTGTTTGCGGTCTGGTGAGGTACAGCTCTCGCTTTGTGAATCTAAACATTTCAGTTTTAGTGTAGATTGCATTAAACATGAGTTAAACTCACGTCAGTATATGATCACTGGTTAAAATGTGTGAAAGTGGCATAAAGAAGTGAATTTAATGCACAGAAAGCTGGTGGTAAACCTGATGTAGCCTGAGTAATGAAAACACAAGCAGGTTTTGGAACTACCTGTTCCAGGGTGTCCCATACTGACGTGTCCCATACCGTTCTCCCTAGTTGAAAGGCACATTAACATTCTGTCCTTTGAAAATGCTGATTATAATAATTGTATTGTGCTTTACACGTTCCTCAAGCTTCTCAAAGTGCTTTACTCATTCGCTCCTCAAGTGCATTATTCATTCACTCCTCTGTCAACCTCAGTGGTGAGGTACTTTTGTAGCCACAGCTGCCCTAGAGCAGACTGACGGAAGTGTGGCTGCCAGTCTGCGCCTACGGCCCCTCTGACCACCACCAAACACAGTCACACTGACACATTCATACAGGTAAGGTGGGTGAAATGTGTCTTGCCCAAGGACACAATAATTGTATGCAATGCCGGTAGCAGAGATCGAACCGCCAACTTTAGATTAGTGGGTGATGACATCTCTACCGACTGGGCTACTGCCACCCCTGAGTAATGCTGAGTTTAAAAGTGTGTAAACATTATGTTTTCCCCATCCATTTCTCAAACTTTGACATATACAGTTAGGCTCGTAAGTAGTTGGATACTGATAGAATAAATAGCTTTTGAGGCAAATATCCAGTTACTTTTGGTCCCATGAAAAAGGGGCAGCTACACATTAAAGAGCTTCCTATACCCTTCCTCCAATTTGGACATGAATACTCTCAAATTACAGCAGAGAGTCTGCACTTGAATATGTTTTGGTAAACAGCTAAAATAACAAAACTTGTGTCAGTGACCAAATAAATGGTACTGCATATTTTGATATCCTATATATTATCTATACATGGTAAGGAAAGCTAACATGAGTAATTTTACAATTTTACATTGATTTAATACTAAACTGTTAATTACTTATTAATTTTTATGTTACTGACTTTCTCCTAGGGGATTAAGTTTAGTTTACTTTAATTATTATTATTGTTACAAAACATATATATACTATGTTTGACAATGCATTCCAGGTAACTTTGAGTACATAACCTTTCAGTCCATTAGACATTTATACACCTCCACAAAATGATATACTCCGTGTATGGTGATCTACATGTTGATTAAGGAGTAGTTTTTAACATAGGTCCTTTTAAAAATGTATGATGCAAACAGTGATTTGTTTCAGTTTGTCTGAGCTCCGTAAACTCCAAATCCATACATGTTTCTGCCTTATCTAAATGTGTTGTTGTAGTTTCTAGAGCACTAATGTGGACACAGAGAATTGCCTCGATTGTAGAACAACATTGTTTATAACTATGTGAATAACAGTGAAAACTCCAAAATTGTTTTGGGCCACACTGATGATCCTAGCCTTGGGCCACCAAAACTTCAGACACGTTTTTTATACGATTTTAAAAATGTTGTGCATATTTTTAAGTAGAGACTTTTTTTCTATTTTAAGTTTGCAGATGAGGACACAGGTAGTTAATGCAGCAATAGCCTTCTCCTGTGGCACTGCGCTTTACGCCTTGGCCTCCTGATGCGAGGGTGATAGCATGTGGGGCGTTTGATTTCTACGCCAGGCCATAATGAAGTTTGACATTTAGTTTGGAGAGAGCAGCGGAGCGCGATCAGGCCTTGATTAGTGCGCTCTAATTGAGGATAATAAGGGGGAGGCGGTGATTGTTTCTAATTTTTGCCATTAATTGCAGCCGTTGGCTTTGATTGAGGACAGGCAGGGCTGCCATGTCAAGGGGCCCAGCAGAATCATAGTGCTCCTCACCCTGAGCCTCTTGAATAACAATGAGCAACCCCCCTTCGCATCTACCACTTTCACCCTTTTTACATTGTCATTCATTTCCAGTGTAGCATTAGAAAGCAGCCTCCACTCTGAAGCCTTTAAACTGTCATCTCTGTGGCAGGAGCGTAATACAGTGTAATCACAGGTTAGCTGTGCACCTATCCCGCTGCCCAGGTGATCTGAGCTGAGTGGGAAAGAGACTTCATTACCATGCTCCATTCTGATGGCTCTCATAGGCGCTAACAGCCGGCTAATAATGCACCACGACCAGGCCAACTTCGTCACTCTCAACTAAAGAAATCCAATCTGCAGCTCTTACCTCGCAAATGAGAAGCACTTAAAGCTAGGGAACTTAAAGGTAGGCAACCTTAAATGAGGGCATACATATTTGATACTAAGTAAGATTTGTTTTTAGAATAAGCAATACTAAATTGCTGCAAAATTCCATCATGAAACCAACATGGCAGCTGCACTAAATAAATGAAAAAAAGCTGTGGAAACAGCTGGTTAGGACTTCTTATCAACCTCATGATCAGGAAGTTAATTTGACCTAATGTCATTCCATTTCAAGGGACTATAGGGAGCATAAACATAAAAGCCTTGATATTTAGGATGACATTATCCAGACAAAATGACACACACAGTGCTATTGTGTTATGAATCTTTCTTTACGTGCTAGTTCCAACTATTACTATTCCTCTGCACATTGCACTTTTTACATTAAAGTAAAATGTGCATGCTGACTTACTTTTTACTACTTACTTTTTTGCTATGTAAGCCTGACACACTCAAACAATAGGAGGCGTTCTGTCCTGTACATGATTCAGGTGTGGGTTGAACAGGGCCAGGGTCATTTTCCACAACATTAAGGCCAAAAATTGATAATTAGAGGTGTTTATGACATGACTGCGACCCCCAGGGGCAGCCCTCCCCTTTAACCTCAAGCGACATTAAACAAATGCTGGCTGTCACGTTGAGGCAGGTCGCCGCTTACGTCTTGCTGTCGCCATACGGAGCAGCACTGTTGGGACAGACGCTGCCGCACACGGGGAGGGGTGGTGGTGGTGGTGCTCAGAGGACCCCTGTGCCCCCAGCTGTCTGAGCCAGCTAATGACTCGTCTCAGGGGGGCTGTTGTAAGAGAGCAGGGAAATTGAAACAGACGCCTCGACTAGCACTGCTACATGTGTGGCTGTGTGCTGCCATTCAAACAGAGTAGTCCAGCACACGCACCAGTTTTATGTTTATTAATGGGATGCAATATAAGAAATTATGTTACATTACAAAAAACACACCCACATTGCTGCACATACAGTTCTGAATACTGCAGTCAGACAATCCACTTGAGTTTTGATCATTTCTATACATTGTATTACTCAATTTAACACTCACAATTAACCTTTAAATTTAGCTCAGATGAAACAAAGTCTCTATACCTCTCCACTGTGAAACAATGCATCCTTAGGCCGTAGCAACACCACTCTCCCCCCAACGTTAGCATCTCCAAACCCCTGCTGAGCTCATCTTACTCCTCCAAGACAGCCCCATTTCCCTAAAGGTAATGACCGAATTAGGCCTAATGTTGTACACTGGCTAATGGCACAGCGCCGCACATTACCGCATGTGCAACTGGCAACGACAACACCAATAATCCCGAGCCCCTTGTCCTCCTGCACCCCACCCCTGGGGCTGGGACGGTGCGCAGGGAAATGAATGGAGTTTGCCACACTACAATGAGCTTTTGATGGGAGACAATGGAGGAGGCTGCCAGCACCACACAGGGTGGTAAGAACAGAGCAATATGGGGCCCATCTACTGGCCCTCCCCTCCTGCTCCCCCCAGGCCCCTGGCCCCTACTCCCAGATTCATAATGGCATCTGGAGGGGAAAGAAGGGAAAGTGATGTCAAATGTCAGGAAATCAGAAGGATGGCAAGCTGACAACCCCCTCCTGTGGTCCCATCCCTTCAAATGCCTCTGCCCAACGGTAGCACAGGTTAATATCACATTTATAAAATCACTTACAAGAAACAAAGCCAGCTCTTAGCCCCCTGTCACTCTCAGACAGTTATATAGAGAGCTTTGCCAGGGGCCAAACCAGGTAACCATTTGTTCACTGATAGCCCCATACGTGTCCTTCACTCTGTCGAAAGCATCACTAACACACTTACTTTTGGAACACTCTGAGACATTTTAGGATGTTTTTTCAACTTTTTCAATGTCATACTTAACTTTTTCTGATTCTCCACAGAATATATTTTGGCATCTTTACATGTGTTTTAAGTAAACCATAGTCACTGAGTAATTTGATGCTTTCACACAACTATAATTATGATATGGCCTAAAATTGCAGATTAAAATCAACCACCAGTTGTTGTCCCAGACATGCACCAAAACTAAATGGGAAAATGGAAATTAAATATTAATGCTACCAAATGTACAAGTTAATGGCACCAGAAAGGCAAGTGATCCAAGTTAGTTACAAGTCAAACATTTTCTTACATTTTCTTTTATTCATTTTTAGTAGACAAAATTGCAGTATTGTATTTCATGGCATATCACTTAGTTATGGGATATTCTGTGACTGACAATAGTATTTACAATGTCCCCGGTGCAGTGTGAAACCAAACTATGGTTAGACTAACTACAGTCTTTGTTTCTTTCAGCCAATGGTATGGGTGATCCGGCCAATTCCAATTTGGGCAGTGCCACGAGTCCCAAGCTTGAACCCCCTCCATCACCTCATGCCAACCGCAAGAAACACAGAAGGAAAAAGAGTACAGGCATCACCAAGCCAGATGGTCTTTCAGCAGGCAATGAAGGTAAACATTCACGTACATTGATTTACAATTACTTACTCACAAATACAACTGAGAGTCATAACAACGTTTCAAGCATTGTGTCAAAGCGCAAATGAGACCAGATGTACTTGAAGTAGTTATCTGTCTTAAGCATGACTAAAATGTGCAACATGGTCTACACATCATGTTTACAGTCATCAAAAAGGTGGGCCAACAGTAATTGCAAGCACAGAACAGCAAAATTAGATTTGGAGCCAAAGAAGACTAGTGTTGTAGAACCAATTGTGGTCAGATGGTCAGTAGGACTTTTTGCAACATTTTTAATTAATTTGGAAAAAGAACTTCTGTCACAATAAAATGATCAGGGACAAAGTTGGCTCCCATAGTCAGACCTTATGTTTTCTTTTATATCTAAAATGTTGTCCTTAAAATGTTTTTGAGTAATGAAGATGCCACAATAATCTAATTATTATTTAATAATTTTCCATTCTGGCCCTTCTGCCCTCATTTTCAAGTATGTTAATGAAACTCAAAGAAAATCATTTTCCTCTTGCCATTGTCAAGCTTGAATAAACCTCACAGTGAGGCTGTTGTCAACCAAAGAAATGGTTTGTCGATCAAAGTCATTCCCAGCACAGCAATTAATTGAGTGTTACACACAGAAGTGACGTCACTTTTATTAGGTAATAAGACAATAGAGTTGGCAGTAAAATGTATTTTTATCTAAAAACCATTGCTGGTTTGTAGACCATCTTTGTTGAGCAATTAGACCAATAGAATTTTAGTTGACCAAGACCTTACTGACTAATTAATCGACTAAGCAACCAGGGGCAGTCTTTCCAACCTCACAGTAAATTCCCAAGCATCACAATTTCTCCAAAATCAATAAAGAATATTCTTTGTTTACCCAAAAGTTCTCTAATGCTGCCCAATTGCACTTGCTGTTGAAGCTCTAATTATCATCTGCTGTAACATAGCGTAAAATTCATAAAGGTGTGTATATTTGGCGTTTACATGTGACCCCCTGCGTGGCCCCCCTCTTTCTTGTGCTCCACTGTGAATAGTGCGCTCTCCTATAGCCACAGCCCTCCTCAGCAGGGGAGTGGCAGTCGGCTCTCCACCCAATTAATAATGATTCCCTGGCCCAATGATGAATGGAGTGCCCTAATTGGATGGCATTGTGAAAACACTGAGACGCATTTCAGAGGCCATAAAACTGATGTCACCAGAGCGGGATGATCAATCAACAAGATTGATACGCTGGATAACAACAACAATGGCATTGACGCCTCCTAAATGGGGCTTAGCATTTATAATCATTATACTTTTTTATCATGCTCTGTGACAGCTCCTCTTTAAAGTCTGAATGGGTCTGTTGACCACATTGTATGGAGCGAACATCATCAGCATCACAGAGATAAGTGCTGCTGTTCTTATTGTTCAAACAGTAGACCCTTGTGTAGGGTCTTTTTGCTCTGGGATTTTTCTCTTTTACACATTCAACTAAAATGTTTCAAACCAGCATCAGGAGCTGTGATGGTGTTCCGCTGCAAAGATACAACAAACTTAAGCCAGATTTTTCATTAACTGATGTGGTACAGGTCTTGCCAGTACAGTACAATTTTTTGTGAGTTCTAAGCCTTAAGTCTTCTCTGTAACTAGCGATGTTTTAAAATGTTATTTGCATTTTAAGTTAACTATTGAAATATCAGTGCATTCCCATAAACTAGAATAAAAAGCAGGCAAATACTTTTTTGTATTGATAGTAGATTCTGGATATATATTCCTATACTGCAGCAATAAACATTGGCATTTGGAGGTTTGGAAAGGCCCACACCTAGATATAAATGAGCAATAGAAAAACTTTAAAATGTAGTTTTTGGGGCTGTCTAAAGACCAAATGAAAAAAATCTGAAAATATGTAAATATGTTGGTTTAGCCACTATGCTTTGTCAGAGCTTGGTTTTTGAAGAAATGTTTAAATGTACAGATGTGGACAAAATTGTTGGTACCCTTCAGTAGACAAAGAAAAACACAAGATTCACTGAAATAACTTGATACTGACACAAGTAATAATAAATAATAATTTACTAAAGGTTAACCAATATAAATGAGACATTGTTTTTAAATTGTGGTTCAACTGAATTGTTTAAAAAAAAAAGAACAGCATTACATGTTCTACAACCTTGATCAACACTATCTGGCTAAAAAAAAAAATTTTTTAATAAGTACTCTACTGGTGCCATAAAGAAACGGGTGAAGAGACCAACAAAGAGCAGCAGAGTACATAACTGTAACAAAATAAAAAATAAAAACCTTTTTATTTCCTTAAACTTTTTGTATGATCCCATTTTACAACAAAATGAAAAATGGCTGTTAACTATTAACTGTTTTTTAGATAAAGGAATTTGAACAGACTGGATGTAGAAGGCTTGTTAATTGGCCAGTGCTTCTTTGTGTGGGCTGAGGCTCGTGGGGGAGGCGGCGCCTTGTGGAACATTGTGTTTTGTGGCCTCAGAAAGACCTTGCCAGAGAATAGAGGATTACTCAAAAAGGTGTGAATGACGCAAAACACAACTTGAGGTATGTTTTTGGTGAGGGAACGGTTTTGCATACTATAGCCCCTTTAACCATTCTTGTGCATTTTAGATGTGTGTTTTGGGCTGTTGTCCTGTTAGGAGCCAAGACCTGTGACTAGAACCAAGCTGTCTGACACTGGGCAGTACATTTCGCTTCAGAGTGTCATAATAGTTTTCAGTTTTCATTGTAACATGTACAGATTTAAAATACCCTGTGCCACAAGCAGCAAAGCAGCTCTAGACCATCACTGAAACTTCCTTGTGTTTCACGCAAGGTGCAGTGTTTGTGCACACAGAGCTGAGATGGTTGGTCAAAGGTTCCAGTTTTGTCTCATCTGTCCAAAGGACATTCTCCTGGAAGCTTTGAAGCTTGTCAATATACAGTTTGGCAACTCCCAGTCTGTTTTTTTTTATGACTTACTTTCAACACCGGAGTCCTTCTTGGTCATGTTCCATCAATCCACTTTGGCCCAAACAGCAGCCTGTGGTGCAGCTGGACACTGATGTACCTGGACCTTGGAGTTCACCTCTGGTCTTGTAGCCTTTATGCGCTTTACATTCTTGTTTGTGATTTTCTTTCTATCTCTTCTGACCACTCTCTTCTTTGCTCTTGTTCATGTTCTGTGTAGTCCACACCTAATACTAAACAGCACAGTGACCACATTTTCCCCCTTTTAAAAAGGCAAACTCATTGATTACGAAATAGAAGAGGCTTGTGGTTTTGACCTTATGGTCAAACTATTTTCAGTTTTTTATAGGGATACCAACTAATTTGTTCAGGCACATTTCATTAGTGTGTTTTTTGTGTTTGTTTTATGTCCGTCTTTCATTGATCATATTTTTAGCAAATTATTACTTTTGGCAGTTTCAAGTTATTTCAGTGAACATTGTGTGTTTTTCTTTAATAAAGGGTATCAACAATTTTGTCCATATCTGTATATCACCATAAAAGTCCACACAGCAGAATTAGAGACTCAAGTAAGCAATAGCTGGCATTATTAAAACACCAAATCTCAGTGATAATTGTTCTCGTAGGTTGGAGTAATTGAAGCCAGGCCACACTTCACTTTCTGAGGAGGAGGTATTAGAGCAATCAGCCAGGAGAAGCCATATCCTGAATGTTCCTCACGTCATCAAACACGCACATTGTTTTCCGTCTCTCTCATTGTCCCCGGTGAAGTTTTCTATTAGCATCAGCTTGTCTGTTCTGCTGAATGCCCTAAAATACAGACATACCACTTAAATATTGGATTCACCCAGGTCCTGATGTGATCCGAACGGGAGAGAGAGGAGCGAGGTACGATCTTTGAATAAATTGCTATCAGTTTATCTCATTTACGGGGCAATCAGAAGCGTGCAGTGCAGGCTGAAATTGAATTTTAGTAGTTGTGAAGCATCATAAATCAAGGCAGCATCTTAGGATGAGATATAATTTTGGTCATGATAACATGTGTACAGTTCACATGCGAGAAAGGGGGGAAACTTTTACTGCATTACCGTTTTCTGTATAGTACCTTTCAACTAAATTCCAACTCTTCTTATTGTAGGGCTTGGCAATATAATCTCCCTTTATTTGGGATAAAATTGTCTTTATCCACAAATATCAAAATGGTACTGGCCAGGATCATCACAATAAGACTGAATTAACTGCCGATTGCCCCAGGTGCACCTCACACCCAAATGAGGCAATACATTCGACCTGTGTTATTTTGCCCTGTTTGGCCATGACTCAAATAGAGACGTGTGCAGTAGACATTTACTCTCACATTCACTTTGTTTTGGACACGACTCCTCTTGACTAGTTACGTATCCAAGCTTCACATTGTTATGTAACAGTGTCTTACAGTATGTGTAAAATCTGAAATAGTTCTAAAGTTCTTTTTGTTTTGTTTTGTTTTTTGTTTGTTTTTTTGTTTTGTTTTGTTTTTTTTGAGTTGGTGAAACTCAGACCAGCTTTACTTTTTATTAAAAGAAAAGCAAGAAGAGTAGCTATTCTGTTGCTTAGAATGGTGGAGAGGTTGAAGACCAGGCCAAAAAAAAATATCTGTAATTTCTGACATTACCAAAAGTTAACATTGCTATTTAAACATTTGATGCATTTCGTCTCAGCACATGTTCTTCTCTTTTTTACAAACACTGGTGAATCTTAAACCCCCAACAATGAACATTTGATCCACTTTCTTTAAAAGAGAAATACATTAATGACGCTCCCTGACAGTCTGCATTAATCAGAGGGGCTCCCCCTGAACATAGCTCTTTATCGGCCATCGATTTTCCAGTGGGTTTATGGCGAGCAACACACGGAGAGAGGCGGCTGCTGGGAAAGGCATTACAGTGCTGTCAGTCGCCTCGCCGTGCGTCCTGCATCATTCTTTAAGCACATGAGAAGTTCATTACAGCACACGCCTCTGCCAGTGCATAGCATATTAGGGACTGGGTCCATTGTGTATATCCTCTGTGGAAATGTATGCATTCTTTAACTGCAAAATGTATGTTCAATTAAGTAAATAAATATGGCTGCCATTGATATTTATAATTTGAATGTAAAGAGATTTTCTAATTGTTTAATCCCATTAGCGAGCATATTAAACAGCTGGAGGACCTCTTTACAACAAAAAAGGTTACTTGTCAACAAGTCAGTAACATGCCTGGGTATAAAAGGAGCATTTTAGAAAAATTGTTCATAAGTAAAGATGGATCAATTCACCACGAAATACATTATATATATTATGTCCTGTTTCTCTGTGTAAGCAGTACTGGAAATGTCACCTTCCAAGTAGGATTTTCTCCCACCTTAGTTTACAAGCCGAGTCGCCCAACCATCTATATGAATGTTTTTCATTGGTCAGCACATTATCTGCAAGCATTGGCCAAACTTGCAGACAACCCTTCCCCTCCATTTTGTTCCTGATGCAAGAAAACCATGTCAAAATTTTCTCTAAAGTAATGCACATGTAGGTAACAAGAGACCACCTTAAGTGATCATTAAACCAAAGTAAGTTGATTAAACTTTGTTATATTGGACATGTTCTGACCAAGAAACAGAGGGATAATCAACAACGATGAAAAGTTGCTAACAGTAATTACACTCAGTGAAACTGAATGAGCTTCAAACTGACGGGGTGTCATTGGCAGTCATTTCCCTTTATTTTGACAAATTACATTTTGATTAAAAGTGTTGCTGTAACTCTTGTCATATTCTCCAAAAGCTTCTTGTGTTTTAAAGATCTAGCAACATTTTAATCAATAAAGAAGTTTAATTCCATCCTTTGAAGTGATTAATTGTAGTGATTATAAGAAACTCTCCACTAAATGACAAGATCATCAAATTAGTTTTATTGTGTAGTGGCAAATTAAATCAGAGCGTGACCAGATAGAAATTTGTGTGTAGTGTCCAGTAATTGTCCACCAAAAAAAAAAAAAAAAAAAATATATATATATATTTTGGAATTTGAATGGCATTTAAAGATCAGCTTAGTTTTGAAGCCTTTCCATAGTACTGTGGTACAGTGATAATACGGGATTTCTATAAGAGGCCTCTTAATAGGGTGGCAAGTGCGCAGAGACAGTCGGTAGAGACAGCCTAACCTAAAGGTTGGCGGATCTGATCTCAGCTACAGGCACTGCATACTGTGGGGGTGTGATCGTGTGATTGGTGGTGGTCAGTGGGACCATAGGCACGGATTGGCAGCCACGCTTTTGTGTGCCCCAAGGCAGCTAGTGGTTACAGAAGTAGCTTACCATCACCTAATAATGCACCAAATTGTAAAGTGACTTTGAATGTCTAGTATGAATATTGTGGTTTAACTAAGTCACATGTAGACCCTTTGACTGCTGAGCTGCTTGTGAAAGAGCAATAACCACTGTCTAAATTTTGCTTTTGTGATGGTATAACTTAATGTATAATTACATTTTTACCTTTTTATAAGATGTAACACAAAATTGTGCCATACATAAAGCAGTTATTTTTCATGTTAAAATATGTATAATAGTGATGTACTTTGTAAATTTGTGCTGATGGGATAGAGGAAACTCTTTGAAAACACCCACTGGGACAATAATAAACTGTCTACTGTGTAATGATTGAGCCGTTCCCAATAATTTACACAGCTTTGATACATATAATAAAAATACATATTGGACACTTATAAATAGTCTGAATATTAGGTTTCATCTTTAAATAGAGAAAACTAATATTTAAAGGTGCTATAAGCAGGATGCGCTCATACTGGTTTGATAATGATACTAAAGTCTAAATCAAAACAATGGCCTTGTGGGTTGAAGTTACAGCGTGCTTTGTCTTAATTGACTATCTATACTTGTTGACCATGAAAATGACAAGTCCTACAAAGGGGAGATGGTGAATGTTTGTATAGTTCACTGAAATGCATAAAAGAGAATAAAGTTTGTTAAAAGAAATAACCACTGTTCCTCCTCCAGCCTTGCACTCTGCTGAGCTATGCCAAGCTATTTATACACAAACCCATCATAATAACGGCTGAACTTCAGCCAACATGGACATGCTATTCCTTGTTTGGAAGCTTAGATTCTCCACAATCCAGTCGCTGAATTCATTTTACAGTCAGAATGAGCATCTAAGCATAATTACTTGATCTGCCTGCACCATATAGCAGCTAACATAATTAGCAACAGTACTCCTCAGTGTTTTATCAAACGACAACTAACGCTACTCGAGACTCAGCTCTATCATATGTTTTTGTTATACATTACTTTATTTTCTCATAGAGAACCCTTCTAGGTTTATTGCCAGCTGGTTTTGTAGCTCTGCTGTTAGCTGTGCCCTCAGCTGCTGCATCAGCCTGTGTGGCAACCTGAGCGTGGAGGTCTTTCCTCTTTTCTGATTCGACGATCAGCGATGCGAGGATTTAGAACCATAACAAAAAATGTAAACATAAACAGTTTGGCCGTTATGTTCAATATTTTTTAAATTGTGAATAAATCGACTTTACCATTGTTATCAGTAAAAATAACATTTGATCTAAACATGTTTACCTCTTATCTTGGGACACGTGGGTAATATTTATAAAATATTTTAAAAAGAATTCTGCTCATAGCATCTTTAACCAAAAATTTTCAATAAACAAAGGTATTTCACAGGCATCAAATGGAGTAACGGGGTTACACCGCCCAAGATTGCACCTTAAAGTGGAACTTGATAGCTTTTATTGTTTCCCCTTTTGTTTTTGCCTTCTTGACTCATTTTCCTTACTCCTTCAGAGTAAAGCACTATTGTAAATACTCACAAGTCCAGTTGACCCCTGTATGATCTCTTGCTCAGCTTTACTTTTATTTTCTTCTCTGTGTATCTATCTATCTGCTATTTGGTTGCTCTGTCATGATAAAAATCAAGAAATAAAGCCATTGCTAGCTGGTTCTTTGGCGAACCGCCAAAGCCGAGACACCGCCAACCCGGTGTCACTTCTGTGACTCTGGGTTGGCGATGCTCATTCTTGTTTTTGGCCCTGACAGCAGGGGGAGATGCAAGGGCTTTATTCACCCCACAACAACTCATTTAATTATCACACAAAACAGTTTATTTAAGGTAAAATAGTGAGTTCTGCTTTAAACTCAAGCTTAAGAAGGTTTATTATTAGAAAATATGTATGTGCTTTAAAGTAACTATTACAACTAAAATGTTTAAATTATCATATTTTCTTCTAAATATATAATTTATAAATGTTTTTTACTGGTTAAACCATTTGACATGTGAACAGACACCATACTGACCAGAGCTATAAAACATTTTAATATCTCGAATATGAAGTTTTGAAATCTACAATGCTCCTTGTCTGTATAACCATTTTTGATGACTAAAACCATATTAAGAGATTGGGAGAAAAAAAAAAAGGTGGTTACACTGCCTTGACATTTAAAGAAATTTTCCAGCATGACAAAATTGCCCAAATTGTGTATAAAATTCCAAAACAATGATGTGTAATTAAATTTTACAATCTTAGAAGGGACAAATGTCAATTATTGACAATTATTCCAAGCTAGATTGTGAGGGTCTTTAAAAAAAAAAAAAAGACTTTTCAACAAGTAAACAAATTGGTCCCACTTTTTTATGGTGACACCATTAAGACATTTGCCAGTATTTGCTGAATTTTTTTTTTTAAGTTTGTATATAATGATAAAAAACAGATTTTTTAGGTTAGGTTTTTGTAGTCGCTCAAAGTCGCTTTACTATTGCCTTATTCATTCACTCCTCACTCACACTCGGTGGTAGCCACAGACTGACGGAAGCATGGCTGCCAATCTTGACTTAGAGCCCCTTTGACCACCACCAAATACAGTCACTTTGAGACATTCATACAGTGTCTTGCCCAAGTACACAACGTAGCGGAGATCAAACCGCCAACCTTCAGGTTAATGGGCTACTGAGGTACTGCCACCCCTGCTGAGCTACAGTAAGACACACATGCATCTTAAAGGCATTTAGCTATACAGCAAGCTATATATAGTTATCACAATATAGCTCATGTACATTAGTGTATGCAGTGTATGTGAACTAAGATAAATGAAATAGAAATAAACCTAGACACATCAATGAGAGTTTAAACAAAGGTCTATGCTGTGTTATGATAATATAAGTTTTGTTCGTAAATCAAAATGAAAAAGCATCATGACATAATTGTGATTGTGGTTATTA
Organism: Bostrychus sinensis; assembly: GCA_020698575.1. NCBI lineage: Eukaryota > Metazoa > Chordata > Actinopteri > Gobiiformes > Eleotridae > Bostrychus > Bostrychus sinensis. The sequence continues at coordinate 25,301,259 of CM036256.1, forward strand.
AAAACGAATATTTCTGTAATTGGGCATTTCATTTTCCAAATACTTCATGTAATTGCACTAGCATGCACTATATTATCAAGCCCACTCATTCTTTAGGGATTTCTCTTGATGAAAGTTAACAAAATCAAAGGGAAATTGAACTGGTGCACCCTCCTGTCCTGCACCTTCTTAGTAAAGTAAGGGTTAATATCCTCTGGAGTCCAGCTGAGGATTAGGAAATGGAGGTTTAACTGCCTGTGCTAATGGTGGGTGTTTATCTCAATACTTTGTTTTGTCACTCCCCGACTCGCTCTCATTTCCCAAAGCTGTCCCTGGAGCCCCCACTCTTGTAATGGCTTAGCTTTGTGAGTGCCACAGTACGAAGCAAAGGAATAACAAGATTCTCATTTGGGCTCTATACACACTGCCCACAGATACATGTGTAATTGGCCCTGTTTCCATTCTGCTGTTGTTAAATGCACTAGCTATTAGCAGTATTAGTGAAGTGCTATGAGTGCTGAGTTCATGTGTTTGTTTATAGTTGTTAGGTGAGCTCCGTGTATGACTGTGCACCATTGCGGCAGTGTTTGTGTGTCACATAGATAAAGAGTGTACTATCTCTCCTGCCTGCTCTCTTCTCTCAGAGTTTGGTGGTGGTTCCCCTGGGGCCGCTGTCGCAGTAATGGCCTGCTCCTGATTGCTCTGATACAGGTTAGGAATATTGGCTTTAATGATGTGTAAAATGAGCAAGCAGTGCCTGTGACATTTACAGATGGCACCGCCTTGGCCTGTTCTTCCCAACTGCTCGTTAATTCACGGGAACGGCGAGCACTTCTTTAAGTGACTGCCTGATGCATGCAGACAACGCAACACAACACATCCTGCACACAAAAACAATACCTCACCTTCTGAACCTGGCCACTCTGTCATCGTTCAGCCATGCACAACACAAATGGATACAACATGGATATAACAAACTACTGAAGTCCCTTTTGAGGACAGTAGAGGTCTTAGAGGAGCTTACACAGAATAGATGTGGTGTTGGAGCCTGTTGGAGAAGCACAGCTGTGCTCACTGCTGAACCCCTGAGGTGCTAATCAGGTCCACAGGTCCTGAGTGGAGCATCTGCTTCCTTTAGAGCAGCCACAACACCAGCGTCCTCAGGTCACCCATTTACCCCGACTCGCCATTCAATCAACTACTTCACTGGAGTTTCTACTAATTCTAAAAGCACTCTAGTGTCCACATTTTTAAAAAAGTTCTATAGCATCAGATGTTCATCTGATAATGTGCTTACGTTGTACAAATATGTCTTATCTCATATATGGATGAATGGATTTAATATAGATTTAGGCTAACTACTAAGTTCCCAGTGTTTAGTAGCTTAATAATAAATGGCATTTCACAGTGATGCCAAACCACTTCCTGGATTTGGTCCTAAAGTCCGAACTATCACTATCACACTTTTACACTACACATAAACCAGATCATGTGAAAGCACCCTTAGTTTAGTTTTAGCAAATGTGTTGATTGGAGGACTGTTCCTAACCACAATGCATCTCAGTAGTATCTGTCAACTTTCACTCAGATGGCTAAAGCAAGTGGTACTCCACTGGTCTCATCGTGGGACCAAGTTTTATTTTGTGATCATTTTATTGACCCACCAGATTTATGGGACTTAAGCATCTTGTACAGTAGTATTCTGTGGATTTTGTTAAAATGATTTCAATGTACTTAGAGATACTCTAATTTACAATACAAAGTGATTTTACTACAGCCATTGTTACCTAATGTCTTTTTATAACATTGCTGTTTTGTCAGAATCACCATCCACTAGCTGATGAACATTTAGTCCTAACTGTTTTCCCAGCAGTTTCATAATCTGTGTAATGGTGAACATATAAACCTGGTCTGGACTTTGCAACAACATTTCACATTCCATTCCATGCCATTCCACAGTAATTTCCTTTTCATTTAGCCATGTTAATTACGGAAAATCATATTTCGCTCATTCTTCAGAGCACCAGCTGGCTTTAAATTGTCCTTTTTCTTGTCCACCTACTGGCAGAGCACTGTTTATTTATCTCTAATTGGTAAGAACTTGTTGATCGTGGGTTCATAGAAAGATATGGTCAGGAGGTTAATGTTCGTGTTAATGTGACGAGGTGATTGTTCCTCTGCTGGCCATGAGCTAACTGTACGCAGCGTAATAACAAAAGCATTAATGGCCCTTTTACAGGCTCATCATGGCAGGTGCTTGTACAATAGCAGTGATACGTTTGGCTCACATTTACTGTAGAGAGCACTTTGACCTCACATACGGCTGAATTGCTCCGGCTTATGGAGGGAAATGGTCATACTGTGGATAACATTAAGATATAATGATAGCGTGCTTGGACTCATGTAATCATACACTTGTGTTAGAAAAAAACGGTACTGTAATCATTCGGTGATGGGTTGAGAGTTTTTGCAGCCAAATCTCTGAAATATAATGCATCTTCATCTGACAGTCCTAGAAATTTCAGTAGGTGCGTACTTAAATTTGTTTGAAGGACATACGTTCTTTTATCTAGAAATATTTAGTAATTGTAATTAACAAAAATGCATAAGGCATTTGGAAATATGCCAGTGCTAACTACTTGTGCACAGAAATTGCATTGAAAAACTCAATAAACATCAATACTGAGTTTTGTATACATATTTTGGTTATATTTAATCATATTATTGGTGTAATTTTTTGTTTAGTTTTGATATTTATTTTGCAAAACCCTGAAACCAGAACATTAATAAAAACGTTTTATTTAACACTTTTTTTTTCTACTTGCCTTAAAACTGCTTTTGTTTCTCTCAAAGTAGATGAAGCCATCATTCAAAAATTTGCTTTTTTAATAGGACTTTACTTTACAGTCGATGATTTAGTGTTTGCAAGCCCTGTACACTAGCCAACCAATAAGACTTCCTCTTATTTGAATGTAGGCTGGTAGTTGTATGATTAGCCAAATCCTGTCATCATGCAATGTACATTTAACCAAAGTTTTGACCAGTCACATTTACCAAATTACCACCTTAACAGTCAAAGTTAACTCAAATTTGGGTCACCTGATCAGATCAAAAATGTAAACTAATATCGCTTAAATTTTTTCTACAAATATCTTGTCCTAGAAATTACAAAAACAATATATTGTTACCAGAATGGATGGTTTTGAACTCTTTACCACACTGCCCCCATGTCTTGCATGTGCACAGCTATGCATGAAGAATCTGATTTGTTTTCCCTTGTACACTCATCAGTTTAAGAAGTCAGCCATCCGTTGCTTTTTTAATCTCCATAATGAAAGTGTTTTAATGCCTCCAATTTATTGCCTGGGCAGCCAACAGAATAATTAGCTTTGTTCAGGTTTTTAAAAAGACAAAAAAACCAGTATAACAACAGTTGAGTCCACAGATTCTAATCAAATGCATTCCTTATTGTACCTGAAGCTATATTGGACTAAAATTGATTTTGTAATGTATTTCAATTAATCAACCTTTTTTTCTAGGTGTAATTTTCTTATTCCTGGCTAGAATTAATATTTTGCTTTGAAATACCACACCTCTTTCCGGCCTGCTTCAACCAAAGTCTAAACAAAGAGGTTTCTAAGTCTGTATTGATTGGCTGTGACCTGTAGTCGATTGCACAAACTAAATCAGATAATTGAAGTGGGTGTCGGGCTAATTGGATTATCGCTTTCACCCTGAAGTGATGGCCCTCCGCCTCAGAGCTGGGATTGCTACATTAGTGTCAGACATCTGTCATTTGGACGCACCTTTACAGCACTAGGCTCAGTTTCACACAAGAAGAGTGAATGGATTGTTCATAGAAAGAGCAGGATATTTCTGCATTGAGTGATTTACATGACTATTATGTTGTTATGATGTATCTATTGGTTGTCAGATTGTGCTGTTAGCATTGTGATTCATTTCTTATGTTTTCATAAAATATAAAGCAAATTTGGAGCTTTTTTATTCAGTTTAATTTGAAAATATACTGGGAAATTACTGATGCCCCTTTCGGCCACTGCTTTTGAAAAATTAACAAAAATCATATTTCTAAATAAAAGTGAGACACAAATAAATGTCATGATTCACAGGTCTTTGTTGACATCACAGCATTGCATTTTGTCTGTTTTCATTAAAAGGCAAAATGTTTGGATCAATAAATAAAAAAATTACTAAAAAATTACAAGATAGCCTTTAGATGTCAGGAAAGTATGCATTATTTGTAATTGTGATATTTATACGCAAAGAACTCTAATAGAACTCCTAAGAACTCTTATATTAAAGTACTCCATGTGACATGCATGTAAAAAATAACTGTCCAATCTGAGCCATAGATGAATAGCATAAATGTATTATGTAATACTGATATTTATACAACATTTTAGGTAATCAATACAAGATTAAAGATATTGAAACTATTTTGAGCAAATTGTAGATAAAAAGCTATACAGAGGAGACATTTCCCTGGTGTCTACTTGCCTGGAGTCCTCTGCACATGGTTTATGTAAATGAGATGACTATTTGCATAGACATAATTAGGTAATTACAAATCATTTGGCTATGAGCTGAAGCATGTGCACAGACCAAGGATGTTACATTGTACAGTAGTGAGTTAATGAATTGCTTCTGAGCAGCGGAGGCATTACAGCATGTGTTCCAGCATATGTTGTGTCAGACCTCTTGTCTGAAAATGGCAGGTGACATTTTCATAAATCTTAGTTAAACACAGCCGCAGCATATCCAGTGTTTGAGGCAAAAAAGCTAATATAATGGTTTAAGTTTATATTTCAGTTCATTTCTCCAGATCAAGGACATTATCTAATATATATATTAGGGCTGGGAAAATTATTGCGTTAACGCAGTGCGTTAATTTATTGATTTATTCGCATTAATTTCAATTGACGCATTGATTAATTTGATCACAACAAAAATATTACGACGACACTGACAGAGGCAGCAACACGCCACAGGTCTTGCACCACACGAGCGTAGAAGACGACACATTTTCGTTTCCATCCATCAGGCGCGTTCGAGATGAGCCAAACTTGCAAACTTGTGTCGGTCTGTGCGCAGTGCACGCCGGTTAGATCTGTGTCAGACTTGTTCCCGACTTGCTCTGATGCCACAAGTGCGACGGTCACTGTGAGATCCAAACAAGACCTCTCCTGCCTCTTTTTTTTTTTTTTTTTTTTTAATACAGACTAAAGTTACAGTTTTGACCTGGATAAACCAACACACGCAAGAAGTGGATTTCGGGCGTGATGGTGTGTGATCTGAGCCACAAACTGTCCCACTTCAGTACAGGCGTATTTCCCCTCCTCTCATTGCGGCCGTGCACTCTCGTTCACAATCCAGGCGAGGTGCAGTTCATCTGGAACGAGCCTAATCCAACAAGTGAACGAGCTAAAGCAACATGGGTGACCAAAAAGACACATTGCTAAATGGACAATTCTGCTTCAAATCGTCACCAGACAGCAATATAGACAAAACAAAAGTTATGTGCAGTCTATGCAAGGATGAGTTCAATTACCACTGGAGTAACACAGTTCATAATATTTACACTGTTGTGAACCACAACAATTGTTATTATTTGTAGAATTAAATTTATTTTTGTCAAAGTTCTAAAAGAGATTACACATGCTTTTTTAGGTAGGTTTTTTGTATTTGTTGGTTGTACCTTATTTAGGCAAACTTTGTCTGAGTTACAGGTCTCAAAGAGACTATTAATTTATTTTCTTTGCAAGTTTTGTTTGCATTGCACAAGTTTACAGTAAAGTATGTGAAGGTTAATTCAACATAAATGTTCTAAATTTACAATTTTGTGTTTGTACGTGAATTCATAATACAATTAATTGCGATTAATTGTGATTAATAACTGGTAGTTATTAATCGTGATTAATTTTTTTCAGACTTGCGATTAATTAGTTAATTTTTTTTTATCAGTTCCCGGCCCTAATATATATATCATATTATATTATAGTTAAATAAAATTAGGTTTAGTTCCATTTAGGTCCATAAATATTTGACTGACACAAGTTTTGTTATTTCAGCTGTTAACCAAAACATATTCAGTATATAGTTATGAAAGTGCAGACTTGAGAGTATTTCAGTAGGTGCATGTCTAAATTGGAGAAAGGGTTTAGGAGTTAGAGCTCTTTAGTATGTAGGTTATATGTAGGGTAGGGTTGCTATTTCAGAATGTTTTGGGTCATGGTCCATCTGCACTGTCAAGCGCTGCCCAATCAGCTTTGTGGCACTTGACTGAATCTGAGCAGAAAGTTTATCCCTATTCACTTGAGAATTCATCTGACTGCTTCTGTCTTCTGTCACATCATCAATAAACACCAGTGACCCAGTGCCATTGGAAGCCTTGAACCCTCTGTATTTGTTCTTATGTCTTGTTGTTATGGTAGACCTGATAGACCTACTTCCTGGAGAGTGTTCTTTACTTGGATGAAGGTGTTTATCAAAATTTTTTATCCAGCTTAAATATGGTCTGGTTCACTTCAACTGAGAGGCTGCATGTTGTGGGTTCCCAAAAACAGCTTTCAAATGCAAAAACCAAACTTGAATTCAAGTATAGACCTTTTACCTGCTCAGTTTATGATGGATTAAGGAGGGAAAAAGCCCATGCAGCCCATAAAATAGCTTTTGAAGCAACAGTTCAGTTACTTTTGACCCCCTGAAAAAGTTGTTACAAACAACACTAATGGTTTATTTTTGGAAGAAAAAAACTTTTCAGAATTCGAATTACGAGGTTAATAAGCATATTTTGTTACATGAACAACCTCCTCACATTTGAATTCAAAGCATTTATACATGATGATATTTAAAGCATTGGCATTGTTTTAACTAAAGCTTTTTCTAGCAATGGCAGAGCTGCTGTATGTCACCATTGGGTAGCAACATAAGACTGCCTATTTCAGTGGCTCTAGCTGCAAATAACTTCAAGCCTATTTCTTTTCACATTACTTTTTTCATTTTCCCATTTTCTTCACGTCTTAGTCAAAGTACAAATGAAATGCTAATGTGAAATTATGTCTGACCTAAATTATGTGGTGTAAGATTGAAAATTACAGTGGCATTAAAGGGTATTAGAGTCCAGCTGAGAGGAATTAAAGTGTGTATTTATGTTAGTCAGTTTAAATACTAGTGCCAAGAAATAATTTTCAATGTGGACTTAATGAGTTTTAAGAGCTTTTTATTTCTTTGCATGAGTTTAAAGAGCTGTACAATTGACATTTTACTAATGTCTTCACATGCACACACAATTCTTAGAATTACTAAGTTGTTTTGTTTTTTTTTCAGAGCAAGAGGATTCCTTCGAGTTCATCATTGTGTCGTTGACGGGTCAGACATGGAACTTTGAAGCGTCCACGTATGAAGAAAGGGAATTGTGGGTTCAAGCCATCGAAAGCCAGATCTTTGCCAGCCTGCAGTCCTGTGAGAGCATAAAGAACAAGGTATATCATGATCATATTGAAAAAGAGGTGGCAGTATTAAACTCGCAATGACTCCTCTTCAAACACTCTGTAACCACTACGCTTTACACTTACTCAGCAAATACCCAACGTTTCATACATGTGGTTTTCAAGGCTTCATATTAAAACTATTGTTATTGTTATTGTTGACTCATTGATCAGTAATTGTGTTACCTGCATCTGTGTCACCTGTTAGTGTCTCACCTTTATTAACCATAGATACAAAATATAGCTTTAGCTTTAGCAAACTGTAACCAATACCATTTCAAACAAGTCCAAGTAATTTATTTGTCAGCCATAACTAATTCTAATTCCATATTGCAGGGAGAAGTATTCCAGAAATTGATAAAAAAAAAAAAAAAAAACATACTCACCTTCTATGTTTATATTCATATGACATCAAATTAGGAAGCAATGAATTTTAACCTGAGCTTCCAGGTTCTTTTATTGGCTTGAGCAAGTGTTCATATGCATGTTTAATCTTAGATCTTAACGTTTCCTTAACTATTGAGCCATTTTTATAGTTATCCAAAGACATAAAAACTACACTTGTCTAAATACATTGTAATGTAATGTAGCCTCGTCATCAGTTATGCTTCATTCAAATTCCTCTCATTCACATCTCTCTATGGCTTTGCCTGGCTCTCCACTCTATCCCTCACCTACTTGAGGCTGTCACATGAGGTTGTCAGACAGGTGCACCGCAGTGTGGGGGATCTCTTATTAGAACTGACACACATCAGAGATATAACATGGCTTGTGTCAGCATAGAGCGGCCTCATTTTCATATTCATATGCCCCCGCCTCAGTCTTTTTCCAACACTTTGAAACACCTTTCCATTCCTATCTCCTTCACCGGTTTGAGTTACATTTGGAGTTCAGCTGTAATTGTTTTGCAGTGATTAGTTCCCGCTGACCTGTTCTCTCTCCATTACAGTCTCGGTTAGGCAGCCAAAGTGATGCCATGGCCATCCAGTCCATACGGAATGTGAGGGGGAACAGCTTCTGCGTCGACTGTGATGCACCCAGTGAGTACTGTCTACTTGCTTCATTATGTTTTGTAGATTCACATGCAAATATTTGGAGCTGTTCCACATGTAAGAAGGCAGTCCCTTAATGCCATGCTGAAATCTTCACAATGCACTGTTTGCATTCTCGCGAGAATCCACCTGCTTCTCAAGGTAATGGGTCAAGCACAATTAAAAGTGAGAATAAAACAGAATTTCACTTACTGAGCATTAAAAGAGAGATTGGCATCCACTTCAGCGTTGGAAGCGGATGCCGTCTTTGTAACTAACTACATGAAATTATACATAAAAGTACCACTTAGCATTGAGCATCTATTTAGTTGCATCTGATTATCTGCAAAAAATAAATGATAATTGCCATTTAAACTCTTATAATAAGTGCAAATTTGGCAAGTGTAAAAATTACAATAAAATGGATGATTGGACCATGTGCCTTTTTTATTCAGATCCAGACTGGGCCAGTTTGAACCTGGGGGCCTTGATGTGCATCGAGTGTTCAGGGATCCACAGGAACTTGGGCACCCACCTGTCCCGGGTCCGCTCTTTAGACCTGGATGACTGGCCCGTGGAGCTCAGCATGGTCATGACGGCAATTGGAAACTCCATGGCCAACAGCGTTTGGGAAGGAGCTCTGGATGGTTACAGCAAACCGGGCAGCGACAGCACCAGGTTAGCATTGCTCTGCAAACAAAGGTGCTGGTTAATGAAGCTTACACAGATTTTAGAGCAAACCACCGGAGCAGTATCCTCTCCATTAGCTGCCATTTAGTAGCTACTCACAACTTAGAGTGAGCATTTTACACCACAAAAACATTCTATAGTCAAGAAATGTCATCTTATTCAGTCAAGAACTACTTTTTATGTTCCTTTAGACCCCTCAACCCAATACAGTATACTGTGCATACATTTATATAAAAGTGACCTACCAAATTTATTACAACCAAAAAGCGGAATAATTAATGTTTTTTTTTTTTGTTTGTTTGTTTTTTGTTTTTTTGTTTTTTTGATGAGAAAAATTACTGGTTCCTATATATTTGGTAGAACAGTACTTGAATAATAACACTACATCTGGTAGTCAGTTCCATTAGCTAAAATTAACTTATCAATATAGGGTTTTGTGGTCTTTGATGGATAAACCCCAAGCGTACATGGTGGTCTGCCATGGTCCTGTAACTACCTTTTTAGCATAACAAAAGAATTCTGTGATTTTAAGCTAGTAGTTCTTAGCTTATGTACCATTTATTGGTATTATAAAGAAGAGAGCTAAATGTTGATATAGTTGGTAATGTTTTTACCCAGGCTCTGACATTAAACACATATTGGTTGCCATTTGCTAAAACTGTCAACAATTTTTGGTAGCTCATGTCAACCATTCTTTCATAATGCAGCAGTGCTTTACAAGCAATTGAAGGGCATATATTCCTCTTTTAAGACTCAATTTTCATTTTTATTCCGGTTTATTTTGTAAGCTAAGAGATATTTTCAAAGCTTCACGTACATGGTGTATAACTGCACCACTTGAATTTGAAAGCCATAATTCATGAACATGGTGCATGAACCATGTGTGACACCATTTTGCACTTACCTGATAAATGCCCTGACTAGCTTCAAATGCATCAAGAGTGTCACTTTACGTGTAAGCGCTAATCGAGAAACACTCTCTACAGAAACTAAATCTTTTGTTTCTAAAGCTGTGCATTTTTGATACAGGAGTTGAAGTTTGGGACTTTTTTAGAAGTTGCTCAACATCTTTAACATTGTCAAACAATCACCTGGAAGTTTCAGTCTTTACTTTTGGAGCCTAATGGATAGCGTTCTATCTTTTTAATATGTATCTCTTAAATTATACACACTTGCAGCTGCCCGGCCCTAACTTACTGTATTACTATCTGCTCCTTTTACTCGGAGGTACCTAGATGTGGTAGAAGGATTGTTTATCTCATGGTGACAGGTGAAACCTAGCATCCCGGTTTGACTAATGACCTGCTATGTGGCTGTGCAGGTAATTAAGCACACCATTATGGCTAAACCCCACCCCAAGAGCCAGGCCCTCGGGCCCCAAACTGCCCTGTCACATATCCATCACCGAGGTCTGGGTCATCACTCCGTCTGTCAGAGAGAAGCCTGACTCTAGGGTCTCCCTGGTGGCATCAGCCGGTTTCAACATCACAGCTTTGTAACTTTGTTAAAAAGTGAAACGGCAACACACACTGAGTTGTTTGCGACTTGTGCCAGTCGGGCTGCCGTTCGTCTATCACTGTCACTACGAATGTTGTTGAGTTGATTTTAACTTTTTAGCAGCAGAAATCATATGTGTATGAGCTATTTTAGGAAAGCTATTGGTAGAATTGAAATTTTTGAGAACATATTTTTGTTGGTTTTCTTTGAATATTCACAGGGTGAATAGTGCAATAGATTTGCATACTGCGTTTGAAGCTTGTTCCAGTGGTGAATTTTGCAAAATGTTGTGGCCTGTAGTTGAATAAATGTTTTGTTTTTATAGTGTATCATCACTTCACTTTTAGCATTTGGTAATTTTAGAAAAGTCATGTAATGCCCTATAGAATCCAGAAAAGACAAATTGAGCACTTCTGATAAAGAAGCACACCAATGATTGTGCACTTATGTTTGCAAAAAAAGAAATGTTTTCGGCACCCATAAACCAAACAGATTTTCATTTAAAATTATTACTAGAACTTTTCAGTGGGTTGATAGAAAACCTTTTAAGGCTACCATAGCTGTTCACACACTTAAAAAAGACTGCACGTAGGCCAGGAATTGTTGGAAATCTCTTTTATCAAAAAATCCTTTTCTGCCATATACCTTTTTAATGGTGTAAATTATTACATCAGAATTGGAAAATATGTGTCATCAAAACATAATACAACTGTAAATGCCTGCCACTAAAGCAGGGACATCATTTGAAAATGGTTTATCAATAACTGGAATTGTAAACACTTATTACAATTAAATGTCTCCAAATGTCGGCAGGACATTGCAAACTCCATGGCAATGGGCAGTATGAAGTTACTGCACATTTGCTTTGTAGCACTAATCTAACTGAATTGCACTGTCTACCTGGTTAAAAATGCTTGAAGTCAGTAACAGATGTTTATACTGTATTGTTAATAGTTAAACATCAATGCATGTGCAACACATTGCTGAATGCTACAAGGTAAGGTAAGGTCAATACCTTACCTTATATTTAAGTAAAATCCATTGGTCACTTTTATCAGCACACACTTTATTAAAACAATGACACCTTTCATTTATAGCCTTTATTTGATGTCGTTTCCCAGTCTGAGGCCAGTTCAGTGCTGAATGATGGCCCACAGTAATGTATTGAATGTATCTGGTCTAAAGTGCTCCTTGCTGGACTTGATGAAACATTATTGATGTTGATTCGCGTGCCTACCACTGTCAGTCCTGTGTCGCCGGCGGCAGGGAGCTTCTTCATTGTCTAAAAAATCCGATCTTTATCCCACAGCAGCGGCTCCATTAGCTTCCACTGTCAAACCATAAATCTCATTTGTGGCATAACTAATCTTTGGACAAAAACGGTAGCTGAGAATTTCAGAAATATATGCCAGTTGAGTGGTACTTAGCATTTTAAGGGGGGTTGGCTTTATTTCAACTTGAAGAAAGTGGTGTGGTTAAGATCTGTACTGACAATCATTTTGTCTACACAGAAATAATTTTCTCTGCAAATAAGATATAAACGTCATATTTATCCAGCATTTTAAGGTCAGAAACAAATAAAAAAAAAAGTGAAATAAAAACATGACACTTGAACACTTGAAGTCTAAAAAACAGCGGCCTACTTCAGATGGGCTGAATAATAGTGAATTACAGTATTTTTGTTTTTCAGAAACGTGTCTATTTTAGTATTTACAAAGTTTGTAATTTGTATGGCTAACCACTGCTATTGTGTTAAATCTTTATAGAGCGGGCAGCCCCAGTGTTTACAGCGGACACCTTACAAGGTTTTCTAAACCTGAGCAGTTTGATGTTAAACACTGCTTTATATAAAAATGCAACAATGGGACAACTTCACTGATGTACAGTTACTTTAGTCATTTTTGAATGACAAAAATGTTTTTGCTCAAGAAACATCTCACTGCAATGAACTGTAACTTGGTTTCCAGTCCAGAGACAAGTGTGGTAAGTGTTCCAGCTTCTCACTCACCTGACTGTTAAGGAATGGTTCAGGCCAAAAAACTTCAAACCACCCACAAACCACTCTCAGACCAGAATCACTTTCAATAAAGGTCCAACCTACTTTAAAAGATTTTTTGTAATCATAATAACTCAGTGATTTTGCTCAGCACATTGTCACAATAAATAAAATCGCAGTACTTTTCAGAGAATGCTTGTTACTTCTACTCAGGTAGTCTCAGCTTAGACAGCTTGACTCAAGTACTTTTACTTCTACTTAAAAGAACTTTGAATGAAGAGAACCTTGATACACAATTTTGAAATAATTGCAGCCAGCTAAGTTTCTCCTTTATTCCTGCGCTAAAGATCTCTTTTCTTACCATCTCCTTAAATTTACACCACACATGTTTGAGTGTATTTTAATTGTGTCAGGGCAGTGACATGCAGTAGCTCTGTGATGGCACAGAGGCAGGCAGTATATGGCTCCCGACTCGCTCTAAACATTAGTGACACCTAATCTAAACGACTGAGTAACTACCTGCATATCAACTCTGCCTCTGATTGAATGTCTCCTGCAAGGCTAGTTTTACATTTTGGAGACATTTTACTTAAAAGCATTCATCCACAAGATTGGTTTAGCTTATGAAATTCTGCATGGGGAGAAGACAATATATGGAATTGTCGCACATAGACGTGGCTGTGATTACAATAATGAGAATGCATAGAAAACAGGACATGCAAAAGTCTGATTGTCTGAAAGTCATTTTTTCTTTGCACTGTAACTTTTGTGTGCACTCAGCATTAGGTTGTTCTTTTAATTAGCACCTAGCAGTTGACATGTTTAGCACAACAGCCCTAATTGCTTAACGGAAACCTGATAATAAACACACTGACAAACTGAAACTGAAAATGTTTAGCAGATTTATTGCCAAGGAAACAAGATTCACACATTCATCTTGGATCATAGCGTTAAATTTTAAGATTTTAGTATGTTTCTCCGAATTTAGTGTTAAGCTTGCTTACCAGATTTTAGATTCAGATTTCAGACTTTAAGCGCTGTTTGGTGCCTTTTCATAGCTTTTATTGTCCTGTGTTCTCTTCAAGTTTTCTTTTTAACATTTTTGTCATAAGTTATCAAATCCTGGATATGTCCTGAAATATCATCTTCAAAAAATGCTGGTAACTCTTTTCAATGTAGCATCCTTACTCTTATCTTCTCCGTGTACACACTGTACCTCTCAAGTGAGAGTTTTCAGTGAGGGGTGGGGGCAGGTTGATGTCCCGGAGCGTGGACGGATGTAGACGGCTATCCCTCACTGCCGGGGTCCTCTGACTGTCACCCTCCGTGGGCCGCACTGCCCTCGGCCACAGCCAGGTAATAGCTCTGATGAGAGAGAGAGAGCTCTCCAGTTTGTTTCAGAAATAATTTGCCACTCCTGCCGCCTGCAGGGGCGACGTGGTAATAAAAATGAATCACATCGCTAACCTCTCCAAACCGGCCTTTCTTAACCCTTTGTACTCAGCCTTCTCTGTCAGAGTTTCTACACATCATGGATAGACATTGCTTTTCCCATGCAAAATATGACTTGTAAAGTTTTAGTGATTATAATGATTATATAAGCATTTCTACAAATTTGTAATCAAATTTTATTTAAATCTCACATTGACTGGCTGCATTCTGTGTAGCTCTCAGCCAATCACAGCTCACAAAATAAAGGAAATACAGAATAAGGGATATAGTAGAAATATGCAACAAGGTAAAGAGAACAGTCTGTTTCCTGAAGACTGGCTCACTTTGACATCTATTCAAACAAAATGAAGATGTGACATTTGTGTATTTTCCAAGCATAGGAATATTTTTACTCTATATACAAACTGGGCAGTTTTACTATGAGCATATCATTTGTTATTACAATTTCAATGTGTTAGCATAGGCATGTTACTCTAAATGACATGGTGGAGTGTCAATGAGCAGGTGGCACTGTTATTCCTTTTCATCACAAGAAACTGTGGGGACTATTCAGTGATTTTACAACTGTATTTTATTGTTACAAGGAGCATAGTTTTCTTTATGACAAATACTGACGTCATGATATTACTCCTCAATGTTTACCTAATTAAAGCCTTTACGTTTTTCCCTTGTACATAATTTCCTCCTAAGCTTGGGGCTACTCACAGGTTAAGAGTCTCAAGCCCCAACTCTCAGAAGAGCTTTCAGAATAGCTGGCCTTGCCAAGAGCCCTGGTGGAAAAAGGGTAATTAATTAAGACAAATGAATGACTGGGTCTCTGTGTGTTGGTGCTCCCCTTCTCACGGCCTGTCTAAATGAAACCCACAGGTCAGTAATTAGCCCGGTGTGGGAGAAGTGGGAGCATGGACACTAATTGTCCACATGCCACTGGGTTTCAGAGCCAGGTATGCCAGGATGAATTTACACCAATTACTAAAGAACACAACTGTAAAATGTCTGTATGCTTGTGCTTCGCAAAACAAAAACAAAACTGAGCAGTGTCAGCAGTGACATGGCAGTAGTTCTGTGATGGCACAGAGACAGGCAGTATGGCTCCTGACACAAGGTAAGACATCAGACTATACATAATATTAGATTAAATTGTTTGACCTATATCGGTAACCTTTAGCAAATCACGTGCTTACATACATTTTGATTTGCTTCCACCTTAGAGTTAGCTTGGCCAGACAGACTATTTTCCTATTCTACACAAAGAAGTTAATCTAGTATCCCTTTGCTTGAGTTTAATTTCTGTGGGTGGAACAATCAGACGGAGTAACCAATCAGAGATACAAAGGGCTGGATGTTGCTGACCCATATCCAAAACAAACATGGCACTTACGAAGAATTGTTGCCTGTCCTAAAACACCAGTATAGGCTGTATTATCAGCAACTCTGTACTTTTGTCTGAAGGGGTACAACAACAAAAGCCAGTTGTACAAAGACTTGCAGAAAAAGTTTGAGTCTGGTTGTTACGTCAGACATCAACTTGACTTTACTGTTGTTAAAATGGCAAAAGAGGGGGAAAAAAATCAGAGGACTGAACAACAACCCAGTCTTCAAAATGATCAACAGGTCACAAAGGAAAGCACTAAACACTGTTAATTGAAGAGAGAAGTTATACATTTCGCTCTGTATAAGCCTGCGCCATCTTGGTTATTTTTGATAGGAGATTATCTTTTGTAAGACATCCTGCAGATAAATGTCTGTGATACTGTTGGTATGTATCAATCGAGTCGATTGGAAACGCTTTGCTATGGCTAAGGAACCCAATTCTTTGCTAACTTGATTGGCCAAAGCTTTCATTCTCATCTACATCTAGTCCTTGAATATGTTTTGTCTCTCTTCCAAACATAATAAGAATAACCTGGATCCCTCAGAACCTCTACAGACACCTTCTATTCTCTTCATTTAACTTCTATAAAAATAAAACTTAAATTACATCATAAGATAATGATTCCTATACTTTACATTTAAGAAACCATGCAATATTAGCTGTCACTGTTAAATTGTAAAAGTGTATGTATATGTAAAGAGACACCTAAGACATGTTACAGGCCAGAGTACAAGTGCCCCTCACCGCTACGTTTTTAGCAGTGTCACATAAGCGCTTCTTGATGTGCCTCTGTGTTGTAGTGCCGTCTGCTTTGTGCGCGAGGTGGGGGTGCAGCAGGGGTTAACAGCATGAGCGTTTAAGGGTGTTAGTCTTGCTGGCACAAAAACACAGCCACTCCATCATGAGGAGTCCGACAACCTCATTAATGTCACAATATATTCAAGTCATCCCTCTGCCTGCCTACGGCGCCCAGATGCTCTCCTATTGGCCTCTCCAGCGCGCTCCACAAAACAACCTTTCAATTGTGCTTGGTGCTGTTACATCTGTTCTGTCCACATTCAGAAACAAGGGAGAAAAAAATTGTCTACTCTGCTGCGGGGTGAAGTATTTGTCTTTGCAGCTGGTGTGTTTTTAGCAAAATGTTATCGCTTTTTTGCGAGTCTGACCCCAACATGTTTTGCTAACTACTGGTTGCTCTTCTGTTGCAATGAGACCTGACCTGTTAGGGACAGTAGGCCAATTGATAGCTAAAACCAAGCAGCATATTATTACTATAGGGAGTTACCATACCAAGTAGTACTATACCACAGCACCAGGATCAAAGCCACAGTTATGTCTTGTCATTTTCTAAAAAAAAATTGTGATTCTTGATATTTTCAAGCTCTGTGACTCAAAAATACTATGAAACAATAATAGCAAGTAAGACTGGATGAACCTCTTTGTACCAAACATGGACACTGTACCCAGCAGACCATAGGGGGTCGTATTTACCACTTTAGCTGCAGCGTTTACTGTGTCGAAGCTTCATTTCTGGTCCTTAGCAACCTTTGATGCTCTGGGGCCCAGTTCTCTTTCTGTTCCTGTCCCCTGGTCTTCTTCCTCACTGTCTGTCTCTGTGGCCCCTCCCATCTCAGCGTTTGTGGAGGCTGCATGGGAATCGGTCCCATAGAAAGTTGTCCACCCCCCGCCGTGAGGTCTGTTCAGGCTCGCTCGAACGCAAAGACCCCTTCCGAACGCACCATTTCTTCCCCCCCTGAGTGGCTCTATTTGATGTGCCCGCTCCCAAAAAATAAGGGGGGTGATACTTTGATTGTCTAGGAGGATTCAATGAACGATGGCTTGTTGGTGGGACGGACATCCTGCTTTTTTCCCTGACTTTTTATTCTCGCAGGTAGCCAGATTGGTCATTCTGTTGCTACTGGGACTTGGACTCCGCCCCCTCTGTCTCAGCTTCCCTTCCCTTTCTATAAATTCCCATTCGCTATTGTCTTTCAGGCTTGACTAATTACCCTTGTTTGTCCCTCTTTATTTGAATGCAGTCATGTGTTCTTGACTCCGTGGGCTGGGTTTTAGGAGAATCATTCTGCCATTTGCCACTTAATTAAGTCAGGGTCAGAATCCATCGCTCAACACAGCCCTAAAAGCACATAAGTATAATAATAGGCCTCTTTTTTTTTTTTCTTTTTTTTTTTTTTGAGGCTGCCTTTTTCTAGGTTCTCCAATTGAAATGGGACACCCGCTTTTTAAGATCTTTGGTTTTAGATGTTTCAGAATCAAATTGACCAAAACAGCTCGGTTACATCAGCTGTGAGGAGAATAATAGGAAGCTTATTCAAGTTGTGTAAGAGGGACAGGCATTTTTATTGGCAACTTTAAGCGCCCCCTTGTCCCCGGAGCAACAGCGATATTTAGAACAAGCATGCACTCAAGGGTGGGGAAATTGGTGTCTTTTTATTCTTAAATGTGCTTGTGTAAAACTATCAGGATCAGTAAGTTGGGTTGACTAAATATTCCCCCATGCTGAGAAAATTCACTCTGGTCCCCTCCTCATGCCCCCCTTTCACTCCGGCCAGGCGCTTTGACATGCTAAATCTGCTGATTTTATTTTTCTTCCTCCTGCGGTGAGGAAGTGTCCTTTTCAAGGCTCTCGGCTTTCCCCCCGACCGTCTAAAGCCTACCTCTGTTTAGATTGTTGTTCTAATTCAAACAAAAGGCTGAGATGGGATTACTGTTTCACTTCCTTTTTCAAGTGGCACCAGCTGAGGAATTTTGAAAACCACTGCCCGCTTACATTTGCAATTTCTTCCTGCTAGAAATTTCTGTTTGCATTTTGGAACTTGGCGTCACCTTTTTTTCTCGTAGGTCTAACAAAGTGTCCTCGGGCCTCCTTTCTGGAACGTTGACGTCTTCTTAATGGCTCTCCTCAGCCTTTTTGTTTCGCATCTCTGTGCAACTTTCTGCCTCATTTAGCTCATATCAATTCACTGGGCTCCACCGATTCAGCATCTCATTCACAGCCCGGCTTTCTGAAACTAACTTTGCTACAACAGCCCCTTGTGATTGTTTCAGTGCCATTCTCTCTGACTACACAACACTGCCCATTTCACTTAAAGGATTCTGCTGCAAACACTTGAATCTATCGGCCAGGAAAAAACACTTGTTTATAACGGTCGACCGGAAATAAGTTGGGAGGGCGGGTCGGCCCCTTCCTGTGCTGTGCAGTCCACTTGTTCTAGGGCCAATTGATTTGCTAACAGGCTTGTCCGCACATAATGACTGAGTAGGAATTGATGGAGGTCTTACACCATAAAACTTAGAACGACCGCAATTGCCAGCCATTATGGCAGTATTGTTGTGCACATAATGCCCTCATCCTTAAGAAAAGATTTGCTTATGCTTTAGTGGGTTAAAGGACACTCTACACCGCCGTTTTCTAAGTTCCTAACCAAAATGCACCCATCTGCTTACAGCTGCAATTGCTCTTGGACTGTTTGAAGATATGGGCTAAGTAGCTTTATTAGGTCTTGAGCAGTTAATCAATTTGTGCTTTGGTGCTGATAAAGACTGTTCTAGTCCTGTTACAGGCTGAACTTCTGTAGTTAGGGATAATACGGGCCCTTTTAGGTAAGATGAGTCTAAAGTTGACATAGGAGTTGGAAAACGGCTGTGGGAAGTCATCAGCTTTGACACCTGCTTGCTAAGATGGGAATAATAGAGTGACAAATGTTGAGCTGGTTACTATTCTTTCACATCTGTGTCACAAAGGTTAGATGATCAGCAGTGTCAAAAGGTTATAATATTGCAAGGTTGACAGAAACACAGCTAAACATTAATGGTAGCATTTAATAGTTTCAAAAGCACAGTTTTTAGCATTCATATAATAGACATTTTATGAAATTGTTAGTGTACTTTTCCCTCAGGAGTGCTCAGTTTGTCTACTTTGGGCACCTATAGAAACAGCAACAGGAAGTAATGGAAATTCCTGAGGTTCCATTTCTCCATAACAGACAAACTTGGGTAAATAATGTGATTACACATTATGGTGTTTGTTGTATTGTTTGCTTAATATTAGGTTTAGCCATGTTTTACACAGTGCTGTTATGTACTCTATATGAAAACTATATTCAGATATCATCGACTAGACACTTAAGGATTTTTATCAACTTTGACCTTAATGGGTGTGATTTCAGTTTAAGTTTGCTAGAATAAGACATAGTCAAGTTAAAAATTATAATAATTTCTCATTTACCGCTTATAGACTTCTGCCTGAGCATAACTACAAAAAGTTGTTTTACATAGTATATTGCTACAACTCCAAAATTCTTACTGTCTTTCCTATGTACACTGCTTTCTATGTTCAACCAACAAGGTGCTGTTTCACCTCCATTTTTTGGGAAATCTGTAATGGCATAAAACTAAATGAAATTGTCATTGTATACCCGCTGCGGGGGCCTGTCCCGGTGATAGTGGGTCCCTTGAGGGGCTTGTCACTCCAACCAGCGTCAGTGCTTTACTGATCCATCCAGACCTCCTCCGTCCTGTCACTCACCCACCAGTCTGAACAACAGCCACACACTGCTGGTGTTATCACAGCCACTGAAGGGGTCGCCAGGTTACTGCCATGCCCACTCATTCACCTATCGCTATTGATTTTCTCTCTTATTTGGACAGTTTGTCTGGGTCAAGATGGAGAGCTATAGATATAATTCTACCCACTGATAGAACCTTAGCCCAGTTTATTCTGTGCTTTGGTTTGGAGTGACGTTGGCCACACCGCACGGCCCTCTCTGGCTTCCATTCAGCCACATCGATCTGACTCAGGGCCCAGCCACCTCCAGGGACCCCAGGGCTTCACACACACTGGCTCTTTTGTGGGGTATCCACCGGTTTAGACTGACAGCCGACAGCAGAGATAAAAATATATCCCCCTCCTTTCTGTATTGTCCGCACTAGACAAGCTGTTGTAACCTTTAGAAAGCCGGCCAGACTCCAACGGTACAGCTACAGTGAAGGGGAAATGGAATATTGTTCATACCGTCGCACCCTTTGGCATTCTCCTATCTCTCTGTATTATATCCCACTGTGATAGTTGAGTCAAGTGGCTTGTCTGTGCTCAAATAATTTAGAAATGTCACTTCACATCAGCCTGTCTCCAAGGCCAATTACAGAAATATCTCCCCTGTGTCTCCACTACTGCTTCATATCTGCCTATAAATTAACTGCTGTGTTGTGGAAGTGCTAGTGCTTAGGTGCTAAATACTTCCTCCATGCTTCACCCGGCCTGACCCGCTGTGTTCGTGTCATGTCTCTCTCCAGGGAGGAGAAGGAGCGCTGGATCCGGGCCAAGTACGAGCAGAAGCTGTTCCTTGTGGGTCTGCCCCAGTCGGACGTACCCCTGGGGCAGCAGCTGCTCAGGGCCGTGGTGGAGGACGACCTGAGGTTGGTGGTGGTGCTGCTAGCTCATGGCACCAAAGAGGAGGTTAATGAGACCTACGG